>JAVMKO010000019.1:5664248-6285317 GCA_032164245.1 Sternotherus odoratus
GGCACGGAGGACTTTGGCAAGGTCCACACCAGAAGAGGTCACAGCTAGAGGTGCTCAGAAATGTCCTGCTAGAACAGTTTTCCACTGGGAAATACTGAAAAGTTTTGCAGGAACTTATTGACATTTTTGATGGGAAATTACCTAAGTGTTTCATTTCTCCTTTATTGTTTCGACTTTTGTCCTTATTGTAACATTTAGACTGGTCTAATATTATATAGTCCATTAATTACACGTCAAAAGGATAAGGTCAAAACCAAATATTTCAGAATATTTCATTTTGTGGAAAACTTTGGAGAGTTCCACTCTTGGTCCCAATTCAGGCAAAACAAAAAAATTTAAAACTCGGTATTTCCTGCGGGCTGGGCCTGCATCCTGGCTGCAACCTCTGAGCTCACCTGCTGCTGTCTGGGAGCTGAGTGTGATCTCCACAGGGATCTCATGCATGCTGGATATGCATCTCCAGGGGAGGGGAAAGCAGTACTGGGTGCCCTGTAGGTGCGAGGAACACTGGATGGGCATTGCAAAGCTCGAGAGTGTCATCTCCGTTGCCCCAGCAGGGATCTCATGGCTGGCTGTGAGTGCGCACTTGCTGATGTCGTTTATAAAATTAATTGCAATTAACTCAGAGGCTTTGTCAAGTCTGAACTCAGCCCAGCATAGCATCATGGGACTGGCTGACGCCCAGGAGGGAGCGCAAGCAGGATTGGCCGCGGGTGTGTTGATTCCCTAGATGAAAACAAGGTTGGGCATGAATTCCCCCACACACTGCTTGCTGCTGCCAACCTGCTCAGTCCCCTTGTTTCCTCCCACTGCCCATTCCTGCACAGTGGAGAGGACGCCACCCAGGTGGGGCAGAAGCTGTGGGCAGAGAAGAGAGGTGTGGGGTTGAACTGTCAGTGGATGACCCTGTCAGTCACGGGAAGATGTTCCCACCTGGACGTAACCTCGGCCACCAGGGGAAAGACGCATGGATGGGCAACATGGGGACACATCCCCATCCCCAATTTTCTACCCCTCCTGTGTGATCAGTAGAGTCTATCCCAGCTCCCCTCTTCCCACTTCTTGCATGGGCTTGGGGCGCTGTCAAGCAACGGGAGAGAGGCAATGGGTGTGTGCGAAGAGGAGCGCTTGCAATCTTGTCGAGGTAGAGAACATCCCAGGTGTGGCTCCTAGGCAGCGAGTGAGGAGAGAGTCAGCTGATGGAGCAGCAAGTTTAAGAAGCAGAAGGGGAGGGGCTTCCTGCGGCTCTCGCCCGAAGGGCTTTGGCCATCTGTTCTCATTTCAAGTCGTGTTCATCGCTCCCTCTGCCAGCTGTGGGTGAGAAGGCAGCAGGAAATGCAGAGCTACCCCCCAGAAGCACCCACCTTTGCAATTGTTTGTTTATAAAGCAGCGCCCGGTGTGCTCCCGGAAGCAACTGAGCTAAACATACAGCCCACCTCGACCTCTTGGTTTGTAGGGGGCATGTGGGGGGGACAAGACCTTAAGGAACATAGGAGAGTCCAGTGCTCCCAGGCTCCCTGAGAAAGCAGAAGGAACAGACGCCTTCCCATCAAGTCCCTCCCCAGAACCCTACAGCAGAGTCTCTGTTTTTATGACACAGGGCTAGTGCCTCATCCTTTGGGTTCAACTGTCCACCTGCTTCACCCCCAGGAACGACCTGAGGCATATGCCTAGGGCTAGACTCACTGTACGTCACTGAGAGAGCACTGAGCCTGGGCCATCCCTAGGGGCTATTCACCCTGGGATTCACCTGAGCAGCCGCTAGGTGTCCCCAGCAGCCCACAGAAAGATCTACACCACTATTAATAAGATACAAGAGTTCTGCAAAATGCGGGGTGGGTGGGGGATGTGTTTGGAGAGTGGGGGGTGCAGATTGCTGGTTTATCCCGCTATCTGGGCAGACTTCCTCCATGATGCCAGCAAAGAGGAAATCCTGGAGGCGTCATGTCAGGCTTGCTGTGGCACGGCTCATGGGGTATTACGGGGTCTCCAGGTCTTGGTGGTGAACGCTGGGCAGGCTGTGCGCAGTGCCAGCTCCAGTGAGACCCGCCCGCTTTCTGTGTAGTGTTTGCCCTTCGCTAGTGCCTGCCAGCTGAGGCTCTTGCAGCCCGGTGCAGATGTAAATGAATTCAGCCTTGCACCACGCCACACCGTGTGAGGTGGGTAAATATCCTCCTCCAGCTCTGATTGGTGGAGAACCCCGAAATATACAGAGGGGACTTGGCTTGCCCCAGGTCCTAAGGCAAGTCAGAGGCAGTGCTGGAGACAGACCCTGGATCTGTGCTTTAGCCACTAAAACATCATCTGGGCCTTCAAGGGCCAGGGCCCTGTTTGAAAGGTGAAAGCCCTATCTGGGGAGTGCTCCCCACAGGACTGGCTGACAGGGCTCTTTGTCCAGCTGTGGTGGCAGGGGATCCATCCATTAGACTCTTTGGCCACTTGCAAAAGCCAGATGCTCTAATGCTGTGGTCTGGTCCATTTCCCCACCCACCAGATCTAGCCCAGAACAGAAACCAACAAGCGGTCCCATCTGGAAGCTCGGACAGGCAGCCTCCCTCTGAGGGCCTCTCAGCCTCTGCTCAGGAGCCAACCCAGCATGGGAAGGATCAATTACATCTAACCACAGGACCCCCAGAGAGTTAGTGTGAGTTACACTACAGGAGTTAGTCCTGATAAAATGTTGTGGCTCTGCACATTGGCTTTTATCATGCAAACAATAGCTGAGAGCGAGGATCAAATCCCAGCACCAAGATTCATTATACTGTAGATTCCCCTAGTCCCATGTGCACTGAGGTTCTCACACACACATAGAGGGTTCAAGATATATAACACATTTCTATTTTACCACTACTAGCCATATAGTGCCTTAGATTTCTATACCACTTCCCATCCTGAAGGATCTCAGAGCACTTGACAGGTGTCAGTAAATTAGTGCATGTGCGTTTCTAAAATATATACACCACCACTGCTGTTGCAGCCAGCCCCAGGGTGGAATACCAGTGCAATTTAACAGTGCCCAGAAGAACAGCTTAGGGCAGGAAGTGAAGACAAGTCTAGTATCTTGCTGAAGCTACAGTGCGAACATAATAGTCAAAACTGGAGTGAGGTATTTTTTCCCTGGGCCATATTGTCAGGGACCTGGAGATGGGATTCCTTCCTCTGGAGCTCTGAGATCCTTTCGTGGGTCCCCCATGGTTAAGTACCTATGATTGCATGGGACTCCTCGGGTGTTTGAGGCCTTCATTCCATCTCCTATGCAGTGAAGGGCCTGAGGGAGCACCCGGAAGCCCAAATTCTGCCACCAATTGTCAGGGGAGGTGGGGATGTTTACCCTGCCACTGATAGCAGAAGTTCAACCCACCTCTTGATCCTGTTAAACCATCTTTGCCAGGGTAGCTTTCCCCCCTGCGGCTCAGAAAAGCAAAAATACAGTGGAAGAGCAAATGTTGCCTACGTAACATACCAGATTCCATCAGGTGTTGGTTCTTTCCAAAGTACCTTGGAAGAAGTGACTGCCAGCCCCCCTATCCACTCACTCACGGCAGAGTGACACCAGCTGGGTATTATGATTTCTTATCAATCCAGTACTCCTATTTTTCAGGAACACAAGGTAAATATTTCCGACGAACTGCTCCCAATAGCCCTGTGTTTGCCCAGTCGAGTCACCTGCCTTCTGAGTTCTGCTTAAGAGAGAGGGTTTTTTTGTTACTGTTTGCAGAGGGAAACAAGTCAACACCATCCCCGTTTCTGTGCAAGCACATGACACGCAGCCCTAAGGACTACCTGTCAGGTATTTAGTCTTACCACATGGAGGATGGTGGTGGGAATCTCTTGTTGAAACCATGGGAGCACATTGCAGCTGGTTTGTTCACATCCTGAGATGCCAGGGTTCACCCTCCTGCCCTTGCGGAAAGTCCCGGGGGGAACTTTTATAGTCCAGCTTATCAGACAATGGATTTGCCTTCATCAGAAGAGGGCACCTCCAGTCATGCAGCACCTCCCTGGCACCATGCTGGGGCACTGGCTGCGGGGGAAGAGCCCACACAGTGTTGCAGTGGTGTCTAAGAGCACCAGTCAAAGAGTCTGCCTCCATGGGGCTAAGTGCTGCACAGATAAGCAGTAACCCAAAAAACTCACCATCTAGGTTCTCAACAGCACTGACCCCTGGCTGCCATATCAACTCATTGGGATAGCTGGTGTCATTTACTGCAGTCTTCAGACTGCTGGGCGACCCGATCAGGACACCCATAGCCCATGATCTGGGAATTGTAAAGGGAGCTTCAAGTGTGGTTGGTACTCTTCCCAACCATTGTGCCGGGGGCTTCTCAATCCCAGCCTAAGAGGGGGCCCTCAGTTTTCTTTGGTCTTTCCTAATTCACGTAGTGACCCAGCCTGACCCTTCTTCGCCTGTGACATCTGGCATGATCAGAGTCTTAGGTAGCTTGGCTGCTTTGCCAAAGGTGGGAGTGAAGGGGAGGAGGATAAAAACCCAGAACTTAAATTAGCTTCCCAGATGGTGGCTAAGCTTCCATGCACCAATTCCAAAAGCCGGTCCAATTTCTTCTCTGGTTACAAGCTTTGCTGAGAGCCCTCGCAGCCTGGTTTAAGAAGGGTGTCCATCTATCTTGGCGCTGAGATAAATTTCTTTCACAGCCCATGCTAGATTGCTTTCTCAGATGGGTTTGTTACCACCCATCTCTGGCTGTGCGTCTCTCTCCTGCTCTCAACTTGCATTGTACATATATTTTTCCAAGTCGGTAGAAATAATGCCACATATGGCCACAAGTGGTGCATTCTGCCGGCAGGACGCCTCCTGCTGCGAGCCAAAGCTAAACTAAGCAAACAGTATCACTCTGGAATCTGGCGCCGCTCCCACTTCAGCAAGCTGAAGGAATAGTGCTTTAAAGATGCAGAGGAGGAAGAGCGGAGAGGAGGGGTGTTAAAAGTAGTCTCAAATTGAGTGTGGCGAGGGGGCAAATGTCCAATTTAGACTCTGGGCCAGGGGAGTTTTGCCCTGAGGAATCTGATGCAGTGGTGTAAGGAGTGTGGTTGATGGACTGGAGACATACAAATGTAAACACTACAATTGCAGAGTTCAATGAAAAGGGAGGACGTGTTTAGTGAATAGAGATTAGGACCGGGAGTCAGGACTCCTGGATGTGGTGCATTGAAAACAGCGTTGAAATTACAAGCTACCCCTCCAAACTTTTAAGGGGTTTCCTGGTGTTGCTTGCAAGCCATTGGGTTTTGTAGGGAAGCATGTGATCTAGTTCGTTGGCAGTCAGTCTGCAAAGAGCCAGCCTAGAACAAAATGGGGGTAAATTGTGCCCCTTTACCTTAAGGAGTAGTCTGTCCTCTCCCCACCACACACACACACTTCTCAGTTCTTGTACAGTAGGTTCTGGCTTTTAAGAAATAAAGTAGTCTTGTGCTGCAAACTTTCAGAAAGATAAAAACATAAAATACTCTAACTAAGCTGAGTTTAACCCTGGCTCTGCCCCTGACTTCCTGTGTGATCTCTGTGTCTCAGTTTCCCCATTAGGTGTGGGATGGGGGAGAGGAGAAAGAGAGAGAGAAAAGAAAGAGAACTTTCCCTTCCATGAGTGGGTGGAATGGGAATTCTCCTGTGATCATTAGCTTTTCTGGCAGCCGCCTAGGGGCCCATACCTGGAAGGATGGGAAGATCAAAGGGAAGGGAAGCGGTGGGGAGAGAAGCTAACTCTCGCTAAGAAAGCGAGATGTGAACCCCACAGAATTTGCTGTCAGCGATTTCTTGTGCCCTCTGCCATTGCCCTGCAGTGAGCTAGAGTTTGGGGAAGGTGGGAAGAAAAGTGGGGAAAGAGATGATGGACGATGGGAAAGGGAGAGAGAGTGCTCTGGTCCCTGGAGGTGTGGGAGGTGAAATTAGCTGCCAGCCCTTTCCCAGGAGCTTTGTAGGAACCTTGGAGCCCAGAGGCCTGGAGAGGATTCCCTGAGAGCCCTTGTTTACATAACACAGCTCTCTTGAAGCTTGCCTGATGGAATGATCCATCCTGAAGCAGTTGGCCAGCGGAGAGGAACTGGAAGCTGGCGACGGAGAAGCCAGGGGAGGAAAAGATCCTCACTCAGCCAGAGGGGTTGGCAGCCACTGCCCCCATACCAGACTAAGTGAGGTCAGTCCCAATCAGGATGGGGACTGGTGACTTTCCAAGCACCTCTCTGATGCCGGGAGCGGGGTGGGTGACTGTATGGGAGGACGGGCCATTTCTCTTCATTTCAGGACAGGGTTCAAAATTGCCCTCTTTGTATATACAGCACTCTCCGCACTTTCTCCGGCCCGTCTCTCTCCCCGCCTCCACTAGTCCCGTCACCACTGCTGGGAAGAGACCCTTCTGCTGGCAGCCTTCGCCACTGGGGACAGCCTGCCCTGTCTTATACATTGTTCCACCTCTTTCCAGTTAGCAGGTGAAGTCTCTCTTCCCTTGCTAACCCTGGATGCTAATTCTGTGGGTACCACTGACTCCCCGTGTGACCTTGGCCAGTACAGATCAGTCCCCAGGGGTATAATCCTGGCCCCAATCAAATCAATGGGAGTTAAATTCCATGGAGTTAGGATTCTACCACCTGCATTTGTATGGTGCCTGGCACAATGGGGCTGATCCCAGGGGAGGTCTGTAGATGCTACAATTGGAACAATAATAATCATCAGCCTCACGGTTCTCCTGTATGGGGGTCAGTGTCATCATCCCCATTTTACAGGGGGAAACTGAGGCACACAAGGGCAGAGCCACTCTGCTAACGACACCCAAGGAGTCGGGGCAGAGCTGGAACTAGAGCCCAGCAGTCCTAACTCCCTCTCCCCCTCACAATCAGCAGTAGACCACACTGTCTCCCTAGCAGTTCCTGAACCCCGCGACCGTTTTGCACGGAAGAGACGGTGCTTTGTGCACTTGGCTGGCGTGTTCTCATGATGTTGGAAGGGGGACAGGAGAGGGTTTTGCTAGAACGCGGGGGGAATAAGCCAGGCTTGTTTGGAACTCCCCGAGCAAGGCTGCGTGTGTGTGTTTTTGAGACAAGTCCCTTCTCTCCGGCCCAGCCCCCCTTTCCCCCATTATGAGAGGCTGGCTTCTTTCATCTGACAGCGCCTCTTTCCTGCCAGGCAAGGCTTGTTAGCATTAGCTGGAACAATTTCCTTTGAACTCGGCTTGAATTAACATCTCCATGGCAATGGGATCAGGGCTTTGTCTCTCCTGACCTGCCCTTCACCCTCAACTAGAGTTTTTGGGGGTGGAAAGGGAATAGATGACCCCCTGGCCAAATCTACCACCTCCTAGGGGAGAAAATCCTAACTGCACTTCCCACCTCTTGAATGGGGGCAGACCTATGTGAACACTCTGCCCCCAGGGAAAAGAGGGGTTGTGGTGTGTGAGGCCGTGGCAGGGTGTTAGGAGGGATGTCCGGGGTCGGCTTTGTGGGAAGAAGGCAGCACTCGAAGCTGCCCTATCCCATCTCCTACTTCAGCCATTTTCCTAAACTTCCATCTGTTTCCTTTGTCTCTTCTTCACTAACCCCCCTCTGCCGCCCTGCCTCTGTCTCCCCTTCCTCTCCGTCCCCCATCCCATCGTCTCCATGCCAGTGTTCTCCTCTGCAGAGGGTGTTGTACCACGCCCATCACCATGGTATCTGAGTGTCTCCCAGCGGTGCCCTGAGTGATGAATCTCACACCTCCACACACAGCCTGTCACTCCTTCCTTCTCTCCACATTCCTTCCTCCATCTTTTATTTTCCGTTCTCTTTTAGTACGAGCCCCACGTTTTAAAAAGACAGTTTGTGATTTTGGTGCCAAGAACTGTGCTGGCTGTACAGCCCCTGGAGAGAAGAGCCCTCCATCTAGCCACCATCCAAACCCAGCATGGGCAGCTTCTCCCCTTTCCCCGAAACCACACCTCTGCTCTGGGGTCTGATTCTCCTCTTCCAGCCGTGTAAATCAGGATTAACTCCACTCAGGGCGATGGAGTTACCCTGGTGTAAACTGGAGTAAGTGAGAGAAGAGTTGGGTGTCCAAATTCTCTGCCCTGCCCTCTAGGAGGTGAGAGGGGAGTCCACTCCCATGACCCATTCGTGGCCTCTCAGTTGGGGCCCCCATTCCAGTGGGAAAAGGACTGAGACTCACCAAATCCAATGTGTCTCCCACAATTCTCTTCCTCTCCCTACTCCCCAAAAAGAACCCCCCCACACACTTTCTATTCATTATGCAACATGACCTTTATAACTGTGCTAACAATGTGCTGACCCCGGAGGAATCTGGGACACAGGATAAAGGACTGCTTCATTCCCTCCCTGTCTCGCCCCCACTCCCTGCGCGGGCCCACGTGGGTCATTCCACTCTCCGGAACAACATATGGGGTTTTCTTTCTGGCTGACGGAGTAGGAGCTCTTTGTGGCCACGCCCATAGGTGGCAGGGGGATTCATGTGGGTGAGAGGAACGAAATTCAAGGCTGCTGCAATTGCTTCCCCAACATGGGGCCAATGAAACCAAGAAGCAAAGCAAGCGCCTTTCTGCTGTATCCTAGTCTGGGGTCCTTGGGAGGTTAGGAGAAGCCAACCTCAGGCCTTGCTAGTGTGGGTGAGTGGTAGGGGAAGGAGAGCCCTGGGCGATTTCGAGGCAGTCCTGTCTGTTGGGTTTCCTCCTCAGCCTCCCGCTGCAGCTGGATCACGGCAGGCAGTTTTGCTTCTCTGTTAATGAGAAACTCCTGTACTTTGTCCCTTGAAACTGAGCCATGTTCCCCATGTGACTGTGGGGAAGGGCTTCAGCTCCGGCTGCTCACAGAGGGAGCGGGTAAAACCCGGCTCTTCTCATGCGCGTACCTGGGCACGGGGGGAGAATCCATGGCAAGAACGGCCAGCCTTAGACACCAGCCTGTGGCCAAGCACTCGGAGGGATGCAGAGTTTCCCCTGAACTGTCCCTACAGACCCAGCAACTCAGTCTGGCCCCACCCTTCCAATCTGGCCCCACCCTTCCAATCTGGCCCCACCCTTCCAATCTGCTGTGGCTGTAGGATGCAGGGGTTGGATTTCCAGGCGTGCACTCAGGTGTCGATACATATACACTCTCTCTCTTCTCTCTCTCCCACCTGCAGTTTGGGGGCCCATAACTGATACAAACTGGCCAGATGGCATCCTAGTGCTTCAGATCTCAGGACAGTCCCCCAGGTACAGATCCAGCCATCCCAGCAGCCAGATCGTAGCTATGGTTTAGGGCAGGGAGTCAGGGGCATGTGACCACCTCTCCTTTCTCTTATCAGTAAAGGGGAAAAGGGAATTGTTTTTGTGGAAAAGGCGGAGAACACCGGCTTGTCAGGAGGCTTTCGCACAGACTGGACACATGGTCTGGAAGCTTCAGCGCATGAGTCTCTGCATCTCTCGCTGATCTGCTATGGCCGATCTCCTGGGCTGTTTGCTGGGACTAGTTCCTGGGACTCTCACTGGGGCAGAGAGAGGGAATTGTTCTCGGCAAATAGGGCCTGATTTACAGAAGTGCTGAGCCCAAGAACCCACTTAGTCAATGGAGCTGCAGCTGTCCAGCTCCCCATCAATTAGCTCTGTAGTGTTTGGTCTTTTCAGCTGGGTTGTGGAAACCCATTTCCAGTGGGCCCAGAAATCCAGTCTCCAGGGGCTGGAGCTCACAATCCATCCCAGCTGGGCTAAGATTCTAGGCTAACATTCCCCTCCCCAGGTGCAAGCTGAGTTCACTCCTGGTGGGCAGAGTAATCTGGTCCTGGCTCCACCTCGACATTCCCAGCTCTAGGTGGGCACAAGAATCCTCCCGACTCCTCCTTCCAAGTGACTAAATAAACCAAGAGGAGCCACTTTGGTCCTGTGAGTACCCATTTCCTTAGCGAATGGTCAGCCAGGACTGTGTGACTATTTCTACCTGTGCAATACAGAATCAGGGACGTTGACCCCCAACCTACACCCGCTGCACCCAAAGGTGAACAAACGCAGAACAGGACAATGTGCGTATGGAAAACAATAAAGTGCCATGTACAGCCGAAAAGGCTGTGGCACTGTGAGCTTCCTCTCAGCAGTGTCCTCTGGCTACCTGTGAGCTACTCTGCCAGTGCCCTTGGGGTGCTAGTGGGGGCAGAGGTTTCCTCCCAGCAGACGTTCCTTCAGTCTCTCATCCCTGTTTTGTGCTCCTCTCAAGCGCTCACCATGCACCGGGGTCGAATGCGTGAAGGATCGTGCTAAGCATCATGTCTGTGTAAAAGGCGTTGGTTCAACATAAAGGTAGGCCCCACACCACACCGCTCCTTGATCTGAACCCCTTCGAACGGTGGGGTGTTTGACATCCAGATCAGACATCCAAACTTTGTGGCTTCCGCGCAGCGTGGGAAGGGTGTCTCCAGCCTTAGCAGAGAGAGCCTCCGCCTGGAATCAGGGACAAACAAGACTGCCTGACTAGCCTTCCATGTGGCCACTCTTCTCTTCTCTGCAGCCAGGAGGCTGAGGGCAAAGCATTGCCCTGAAGTGCTGACCAGTGACACAGTTTATAGGGGGTCCTTGGTCTTTCCTTCCCTATACCCTTGTCCCTTGATAGAGATTTGTGGGGGAGGAGACAGGAAGGCAACAGCCAGTTCTCAGCCAGCTGTGAGTTCTCAGGGCAATCTGTGACACTGACCCACGATCAACAGCTGCACTCAATAAAGCAGGGCTGTTAGAGAAACCGGGGCAGTAGGGGAGCCCTGCTGGAGCGTGAGATCACAAAGGAAGGAGGCAGGAGAAGAGCTTGGGGGAAGCCCCTGAGCTTGAAATAATTGAGGGGAGGGGGACGAGGGTTGGCCATGTTAAAAAGAGAGGGACCTTGGAAAGTGATGTGAGAGAAGGACAACGTGCATCTGAAAGTCTGGCTCAGCTCCAGGTCGGCTGGTTGCCGGTGTACGGTGGGGGAGTTGAGGGGGTGGGGGAGAGGGAGACCTGGCAGCATTAGGTTTCCTTTCCTGGCCTTGTGCGCCTCTCGCTTTCAGTTTCCCAGGAGCATTGGCGTCAAGGCCAGCTGAACGGTGATGAAGGGATTTTTCGCTCCGGCTGCAAAATGCCACATCAGCAGCAAGCACGGAGCTGCAGGATGACCTCAATGAGGAACAGACTGTCTCTTGTTCAGTCTCCAGCTTCCTCTGCACATGGATGGGGGTGGGACCTTGGGCGGGGAGGGAGAGAGAGATGGGCAGGGGGGTGAGACACGTGGACTCTGGGACTTGGGAACAGGCAGGGAGAGGGGTGACTGACTACACAGACCCAGCCTGGAGGCGATTTCTTTCTATAGTCTCCAGCTGGCTGGATTGTTGGCACCATCCAGGAAAGTTTATAACAAAAGATAGGCCAGAGCTGTGATCAATCAGCTAAGCAAGCACCGAGGTCTGGAACTGGCCCAACCATGCCCCTCCCACGCCTTTGATTAACCCTACAGCATCTGGGCTATGACCTAGTTCAGCATAGGCTCCCCTCCTCTCGCTAAAAGACTTGGGATCCTGGTTGTCTTCTCGTTGGCACCAGTGTAAATCAGCTATACCTCCACTACAGTCAGTGGTCCCTGATTCTCATTGCTCTGCTAGGTGAATGGAGTGAAGGTGACTTGAACCCATGTATGAGCTCCCAATATCCACGCAGCCCCCAGTGTAAGATAGAGCAGCCTCAGGGTTGCTCTAGCTTATATCCTTGTGACAAAACCCTGCACGGTCTCTGAGGGGATGCCTATAGCGCAGTCACAGGGTGTGATTGCAGCTTCATTAGGCACCGCTGAGTAAGCTTTGGGTCCCAGAACAGTGCGAGACTCAGCATTGGCTGTACGGATCCTCCCGAACGCTGTATAATGATTCACAGGCTTAGCTCATGCGGAAACTTGTGCTGACGCGGCTTCACTGCTCTCGGATCCCAGCTACCTAGTGTATGGCTAGTTCCGGGTACGTCACTCCAGTGGCTTCAGTCCCTGAGAAGTAGAGAAGAGCTGTCATGTGGTGTGCTCCAGCCATGCCTCTCTCCTCTCCTGACCTGCCCATTACACCTGCCTGCCCTTACGCCAACTCCGCGCGAGCAGGGCAGGCTGCCATACAGGAGTTATACTCATAGGACTGTTTTCACCCACTTAAAGGGTCTTTTGCTGTCCTAAAGCGGTGAAGGGGCTTTTGTCTAAGTGAGGATCAGGCCTGCAGGTTCACCCTGGGGGAAAGCACAGCTGGATGGGATCTAGAGCAGGCCAGGAATTGTTTGTTGTGTTTTGTTTTCCCCTGGGAATGTTTTTGGTTTTGTAGAAACGTTTTTGTTTTCATCAGTGTTTTGCTTCAAAGTTTTGCTGGTGTTTTGGGGAGGGGGTTGCAAAACAATATAAAAATAATAATAATAATAACCTCCGTTTTTGGCCACAGGTCTTTTTGTTTGTTTATGGGAGTTTTTAATGAAAACCCCCACGTTCTTACAAAAACAGAAATGTTTTCCCTAAAATTCCCATTTACTCTAAAAGCTATTTTTATTGGGGGGGTGGGGTGAAGTTTCAACAAATAATTTTCTTCCAGCTTTGGTCCAATCATGCATACACGCAAAACTGAGCCTACGGCTAGATTGTTCTTACAGCATAGATCATATTGCTTTGTCCTGTCTGATTCTAAATGCGCCCACTCAGTCTTCTGGGGAGAAACTTCAAGTCTTCGGGTTTTCGCTGTCAGGAGGTTTATCTGATATTCAGCTAAGAGATGGGGAAATTGACCGGACTTGCTATTCCAAAATAGCTCCCAGTGTGGAAACTTCTGAAAGAAAAGTGAATTTATTCCAGCGTAATTACTCCACCTTGAAAGCACATTGGTTATTTTGCAATAAAGTGACTTTTATTCCAGAACATAGTGCCTACACATGGCGCTATTCCACAATAGCTGTTTTACAGGACTGGCCGGAAAACAAGAATTCTCTTTATGTTTCAACTGTTGTTTTCATTCTGCATTGAAATGAGATTAGACCCTTAGAATTTTCGCAGTTGGCAGAGAGATAAGGGGGAAGGGGTTGGAATGGGGATGGGGAAAGGGGGCAGGGGGGGAGTCGGGGCGGGGCTGAAGCAGAGAGAGGTTGACCAGAAGAAGTTGGCACCTGTGCCACTGGGCATGACTCCCGCATCCTGGTGTCTGAGCGTCCCCTTTCTCAATTGCATCCTGTTCTAGCCAGTCCCTTCCCTGGGTGTGCAATCCTTCAGCTCTCACTCACGGGAGCAGTCCCCACTGAGGTCACCGGGAGCACTCAGGTGAGGCAGGGGTGCTGGATTGGACCGATGGTGTTGTCCTCTTCAGCGACACCTCTCAGGTCCCTCCTGGATCGCCGTCCTCGCTGGCAGTCACCATGCCAAGCTATCAATGTTTAATCCTATTTCATTAAAGCTCTCTCTCTGGCCCGTGATCATTATTTAGCCTGCAGGAGTACCAAGAAACCCGGCTTATGGCCCAGGACCCCACTGTGCTAGGTGCTGGACAAACACAGAACAGCAAGAACCTGCCCCAAAAGCCTCACATTTTTGTGCCAAGCCCGGTTTGTCCTTGTACCAAGCACACAGCGGCTCCCGCTGGCGGGACGTCAGCCACATAAAGCTAAGGTGTAGCCAGCGTGCTCTTCTTCTTTGCAGTGTCCTCAACTCCCCAGTCTCCCTCCCTCCGCTCCCCAAACGGAGTTTCCCAATTTCTTCCACTCCCAGGACCACCTCCAAAAGCTGGGACTCCCGCTCCCACATCTGAGCCACACACACTAATACCCCAGCGCCACCATTCCCACTCCCAGCTGCTAGGCACAAGAGGATCCAGGCAGCACGGACGTTACAGCAGGAAGATGTCACTGGTACAACCCCTGCTTGGGTTTACTTGCTGCTGGCACTGCCAGGCTATTGCTATTTTGCAGGTAGACAGGCCTCCCGGGATGAATTTACATTACCTACATGGCAGGTATATACCACTCCCTGGGAGAGAAGATATGGTGGACCATCCCCATTCTGGAAGCGGCAGTGCATTGACTAGAGGAGGGACCCTAGGCATAGGACTTGGGCCATTACCTGGGCTGTGCGCTGGGACTGGCACCATGAATGGCAATACAAAAGTGAATGGCATGTTTTCATCACGGTGGCTGAGGGAAAGGCTCTGATACGGAGAGGGGAGGGCTGTGTGCATATTGACCTTTGTGTGTCTCATCGGTGGGCACCGCACAGTGTGGCGTGAATCGCTCTGGATGCAGCAGATGTGTCATGGTGTATGTCTGTCTGTGTGTGCACTGCACTGTGGGAGACTCGGTGTGCATCTGTGTACTTGCATGCCTCTCAAGTGCGGCTTGCAGTGTGCGTTTGTGTATGATTTTGTCTCTGTGTGAGAGACTCCAGATCCTTAGCATCGCCGACTCCTTGGTTTAGCCCTGCTCCGGTCCAGCGCTAACAGATGTGCTCTCTCTGTTCCAGGGCCCTCAACAGACCTCCCAGAATTTTTCCAGAGGAAACTATTAGAAATATTTAAGTCACTGAATAGTTCAGGGGTTTATAACTGAGCAGAGTGAGTTTTACTGCCCAGCACAGGCCTGGGAGTGTCAGTGAGGAGTGGAACGGGCTAGGGCTTTGTAACTGTCAGTGAGTAAAGTGCACAAGGTTTTGTAACTGAGCATGTGGAATAACCGAGAGTGCAATCCCTACAGACCTCTCCTTAAAGAACCCTAATCCTCATGGAGTCAACTGAAAAAGTTTTCATGAAGGTATAACATTGGGGGCTTCTGGGCTTTAATTTGCTGATTATATCCGATGGCTATTTCGGCAATCATTCTGCTAATCCAGTCACCCTGTTGCTTGTGGTGTTTCACTGTGTGGTCACTTTCCAGCCTGCTGTACGTGGAAAACGTAGGTCGACATAGTAATGACACTCAAAGTTGTGAAAAATCCACACACACCCCCGAGTGTCGCCACCATCCGAAACCCTGGTATAGACACGGCTAGGTTAATGGAATCATTATTCTGTCGACCTAGCTACTGTCATGCGGGGAGGTGGAGTTACTAGTGATGGAAGAACCCTTTCCGTCACTGTAGTAACTCGCCCATAATGTCAACACTACATAACGATGCCGGTGTCACTTCCAAGGTGTAGACAGACCAACCCTGTCATTCCACCCTCAAGTCGAGCTAGCTTGAGTGGAGTAACTTGGGTGTACGAACTCAAGCTAACTGTTGCAATGAAGGCTTTGTCTGTGCCGAGATAGCTGTACTAGCTGAGCCCCCTGTCGTGGGTGCAGCGAATGCTGACAGAAGGTTTTCCAACAGCACAGTAACTGTACTTCCCCAAACAATGGAGCTCTGCTGACCGAAGCACTCTTCTGTAGATCTGGCTGTGTTAAGGGAAGCGGTTTTATCATGCCCCTGACAGACAAAGCTGTGCTGAGAAAACTTTATAGTGTGGACCTGGCTGAAGACAAGTAGCTTTCACATATTTCAGTTTTCCCATAGTAAAAACACCCTCTTCTTTCAGTTCAAACAAAGCCTTATCAAATCCATTGCACAAGAACTCACCATATTCTCCTCTCTGCACTTCAGAAACCATCCCAGCCAGAGCCCTTTGGCTGGAGTTAAATGCCTAGAAGTGCAGCTAATTAAGGGGAAATCTGGCAGGGCATTTATTTTTTCCCCATGAAAAATATTGACAAAAGATTTTTTCATTTGTCAGGGTTCTGTTAAAAAGGGGATGGTCAGTTTTCTCTCTCTTTTGTTGTTGTTGTTTGTTGTTTGTTTTGACACAGAGAACCAGAATGTTTTGGGTTTTCTAAACCAAAAAGTGTCACTGACACTGGCAAACTGAAAAATGTTCAGAATTTTTTTTACAATGAGAACCTGAATTTTTTTCAACTAATTTTCAACTAATCTTTTTTCATAAAGATTTTCTGTTGGTTTAAAAAATCATTTTTGCTAGGGTAAAAAAATTGATGAAAATATTTCGCAGACTGGTTTAAAGTCACGACAAACTGCAGAAGAGGACAATAAAATCCTGGAGAACTATACCATGTAACCATAGAGTCTGGGGCAATATAAGGAGATAGCTTTAATACCTCAATAGATAAGCATGTGACCTTGCAGAAGAGGGAGATAAGAAATATAGGAAGACCCCAGGAGTCAATCCAAATGCATTACTTGCTACCATGGAGAATAACGGATGGATAGCCTATTAGTGAGACTGCTATTGCAATATGTACACTTATACGGCCATCGTGTAGCAATGAGACATGGCAGGGGGTATCCTGTTGCCATAGAATTATATGCCTTGGGTATGTTATAGGGCATGAGGCTGAAAGCGAAATGCCTCCAACAACCCAAACTGTGCGATTGCAGGATCTAAATACACACCCTGTAGGGGCTTATTGTGGTGATCCAATTAAAGGGAGCTCTAAAAGAGAGAGCATTTTGTATTGCTTTCCCATTAGATTGCTTTTGTTAGGCTTGCAAAATGCAAGAAGCTATAAGGAGGTGTGCAGGGCTACCAACACAGGTGCAAAGATGTGGTCTAAACCTCCATGACGTGTACAGTGTTAGTGCTGCCGTGACATTGTTGTCTTTAAAAATTAAAGCTAATTTGGACAGGTGTGAAAATATGTTAATAATCCTCTGAAGAGTTTAGGGCTGAAAGCATTGGATGGGAAGTCAGGGGATCTGGGATCTATTAGTGGCTCTGAGATGGAGTTCCTGGGCAAATTTCTTAATCCCTCTGGGCCTGATTTTTCTCCCCTGCCTTGCTCCTCATCATGGAGTCAATAATATCATTAACACCTGTGCACATTGGGTATGAAACACTACCATTCAGTGCTGGTAGTTTTGAAGCTTATTTTGCAAAGGCATAAATGATGACTTGGAAGGTAGCTACGTGGATATCTTAATGATAGGTGTAATAAAAGAACAGAAAGAGCCAGCGCAATGGTGAATCAGGCCCTCTTTATTTGTTTCCATATCCATACAACTAAGATGAAAGTACTTGTAGTGATCACCATGAAAAGTTTGCATTTGGTAACGGATAGCGGGAAGGTATCACAGGAGGAAACTGCAGGGTCTCACATATTCCTCAATAAATAACTCTTCCATAGCACTTTTCTTCAGTAGATCTTAAAATAGTTTACAAATGAAAATAAGTATCATGAGCCCTACTTTGCAGATGGGCAAACTGAGGCACAGAGAGAGGAACTGCCTTGCCAAAGGTCATATAGCTGGGCCGTAGCAGAGTGAGAATAGAACCCAGGCATCCTGACTCCCTGACCACTAGACAACTCTGCCTCCCCTGCAGGCTAACTGTTTGCAATGTTGATTTTCTGATGGCAGCCACCATACCTACCCTACAGAAATGTCTGTCTGCTAATTTGGATTTCTAGATATGTGCCTGTCCTTTCACTCTAGGCTCCAGTGAATTCAAATTACATGTGCAAATATTACGAGAGTTACCAGTAAACACACACTGAACTCTCCACTTCCAAGATAAATGTATTAGCATATAATAAAGTCCACACATACACGTTAGATTGGGTTCTTTCCCATACACACCTATTTAATCAGGCATCTCCCAAAAAGCTAAACGTATTAGTGACTGTTGAGATTTTTCAGATCTTCAGGGGAAAAGCATTCGAATTGTTAGTTATTATCCCTTTCCATTGTGCTCATCTCCTAGACAAAACAGAATAGAGCCTGAATGAGACACTGTTACACAGTGGGGTGCGAGTCTTTCCTTCCCCCTACTTCAATTGGCTGATGCCCTGTAGTATGACAGATGATTACCCTTATTTTATCCTCCATAGCTACAGTTGGTTGCTAATAAACCTACCCAGCCCCTCTTTCCAGCTATTCACATCCTTTGCTGACCATGCTTTCTATCAAAATGTCCATTTTATAAATCACTTTGATTAGGTTTATGTTGCGCTTCGTTATATTTATACCACTCAAGTTAGGTTTTAGATTGCTTCCATTATACCCATATATTGCTTTCATTATATTTATGATCCTTGTGTTGCATTTACATTGTTTTCCTTAGACGGATTTCATTTTGGCTGGATAGATAGTATATTACTTTTGTTAGATTTATAGCATGTAATTAGATTTATATCCCTTCTGACTCTGAGTTACTTCACATAGATTTATAATAGCTCTTCTATTAGGCTTTTCTTGCTTGGAATAGATTTATATCCATTTTTGTTAAATGAATATTGCTTAACTTAACATTGATAAGTTAGTCTTTGGTCATTTCTTTAGTCTTTAGTTAGTCTTTGGTCATTTCCAATTAGAGACTTCTAGGCCTATTCCAGCAAATACCCAGGCCTGGTTTTCCACTGATCTCCAGAGAGTTTACTCCAATGTAACTACTGATTTCAGCAGAGTCACTCCAGATTTACACCAGCATAAATAAGAATTGGACCAGATCCTCCATCCACTGGGTCCTCGTGTACCATGGTGATGTGTGCAATACTAGACAGACTTCCTGAGACTTTCCAACCTTTCTCATGCCCCCATTTTGTGTTGTGTGCAGATCGAAAGGTGTTTGCTAGACAGTGCATAAAATCAACTTTATCTCAGGTGACGCTTCAGGCTGGAAGCTCAGCAGATGTATAGCTTCATTGAAGTCACCAGAGCTACATCAGTTGACACTAGTTGAAGACGTGGCTTTACATATCCTGTCCCTCCACAGTTACGTGAGACAAAGAAATAAAACAGAAGGGATAAAACCCCTCATGCTTCAGGGCATCTGGCAACCTCTGACTGACAAAGGTCAGCCGGCAACTTCCCCTAAGAGCTGTTATTTCATACATTCACTACAGGATATCTTGTACCTTCTTCCAAAGCCTCTGGTGCTAGTCACTGTTGGAGACTCGTTGATCTGATCTGCAGCAGCTGTTCCTAGACCTTTTTGGTGACATCCAGTTTTATTTCTAGCTCCTGTGAGATTTGCATCACATGGAGTTACATTTCCTCCCAGACTTTCTGTACACTGTGGATTTCAACCATCAGCACCCAGCTGCTGGGTTTAGATAGCCCAATTCAGAACCCTGTTGTAGACATGCTAAAAGCCACAGTTTGCACAAAGGCTTCTTGCCCCTGCTTGAAACTTGGGATAAGCTGCACCACTACAATTTGTGGCATCCCTGTTTACATTAGGGGTTTGCACCTGTGCAGCTGCACCAAGCCTGAAACTGAAGCAAACCTCCAGTGTCAACAGGATTTCCATTGCCTGTAAACTGCAAAGACTGTTATGAGAACGCAGGATGTTTAAACAAATAATCTCACAGTGCCAACATCACAGCAGCCCTAAGGTTTCTACTCAGCTTGGCACCCGCACCACTGCAGTAGAGGACAGGCATATCTTTTAGGAAGACTGTTCTGTTTCCGAGGTCATTGGCATGTGTGTTTTGAACAGGGCTGTTTTTCCCCAGAGTAACTCGGTGTTTGTCTGGAGCGTGGGAGTATTTGCCATCAGACTGACAGACACACATTTAGGTTAAGGAGGGAGAAAGACACAGATTTCACCTGCCTAGACTCCTGACCCTCTCCCCACACACTTTACCCCTCCCTCCCCTGCACACACACCCACTGGGTCTTTGAAGCATGCAGCCATGGGGGAGGTGGGCGGGTGGCAGCTCCACTCTGACAGAAAGGCTGTTGTTTGATAGTCAGATCCAGATGTGAAAGGAGGAGTGAGTTGCCTGAGTGGAACAGAAGCAGACTGGGGGAGGGGGGAGAGAGAGTCTGGATCTTAAACGTGTGCAGAACCATTGACGCCAGTAGCGTTGCCTAGGTGTAAATGATCTGAATTTGTCCCATTGGGGACAAGTTACATTCAGTCCCCTCCCAAAAACTGGAAAAGAGTCTTCTAGGCCTAAGTTCTCGTCATGCGGAAAGGGGAAGGGGCGTGAGGAAATGCACATGCTTTGCTCTAGTTTTCTGTTCTGTGCAGGAAAAGGGACGTATCTATTTCTCAGTGACACACCTGGCCAAGGTCACTGAAATCAGTGAGTCTAGTTTGGCCTGAAGTGGTTGAAGACTTCCAAAGAGGAGTCAGAGAGAATCCAGCTCCTATGAGAGCAGCTCTCTCTCATCAGTGCCCTTGTGATAGCCTCCTTGCCTTGACATGTGCCGTTTCCCTGCTCCCGTGGGAAGGGAAAACTCCCCCTGTTGTGCTTTAGTGACATGGAACTCTCTTCATTGCTCTTTAACTTCAGTTAGGGGCAGTGATGAACCTGCTAACCTGGGTACAACCTATAGCCTGGCTTCAAAATGGAGCCTCTCTGGAGATCCAGGCCAAGGATCATGGGTCAATGGTTCCCCTGCGCTCACTGTGATTGCATGGGCGTAACCACGAGTGAGAGCACCAATAAATAAAGAAGTGCAGTGAGATTGGCAGGCGCCTCCATTCATACCCAATTCCAAAGGTCAGCCACTATTTCAGATTCTGTTTGGAAGTCAGAGAAAGTGTCCTACAGAGCCAGGGACAGGTGTGATCTGTGACAGTTAGTCCCTCCTTAGTAAGGGAAGGAATTCACCCTTCTGCAGAGGGCCACCATGAGAACGATGCACACTCAAGCTCTGTATTGGATGAGACTTCATTATTGCATAGGCCTGAGTGAGGCTGGCTCTCTACACAGGAGCAAGTTTCATCCAAACAGCCAAGACTTCCTAGTATTGTTGCTGCATGCAATTCCCAATCCACACGGCTCATGCTGCTGGAGTAGTGGGTAGCACTCTGGATTGGGACTCAGGAGACCTGGATTTTATTCCTAGCTTTGCCAAGGACCTGCTGGGTAACCTTGGGCAAGTTACATATGCTCTTTGTGCCTCAGTTTTCCCATCATAAAATGGGGATAATTATGCTGACGTCCTTTGTAAAGTGCTTTGAAATCTCTCATGAAGAGCTCTATGTAAAAGCCAGGTGTCATTTCTTGTTGTTTATTTATTTAAGTGATAGGGAGAAAGACTTATACATAGAGCTATGCAGCCACTAAAATAAAGAAGTGATTCAGAGATGGATATTTAACTGTCTGCTGAGACCCAAAATGGGGACCAGACCCCTAAATGAAAGACATAATAGACTTAAAATGCTGGGAGATTCATTTCTTGGACATAAGTAGCATTTTCTCATAACCTTGAGTGGCGTGGCATTTTGGAAGCAAATAAGTTGATAGCGGTACAGGCAAGAGATAGCAGGTGCATGAAAGATGACTGCTTGGCCATGAGAGAGAGAGGCATGGGGCCACATGTATCTTCGGAGACCAGCAACCCCCCTGCAGCCCTGGAGTCCGTTCATGCAGGACCAGACCATTTTCTAGTTGCCTGTCTGCAGCCGAGTTGCTGCGGTGAACCACTCCTTGGTCTTATGATAATGAGAGATACGGACTGTTATGCAAATGAGAGTGGCTTGCTAGGACTGTTAAAGGGTTTGTCTACCTTGCCTCAGGAAAGTTAAGATTAAGCAATTTAAGGTGTGAAATTAACATATATAAATTCAAGTGCATTAAATCCACACTTGGACATGCTCACTCAGGACCAAAGTGGGCCTTCGTTTGCTGTGACTTCTGAAGTAGGGAGCAGAAAACTCTTCTGCACTACCCAGCTCTTTGATAGCCTTGTGACTGTCTCCACAGAGCAGAAATCTTCACAGGGACCTTTTCCTAGAATAAGTAACTCAATCGCGACAAAGAGCCTCATTCTGACGGTTGCCTAGTTTGTTGTTACTTCTGTCTTTGAAAAGACTTTGGTTTTATGATCACTGTGGGAAACCACCATGTCTTACTGTGAGTGAATGGGAAGTGATGGCTGTCCCTTCGAGCGAAGGATGGGATAAACATCAGACTCTAATGGTTTCTGGAATACTGATTGATCACTTACTTCAAGATGAGATTAAAGGAGAGAGAGAAGGCCTGATTCCGATCTCTTATAAACCAGTGTAAATCAAAGAAACTCCTGTTTTTCTGTGGGGAAAAGGGCACTGTTTGGAGCTTGGATTGGGCAAAAGATTGGCTGCGGCAGCCTGAGAATGGGAGTAATTTACAAGCACTGTGCTGCTAAATTGGTTGTTTCGTGTGCCTCTGTTTGTGTTTGTCTAGTCTATTTAAGCTCTTCAAAGTAGGGCCAAACTTCATTTTTGTGTTTTTACAGCACCCAGCACAATGGGGCCACGATCCCTCATTGGGGTTCCTATGTGCTACTGGAAGGCAAATCATAATAATGGTGATTCATAATTAAAATCCATAATATTAATCTCTTTTCCTTTGCAGCAGTGTGAGGCCTATATATTTTATTATATATTTTTACAAATCTAATGTTAGAAGGGCATTAAGGTTGGGAAGTCAAGCATTCAAAAATAGGAAATGCCAGAATTAAGGCTGCCTATGCACCCTTAATTCAGCCCCCTTGTGTATATGCATCATAAAGCAGCCTTTCATTACATGATCACATACTGCCTTTTCAGAAATTCCATCATATGGATCATTACTTCCCCCCGGCCCCTTAGATTTCAGCAAGATTTGGACTTTTAGAGCCACGTTACAGACATCTACCACTTGAACGATGGCAGCAGTAGTAGGCTGTCATCCTCTATGAGGGCTATCTTTGTCTCATTGGCTGCGCAAGGAGGCTACAGTAAGGCAAAACAGCATCTTTACTCTGGAGTTTTGTTCTGGTCTGAGATTTAAATCTTCTCCCTTTTCTAGCAAGAGCTCCCTGCCTTCTGTTTGGAATGTTGTTCATCCGAGTTTAGGGCTTTATCCTGCAGTCAGATACTCCTGGAAATCAATGAGGTTCTGCATGGGCTCAAACATCTACCCATCTGGAATCGATTGGAAAACCGAATTGGAGGCTTACACTGTAACCAATTCAGGGCAAGAGACCATGGGATAGATTTAAAAACAATGTGCAGGCTTGTAGGTTACACATTCTGGTAAGTGGGGGTGAACGCAAGTAAGGGACTCTAGAGAAAATCTATATTGGTGTAAGATGCACACTGCAGGGGCCAGTATATATGAAATTTGGCCCCTTGTCTACAGTAAGGGTTATCGAGTTCAGTACATAATGGCAATTTTGTCAATTTATAATTGCTCATTTAGAAATAACTGTTTGTCTCAGTTTCTCTGCTGGATTTGTTTTTAACTGCAGCTTCTCAATTGCATTCATTTCAGAGTTAAAGGGGGAACCAATTTCTGGCTGCAGGAAAGAAAAGAAACGTGCATGATGGATCCTGACAGTCAGACTTGAGGACAAGGGGAAATTTTCCCAGTCAGTGTAAATCATCATGACACCAGCATGAAACCAGATGACAGGGTGAGTGGGGGTGTTTGAAGGAGATAGTAATTAGGAAAAATACTGTTCCACAAAGTTGCCTTATTCTCTTTCCCTTTCAACCTCCCCCCCTGCCCCAATTTGGCTGCGTGAGGGGCTTGGGATCCCAGCTGGGGAGCCTTTGCGCTGGCCCTTTAAAGGCGGTGGTGCACTGTCTCTTTAAGTCAGGTCTCTGTGGGTTGTGTTTAGTGAAGGAAGTGACGGGGGGGATTGAATGAAAAGAGAAAAACAGAATCACAGAGTCCCAAGTAAGGGGCAGAGGGGGCTGGGGGAGAAGCTGGGCATGGCGGGGTAGCAGGGCAGGAGGAGGAGAGGGGGTTGCTAAGGATCAGGGCACCAGCCAGCCACTCCACCGGTGCCCTGGGCGGGGTAAAGTGCAAGCAGCCGCCCATGTGCCGTCCAGAGTCCAGGGGGAGAGGCGGAGAGGGGTAAGAGGAGAGGGCTCCAGTCCAGGGGGGGAGGAGGAGGAGAGGACAGAGGTGCTCCGGGTTGGGGGGGGGGGGGCAAAGCTCTCAGCCCCGGGGGCTCTCTTAGCTCTGCCAAACTTTCAGCCCAAGTTTGGAAAGTTCTTGGGGAGGGTTGTCTGGGGAGCCCCTGGCGGGGTGAGGCGGGTGCCTGGCTGGGGGCGCTAGGGGGGTGCCGGTGGGGGGAGCAGAGGGGGGGGGTGCTCAGCCTTCGTCCTCTCTGGCTCCTGCTGCCGGGGATGCGCGCTCGGGGATGCGGGGTCCCTGCGCCGCTGCTCTTGCTGCTGCTGCTGCCGCTGCCCGGGCGGGCTGGCCCCGGGGCGCTGTCCGAGCTGCGGGTCCGGGTGCGGCTGCCCGACGGGCAGGTGACGGAGGAGAGTCTGCAGGCGGACAGCGGCGCCGACTGCATCAGCCTGGAGATGCGCAAAGGGGACGGGACCCTCATCACCCTCACCGCCGACTTCCGACAGGTACGGGGGGCAGGACCCGGCATAGGGGGGCGGGGGATCGGACCCCCGCAGAGGGTGGCAGGACCCAGGGTGGGGGGGTTCGGACCCCCGCAGAGGGTGGCAGGACCCAGGGTGGGGGGGTTCGGACCCCCGCAGAGGGTGGCAGGACCCAGGGTGGGGGGGTTCGGACCCCCACAGAGGGTGGCAGGACCCAGGGTGGGGGGGTTCGGACCCCCACAGAGGGCGGCAGGACCCAGGGTGGGGGTACTCGGACCCCCACAGAGGAGGAAGGACCCAGGGTGGGGGTACTCGGACTCCCCCAGGGTGAGGGGGCTCGGATCCCCACAGAGGGTGGCAGGACCTGGGATGGGGGGGGGGATCAGACCCCACAGAGGGGGGAGGTCCTGGGATGGGGGTGGCCGGGGGCATGAGGGGGCTCAGCCTCTCCCTGCTCCCAGGAAAGGATGGATCCGGTCTGGGAGGCTAGAGTGGGTCTTCAACTCCACACTCCCAGGGTCCAGGGCCTGTCCCGGACCCGATGGGGAGGGATTTGGTGACCTCTGAGCTCTCTCTCACCCCCTTGGGGGATCCTCCTGGGCTGGTGAATCTGAGTCAAGCCTCACATGGGGTTGGGGCATCTTTGGAGCCCTCATTAGCTGCAGCAGAGGGATGGGAGTGCGGGGGGGGGGGGGGGAGGGGGAGGGGTGTGCATGGACCTTTTTCCCTCTGTGGGGCCGAGAAGCGGGTCCTGTCCCCTTACCAAACCAGGGGGAGAGGGGCAGATTTTTGTTCCCTTCCACTCTGCACCAGGGCTTGGGGAGAATCCCCCCTGCTGAGGCTGCATCCCTTCCTTTCCCTAGCCCAGCAGGGAATGGGGCTGGGTAAGGGTCTCACCACTGACAGACCGTCCCCTTCCCTTCTGGTACCACCCCATCTCCACTGCCTCTTTGGCGTCTGACCCATGGACTTGACCCTTCCTCCTTCCCCAGCACAATGGAGTAGGGGATGGGAGGCCAGATCCCCTCCAGATCTCCATCAATCTGGGAGAACATGCTGCTAATGGTCCTCCCCCTTCCCCTCTCCCCCAGCCCCGTGGAGAGGAGCTATGGGATAATCCAGAGTGTATTTTATTTATCTGGCCTCCCCGCTGGGATGGAGCAGATCAAAGGGTTATAGCCTGGGAACGCTGGACAAGACATCTCAAGGGAGATGAGTGGAATGGGCTGAGCGGGTCTGTGTTTATAGAGATTCTCTGGCAGGCCTGACAGGTCAGGAGTCTGCTTTAGATGGGGGAGGTGGAGTGGGGTAGTATTGTGTGGAAAGGTCTGCCCATGCTGTAACAAGTTCTGTGTGAGGATAGGTCCCAGTGTGTGGTTCTTTTATACATTTCAACGTCCTTTAAAGGAAGATGAATGTCATTCCCCCACTTTATAGCTGGGGGAAACTGAGGCACAGAGCAGGGAAGGAACTTGACACTGAGGCAGGTCAGCAGCAGGGCCAGGGATGGAACCTAGGCCAATGCCCTAATCTTTCCCTGAATGTGTCCTATTGACCGCTCAAGGTGGGAGGTGTAGTTGGGAGTGATGGAAGTTCCCCTGCCTTTAAAAGCCGGGGGCATTTCAGTCGGTGAGATGGGATCCCTTCTATGTGGGGGAAAGGGGTTCTGTCTCAGTAGGAGACAGCCTTCCTTATATTTTATGGGGTAGCCTTTATAGGTTGGGTTGTCTCTGGGTAGAACAGCACTCTGGGGTGTTTCCATACTTCTGAGCAATTTCATGTGGGGTGGATCATTGGAGTGTGTTGTAGGACTGGCCCGTGAGTTGGGGGCAGAGGAGTGCTCTCTGGGATTGCAGCTGCAATGAGGCTGAGGGGCCAACCCCTGATGTTGGTTTAAGGAAAGGGTGACTTTCCCCTCTTCTCCCAGCCCATCCATCTTGGTACAGGGGGGGACTCTATGCAGGAGAGCTGCCATCCTCTCTGAGATGAAGCGTGAGAGCCCGTAGCTCATTGCAGCAGAAGGGAGTGTCTGTGCTAGGTGGACTCCTCTGGAGTCTGTGCCGAGCATGAGTGAATGCCACGGATTTTCCATTACACTAACTGGTGCACCGGAAACAGCCTTCTCTTTACTGCTTTGTGTAGTGATCAGTTGGGGATGGGTTAGTGTTTTGTTTTGTCCCAGCCCTTATTTCAGGACTGTTTACTCTGGTTTCGAGTGAAAGGAAGCTAAAATCTCAAACGTAATGGGTATCATGCCCAGACCTGCTGAAAGCCTTAGAGTCTTGCAGCTCTCTAGATGGGCAGTCACGGCCCCCTAAACTCCCATGCTCAGCAATGGACAAGATTTTCACACACACCCTCCCCATCCCCAATACAATGTTTGGTTGCAAGTCCCTTCGCAGACTCTTTTCCAGCCTATCAAATGGAGCCCAGTTTCTTGGAACACAAATCCATATCTCAACCCATCTCCTTCCCCAGTTGTCACAAGTTAAACCCTCTTCTCCGCAAGGACTAAATGGACCGTGGAATCTGAAATCACATCCCGTTCTCACAATGGTCTCTCCACGTCAGGGATAAGGCGAATGTGCAGGGGATGGTTGTCGGAGGGAAGTTTGCTGTCCATGCTGTGGGGGAAGATCTTCACTCAACCTGGCTGCCAAGCCAACACCTTTCTTCAGCACTAATAAGTTGCACTTATTTAAGTATCAGTGATGTGCTGGGTGCTGTAAAACACATGGAAATAAACACCCTCTGCCCCAAGGAACTTGTAGTGTAAAAGACACAGAGAAGAGGGATGTCCTGGAAGCTTCAGAGAAGAGAGTTAAAATCCATAATCAGTCCAAATTGTGTATCCCTGCACTTTTTTTTGCCAAGGAAAATCCATGCCTTTTCCAGACCCTCTAGACAGACTATGGGGGCCCTGGATACCCCCCATGGGAGCTTTGGATCCACATGGTGAAGTGCTGATGCTGCTGTTCATTCCGGCATCCCTCCCGCCCCTTCATCTCTCCTGAAGATTTGCACTTGAGACTTGTCTGCAAATCTGAAACCGGCAAGAAAACCTCTCCCCAGACTCAAAGCACTCAGGGGACAGTTCTTAATTTGACATCACTTCAGAGCTGGAATATAGGTGGTTGTTTTGTTTTTAAATGGCTTCACTGGAACATGGTTAAAGGAGGAAACCACAGCCTGAGAAATAGATTTTACAATGCCATGAGTAACCATGAGAACTTCCATCCAGACCTAGTATCAGAGGGGTAGCCGTGTTAGTCTGGATCTGCAAAAGCGACAAAGAGTCTTGTAGCTCCTTATAGACTAACAGATTTTAGGGCTCATGAGCTTTCGTGGGCTAAGACCCACTTCATCAGATGAATGTTGTGGAAATCTCCAGAGACGGGCATAAATATGCAGGCAAGAAAGCAAGGTAAATTCAATCAGTGGGGGTAGTGAAGCCCACTTCCAGCAGGTGATCTGGAGGTGTGAATGTCCAGAGAGGAGAAACTGCTTTTGTAATTGGTGAGCCATTCACAGCTAATGTTAAGTCCACATCCAGACCTGTTCTCCTGGCCTCTCACAGGCATTACCACATTAACCCTGTTCCGCAGTGGTGCCCTGCCTGCTCCATGGTGTTTCACAGCTTCCCCTTGCCGTGAAGAAGCCCTTGCATTGTTCTCCTCTGGAAATGCAGATAGGGTTGTTGGTCTGCGTTTCTCAGTCTAGTTTTGTGATTAAAATGAGGCCAAAATGCTGGCTTTTCACACACATGATTTTTCCACTTCCCTGGCTTGTGCTGGGTAAGATTCCTGCTCCTCTTCTCCCACCCCACCCCAATCTGTTGATGGAAAATGGTAGGTTGTGAAATCAAGAGGAAGGATGGCCCACTGATTAGGATGGCAACCTGGGACTTGGGGGACTTGCCATAGACTCTGTGTGCCCCAGTTCCCCATCTGTAAAATGGGGATTCTGCCTGATAAAGATTGCAAGTACCTAAGCCCCCTATCTAGAATAATCTCCTTAGGGATATCGTGTGAACTTGATCCCTTGGGACTTTCAAAACTAGACTGGACCTGTGCATTGTGTTGGCGGAAACAAGCCTGTACTGTCCCCGGGAAAGTTACAGTATTGCACAATCTAATCTGTTGGGATTGTCTGTGATATGACTATCAACATGAAAACCAGTTGTTCAGCCATCTCTTTCCCTGTGTTAATTGTGTGGTGTTCTCCCTGATGCAGAGGGGTTCAAGGCTTATGCAGTCCTTAACTGCATTCCTGTCTTGAGGCCGGACATGGGACTTTGGTGGTGCTTGCCGGTGGCCTCTGCAGGAGGGGAATTTTTCTCCCATACAGGATTGAAACTGAAAGTATTTTATAAATCCGATTGACCTTTCGCCACTTCAGTTTACTTCTTGCACTTCATTTATCCTGCCAAATGAAACCCATGACCCAATTCCCACCCGCTGCAACTTTTTGCTGCAGCAACACCCGGTGCTATCCTGCTGCCCACCCCCACTCAGAGGCATGTCCGGGATTGGAAGGACTCTGTGCTCAGGCAATTCTGCACTGGGGAGCAGTCTGTAGGCAGCAGTGAGTTAGAGAAGCCCTGGGGCTGCTCGGGGATTTAATGGCCATTGGAGCAGCACAGAATCTGGGAGGTAAATACATGGCATTAAAGCAAACTTTCTGAGTGTGGTTAATTTCGTGTTCTGATTCACCAAGGCAGTGGGCTCTAGTCGGTAGGGCATTAGAATGCATCTTGGGACACGTGGATTCTGATCCCAGTTCTGCCACTGAGCTCCTGGGTGACCTTGAGCAAGTCACTTCACCTCTCTGTTCCCCTCTCTACAATAATGCATTACCCACTTTTATCAACTGCTTTGAGAGCGATGGGTGAAAAGTGCTGTAAATCCTGTGTGCGTCTTTGTATTTATTACCAGGCACCAGTGCCTGAGATGTCTGGGTTTTTAGCACAGCAGGGGAATTGCTGAAGTAACAATAAACACCTCACTTCATTGCATTCTTGAAGGAAGGAAACATTTCTGTCTCTATTTTATGGCTGGCTGTTATTTAAAAAAACCAACAACCTAAATATTGAGTCTAAACTACTCGGCAGCATATCTGCAGCACTGGTTGGGTTTTTACACTGCAGCCTGGGAATGGGGTGGGTGGCTTACACAGGAGTCAGCATCAGAATGCGGGTAATTCTTTGTCCTTATAATTACTGGCAAATTAGTGCATGGATCTGCATGTGGAGAGGGCAGATGATTTTAACCCTTGCAGTGCCAAGAGCTTCAGGTGGCCAATGGGCTGCTGCTGTTGTATTCAAAATGAGTAATTTGGGGGGAGGGAGGAAATAGGAAGATTCACACAAGAACCAAGACAAAAATCATGCAGTGTCAACGTGGTACCTATATTTATATGCTTCTGACGCTTGGCCTACAACTGGCTCTTTAACACATTCCATCAGCGATGCTGGCAGAGAACACTTGATGCCGTCTAGTGGGATAAAGTAACTAATGCTGATGTTTTACAAAGGAGTGGCCAACAAACTGTAGAGACAATGGTTTGAAAAAGAAGGCTGAAGTGGCTTGGGGATGCTGTGCAGATGTCAGGAAAAAACACATATTCCCAGACAAGCCCTTGCCTTGATATCATGTGGTGGAAGATGGAAGAGAGAAGGACAACAGATGACATAAGGAAGAAACCCATTGAGAAAGATGCTACTGTCATGGAAGCAGAGTACAGTGGAGCAAGAAACGCTGCACTAGACCGACCACGGAAATGCTGGATTGCTTCGTGTCACAAGGCATCTTGTGTTGAATTTGGGGGATAGCAGGTGTTCAGACAGCTCAGAACTGGGGCAGGCGGCTGTTGCTTTCTTTGGGGTATCTTACTCCCTTGCTTGTGTGTGTACAACTGTGACCAGCAGCCATAGACGGAGGTGCTGGAACAATTTTTACAGTGAGGCTGCTGAAAGCCACTGAACAAAACCACAGACCCTGCATATGAGGGAAACCAGGCATTTGGTTGCTATTATTACTTCAAGCCAGGGGGCACTGCCTTACCCTGAGCCTCCCTAATTCCATTTGGAGAGGGAGAATGCTTAGCAGTGTTATAAATCCTGCTCTTGGGTTGCTAGACTGCAGAGTGTCACTGTCTGGACCCTCTCCCGTTTAGCTGCACTGTACTATAATGGCCTCTGTCCTGGGATGTGATTTTGGCTCTGGCCGACCCTTTTCCCATGCTTCAGAGGCATTGTTGCACAGAAATCTCTGCAGTCGGAGCCTTCAGAGGCAGGATTTTCAACAGCAGAATCCAAGACGCAGAACAGTGCAGTTCCGAGGTGCACTTTTCAAAGGCTTCCTAACGGTGCCCTGGGACTCTGTCAAAGAAAGGATGACACCAATTCCCTGCAAGTTACTGTGAGATAATAGGAGTCTTTTTAACTCTCTCCCTAGGAGGGATGGAGCAATTTGGGAGTTGTAGCCAGGCAGACTAGAAACCACGATTCAAGTTCTCCACAGGTCTCCCTCTGTGACGTTAAACATTCAAGAGTTTAATGTTGCATTATTAAAATATGTATTTTCTAGGGATTTGGTATTGGAGGGGGGCAGTTGACTAGAATTCTGGGTTGGTGGTTATCCTGGGGGGTAGTGCTGCAGTCTGAAAACACTGTATTTTAATGGAGCTGATCATCTGAAAAGTGAGAATGATGGTCTCTTTTGATCTGATATTGTATATGGGTCTGGTAAGCTGAGCACAGGACTGGAAGGCCACAACTGCTGAGTTCTAGTTCCACCTTTGCCACCGATTGACTGCCCGGCCACGGGCCACTGATTTGTGCATTCCTCATTTTTTAGGGGTCTTGCATGAGATGTTTAGAGCTTTATTTTTTTTGAGAGCGAGGCGCTGAGCCCCCACAGCTCCCATTGACTTCACTTGAAGTTCCAGGTGCTCGCTACTTACCGAATCAGACCCATTATTGGGTACCAAAAATGGAGGCATCTGAAATGACTTACCATGCTTGCCATGTGGCCTTAACCTCTCAACCACAAAGTCCCTATTCGTAAAGCATTGTTCTTATCTTGAGTACCTCACATGGATTTCATGCTTGTGAAGTGGGCCCGGGGGGCCTGCTACACCTTTCTCTTTGGGCTAACGGGCTTTCCCTCCAGGCAGGGATGTGGCTACTGGCACAGAAGTTAGGAGGAGCTCTAGGGCTGCCTGCTTTTTAGCTCTGCCAAGCAGTGTGAAGCCAAAATCTAAACAATGGTACTAACCAAACTAATCGCACCTAGGTTCAGACACATGGGTGAGGGGTTTCCAGCGCCTCCTGAAAGGGTTAATGTGGGTTAATAATTCTCCTTGAGAGAATGTATCTGCGGAGGTTCAGGTGTCCTGCTGGGACTTGTTCCCATGCCGGGAAGTGTTACAGAAATCCCCGGCTGGTAACTGTACCGTGCCCTCCGTTGACTTGGCCAGGAACTCACTCAGCACTGAGTCACTTCACTCCTCTGGCAGGACCGGCAGTGAGGGGGCTGGGGTTGCAGGCAGGAGGAGGAGCAATTACCATCACCACTCTCTGCACTTCTGTAATGCTGTAGAGCTTGCAGTAGTGTTTCCCAGTAACCCTTACTGAGGTCTATTGGCTCTGCTGCTTTTAATCAATTGGGTCTCATTGCGACTGGCATCCCTTGAAGAACAGTGATGGGATTCTGGCAACCACTGGGTTTTAGAGGACTAGCTGGCATGTGACCCATCCCTGCCCAGCAAGTCATGAAGCCCAGAATCCATATGAGGCCTAGAAGCTGTTTCACCATGGCTGCTGTGGGCAAGAAGCCGGCGGGGGCACCATCAGTGCGACCCCACAGGTCAGCTGTGGTTTCTCTGCCAGGCTGAACACATGGTCTGTGCCGTAGCTCTGAGAAGGGAAGTTCCAGGCAGTGACTTGGAACCTAGACTCTGCTCTCCTGGGGTCTGTCGACACTACGGCCTCCCAGCCCACATCGACAGACTCGCATGAGGAAGGCTCAGGTTAGTGCACCAAGACTAGCAGTGCAAACATTGCAACTCGGGCCCACCCAACCCCCTGGGTCTGAGCCCAGGTGACTAACCTGAGTCTCCACTAGAGCCACGGCATCCACAGTGCTATTTTTAATGCTCAGAATCCTGCTAGCTGGACTCAAGTTTATCTACCCAGCCTGGGAGGCTCACCCCCAGCTGCAGTGTAGACATATCCCTGGAGTCTTAATCCTTTAACCACCTCTCTGCCCTGGATTCTGCCCGCTCTCCCTGCTGGCTCACTGTGAAGACTTTGCCACCATAGAGGAGAGGCCTGAGCCCAGTGGCAGGCAGCCATGGCTCTGAGGAAATTGGTCACCAGTGCAGCGTTAGGGTCCTCGTTCTAGACTCTGAGACTTCTGGGGTGGGAGTCGGATGGTGGCAGGTGAGGACGTGCAGACGCGGTGAAAGCTGGGGATGGTGGGTGGGACGTGGGTTCCGCCGATGGAGTATTGGGAGAGGGAAGGACTGGCAAAGTAGCACAGTCTGGCATGTAGAGTTCACAGGGAGAACTCTGAAAGAGGAATAATGCAGGTCGGTGGGGAAGGGGGCCAGGGCAATGCAATATAATGGAAGGGGCAGTTAATCCGTGAAGACCCCTTCTGATATCCTGCCTGCATCTGCTCCCCCTCTTGTGTGATCTCCTTTCCCACTGCTCTCCTCCTCCCAATCCCTCTCTGCCCCATTTCCCTGCCCTTTTACCCCCTTCTTCTCTATCCCTCTTCTTCCACCTTTCTCTGCTGTAGGATCTCCCTGGCCGTCCTGTATTTTCTTTCTCTCTGCCCCCACTTTTCTATTTCTCTGCTTCATCCCTAGCCTTTGTCCCACCTATGAGCCCCTTTAATGAAGATGCTTGCAACCATCCAGTTCCCTTGGCTCTGGCCACATGGAGACCACGGTCTACAAATCACTGAGCACACATAGCCTGGTAGATAAATATTTAGATTGGCTTCCATGGTAGGGCTGGGTCACAGGCTCTCTGGTGTGATGGGAATGAGCTCTCAGGGGAGGGAGAAGGGGAAATATATTGAAGATGCACACAAAACAACCAAAAAGCAGCGAGAGAGGAGCCGGGAGTGTATGTCTGAGGATGGTGCTGTCAAGGCAGGATGAGACAGGGTCTGAGAGAGCTGGGGCTTTGTTATTTTGTAGCCTCTCCTGCAACTATACTTGCATGATGTCAAGAATCAGAGAGGTAGCCGTGTTAGTCTGGAATAGCAGAGGAAACAAAATCTTGTGGCACCTTAAAGACTAACTATAAAGTTTTGAAGCATGAGCTTTCGTGGGCTAATACCCACTTCGTCGGATGCATTCCACTGCTTGCATCCGACGAAGTGGGTATTAGCCCACGAAAGCTCATGCTTCAAAACTTTATAGTTAGTCTTTAAGGTGCCACAAGATTTTGTTTCCTCTGCAACTATACTTGGCATTCCAGACGGCTGTCTGTCTATGTGGGGTCAAACCTGCACTGATTTACACATGCAATCCCGTTGAAACCCCTGGCCTCATGGACAGGGGTGGTGGAGCGGGGGTTGATTCAGAATCCAGCCCTACATGTTCAAGTCTAATCTCACATTCCCCTCCCCCTCTTCCTGGGCATCAGGGATAAATGTGTCTGAGGTGTAAGCAGGCTGATGCCACTGACTTCAACCCTTTACCACTGGGTCGGGTGACATTGTGCCTGCTTCTACCAGCCCTGAACTCGCTCTCCATCTCTTAGGAAGAGATGCTCCATCTGGCCCAGGTGCATTTGTGTAACTGCTCCTGCTTTGGTTTAACGGCAGGGTGTGAACCTGGGAGCATCAGGGCTAAAATCATGAGCTTCATCCATTTCTGCTTACAGCTGTTAGAAGCAGCAATAGCCCAGCCGTTAGAGAGACAAAGACCCAGTTACTGAGGTGCACGTACCTTTGGGTAGGTAGATCAAGAAGAATTCTGCGGCCCCGCAGCAGCTCCATGTCAATCTTCAAAACCACTTTCAACCTGGGGATTTGATTTTTTTTCCTAATGCCCATGAGCAGCTAAACGTTCAGATTTCATTGTCTGGTAAAACTAAAAGCTATGGCTGGCTCACTGTCAGCCTTGGGTCTCCTTTTTCTCCAGTAAATTAAAATGAAATATGGTTCTGTTTGGGACTGTTGGGATTTTCATTTTTATTTGCTGGAGTCCCACTCGGCCTTGCCTGGTGTGGGAGATCAAAGCGGAAGAGTTCAAATCAAAACCATTTGGCCTCAATTTAGAAGACCCTCCAGTGAATCTGGGCTGTACCACTGGGACCAGGTTTAGACAAGATCCTTCTCATCAGAGTAATTGAAAAACCAGGATGAAATCCCTCCCTCCCCCCCCCCCACCTCTCTCAAACATTTTTGTGCAACTTTCATCCTTTCTTTCCCCCCACCCCCAGTTAAAATCTGAAATGTTGGTAGTATCCCTCTACCCTACTTTCCCCCGTCCCCCCCTCCTCCACTGTTGTGCTGGTTCATCCATAGCCTGAGGCTTGTAATTCCAGATCTCAGGAAAGATCATTAAGCGCTGACTTTTATTTTGGAAAAGATACTTTCAAATCTAGCTCCTGAAGACCTAAAAGACCACAGCAGCCTCTAGCTCTGAGTGATGCCTTTAAAGCTACTGAGAGTCATTTCAGAGGTATTCCTTCTGGTGCGTGGTGGGTTGCCAGTCAAGCCCAAGGACTGAAGACAATGAGAAATTATCAAGTTTGTGGGCTAATTGGATTTTTTTCATTTTAAATTCCCTCTATTTTCTGCTCCTCTTGTTCACTTTCTATTTAATAAATACACCCAGCAGAATCCCTGCTCCGGCCATTGGAAGAGAGCCACATCTCAATCTGCAGCTGTTCTTTCAGCTGTCCAGATGTGCCCTGAATTCCACATCCTTTTGTTTTCTGTACGTGGGAGAGGAGACAGTGAGTAAGTTGAGGAATGTATGAACTGGCCCAGATGGTAGCCCCAGACAGGACATTGCTCACCGCTTTGATTCCTGCTCTGGATAAAGGGAGGTCTCATCCCAGACCTTGTGAGCCAGGTAATGGGAATGCCCCAGAGATCCTCCGGGGGGAAAGGTCTTCTCGGCAGCTTGGCTTGTTTCTTCCTGGTCAGTGCGGCTTCTGCCCACACTCCCATGGAGTTTGGTCTAAACCTCTGTGTTCTTCGGTGGATTCCAAAGGAAGCGAACAGTGTTCTGCTCCCCTGCTAGGGAAATGCTGCCTCTGTGACATGATAATTGATTTTGTAAGTGAATTTAGCTCTGGTTAGTGCTGTCAGATTAACAGCCAGGACGCAGAGAATCTCTGTCCATAGAACAAATACAGCAAAGAAAATAAGTGCAAGTTTTCCACTCCCGCCCACCACACACTGGCCAGCTAATGTATGTCCATCACGACCTGGGATGGGAGAGACTCCTCGGTGGATGAGAATTCACTATCCATGATCCGTGCAGTCCTTGGCCTGACTCCCGAAGTGCCCCACGTGGGTGTTAATTTAGTTTCCAGTGTGACTGTTTTGTTTGTTTGTTCGCGATGCAGACATCCGTCCCCTAGGGACTGGACTGCGATCATTTCACACAGGCCACCGTGGATCTATGCTGCTGCTCCCGCCGTGAAATGCTCCTACATCTCCCATTACCAATCTCCCTGTGATGCCAAAACATGAAATAGAGCCTTCTTCATGGAGAGTATCCTGCCTCTTTCTCCTCCTTCTCAGGAGGTGGCGTTTTCTCTCTCCATCCGGTATTTTCTTATCAAATGAATAAGTCCCCTTTGCCTCTCCCTCCCACCAAGGACTTGAATGCCCCAAAGCCAAGAGCCGTCTCCTTCTATGGCATAAATGGGCCTAGCTTCATGAAGTCAATGGAGCCTGTTCTGACTTGCATCAGATGTGGTTCTGGCCCAGAGAGCTTTTTCTTACAGAACAAAGTTGTTGTGAGTCCTCAGTGGAGTAGCTAAGCGCCAATGTCCTGAGCTGAACTTTGACACATAGATGACTTCTTAAAAAGCTGCAGGAATCACGGGCTGGAATTGTCTGGCCTGGACTACGCAGGAGGTCAGATGAGATTTGTCGTAATGGGTCCCTTCTCGTCTTAATATCTATGAATTTCGTCTGTTCCTGCCATTCGTTAGGTCCAGCAATGAGCGTTGGCTGGCCCATAGCCTCCCATGCCCTGATGCCAATTGCCAAGGAGTGGGTGGAGAGGCGCCTGAGTAGAATCAGGATAGCAGAGTCCATGGTAGATCAAGTGTGGCTTTGCCATGCTGGGAAGAGCCTGTCAAAAGTTTTTCTTGTGTACTGAGAGCTGGGGAGGGAGGGCGGGAAGGAAGCTACCTTGTTTAACAGCTTGCTGACGAGGTGAGGACCTATGCTGCAATGATGCCCCGTGATATTTTTAGTTGTTGATGGCTGGGAGCTACAACCAGCTGCCCCGGCAGGGCTACGATTACAGCTCCAAGCAACTTGGAGGGAAAATGCGCCTCTCGGTTTGTACATAGTGTGAAGAGGCAGGATGTGGTGTCAGATGTTTGTCCTTCCTGCAAGGAATGGCCACTCTTTGAAGCCAATGAACGGGGTCAGGGGGACGTTGAGGGGGAAGAGGAATCTTTCAATTGACTTGGCTGACCTTTGGATTGGGCCTTTACTGCAGGGATCCCATATTCCAGTGCCAGTTCAATGTGCCATCCACCCCAGAGGGGGGAAGGTTCTGGATGCTCAAAAGCCACGGGGACACTAAGTAGCAAACTCCCCACCTCTCCAATATTCCTCGGTGGCACAGCTCTGCCGGAGCTACACTGCCATCAACCTTCCCCTGGCTGCAGCTACCCAGGGAAAGCCCCAAGGATTCGTCAAGGGCCAGAAGATGGACCATGTGACCAAAAAGTCCTTCCCCCAATCCACCCACTCTCTGCCCCTTCCACAGGTCCTAGGATCCACACCAAGGAAAGGATCTCTTCAGATTTGGAGGGTGGAAGGGCTGTGGACAATGCTGCAAAGCAATCGGCACGCTCCTCCTTCACATGGGTAGACCTCTCCACATACTCCCCTATTTGGGATGATCTTGGCTTTTAGTTTTAAATCTTAGGGCCAAACTTCACACTCTTGCACGGGTGTAAGTCTGCAGTGGCTGTACTACAGTCAACGGCTTTAATCTGGATTATTCGTAGTGGTGCAAACAAGTAAAATCGGCCCCATCCTCTCTTTGATTTTTAGGATCCTTGCAAAACAGTGAGGTGGTGACTCCAGAGATTGGTTGGCAGCTCCACGAACGTGTGAGCATTGCTGTCCTAGTTGGACAGAGCTCCACAAGTTTGCTACCATCTTTGATTTGCGCTCTCTAGGGGCAGAAAGAGTGGCAGTCATGGGGCAACGAGCACATTGTCAACCCCTAGATAGAGAACACTGCCAGCTAATGAAGATTCTCCTTCAACTTGTGTTCTATGCCTGAGAGCCTGGGGCGGATACCCTGGTTTCTATCCCTGTGGCCACTCCTGTGTGGTTTAGTTGACAAGGATGATTTGTGACCCACAGGCTTGATACCATGTAGCAAAGCCTGTTTAATTTGCATACTTAAAGTGATGGCGTTGGAAATCTCTCTCGGCCTGGCGTTGGGTTGGCTGGCTTCTTTATTTTTGTTTTTGTAATGCTTTAAGAATCCCATTCCCCTGACAGAGACACGAGTTGCTTCATGGGAGTGAAATACGTCTTTTTAGTTTGGTCTTTCCTAGCAATGAGATTTTCCTCACCTCCCACTCTCTCCTGTGCCTTTGCCCGTCCATGGAACAAATAATCTTTGATGCCCAGCAGAGGTCCATGTCTGTTGCTGTAACTAATGGATGCTGCTGGAATAGCAGAGTTGGAGGGTCATGGAATCTGTTCAAATGTTTCCCCTCCACTGATGCTGCTGAGACGTGACCAGGTGACTCGTCCCTCTCCTGAGTCTTTGGTGAGGTCCCAAAGGACACTGAGACGGATGCTTTCCTGTGAGCTATTTCTATCATAGCAACATTGGTTCCACTGCATGTGCATCCAGCAGTTCTGCTTTCCAGTTTTCTCTGGGTGATTCAGGACTCCCTCCACACCTACTCACTCATTGCTCTCCAGAGGGAATCGCTGTCACCCCCGGCTGCTATCTGTAGGTTTCCCCACAGCCTGCTCCCTTTGCTCTCTTCTGCCAGGCCGTGTTCGATGCTCCTGCAATGGGAAGGAAACCACAGTGAGTGATGCTGAGGTGGGGTGCACGGTTACATGGGATGCAGGTGAAGGATGTCCTTCTCTGGACAGTGAGGGCATCCCTTCCTAGTAGCTATGGGTGGGGAATTTGGGGTGCAAGAGTGGGATATAATCTCTGGGATATTGGGGTGCAACATGAGCAGTGGCAGGTGGGAAATGGGGTATCCTCCCACGTGGTGCAGGTCTGGGGTGTACCAGTGAGGTGTCTGCTTCTGGAAGAGATGGGGAGGAATGAGGCATCCCAGCCGCATAAGTGCAGGTGTGGGGTGCCCTCTATATAACAGTGGAGTATATCTAATTCCCATTGTCTCTCTTCCTTTCGCTCCTTGCCCTTTCTCTCTCACACTCTCCCTTCCTTTCCCGGTTGTCTCTTACTCACTTCCTTCTGGTCACACTTCACTGCTGCCATCAGTTTGCGTGTCAGTAAACAGGAAGAAGTATGAAACCTGCTGTTAAGGCCATCAGTGACTCTATCTCAATGGAGAAGGGAAGGGTGGGAGGGGAGAAGGGAATCTGTAATCTCCTGCCACCTCCCTGACATTTTCTTTACAGGCGCTTGGAAGGAGAAGCAGCTGCTGGCATTTACCCATGTCTGGTCTTTTAACCCTCTGCTTCCCTCCCAGGCCACTGCTGCTTCTCCGAGTCAAAGCCAGCAGGGTTGGGCACTCTTCAGGGTAGCACCCCCTCTGGAAGGAGATGGCTCCACAGGGAGAGCTTCCCCTTTTTTAAGGGCCATCACACAACATTCTGGGCCCAACCAAAACTGGAAAGAATGGGGCACTCACTAGATGGACACCCCGTCTTGGGAGGGGATGCTGAGGATCATTGATTCATAGGAGAAACTGGCAATCCCTGGAGAATCAGTGTCACTCCTTGGTACAGAAAAGGCATCGTATGAGACAGGTGTACGTGTAACACACTTGACTGGGTGCTCTGTCTTCCTCTACTGGTGGCTGGGCCATAGACAGCATTTGATAAACCCACTACTGCCTTGGCTGAACGTTTTTTAACCCAGTTTAATTCCCCACATCACTGGGTGGGTTGTCGGTAGTGGGGATTGAACCTGTGACCTCAGGAGCTAAAGGCATGGGTCTCTATTGCAAGAAGAACCAGCTTTGCAACATGCTCGTCGACCTCTGCCTGTGGCCCAGCCACCACTAAAGGTGGTTGAGTGGTTCAGGGAGGGAAGCCTGTTTCTCTCTGCTCCTCCTTGGCATAGCCCCAGGGATGTTCTCACCGATGTGCAATGGAAGGGGGAAAGGTGGTTGGGCATGCACGTCTCTTCCCTAGGGAGGAAAGTCACCTTCTCCCCGAAGGAGCTCTGAACTCCCCCCGCCGGCCCCTGAGGGTGCTTGCCAGGGGACAGTGGTAAACCTTTGGGGTTTGTTTTGGGGTTTTTTGGTCAGGAGGTGAAGATTTTCCGCGCTCTGATCCTGGGGGAGCTGGAAAGGGGCCAAAGTCAGTTCCAGGCGCTCTGCTTTGTCACACGGCTTCACCGCAACGAGATCATCCCCAGCGAGTCCATGGCGAAGCTGCGGCAGGTGAGGGGCAGCCCCATGAGATGGCCTGGCGCCTCCCCCTCCTATGTGGTCCCTGGTCTCCTGGGGCTATGTGCTTTCCTGTAGGGATAAAAGCCAGTCAGAGCCCCTAACCAGTCCCAATTTCCTGTAGGGATAAAAGCCAGTCAGGTACCAGTTCCAGTTTAGTGACCTCAGATCACTGGCCTGGCTAATAGCCACCACTTCCCAGTGCATTCTCCAACCAGCATTGGTTGTCCTTAGCCCTAGGCTAGTGCAGCCCCCAGTCCATCAGCAGGGAGGAGGATCGCAACAGTGGCCAGCAGTGGCCAAGACCTCCACTTTGCCCCTCCTCTAAATAGGCAGCACCCACCGTGCTCCTTACTGAGGTGTCTAGTCAATGTCATCTCATGGAGAGGAGCGCCACCTACTGAATTGCCAGCACTTCCAGCAGCCCCTGGAACTTCTCTGGCATCTCATTCAAGTGCCCGGCAAGCCCAGCTCCCACCTAGCTTGGAAGCCAGCTGGGAATCCCCCCCACAAGTCAGGACAGCTGCATGCCTATTTCTTAGATTTGCATAAAGTACTGATGTCCCAAAAGAGCTAATTTGGGGGGCAGGGGGAGGAGAGGAAGACTCTGCCCCGTACTTGTTACTCATAAGGCAGCAGGAATTAGATTCGATGTAACTTTCTCCTGGCCAGAAAAACCCCAAGACAGTGCGGCAGGCGGAGGAGGTGCGTGGGCTGGAACATCTCAACATGGACGTAGCGGTCAACTTCAGCAAAGGGGCCCAGCTGAGCCCCCACATTCACAATATCTGCTCAGAGGCCAAAGAGGCTATTTACACCCGAGAAGAAGACGTTAAATTTTGGCTGGAAAAAGGTAAGAATCTCCTTCCACACTGGGCCCGCTGGTGCTAAAACTGTGACCCGGTCTGCAAGCCATTAGGATTTCCCCCTCTGGTGGATAATCTGGTTCACGTGAATCCCTTGCACGTGCAGCTGGAGTATTGGTGCACACAGATCCTTTGCACACAGGTGGATAGCTGGGTGCACACAGATCCCTTGCACACTGCCTGTGGGGGGAGGTGGGAAGACTAGTGGTTAATTTGCTACACATCTGTTTTTCACATGCTGCTCTTCTAATGAATCCAAGCTGAGCATGTTATTTCTGGCGCCACATCTCCCTAGTGTGAGACCCTGCTCCTCCCCTGGCCCCACCTAGTTCCACATCCTAGACCTGCCTGGACACAATGACCAGATCCTGACATCTGGGCACGAGAAGAACGTTCAGTGACTTACGCCGAGGCCATAAGCCAAGTGCAGGGTAGGCAATTAGTGCTAATTAAAGTGGTGGCTTCTGTGATGTGGACACTCGTCCAACGAGAACTGGGCTGAGTCCCCACCAATTTCGTTTCATAGTGGGACTTACTCAACAGCCATCTGATGCCTATCACTTTCAGTCACTACCTACAATCGGGGCCTGATTTGAATTGGTGTCTTAGAGGGGAGAAGGCCTATAGCCTATTCCCAGCCCCCCGAGCCACCTAGCTGAATTGCTTCTGTATGGGCCAGTCTCCTAATGATTCTCCTCCGACCCGCCACAGCAGGAGGCAGCATCCTAAGCCATGTGTGTCTCTCCCTTTCCTCCCACAGGGGCGGATGGCTCCATGTTCGAGGTCTTGCCGCAGTCGGCCGACCTGCCCGACCTGCAACGCTGCAAGCTGTGCTTGGACCGCTGGAAGCCCTGCATCTGCAGCTACTCGCTGAGCATCGCCTGGTACCCCTGCATGCTCAAGTACTGCAAGAGCCGCGATGCCAGCGGCAGGGTCTCCTCCTACAGGTGTGGCATCCGCAGCTGCCAGAAGGGCTACAGTTTTGACTATTACGTGCCGCAGAAACAGCTGTGCCTCTGGGACGAGGACACCTAGCAGGCCTGGGACAGCCCTTTCCAAGCGGCACCTGTTCTGCCTCCCTCTGTGATGCTCTGGGCGGAGCTGGCTGCCTGGAGGGGGAGACGGGCTATGGAGGTGCCTTGTGCTATGAAGGATTTCTGTGTGCCTCTTTCCTTCCCACTCCCCTTGCTCCCCTAATGCTGCCTCATACTGTGAAAACTGGCTCAGCTTGTCATGCATTAAGAGTGTTCTGCCCAGCTCCTGTGGGCATCACTCACCTGTGGCAATCTGGGACCAGAAGGAGGCAGGGGGAGGAGCTTTTCATGGGGGGAGGGGTTTATTTTGATCTCGCAGGTTTGCCCAGCTCTGGGGAGGAGACGTACTAGCTGGTGCCAGCATAGAATCCAAGTGGGGGAGCCATTTTAACTGTAGCCTCTCAACCACCGAAACGTGGCCCGGGTGATTTGTCTTAAATAAACCCCAGCCACCGGAGGGGGTTGACCCCTTTGACCTTCCAGCGACACTAGAGCAACATTGGCTACCAAAGGGGCCATTTTGTGGGGTCACTTCCAAGCAAGGGGTGGTCTGAGGCCCACATATCAGGACCCCTGCTGTGGTTAGTCCCCGTGTCACATTAGATGTTGCCGTCTCCTCCCCCTGACTAGAGGAGGGAATCATATGTAGCAGGAGCTGCCATAAATGCCATCCCAGCCCCTAAAAATGGAAGGGCTCTAGGTGGTCTTTTTGGCTTGTTCTCACTTGCTTCCTATTAAGAAAGACACGTCCACACATTTCTACCCACCCCTGCAAGACTTGGACTGTGACGGGGAGAGAAAATCCCCGGCAGGCTTTGCCCCCGCGCTTTGCGGGAGGTGGTGCTGATCGCTGGGGACTGGAGAGACTCTTGGAGTCCGTTCCCCCCTCTGCTGCCAAAACCACCGTGTGAGTTTAAGATGAGACACGTCATGACACTGCCTTTTTTCCCCTCGCTGTAAGAGCGAGGAGGAGAACGAGACTGGTTCCTATGCTCCCGGAGCATTCTTACTATGTTCTGCTTTCACTGGGGCTGGGGAGGGGGGAATAGAGAGGGTTCGCATGCACTTCAGAGCAGCTGTGATTTGTAACCCTAACCTCTCCTGCTCTGCACCCTCCACCACGTGCCTTTTTGCCTAAAATCCAGGCGTTTAAAACCAAAAAAGAAAAGCTATTTTGAGGGGTTTTTTTTCTTTTTAATTTGCTCATAGAACTATTTTTGTAGCAACCTCTTAATGGGAATTTTTTTTAAAAAAAAAAATATATTGCCACATGAAGTAAAACCAAAAAAAGAGAGAGAGAAAAAGAAACTTGAAAAGATTTTAAAGCAAATTATTTATCGTTTGTAAGATAGATGAATGGATCTTTAGATGTAGCTCTAGTATCAGTGTCTCCACAGCTCACTCTCCGCCTCCTTCTGTTGTCTGGTGCCATTGGATTTAGGGCTGCTTCCTTATGGTGAAACTCCAGTGGTATCCGGGGCGGATTTAGAGCCTATTTCCATCAGTGCAGTCAGCCGTCCCTTCCACGACTGCTGAATCCCGGCCAGGACACAGGGAGACCTGGTGTGATGATACTAGGCAGCTGTCGGGGTGCTAGAGAGGAACCCCAGGGTCTGACCGGGTCCAGCAGCTTCAATAAAGAACCTTTTATACTCATTCCAGCTGTGTCCTGTCTCTTGTTGATGTGCCCAGTGCGGGCTGAAGGCTCTGGGTTAATAGGCCTTTCGCATCTCAAAGCACCAGGCTTTCCCTCTTCGGGTTTCCATTCCCTGCTTCCTAAGATGCTCTTCATTCTACGGGGTCACCTGAGGCTTGTCTCCCTCTGTTCTGAAGGGGGTTTAAGCCATGCCCTTGGCTGGGACCACCAGTCCCTCAACTACCAGGGTCAGGCCAGGAAACCTCCATGACTCTGCTGTTCCATCCCACAGGGACACGGAGGGGGATGTTCAGCCATGCTGCAATGGAGTTAAGCCAGACAGGGCAGCGGGGACACTGGAACAGTCTCTGCAGTTATGTCCCCTCCTGGACACCATACCGCTCTGCAGCACTGGTGTTGTTTCTCTCAGGTGTTCCTAGAACACCTCTCACCAGGGTATCTAAGCTCACAGTTCCCCATGGGGGCATTGTGGCCCCTCTTCTGCCATCTCACCCACCATCTTGTCCCTCACTGCCCTGAAGGCTCATGCCCCATGGGGTTGCCTGTCCATCTTTGGATAATGGGGTCACTCTCTGATCTTGCTGAAAGGAAATTCTCCCTCCTGTTGGAGACCCTGCTCACTCATTCCCCTCAGCCACTCCAATCCACTGGCCCGGGATTACACTGATGATCCAGAGCTGCAAAGCACCCAGCTGTGCTACTGACTGAGTGCATGAGATCAGTGGGCTGCACTTCCAGGTGAGCTCTTCCCCCATAACTGTGTGAGATCACAGCTCCCTGACCAAACTCAGGAACACCCCCTGCACTCTGCTAGGAGCCAAAAGGCCTTTCACTGCCTGAGGTTCAGGCCCTTCAGCCTGCTGTGCAACAGTTTATGACCTTCTCAGTTCCTGTAGCAAGGCAGCTAGCTGCTTTCACCACCCTGGGGTGGGTCTTCATGATTCCATTATCTGCAGCAGAGGAAACTCCAGTGCTGGGGCTTAGTAGGTAAGCGAAGAAGGAAACTGACTTTAAACCACTTTGGTTTCTACAATGTATTTGTTTGCAGTGTGTTCTGATCCGGAATCAATGGGGTTGCAGGAATCTATGCTAGTTCCTCTGTTAACAAAAGTTTGGGTTGTTCCCGGGGGCTGGGCTGTGTACCCAGAGACCATTAGATCTTCCAAAAGGGCTGCTTGGAAGTCATCCTGCACTGCTATGCTCTGAGGGGTGGAAACAAACAAGGGACAGGTCCTCGGCTCTGGTAAATTAGCATAGCTCCCCTGAAATCTGTTTGCTTCCCCAGCTGGGAGGCTGACTCCTTGGTTTACTTAAACTAGTCTCCTTTAGTTAGACAAGTGGAGCACGGGGCTTGCAGTGTGGTTTTGGAAGTCTCCACAAGAGTGTGCTGCTGGCCTGAACTTCCCCAGCATTTCAATTGCTTTGTGCATTGAGAATTAGGAAACCAACTGTGCAGCTGGAGGAAGAATCTTTTTCAGGTGGGTAAAGGTTGTTTGTGGCACTAAATTTCCCAGTTAAGAGAATTCAATCAGTGCAACCTGAAGCTAAACCCCAAGCACTAAAGACTTTTTCCCCCCTTCACTTTCCAAATTAAAAAGACACACCAGTCTCTGCAAGATCTCTTGTTACTTCCCAGTCCCCATAAGACTGGGAATAATGCATCCAGTAAAGGAATGCATTTTCATTTAGCACAAATATTTTCTTTGCAAAGCACTGCACAATCCATCTGTACAGTCAACCTTATTGAATGTCAGCTGTTTGCAGGAGCAAATTGGCACAGCGCAAGCTGTGAAAGGACATTTTGGCTAAGAATAATGGGATAAATCCATGCTCAGAGGATGAGCATCATGATATCTTTAACATTCATGCAAATCTGACCTGGGAGCTTGGGGTTAAGGTTCTGTGTGAAAGGCCATGCTCTGTAAATCAAGCGTCATCCCAGGAGGCTTATTCAAAGGAGGAATAGATGTTGGTGGGTAGAGAAAAAGAAACATAAGCAATGGTGAGTGTGGATCACTCATTCACAGAGACTGCAGAAGAAGAGCTACTGATTTCTGGCAGCAGTATCTGCACTAGAATCCAGAATGGGCAGTGTGAAAGCAAATCCTTCTCAGACTGGAAATATGGCCTTAATCTAATGCAGATGTAATTCACCCAGTGCTTTCCCCTGCCCTGTTTTAACCCAAAATTGACAATCCTGTTCTTTTAAAGAATGCTTTTTATTGGGGTCATGAGTGGATAATATAAACTATTAAGCACATTACATAGCAAAGGTTAGATTGCAATAGGTTAAACTAATCCAATCCCACTTTGACATGGGAGTAGTTTAAAACCTTTGAGTGTGGCAGGGTCCACAAAGGGTGGGGGTAGATTTACACCTAGTTTGCCACAAACTAAATGTTCACGCAGACAAGTCCAAGAATGTTCTTAAACGGCTTATGCAGCCAAACTCTCCAAAGTGCCCATTGCTCTCACATGCTGCTGCTTGGGTAGAGAGTTGAGGGCCCATCTTGCATCTTGAGTTTCAACATTGCTATGCATCACAGCTCCAGTTGAAATCAATAGGAACTGCTGGTCAGCATCTCTTAAAAAATCAGCATCTCAAGTTTGAGCCCTGTGAAACTGAGGCACTGAACATCACTGGCTACTTGGGACAGTGTTGGCCATGGACTTTACTGAGGGTGAAACCAACTAGAAATCATTCTAACTGCTTGAATAAGGAATTGGAATTATATCCGTGCTCTTCTTCATAGAATCATAGGTTTTTAAAGTCACAGGGAACTATTATGACCATCTAGTCTGAGTATTTTTGTAACTCTCCTGTAGAAATCTATAGCAGGATATAATTCTTCATGTAATGGGATAGACTGGCGAATAAATAATATAGAATATTATATTATAATTAATAATATAGGGAGGTTAAAAAGGGAGTTTTTCCATAAGGGATAAGATGAAGGAATGGAAGCAAGACAATAATGAACAATGAAAGTGGAGTAAGGAAGAAATTTCAGTAGAAGAGGATTTTTTCCCTTCCATCTAAATAGCAGGATGTCCCAATGCCTGAAGATTTGTCAGATGTCTTATATTAACTAAGAATCAGAGAGGTAGCCGTGTTAGTCTGGAATAGTAGAGGTAACAAAGAGTCCTGTGGCACCTTAAAGACTAACTATAAAGTTTTGAAGCATAAGCATAAGCTTTCGTGGGCTAATACCCACTTTGTCGGATGCAAGCAGTCATGCTTGCATCCGATGAAGTGGGTATTAGCCCACGAAAGCTTATGCTTCAAAACTTTATAGTCAGTCTTTAAGGTGCCACAGGACTCTTTGTTACCTCTTATATTAACTAAGTCATTTATTTCCATGGCTGCATCTAACTAATGAGCCAACGTAGGAATGCTGGATTTTATTTCAGTCGGGTGGGAATAGTAGTTGAAGTAGTGAATAACAAAGGGCTGGATCTGGTGAAGACAGGCCTGTGTGGTATGCTATTGACATCAGGAAGGCTTCTGAAGAGATGCAGGGATCTCCCCTGGTGCTTCAGACTGCAGGACTGGAGCCAAAAGATAGTGAGGGGAAGCTGGTTCCCTCCTCCTATGTTCCAGTCAGAGCGATTCACTGTCATTCGGTTTACCAGAAATGTCTCCCAGCTGGATCAGAGGAGCCAGTGGGGTCTCTCCTACCAAAGGCCAGGAGTGCCTGTCTTTTCTGACCTCCCAAGCTGCATCCAAACTCCAAGATGGAGCTTTCTGGTCATGGCAGAACTTCCAGCCCCTTTCGTGTACGTTCATTTCATCCCTTGCAGAATAAGCATCAGAAGTCTCCTAATGGACCATAAGGAGGTGCTGTGGATCTCTGCTGCAACCCAGAAAGGTGGAGAGGAGGGAGCTAGCTAGTCAGATGCACCTGAGATACAGGCTAAGGCCACAGAGGTAGGTTTGTCACCCAGACCAGGCCCTCTGTCCAGCTAGAAGCATGTGGCGTTAACCCTCGAGTTAGACTGTGTTCTGGTGGTGTTCAGCCCCAGAGGTGGCTGCATGCTTGTGGAGCAAAGGATCAAGGAAGAGAGCATCAGAGCTGATGGCTGGGTGTTCAGCAGCAGGAAGCTCCTGACAAAAACTCTTGGTACCAAGTGGGGGAAGGCCCCATGTGTAATCCATTGGTCAGCATGTGCAGTGTCCCCCCCCCCCCCCCCGTGCCCAATCCACACAGGACATAAATTGGGAGCAGCTCCCAGCTGCAGAGACGGGTGCTTTTAGTTCAGGAGGTTCCTGGTGTGGGTCAAGACTGGGGGTGAGTCACACATGTTGTATTGGCATCACTGGTAGCAATGGGGCAGCCTGATCTTGCCCTCTCGGATGTGGGCAAAGCTCCCATCCTAGCTAATTGGAGCAGGAAGCACTCCTCGCCTTTGAAATCAGCCCAGGAGTACCTAAATATGGATGTAAGCCTCACTTCAGGCTCCCCCACCCCTCCCAACTTTGAAAAGGTTCATAGACTCTCCTTAGAATTGTTCCGTCCTCCCCCAGCCAGACTTCCCCTCTGCTTTTTACCCTCCATCTCTCCACCCTGTTTTTCTCTGTCTCTTTGTTCACACACCTGGTTGTTCCCCACTCCTGGGGATTCCCGTCCCATCCTTTCCCCAGTCTCTCCTTGCAGGCCGCAGAATCTGACTCAGGCTCTCAAACACCTGGAAGTTGGGTGTTGGGCAAAAACATCCCGCCTATTCCTAGGAGAAACCTGTATTTCCAGGGAGCAGGAAGTGTGGCATTTGGAAAAGCTGAGTGCTCAGAATTTGGGGTAGGGAGAGAGAAACGGATGTGTGATAGCTTGCACCTGGCAGCTACTGAGAGCTCGTAAACACTTTTCAGGATGGATTCCCGGCACAGAGGCCCGGGCAGATCTGAGCTCAGACATTCAGCTCCAAAGAGTGAGAGCACTTGGATCAGAAGAACTGGGTTAGGCAGTGGTGCGGGCGGGGGTGGAGAGGAGAGGAGACCACAGACAATTCTGGGAGCAAATATATATTCTGAGGACTCTCTGCACTCCAGGGTTAGAGGCATCAAGGTTAGATGTGAGGACATACACCACTGACGCGAGGAGCGTAGCGTGGACGTGTGAAACAGATTCAGCGATGGCGTGGCTGTACATTGACATAGCTTAGGTCAACTTAATTTTGTAGCGTAGGCTTGCCCAGAAGTGGAGTTCAGGGTGGCTTCATGGAGGGAATCCCAGATCCCTGAAATTCCATATTAGAGAGCTGGGGCGGGTAACCCTCTAAGCCTGCTGTGGGCCTTGAACGTACAGTGTGTGAAATCTCGATGAGTGTTGTGGGCCCAGCCAAGTTGCCGAGTGATTGATTTCTGTGTGGCTGGCACCCATTTGGGGTCCTGATGCTGCTCTCTGTTATCCAGCTTAAATGTGGAGTGACTCTACTTGAGTCAATGGTGAGAGAAGGACCTAGGCCTTGTGAGGTTCTATCTATAAATGTGGTTCTCTCTTTCCACTCTCCTGGTGTAAGTACCTCAGTGGATGCGGAGTAGGAAGAAGGGTCTCAGCCTCAGAGAGAGGCAGCATGGCCTAGTGGACAGAGCAGAGGTCGGGCAGGCAGGAATTCCTGAATTCTGACCATGACTCTGCCTCACCTCTTTGGGAAAGTCACCTTGTCTCTCTGTGTCCCCATTGTACTGATGAGTATCATGCAGGTTCACGAGTTAATTACCCTGGTTCTGCAGGATTAATTTAATTACCCTGGCCCAGCAATCGGATCTACCTGGGTAGACCCCACACAGATCCCCAGGGGAGGCAGGAGTGCACCCACCTGGATCCGATGGTGGGGAGTGGGGGCCAACGTATGTTCAGGGCTTAGCAGATCAAAAGCCTTCTTTAAGGGCTGAGCAGCAATGTAGGTAGAACCCTGGTTCTCGGTGCTTTGATGGCTTCCATCCACCGTGTCCAGGCAGGTGGCTGCACTGAGATATGAGGGGCCCCACTTCAGTTCCTTCAGGGATCTAGGGGTCTCTGATGGCTCCGTCCCTTCTCCTGCAGGCTTGACAGTGGGAGGGGAGGCAGGTGTGTACACGGCACTAAGCATATGGAGACAGCGGCCTCCGGCTCCTCAGCGCCCCACCCCCGGTTTAGTGCTGGAGGGACTCCACAGTTCCAGAGTTACTAATATGCAAATCCCAGCGTTTTGCATGGGCGGCCTGCCAGGCACTCCGAAGAGCAGCATGCTGCCAGGCAAGGGGGTGGGGGTGGGGGGGCGTGGCCACAAGTGCACAGCATGCTCACCTGGCCCAGTGTGTCGCCGGGCAATGCAGGTGTAGGTGCTTAGGAGCGGACTTGAGTCCGGCTTCAGAGGTGGGGGCAAACTGGCAGCCCCCCAGGCCGGTGTGGGGCTGGCGGCTGGCGGCTGGGCGCGCTGTGGATTCTGTCCCACCGGCAGGATGGTGAATCTGGAGTCTGTGCACACAGGTAAGAGGGAGGGAGGACGGTCTCTGGGTAACCCAGCAGGTAACAGAGGTTTCAGGCGTCAGCCCTGTGGGTGGCCTGGGACGGGATTCCATTGCATCAGGTCCCCTGCCATGTGAGGCAGGTGGTGATACTGAGGATGGGCATGCTGTGAGTTAGCAGCTCTTAGGGGATATAGGTGAGGGGAGCTAGGTCACCAGATGTCCCAATTTTATAGGGACTGTCCCAGTTTTGGGGGCTTTTTCTTATATAGGCTCCTATTGCCCCCCACCCCTGTCCCAATTTTTCACACTTGCTGTCTGGTCACCCTAGAGGGGGCCATTGAAGGGGGCAGGGGCAGGTTTGGTTCCTGAGAGCTGAAGAGAGGAATGGGGGGGGGGGGAGAGGGAGGTGTTTGGGTGGGTGAGGCTGGGGGAAATGACACTGAGGGAGAAGGGAACTGGCAGGGAATGTCAGGCAAAAGCCGGACTGGCGGAGGTCGGCGCGCAGAGGCTCACGGGCGTGTCTCCACTGCCAAGCTCCTCTCCAGTTAGCCTAGCTGCAGAGAGGGTGGCTGCTCGGAGGGGTTGTCTACATTTGAAAGGCCCCAGCGGAGCTCCCGTCACGCCTCAGTGTGTAGACCCCCACCAGGGCGGCAGGAGGGGTTCTTCCGTTACCGTCGCTAGCCCTGTCCGTGCCGGGGCTTGGGGCACTCAGGAGCGTGCATGTTTCAGCCACGGCTGACTCAGCTTAACTTCTGAGTGTAGACCTGAGAAATGACCCTCAGGCTGCACAGCGTGGCTGCGTTAACAGCTGAGGCATTGTGCTCACTTGGGCTGCAGCCTGTCTCCCACCAACAGGCCAGCCAGCTCGCATTAGACACGCTGCTGTACTTGAATTGAGGGGGTTTGTGTGTGAACAGGACTCGAGTTAGGGGCAATGCTCAAGTTAACTCTACAGTGAAGACAAACCCCCAGAGACCCGCTAGGGAGTATGTATGTTGGAGTACATGCAAACATGTGTCCGTGTCTACATGTGTGCTGGCATATATAATCCGGGGATGCATTTCTTTGCTGGCGTGGAGAGCTGTGTGCATCGGGGCGTAGACATCTTTGGGTCAGTCCATTGTGCACCTATCAGCATGGGGCACTTCAGTGTGTGTATCTCTGTGGATGTAAACATGGCCCCACTGTCACAGCAGTTTGCCTTGGCCACTGTTGTGCACTGTGACACTGCCGTGAGAGTACCTGAGCTGGGGGTATCGTCTTAAACGCAGGGGTTTATGAGAGCAGGAGAGAAGCAGAGTTCAGCAATCCGGCTCTGCCCCAGGCCAGGGGACAGATTCCGTCCTGGTAGAAGTGGGAGCAGCTCCCTCCAAGTCCATGCTGGTGCACCCAGGCTGGACTGGGCCTGTTACGTTTGATCAGGGCAGGCTTCTCCCACGCCTGTTCTCTCGGGGTCGTCCTGAGCACCCTGCCCCGTCACTGGGGCCAAGTGTTTACAGGGTGGCCAGGGATTTCTGGGCACCCAAGTTGGGCCTGATTTTCAGAAGAGTTTCCCAGACTGGTGTCAGTGGGAGCAGACAGTGCTCAGCGGGGCCTTTGAAAATCAGGCCCAAGGTGTTTAACATACACCCAAAAGTGAAGGCCCTAAGGAATCCGTCTACACGCGCGCGCGCCTTCTCTGGGCTCGGATTAGATACAATTCTTCTTTACATTGCGAATGTCCCATATGCCCTGTCCCAGGCCTTGGCTACACTTGAAGTTTCAAAGCGCTGCCGTGGGAATGCTCCCGCAACAGTGCTTTGAAGCGCGAGTGTGGCCACGCGCGAGCGCTGGGGGAGAGCTCTCCGAGCGCTCCTGGTAATCCACCTCCACAAGGGGATTAGCTCCGAGCGCACAGAGCCTGTCCACACTAGCGCTTTAAAGCGCTCAGACCTGCTGTGCTCAGGGGGGTGATTTTTCACCCCCCTGAGCCAGCAAGTTAGAGCACTATAAAGAGCCAGGCTAGCCAAGCCCCCAGAATTGTAATGAAATGTTGCATGTGCCAGTCAGGACCCCCAGCCTTCAGAGTGTGGCAAGAGACCTCCCCTTCCTCCCCGCTCAGTTCTCTTATCACAGAGAGCAGGGAGGATTTGGTGGCAGTCAATAGAAGGTGAATTCATTATTGAGGTGGCTGAATACAGACCTGACCCGGTGGTTCTCTCGGGCACCCAGACGAACCAGCTGAAGTCGGAGTGGCTTAGTGTTATCTCAGAGGAGTTTGGGAGCAGAAGGGACTGCTGGCTCCATCATATTACCCTCCGCTTTTGAATCAGGAATGCTGTGGTGTTGTGGATGCTGCTGGTTACTCAGACGGCCCCGCTTGATGGAGGACGTTCAAAGCAAACTGCCCCACAGCCCATTTAAGTCATTAGAAAGACTCCCATTCAGACCCAGTCTCTGACAAGTCACCTACCAAGAACTCAGTTTGGGGTTCTTTGCTTCTCCAGAACAATTGATGATGCTTCAGAAATAAAGCAGGGACCCCTCTTATCCTTATACGGTGCTCTGGCCCTCAAGCTCTTTGAGTGTTGCAATAAAAACACCCAAATTCAGACTTGCGTGTTGGCAAGAAAGTGAGGGAGGAACCGATTTTTTCCAAATAACGAGAGCTGACATTCAGGCTATATATACTGGGCCAGAACCTCAGTTGGTGTCAATCAGTATAACTTATTGACTTCACTGATTTATACCTGCTGAGGATTGGACCCACAATCTGTGGGTGAGCTAAAGATCTTTAAAAAGTATCCTTTTGATTTTAAACTCAAAATCTCCAGTCAGTCTCATTTAAGCCAAATAGTTAAGTTTTTGTAAGATTTTAAAAAAAAATCTATGATCTATAAAAATGTCTCAATGGCTTGTTAAATTCCAATGAAAGCTGTTTGTTTTTGTCTGGATGGAAACCTTCCCTCTTATGATTTGCAGCCCAAACTCTGCAAAAGACCGCTGGTAAAAGTGGCTACCTACAAAAGTGAAATTCACTCACAAAGCTGGGCAGGAAACTGCTTTCCCATCTCTCAACCATTTTTCAGATTTTGAAAAATTTGCCCATCCAGAATCAGGACAAAAAAGCTGAAATCTTAGAAATATCCAGATGTTGAGAAATGTTTAGGTTTCAGTTAACTGAAATGTGGATTTCAAAATGGTTTAGTTTGATTTCAACCATTTAAAAAATTTAAACTTTTTGCTTAAATAGAATCCATACGTCCATCACGGCTTTGATATTAATGACAGGCATGAGCCTAGCTTTCATTTAAGGTCTTACCTAACCCTCTTTATGGATAAATACTTTGACATCAATGGGTTAGGTGTAGTGAGTTTGTCAGGCCTGATAGGAGTTCCTTTCATAGCCCAGTGAACCTGTTTGGCATCAGAGGATCACAACTCCTTGGAAAATCAGCCCGTTGCTATGTAGGTGCCTAAATATGGGAATAGGAGCCTAACTTTAGCTCCAGAAACTATTGCACTGATATAGTATCAGATTAGGGAAAACATTTGGCGTTTGTTTGGGTGGGGTTTATTTTGCAGAACTATATATATATATATAAACTATACTGGCAAAAGCACTATGCATGGAATCTGCATCTCCACTAAGAGGATTTACTGGGGGGGTCTATAACCATTTAGCCACACCAGCAAACCTTTTCTAGCGTAGAATAGACCACAGAGACTGCCTTTAACTCAGGAGATCCCAGCAGCTGAGGGCTTTAAAACAGATCCACATCATTATTTTCCCCATTTATTTTTATTACCCTGCTTAGTCTTTGTGAAATGTCCTACCTAGAAAAGCTGTAGTGGAAACATGAAGCCGTAGGAAGATTATGAATTTAAATTGGCTTCCAGTCTAGCAGCGGACTTTATCTAGAGGAATTGGTTGCTGCAAGTTTATTGATATGTCTATGTTTTATCATGCAGGTTAAATGCCACATGTTCATTGGTAGGGCTCTTAAGTTGTAAATAAATAGGTGTTTCCTTTAGTACAGAGCAGCCTGGCATCTCCTTAGCCATCTACACCTGGGCTTATTTCTCACCAGCTTTAGAGGACTCCTCCAAGGGTGTCAGCTGTAGTATTTCCAAAAATCAGAACCAGCTTCCCACCAACAATCATGAGATTCTTACAATTTTTAGGATTTAAAAAAAAAATGTTTGGGCATTTTTTAATTTGCTTTCTGCTGTTAGAGACTGTAAGGGTCACATTTTCTGCTTCTCAACCACAAGGACTAGAAATATACTTACTTGAGTCTCAGGAAACAACCTGACTCCAGGAGCTGGGTCTTTAACAGAAGCAGGAAACATCACAAAGCTGGCAAGAAAATCATGAGAGTTGGCAGCACAGCAGCTGGGACCAACCACCCCAGCCCACAAAATTACAATAGAGGACCTGAATCTTCTCTCCCCCTCATGTAAATAAGGAGTAACTCTTCTAAAACCAATGGAGTTACATTGCTGCTAACAAAATCCAAATCCACATCCTAAATCAGTGGTTTTCAACCCATGGTCCACGAACCCCTATGAGTCCACAGACTATGTCTAAGAGTTCCAAAGGAGTCTACATCTCCATTTGAACCTTTTTGGGGGTCTGCAAAAAGGTTGAAAGCCACTGTCCTGGATGCTCAAGAAATACTAGGCATTTTTTAGCAGTTTTTTAATCTGTTTTTAAGTGGTGTTTTTGTCCAAATGGAAATATCTGTGTTGGTTTTGGATTAAGTTGTGGAGGAGGCAGCGGTTTGCAAAACTCATTTTTTCCTTGCTTGTTTTTAGTTTTGGGAGCTTTTTTTATTATTTTTGTTTTGAAAAAAACCTCAAAAACTTTTGAAATATTTTTTTGACAAAACAAAAATCTTTTTGGGGATTTTTAAATTTTTTGTCAATATATTTCCTGGCAATAAAAAACACTTCACCAGCTGACAGCTCAGTCTCAGGCAGAACTCTGGCCAGGGCTGCAGTACAATTAGTTACATTCTTATTGCCTTAACATCCCAACTAAAATCTGGACCCCAATGGCGTTTTGCTAAGAAAGAAATCCCTTTTGCCCACTTTTCAACTTGTAATCTGTTTTAAGACAGTTTAAAAAGTAGAAGGAGGAGCAAAGTAACACAGTGTTACTTTGCTCCTCCATCAAAATGAAACCTAATTTTCCATTTTGAAATCTTTTGTTGGCCATGAAAAATGTTGAGCACAATAAAAAAAACTTAAATTTGGTCAAAAGAGGCATTTTCTATCGAAAAACTAAAAGCTTCATTGGAATATTGTCAAGCAGCATTAGCATTAGTAACACAGGGGACTGGATATGAAAACAGTATTCATTTCTTCTATATCTATGCTGCATGAAAATAATTGGTTTATGCTTTTAAAAAAAAAAGTTTGCCTGATTTAGGCAATGCCTCTTTAAGAGGAAAGTTTCCACCTGCTTCTTTTATCCAGGCCAAACCACATGAGTGCACACATGTAGCTTGCACATGGTATTATTATTACCTCATGCAAATTTCCTCAATGGTGACTGGCTGTTGGAAGCCTATGCAAATTAATCAGTCCTCTTTTTTTTAATTTGTCCAACTAGTTTGGAAAGAGTTAAAATTCTCCTGTAACGGGGAAAGGGGGGAGGCCATGTGAATTTGACTATAGTATTCTTCCTTCTTCCATTGATTCTGTGCTTCGGCTCTTTAAGGAGATGACCTATACGGCAAGTTAGGGCAAAGTTGACTATTTCTCCCCTTCCCTTTCTTTCAGCTGTCCCTGAAGAAGGTTCTGACCCCAGGCGTGGTGGCAGCTGTCACTTTAAGGGTAAATGTTTGATTTATTGAGATAAAAAGGGCTCCAGCAGAAAGGCGGGAGTTGGGTGGCAGATTGCTCCAATTGTCGTTGGGACGTCACTGTGCCATGAAGTGGCACACTCTGTGTTTTTGGAAGTTAAAGAAAAGAATGGGGCAAGGGAGGGTTGGGGGGGGGTCATGATCAAGGTGCAGGTGGGATTGAGAGAGGCAAATTGAATTGGGGAGGTAACTGGCAGAAGAGAGAGAGACTCCCTTCTAAAGTCTTCCCTTTCCTGCTCCATCTCATCATCATGTGTGCGCCTCTTCTAGGGACCATCTTTACCGTATGTTTTGTACAGCACCAGACACATTGTCATTGCTGAACGAACAATGGGAGAGGGGGAAGAGGTCGGGAAAGTCAGCGATTGGGCCCCAAACTCAGGAGCACCCTTTCTCCCTGGTTAGCGTAGTCAAGAAACCATTGTAATAAACTCTGGGGAGAAGCCAATAAGGAAAGGGGAGCTTACACCCTGATTGCCACTCCAATGCCAGAAACAAACGACACAAAAGGTGAGAAGCCCAGTGGTATATTGAGGAGGGGGAAAGGAATGAGGGAAATGTGGAGAGCAATAGGAGGGAAAAGGCGTCCTCAGAGCTGATGAATATTCCATGTTGAGGAAGCAAGAATTTGAAAGTCTGATGGCTTATTGTAATTACATGTTGATTTGTGTTGTTCAGTGGAAGCCGCATGTGCCTGTTGCCTGGGTCAGTTATTAAAATGAGTTGTGCCTTCTTTTCAGCATTCAAGATGAGTGGCGATGTGGCAGACTCCACAGATGCGCGGCACGAACCCGACCAAGAGGAACCAGGTAAGAGACTATCCCAGGATGCGGGGCGCTCGAAGGGGGAGGCCTGCATTGTGGGCCGTTGCATTCTGTGCTTTGCGTCCAACTCCTCAAACCAGCTTGTGTGTTGGTCAAGAATCCGCATTGGCATAAATGTTATGGGAATGACCGATCTTTTCTGAATAGCTGTTAACCCGTTAAAAGCTCAGTAATGTTCATCGGGATTAAGCACCGAAATAGATCCAATCAATGGGCAGTCAAATGGGTTAATAATGTTAATAGAGTCTTGAAGTACCCAACCTTGTACAGATAGCTCTTGATTGTATTTCGGGACCTCTTCAGGAGTCTTTATTCAGACAAAACTCCCAGGGTCACATTCCTCCTTGGTGCTTGTGCCACTGGAATCAGTAAAGTTACAACAGGGATTAATCTGGCAGTCATTTTACTCCGGTGCTCCTTGAATATGGAGTGCTGATGAACGGGGCCATTAGCTTGATTTTTTTTTTAATGCAAATTTAGCATGGATTTGCACCAAATCCTGGAGAGCGTGCAATATACTGGACATGTCACTTTCATATTTTACAATATTCAGGCAGGCTCCCATTGACTATAATGGGCTTTGACTTGGGGACAAAGATTCCAAAGAGCTCTGGGTCAGAGTTGCAAGTGCTTGGCTCTGTCAACTGCGGCCAGGTTTTCAAAAGGGCTGTGCTTCCACTTAGGCATCAAAATGTGCCCCAAACTTTCAAACCGTTCTCGGAACCCAGCAGCCCCCGTTGTGATGTAGCCAGCTAGTCCAAAGATCTTGGTACAACATCACCTATCCAACGTGCAGGGCTCTTTTGCAGCTGAAGTCAGTGAAGGATCTCTGTCTGCATTACAACAAAACAGAGATTTAAATGCGAACAACAAAATAATTGTAAATGCCTTTTAATAGGACGTGAACTAGCACTTTATTTAGATATTAGAATTCAGAAGTGGAAAAGTTCTATCTGGCTAGCCAGGAACATCTCCTTGGGTTAGTGCAAATTTCTATATAGACGAACCAGGTTAGAATCCTCTCTCCACTGAAGTCAAGGTCAAAAGTCCCATTTCAGTAATTCCAGGATTTCGCCCCAGATTTTCAAAAGAACTCAGGGCTAGATTTTCAAGTTCTCCGTGCTCACAGTGTGGGCTAGATATTTAAAACATCCGATGTGAAGCCAATCTGGCTTGCTATTTTGGTGTTTAAATGGGAGTTGAACTCTCGTGAAATTCTGGCCCTAAATTTCTTGGAAGATAACAGCAATCTCTTTTAATTGTTTCAAGCCCGGGGAACTTTAGCTCATTACATGAGTCAAGCTCTCTTTCTAGTGTCAGTTCTTTACATAGCGATTGGGCCCGATTTTGCTCTGTTGCACTTGGTTAATTGCAGAGTAATTTCTGCGGAAGTCAGTGGAGTTACAGTGATATGAAACTTGTGTAGCTGAGATCAGAATAGGGCTCACTAGATAAAATAGGTTCATTTCAAATTAGCTTAGTAACTAGCTGTATTTAAACAGGAAAATAACTCCTCCTTATAGTGATAGGTTGGATGTGAAAGTGCACAGATGAAGCACCTTTATTTAATCATCGGAGCTGAGTGAATACTGCTTTAAGGGCCTTGAAGCCATGCAGGGAAATAAAAATCTGTCAAGATCTTGCATTCAGTGATGGAGGGAATGCTTCCGTTCCATCAGAAGCAATGAACTGGTGGTTATTTTTTTAGAGACTGTAGCTGCCTGATAAGTTCACGATCTTCAGGAGTGAACAAACTAGGAGGAGACTGTGGCAACATGTGAGCAGATACTGACGTGAAATTCTAGCTTCTCAGTGTTGCCCCCAGGACCTTTGCCCCAGCTCAATACACCATCAAGCCTGGATCCTGTGAATTGGTAAGAGCTCTTGGCTCTGCTATGCCCCCCAAACCACTATGGAATGTAAGGTTGCTTTCCATCTGAATCTTGTGTCTCAGATCTCTCCACCAATGCCAATGCAGCTAAGCCAATTGAAGGGAACTGGCCCTATATTTTATTTTTTTTAAAACCATTTTTAGTTTTTATTCTGTGAATTAATAAATAACCGGACACGTTTACCGAACTTCCTGAAACGTTCATTTCATTTTCACTGGTTCACTCTGCCAGTGCTATTGTGATTCATAATAGAAACCTATTTTGCTTCCGCGTTCCATACAGAGAAGTCCCCTTTGAAAGGCGTGTTAATTGCGGGCTGGTTTTCTTCCATTTTTAAAAAGATCTAATAAGTTGGAAGAAACCAAACAGCTCTCCCAGGAGTCTTGCCTCCTTCCTGGAAGAGTTACCCAGCCACAAATATTGTAACTACAAAGAATGGGAAAGTACTAGTGCCAGATTTATAAACATCTAAAGATGCAGATAGGTGCCTACTGGGAATTGCATTTATTTTCATTGACTTTTAATGGAAGTTTGGCATCTGGGATTTTCTAAAGTGCCAAAGCAGTTAGGCATGTATGTGCCTCTTCAGGCATCCAAATACCTCGGTCGATCTGGCTCTAGATCTAAAAAACAAAGCTAAAGGCTCTAATGGGAATTGTCAACAAAAGCATAACTCATGACTTTTCCCTGTGTTACCAGAACTGGCTGAAATATGATGACCTATTTTCACAGAGGGGGAGAAAAATATCAATTTATGAATTTGTTTTCATTTCAAAGTATTCCCATTTTTCAATTTTCTTTTCAAACTGTCCTACATATTTTCTGTCTCCTCCCCCACCCCCAGAAGTGAGTGAAATTTTTCCTTTACCATAAGCCCTTCCAAAAACTGGTGCTAACTATTTAGCTGTAAGACCCCTTGAATTTTTATTTTGTAAAATGGCTTGACGTTTTTGATGTAGAAGGAACCATTTTGACTATGTCGACAGTTTGGAATGAAAGAGGGGTTTTTATTGGTTGGTTTGTTTTTTAAAGGCCTTTCCTGCCTCCTCCACCCCAAGAACAACAAAAAAATTCTTGCAAAATTTCAACCTGCTCCGGGTTACCCCCAGCCACTCAGGGGCGTCTTCAGCTGACAGTAGTGGGTGTTTACATATAGACCTACTCTCGGTGCACTAGGCCAGCTAAAGGTAGTACGTGTATGTCTCCTTGAGCTGTAAATGATACCTCCAGCTGCAGTGTAGATGTACCCTCGGTGACTCACCAGAGCTCACTCAAGTTGTCTGTGATGGAGCCAAGAATTAAACCTTGGTTCTAGGTGCCAAGACCTAGGCTAGCACCTAGAACCATCCTCCAATGCTTACTAGCGGCAGGAATCCCTCTCACTCCAGTGGAGCACCCTGTGCTAATGAGGACTGTGCTAGTGTGCTCAACTCATCGGGGCCGGGACTGCCTCTTACTATGTGTTTGTACAGCACCAATACGATGGAGCCCCCTTCTCCTTTGGGGCCTCTAATGGAATAAGTGTGTGCATCTGGGTTGGGGACTTGTCTTTCCCTGTAAGGCACTGCTCTCCACTGTGGGGCTATCAAAATACTCACTCATCCTCCTCCTGAGATGAGTGGGGGTGATAGTTGGCTGCAAACCAATGCTGGGGGTTAGTGGTGGGGACAGACCCCCCTTGGTGTGCTGGATCTGTGGGTCTGGGCTGAGGGACAGTGCATGTTTTTCCTCCTTTTCCTGCCTGTCCCTTGGTGCATCTCTGAGCCCGGTTCCTACAGGGGAAATTGACACAGGCCACGCCAGCAAATATTGGGTTGACTTCAAAGGGAGTGGAGGGGGTTCGGCACCAAGCAGTGTCACCCCTGCTCTCCAAGCCAGCAAGCAATGGGCCTGCCCCATACTGTGGTTGTCCAAACCACCATTTTACGGTGTAATGAAATGACTAGGTGAGCTTCTCCTTCATTTGTTCCTGTCAGGCCTTCGCTGTGCACTGTCGGCTCTGATCAGATCCCCGGCTCGCACCAAGCAGAGCTGCTACTTGGATTTCATTGGCGCTCAGTTGGGATTGGGGTGGGTGGGGAAGGGGAAGCCAAGGTTTAAACAAAAGGTGCAACAGGGAAACACTTCAAACACAACCGTCAGCCACTGAATGGCTGCAGGCACTGGGAACATCTTCCATCCCCACCCCGCTTCACTTGGCAAGTGGGGAGCTGCACAGCCTTACGGGAGACCGGGGCGAGCACAACACGTGGGCATCCTAGGACAAGGAAGACAAAGCAGCCCAGCTTTGCCAGTGCTTCTGTTGCTCCCCGTAGGGCCCTCCTGGGCAGTCCGCGGCTCACAGGGTCTCTTTGTGCAGCTGTGATGAAGCTGGGTTCCGGGGGGAGAAAACAAACCAGTCGTCCAGCTTTGTGAAATGCAGATGCCCCACCTTTGGTGGCCTGGTGAGAACACTGGCCTGGGGATGAGGAGTCCTGGCTTCTCTGGCTCACTCTGCTGAGGACTCGACTTAGACCTCATGCTGAGTTATTTAACCCGCCTGTCTTTGTTTTCCCCACGAAGCATTTCCAAGAGCCCAAGCAAAGATCTGGCCAAGTGAGCACCCCAGCTCCCATCAAAGTCAAATGAATTGCAGGTGCCGGGCACCGCTGATAATCAGTCCAGGGAGCCTGTCCCCCTTGATTTGGGAACTCCTCTTCTCCCTCTTGAATCCTATCCTGGCCTCATACCAACATCCTCCCACTGCCCGGTGTAGGTTACCAGTCCTCCTCTGTACCCATCTGCAGAAGATGGGAGTTGTCACATCCCCAGCTAGGGAGCGTCAGCTCAGGGGGTCTCCAGGCTGTTGGCCTAAAGGGGGAGCTATCCCCCAAACTTTACTGGCAGGAGACTCAAGAGCCAGGAGGCAGGTCCTGAGATGGGAGGCAATTTCTGACACCAAAGCCACCGCACCAGGCAAACACTTCACCAGCCAAAAGCTCTCCCCTTCTCTACTGTCCTCACTCAATTGCTTTTGGAAGTCCTAAGTGTGTTAATCTCTACCAACTCTGCTGGGTGCTTAGAGGATGGAGGGTCTTGCAAAGAGGGCAGGGGAGCTTGGTTCAATCCCCAGCTTTGCCACAGATTCCCTTAGGCAAGGCACTTAAGCTCAGTGCCTCAGTTTTCCCATCTGTAAAATGGGGCAATAACCCGTTCTCCCTCCTTTTGTCTAGTTAGATTGTAAACTCCCTGGGGCAGGGACTATGCTTATACTGGCACTGGAGGTGGAATTTCCTGCTCAGGAAGATGTACACAGGCTAGCTTGGAGCGAGCTCGTGCACTAAAAATAGCAGCGTATCCTCTGCTAGCTGCCCACGTACAAGACTGTCCCCAAGTACATACTCAGGCATCCAGCTGTACAGCCATGGCTACACTGCTATTTTTACCCAGCTGGCTCAATCAAAGGTAGGGAAGGTACATCTATGCAGACCCAGTGCAGACATCCCCTTAATCTCTGCGCGACACCTAGAGCAATGGGCACTGATCACTGTTGGGAACGAAGGTACTGGTGTTCATAATAAGGGTCAATGTAAAGCTAATTGGCTCAAGACTCAATGGGGTAAGGAGTCTTTCACCTCTAGGTCGGTGGTTCAAATGCAGGCCAAGGGAACAGTCCTCTCATACTGTTACTCCCAGGTGGCAGTACAGCGACTCATGTGCAGTGAGTTGGTGGGTTCTCAGTCCACCGTGTAGAGCAAAGCGGCTCACATCCCACCGTCCCGTGCAACTCCCCTCAGCACCCCAATGAGTTCTCTCCCGCCCTTCACTGCAGCAGGATCAGCCCCTGGGCGGGGCCCAGATAAATAAAGGCAGCCAGGGCCAGCAGTGAAACAGCTGGTTGCTATGGTGCTGGGGCCTGCTTGGGATTTGCATACGGCTGCTGATTTCCATAGTGCAGCTGGGTCTAAGGCAGGAGAAATTTCCATATGCCCAGCTCGGAGGCAGTTGGGGTGTGGGGAGAAGCATAGGTGGGGGGTTATTTGAAATTCAAATGAAGGTGATTAGGGGGTTTTACATCCTCTGGAGGGGAGAAGACAAAAGGACGGGGGGACAAAGCCTGCTTTTATTCTAATCAGGACGTTATCAGAGGGGGGTGAGCTTGCTCTCGGAAGAGCAGGGGTATTTTGGAAGGGCGGGCCTGCTTGCCTCTTCCTCCAGACCCCTGTCCCCCCCCCAAACTGAAACGCTGCCCGTGGGAACAAGTCCTGCCTGGGGGGGTTTCCTTCTGGAACCTGCCTGCGTCCCCCACCTCCACCTGCCTCCTCCCCTTGTGTGGAGATTGTAGGTCTATCTGGCAGGCGAGGGAAGTGGAGGCAGGTGTTCTCCGAGGGGTTTGTCTACACAGGAGAGGAGTATGGGTTTAACTTTTAAATCCGGTTTTAATCTAAATGGGTTCAGCTCCACCAAAACAGGCCACTCTCAGCTTGGGAAAAGCCGGGATGGAGGGAGTGTTGCACCACCAGTTGCATCAATCGACTGGAATTCACACCTCTAGCATCTCTCCCATGTAAACCAGCCAGACTCCAGATTCACGCCTTAGGTCACTTGTTAATTGACACCCAACACCTTGCCCGGCTTCCTCAAGAACCCTCTGGATCCCCCCAGAAATGTTTCTTAAGTCTAACCTTGAAGATGGGGCGATTCCAACCAGGGATGTGGTGATGTGGGCGTAGCATGGCCCCCCCTGTAGTTAGTGGCTGTGATATCCAATGTACCCACCTCTCTCTGGTGTCTCACTCCCCTTGTTCAGCCTTTGCTGTCCCTCATTGATCCTGCCCCTCCCTGTAATCTCACTCGCCTTCCCCTCTCTCTCCTTCTCCCATAGCCTATCCCTGCCCACTATCTGCACACCCCTCTGCCCTCTCTTCCCTGCCTTCCTACCCCAGGAGACTCCTTCAGCCTGGATAATGTCCGAGGGAAGCATCAGTCCCTCCTGCTCCTTGCCACCCTATGGCCTTGCTCCTCAGGACGTCTCCATGCACGGGGTTAACTGGTAGTGTAAAGAAGGGTGCTTTAAAGCCACTCCAACAGACAGGCCATAAATGGGGAGTGGCTGGTGCCAGTCTGACGGCCAGCACTCCAGTCAATAAAATTATTCATCAGCAAGGCATCCCCGTTCCCGACAGCAAGAGAGAGGTGCAAGGCGGGGTTTCTTTCCCGACTCTGGTGTCCTTGTTGAGAGCTAGCAGCTTGGTGCACCAACCACAAAGTAAACTCATTGTGCTGGATAGGCTATGGGAGAAGGAGAGAGAGGGGAAGGCGAGTGAGATTACAGGGAGGGGCAGGATCAATGAGGGACAGCTGGGCTCTCTGGAAACTGTGGCCCGGGTTGCCTTTTGCATGGAGATATGCCTGGCACGGGCAGGATTGAAAGGGGGCTGTCAAGCAACAACTTATGTCTCCCTGCTTTTCCTGGCACGTTTGCTCTAGCCCTGCCCCTCACCTTAAATGAGAGCATCTTAGCCGCTGCTCTAACTTACACCGACTGGGTCTGATATCTAGGGGATCACGTGCCAGCTGTAAATTGTGTAGCACAGGCAAACTCCATCCAGTCCCCAGCATGCCACCATCATGTGTGGGGGGGACAGCTGGTGTAGGAGCTAACGATACCCCTTGGTGCCAGCTGATTTCTCTCCTACAGTAAGGATGCTCTCTGGTGGCCATTTCGGACCAAATTCTGCCACTTAGCAGTGCCTGAGTGGTTCAGCAGCCAGCACAGAAGGGGAGAATCTGAGCTATTAATTGATGTAACTGGAGGTGATTTACACCAACTGAGGATCTGTCCCTTTATGTTTAGCAACTGAATAGTAAAACTGGGCTCTCTTTTTGCTCTGTGATTGTACAGCCCCATGCACAAGGGGCTCCAGGTCCAGGACGAGGGTCCTAGGCATTGCCACACTACACCTAATAAGTAACAGCAAAATAATGTAACAGCCCTGATTAACATTGTCATCACTGATATAGCTGTACTGTAGGACACCCGTTTCCAACCATTTATTAGTACTGTTACTCTATATTCTGCTCTCATCCAGAGACATCAAGATCTGGGCCCCATTGTGCCAGGCACTGTATAAAGGCCTAGTAATAGGTCATCTCTCCCCCAGTCAGCTTACAATGTATGTTCAAGGGATGGATGGGTCACACTTGGTCCCATATGTAGTTTATAAATAAATGAATTTTTACAAAAATGGAATATATATAGAAAAGTTTCCATGCATTTGTGTTTGTTTAAACAAGCCATTCCCTTGTGTATCTTTCATTCAAACATAGCATTGTTCTAATGCACGAGAACAGGAAAGCGAAAATGACTAACAGCAGGCAGTGACCCGGGAGACTTGTCTCAGTACTTTGTTGTCTTGACTTATGCTGTGCTGTTGGGGAGGCAATGTGGGTTAATGTATTGTGTAATGGGCTGCAATGCAGCAGATCTGGGTCTGTCCCAGCTCTGCCACTGGATTGCTGGCTGAATTTGGACAAATCCTGTCACCTCCTGGTGCCTCAATGTCCCTATCTGTAAAATAGGGATAATGAAGCTGAATTCCTCAACTGTAAAGTGCTTCGAGATCTACAGATGAACATGCTCAAGGCCAGCTAGGTGATGGTACTAGCTCAGCCACAAGTTGATGGTCTGGATGCAGGAATCACCAGGTAAAATCTGCTGCCTATTCAGGCATTCAGATTAGATGGTGGTCGCTTCTGGCCTTATACTCTATGAGTTGTCCAAGCTGACAATTGTCCAAACAAACCACGTAAACACCCAGGAGCCTGTTTGACTTTTACAATTCTATTCACTTTGATCATCACATTCATTTGTAACCATAAGCAGGATCATTTTATTTGTTCAATTACTTTTAATTTGGTGCTTAATGTAAGAGTCCATTTCAATGCAGCTAAGAGGTTTTGCTCCTTTATAGTGCCATTTTTAGCTCTAATGATTGCTGCTGGGGGCTTTTCCTTCCCTGCTGCTGAGTGAGCATTGAATATCATGTGGTAGTCGACATGATGGAGCTGAAGGGAGCAGCAATCATGTCAATAGACAGTCAATTAATGTGAGCAAGCCAATTTCCTAACAATTTGTTTCCAATTTATAAATCATGCCATTGCAATAATTTTCTTCCTACTGCCCCCTGTGTGATGCCATAATGACTTTTTCCTGTATAAATAATTGCAGCTAGCACACTTAATGTCTGTCTGGATTTGTTCCTTACTTGACATTGTTCCTCTTTCATTGTTCAGCTGCACAGAATGTAATTCTCCAAAGCAGCACGTGGGAAAATCTGTTTCTACCTGTGAATTCCCCATCCCCTCCTTATAAAGATTTAACCTGCCATCAGTGTGCAGTCCAAATCCAAAATTTCCTAGTGACCAAATCTCCTTGCATTCTGTACAGCTCACTCAAAATTTAGGGTGAATTAATTTAGGTTTTGGGGAAGGGTTTCTGTCTACAACCCTAGTCGTGTGATCGGTATGTTGTCAACAGGTTACTTTCTTGTCAAACTGATGCCCCCTGTAGGTGACTAATGTATGGTCTCAGAAGATGTTGTAAGACCGATTGTTGTGTCATGAGTTAATTACAGCTTATGTTTTCTTGAGTCTTGGTTTCTTTTCTCTCCATTGCCGTGAGAGCTGGCTGCCTCCTCTACTTCTCTATTTGTCACAAACAGGAAGTTTAAGAGACAGAGAAATTCTGCAAATGAAACATCTCTGCCCATTAGCCATATCGTAGACTTGACCCACCTTCTTCATCATGAAGGGAAATGGAGAGAAGACAAACTAACCCAAGGAGTTAGCAGTAATAGATCTTATGCTTTAATGGGGAAACAGCAACAGAATTTCCCCCAACAGGCCCACTGCCTCACATAAGAAGCTAAAAAGTAAAGGGATGCAATCCAGCCACCCAAGAGAAGCCCAGTATCCTGTCTTCTGACAGTGGCCAGTGCCATTATATCTAGTCGATCACCCTTGTCCCTATGCTTGTTGACACTCTCAAAGAATTCTAGTAGATAAGCGAGGCATGGTTTCCCTTTATGAAAGCCATGCTGACTCTTCCCCCAGTATATCTATGTGTTCTGGTAATTCTATTCCTTACTATAGTTTTAACTAGTTTGTCTGGTACTGAAGTTAGCCTTACCAGCCTGTAATTGCCAGGATTGCCTCTGGAACCTTTTTTAAAAAATTGGTGTCACATTAGCTATCCTCAAATCATCTGGTACAGAGGTTGATTAAAGCAATAGGTTCCATACCACAGTTAGTAGTCCTGCAATTCCATATCTGAGTTCCTTCAGAGCTCTTGAGTGAATGCCATCTGGTCCTACTGTTTGTTGTTTCTATTTGTTCCAAAACTTCCTCAGTCCCCACGGGACAGTCCCTCAGATTTGCCACCAAAAATGAATGGCTCAGGTGTGGAAATTTCCATCACATCTTCAGCCATGAAGACCCATGAAAAGAATTTGTTTAGCTTCTTCACAATGGCCTTGTCTTCCTTGAGTGCCCCTTTAGCACCTCAATTGTCCAGTGGTCCCACTGATTGTTTGGCAGGCTTCCTGCTTCTGATGTACTTAACAAAATTGCTGTTAGTTTTTGTGGCTTGTGCTAGTTGCTCTTCACATTCTTTTTTGGCCTGCCTGATACTACTTCTACACTTGACTTGCCAACGTTTATGTTCCTTTCTGTTTTCCTCAGCAGGTTTTGACTTCCAATTTTTAAAAGATACTTTTTTTGTCTCTTCCTTTATTCTGTTGTTTAGCCAGAGTGGCAATTTTGGTCCTCTTACCTTTTTAAAGAAAATTATTGATTGGGGTATACCTATGGGTATACCTCTGGGTATACCTATAGTTAGTATACCTATTGTTAGTATAGGGGTATACCTATAGTTAGTATAGGGGTATACCTATAGTTAGTATACCTATGGGGTATACCTATAGTTAGTCATTTTCATGTTTTTTAAAAGTTTTCATATGGCTTGCAGGCATTTCACTCTTGCAAATTCCCTACTTTGAACTACACATAAGCGAGGCGGCTAATAATTACAAAGAAGTTAAATGCTACTATGGTGGGTTTCTTTGGTATTTCCCCCCTACAGGGCTGTTAAATTTCATTACATTGTGGTTGATATTACTGAGCAGTTCAGCTATATTCACCTCCTGGACCAGATACTGTGCGTCACTTAGGACTAAATGAAGAATTGCCCCTCCCTTTACGGGTTCCAGGGAAAGCTGTTCCAAGAAGCAGTCATTATTGGTGTTTAGAAATGTTCTCCCTCTATCATGTCCTGAGGTGACGTGCTTATAGACAACATAGCTGAAATCCTCCCTTATAGTTGGGTTTTCTGTTTTCGTAGCCTCTCTCATCTCCTTCAGTATTTCACCATCACTGTCACCATTGTATATTGCTTCTGCTACACTCTTATTATGCAAGCGTGACATTTCTATCCCTAGAGATTCTATGGGACTGTTAGATTCATTTAAGATTTTTATATACACTGTGTTTGACTCTATGCTTTCTTTCCTATACAGTGCCACTCCCCCACCAGCATGATCTGTTCTGTCATTCCTACATATTTTTGCACTGGTGTGATGGTGACAGCGGGGATCCAAACGGGGGGTACACAGGTTGTGAGGGTGACAGCGGGGATCCGAACAGGGGTTGCGCTGGTTGTGAACTGACCACGCTGTTTGTTTGCCTTTTCAGTTGTAACAAAACACTCCTGGCAAAAAATCCGGCCGGAACCCTGCTGCTGCTCTCCCCTCCCATCCCTAGAGAAACCTCCCCAGGCAAACTCGCACCAGACCTGGTGCCAGCATTATGCAAAGCACCTGCTGGCTGCCAGGTGAACCAGGGAGAGGAGTTGGCTCTTCTCCCAAAGTGTTGCTGATAGCTGACCATGATTATTCCTTCCAACCTGAACACCCTCAAAGTGGGTGTTGGGGGAGGTGTTCTCAAAGCAGGACATCTCCTCATTTCAGTACCGGGCACTTTCCCAGCTTGTCACGCACCCTGATGATTAAAGAGGGGTGGATTCACTCAGTCAGCTCAGACCTTGCTTGGAAATGAAGAGTTCCAGCTTGAGAGCAGAACTCCAGGCTTGGGAGGTTTTCGGTTCCTTCTGAATCTGGCAGAACATCCAGAGCCAGGTTCTGAGCTGGTCCAAATCAGGGGAGCGGTGGGCGTTTTACGGCAGTTGAGGATCTGACTCGTTCGTGTGCTGTCTTTCTGGTTGCCTGATGTCGGGCAAGACTAGATTTCAAACAAGGATCCTTCTTGATTGCGCAGCTTGTTCCTCTAGTGAGATTAAAGAGGATACTACAATCAGGCAAGCCTGGGTACATCGAAACTAGCTAGGAACATGGATTTATATTATTAGTTCTTGGGAAATCATTGGCTTATGAATAGAAGAAATGGTTTTTTGCCTACCCTCAAACTTATTTTCAAAGGAGCCCAAAGGGAGTTAGGCACCCAATGCCAATTGACATTCCCATTGGGTGCCTAATCCCCTCCATCTCCTTTTGAAAATCTCAGCCCAGATGTTTTGTACAAACTAACCCCGCTCCCAGCTAGTGTCTTTTATAGTGAGATAACTCAGTCCAAGAGCCTGCAAAGACCTTGAAGGAGCAGAACAGGAAGGGATGGGTAATGGCCAGGGAGACACAGCTGCCTGTGTTTGAAGGGAAAGAGCAGACGGAGGAAGGTGTGAAGCTGAGAATGGCAGCAGCCATGGATTAGACACGAGCCTTTGTTGGAAAATTTGGATCCAAGATCTGAACTTGCTAAAGTTTGGGATTCTGATCTGGGAGGTTTGGCTCAAACCATTGTAGAGATTGGGGTTTGGATTCCAATGAAGTCAGGGATTTTGGGGGTGAGAATGAGTAAGATGTTGATCATCCAAGGGAAATGAGTGAAGGCCTGTGCTGTGTCCTTGGGCTGGATCCTGTCTGATCCCCTTTGCTTTTGCCTATCTGCCTTTGAATCAAGGAGTTGCCTTTTTAGCACAACCTCACAGCATCTTCTATTCCCTAAGGTCGCCTGTAATTACTCAGCACTACAAATTCCCCCCAAGAATGGCAGGTGAACAGCCTCATCACCTGTTTTCCAGCCTCTCCGACAGCTTCCCTGCACTTGCTTCCTAGTTGTGGATTAGCCGGGAATTAGGGAACACTTTCCCTCAGTAACCTCTAAGGATGCTGCTTGTTCCAAGACTCACCTCTGTTGAGCTCCCCTGTGACAGCGCAGTGAGAGTATCACCAGGGAGAGCTGGTTCTATTTGATTCAGTAAAGATTTGGTACCTTCGGGAACCATTGAGTTCCGCAACAGCCACCTTTGTAACCGCATGAGCTTATTTTCGTTGCCTCCATCCTGCCGTCCCATTTCCCTGCCTTTGTTTGTCATGCTCACGTGTTGCCGTGCACTGAACTGTATACTTGTCTGGGTAAGGAGCGGGTTTCATGTATGTTTGTACAGGGCCAAGCACAGCAAGGCCTGGTGGGGTCTCTAGGCTCTATAGCAACACCAAGATTCATTCTTCTTCTTCTCATTGTAGGAAATGAACGAAATGGGCTGGACTTTAACAGACAGGTAAGATCTACCAAACATTCCTCTCCTTTTGCAAAGCAGGTTGTTGCATTTCCTGATCTCATTGGGTCCCCAGAAACGGTCCCTCGTGGGTCAGGATGAATGATGATGCTTCTCTGTGTTGACTTTTCTAGTCCATAGGCAATTTGTTGATTTAAGATTTTGTTTAAATCCACATGAACATTTTTTTTTAAATCACACTATGAAAGGGATTTTTGTTCCATTGGGGGAGAATCCAGCCTTGGCTCCAAGGTGCCACAGACGTTCTATTGTGTATGATATTGTCGCCCTCCACCCAGAGCATGCGTGTCTGGGTGCACACCTGTGCACCTGTGTGTGAGGGACAAGCCTGGTGAGGGTTGTTTGAGTTCTGGCAGTGCCTGGGTCAACACTATTATTTTCCTGGGATGGGGAGCTGAAAAGCCGCAGATTCCCCTGCAGATTTCCCTTTGCAAGATAACAGGGGGAAGGAACATCAGACAAACACAGAGCTTTTAAATTGTTAAAGCAGTCTATTTCCAGATATACGTGAACCCATCTGGACACCAGTGGATTTCAAGAACTGTCCTTTTGCAGCCTTCCCTGCCTCTCCCCTGATTAATCGCAGTTAACTCACGTGATTAACTCAAAAAAATTAATCGTGATTAATCACACTGTTAAACAATAGAATCCTAATTGAAACTTATTGAAATATTTTGATGTTTTTTACTTTTTAAAATATATATATTTCAGTTATAACACAATACAAAGTGTACAGTGCTCACTTTATTTTTTATTGCAAATATTTGCACTGTAAAATAACTTTGCATCTGCACACTTTGTATTTTGTGTTGCAATGGAAATGAATATACTTGAACATGTAGAAAAACATCCAAAATATTAAATGTTTCAGTTGGCATTCTATTGTTTAACAGTGTGATTAATCACAATTACTTTTTTTTTTAATTAATTGCATGAGTTAACTGCGATTAATCGACAGACCTAACGTCTGCAGCCATGGCACCTCTGATAGTCTGGAGATTTGGGGAACAGTGTTAAGAAATCCCCCGGAATCTTGAGTCCCAGGTCAAAACCCTCAGGTGAGGCTGGTAGAATCAGCACTTCTTACACCATAGATCCCAGCTCCTACATTGCTGTAGGGCTTTCTCCAAAACTGATTGAAGTTAATGGGAGAGACTCCTACACTGACTTCTGTGGACTAGGGATCAGATCCTCACAACCCAAAGGAGGAGGAGGTCTATAGACAGATGTGGGAGGCAGCCGATTTGTGGATTAGCACTGGCCTCTAGCCATAGAGTTGGGGAGGGGAAAGCCATAAGAGGCTGTGGCTATCTCAGGGCTGTCATTAGAGATCTGAGCAGAAGTTGTATACGTGCAGCTGTGACGCGCTTGTCTCTGAGTTTCATGTTCTTCAGCTTTTAGGGCCATAATCACTTGCAAATTCATCCCCTTGGTGATGGACAGGCTGTTCTGGTGCTTCGCCGTTCCCACTGCACTCTCTGCCGCTCAGGGTTTGCCCTGGTGGTTTCCATCTGAGAAGATGTGAGTGGGCCGTTATCTATTTCTTTGCTTTGGCTCATCTGGGCTTACGTGGCTCAATCCCTCCCCATCAAAGTGTCTCAACACGCTCAGTTGTCTTCCATTGGAAAACCACACTAAAAACAAAAAAGCCTTGTGACTCCAACTCCGGAACTGACAGCAGGGAACTTCCATGAGCCAAAGGGGATCACCTGAGCTGCCCAGAACTCGTCGTAAGGGGAAATTCCCTCGAGATAGAAATAGGCAGTGAAAGTTCAACATTATGCCACATCTAAAGCCACTAGAAGTCAACGGAAAGATTCCCATTGATTTCACCAGTATTTGGATCAGACCTAGAGGATGGGGCCCTGCTACGTTGAGTGGTTTACATCAGAAATGCAGACTCCGCAATGGGGTGTTTTCTATAGACGCCCCTGTGCGGGCCAAGCCGTCTAGATAGGATCTCTTTGTAATGCTTGGGTGGGAGGGGTAATTAAACATCAGGTCATCAATTTCCATGTATACTCCTTCCAAGATGATGGGCATTTATCAGACTGTTGGCCAGGTATACATCATCAATGCTTTCATTCATCTCTCCGTCCCATTTTATTGTGGAACAGCTGGTTGAGTTCATCATCTCTCAGAGAAGCACAAACACTTGCCAAAATAATATACAATAGGAAACAAGCCCACAACAGCAAAGTGTTTGGCATAATAAGTTTGATCCTTCCCCAATAAAAGTCAGTAGCAAACAGGGGCACTGGAACAATTTGTATAGTGGGGGTGCTGAGACCAAACTGTAAACCCTGTATGTAATGGAAACCACTTCAAGCCAGGGGGGCGTGGCAGCCCCCTATTTCCATCACCTATGGTAGGTGTTGACATTATTCGCATCTGCTAACATGGTAAAGTCCAGTGTGGTAACAACCAGCTATCTATATCTGTGCATGAATAGAAGTGTGTAATCCATGCTAACAAAGGATGGCTCTGTGTCCTCCCCAGAACATGTGCAGAATTTGTAAGTCCTTTCACTCAGTAAGTAGAGGCTTGTGCTTTTAGAACCTGAGTTCATTTGCAGTGACAGCCCAGCCAACAGCATCGTTTGTGATTTGTGTTAGCCACGGTTGTTATACACAGTTGAAATACCTCTCTGGTACAGACGAACCCAATGAGAGCAAGGGCAAGTGCTGCTTCATTTGTAACTTCTGTGATTCTCTCTGTTCAGGCTTCATCCATAACTTACTCCAATTTGGAACTAGAAGGCCAAGGTTATGTGACACTTTTGTCCAGTCCCACCTAGAAGTTGAAACTAACCCAATGGCCACTGAAGTCAGTGGGAGTCTTTCCATCGACTTCAATGGCCATTTGGTCAGCCCCTAAAATGGGGTCTCTGTTGCAGGTATCCATGAAAAATCAGATGGTGATTTTTTTGGGAGGGGATGGTTGGTTTTGTTTTTGTTTTTACTTAAGCTCTTAGTCCATTGTTCAGGATTTGGAAGTGAATTTTGAATGCTAAAGAAATCTGGATCTAAACATATCTTGGGGCCGACGTAAGAGCTGCTGGGTTCCCATCTTCTTCTGGAGCCCTGGGTGCTCATCATTTCTGGAGATGACAAATCTCACATCATCTAAAGCTTCTGATCTCCTCTCTTGGGCAGCCTGAACTTCTGGTATCTCCTAACTTTTTTTTGAGACCCTGGTCTTCACAACCTGAACACATCCATAGTTTGTTGTGTGTGTTTATATATGGGGTGAGGAGCGAAAGAGAGACGGGTGGCTCCTGCTTTACCTGTCTGCTTGGCTTTTTGGCTGCAGAGTCTAACTTTGGTTGCTTCCTGTTTATATCCAGGCTAACAGGCAGCAATAAACTTTCTCCCCGGAGTGTGGGTTGTCTCCCAAACTGTGTCAGTGAGGGAACCGCGTGATTCAGCAAACACGGCTTCTTTCTCAGGCTAACTGGATTTGGACTCAATTTGCTTGGTGAAATTCGGTGCACGGCACAAAGCCTGCAAAGGGTCTGATCCAAAGCCCATGGGTGCTTGGGGGAGCTTTTCCATGCGTGTGTTGTGGCGGGAGTCCCCAGATAGTGCTGTTACACATAGTCTTGCAAGCTCTTAGTGTGCAGGTGATGTCCAGTCTTTAAATAAATCCTATATTGTTAAGTTTGTGATGCAGGCTCTGCAGGGGAGCTGTTGCAAACAGCAAGAGAATTTTCTCTTTGACTTAATCTTTCTGACTAGGGTAAATTCTTGGGAGAAAATTGTCTTCTGGGAAAAGGGCACTGGGGTGTGTGCTGAGAGCTCTGGAAGAGGGCATTGCCTGATTGCCACATTGGCCCACCTCTGTTCAAGGACTGATATGTATCGTGTACATGTAGTGTATAGCGTTAGGCTATATAAATATATAATACACGCTGCCGATATTGTGGTATGTTAGGAATGTACCAGACGCCACATCACTGATTTCTCATTCTTTGGGAAGCTGACCTGCAGAACTGCAGTATCTGCTTGGCAGAGGGGTGAGACACAGGTTCCCGAACCGAACGGAGACTTGGTTTCCCCCTTCTCCCAGCAGAGGGAGCCAAGGGATCTTTCAAGGCAAATTTAGGGTCTATTAATGGGGTAGCAGGAGACTGAATGGAGCTGGAGTTGGAAGGGCTATTAATACAGCGGTGTGGAGATGGTGTGGAGAAGTATCTGGGAGCGTGATGTTAGTTTCCGTGCATCCGAGTAGGCAATTCCTGCCGATAAGATGTCATATGTTTAGTGCTAATTATGGGTTTGATGCTGTACTACTATTAAGAATATCCCCGCCCAAGGAGATTGCAGTATAGATAACAGACATGCGGGCACCAGAATGTACTGGTAATCCAGGGCTGGGAATAACTGAGTGTTCTGCTGTTGGTTTACGTTCTCCCCTGTAATGTTGATGATAGACTCCTGATTTTAGGAGGGATGAGCCTGGAGATAGGTGATAGCTTGGAGAGAGAGCACCGGGAGAGTGACCGGTTTCAGAGTAGCAGCTGTGTTAATCTATATCCGTAAAAAGCTTAGGCTGAAATAAATTTGTTAGTCTCTCTAAGATGCCACAAGTATTCCTGTTCTTTTCACTGGGAGAGCAGCACCCACTGACAGCTAAAGAGATGTGACCAAAGGGTAATAAGACCTAATAATAATAATTACTTTGTACCTAGCACTGTTCATTAAAAGCATTTTACAAAGGGAGGTCAGTGTCACCAGCCCCATTTTACAGATGGGGAAACTGAGGCACGGGAAGGGAAGTGACTTGCCCAAAGTCACCTATTCTCTGCCCTACCACTCCTAAATCTCAGTCCCGTGCTTTTGTCCACTAGTCCACGCTGACTGAGGCCATTATGCTGATGGGTTGCATTTTCCAAAGCACTCAGCATTGGCCTAACTATGGTAAAACATCCCATGACATTGCGGGAGCAGAGAGAGGCTAGCACAGAGCGCTTTTGAAAAACCCTCCCATGGTATCCATAGCAAAGGCTCCTCTGCTGTGAAATTCATCCTTGGGCAGAGGGAAAGGGGTGGGTCCGTTACTGGTTTTTCTAACAGGATGGATTTCAGAGCTGATGTTCTGCAACATGTGATCTTCCTTGTTATTGACGTTAGAGACACATAGTGGCTGAAGTCATGTCTTCTACTGGGCCAGCTTCTGTTGGTGAAAGACAAGAAGCTTCATCCATAGAAGTTGGTCCAATGAAAGATCTGACCTCACCCACCTTCCCTGTCTAATATCCTGGGACCAACACAGCGAGGACAACACTGCAAGTAACATTGTTACTGACATCACTGGCTGGGCTAATTCCACAGGAGACCTAAAATTCCTGGTTTCCTTTAAAAAAAAATCACTAATAATGCTTTGCCTTTGCATAGTGACTGAAGGAGCTGAAGACACTTGACTGGCTAGTGTAGCCCCAGGAGACCCCTGAGAGATAGAAGGGAGTATTACCCCCATTTCACAGATGAGGAAACTGAGGCAGAGAGAGACTGATTTTTTTTTTCCAGAGGTGCTGAACACTCCTTGAAACTAGTGGCAGTCATGAATCTCAGGCCCAAGGTTATACAGAGAGTCTGTGGCAAAGCTGGGAAATGAACTTGGATCTTGTGACTCAGAGCCCTGCTATCTAACCAGATGACTCTGCTTCCTCCCATAAATCTCTTTGAATAAGCAAGGTGCTAAGCATTTTATTATTAATAATTATTTTTGCACTTCCCTCCCTTAGGGAGCAGTTCTCATCCTGTTTCATTTCACTTTATCTTCCTCCTCCCCCACTCCCACCCAATATCATGTGCAACTCACATGCCATTTGAGTTCCTGCTTTGCTCTCCCCTGCAGGAATCAGCTGAGCTCAGGTTTCACTGGATTTCCATCCCCTCCCTGATTTGCCCTCCTGTCTGGTGACAGTTCGCATCCTGCTTCCCTCTTCCCTCCAGGTATCAGCTCCAATTTCACTTTCTCTGCTCCCTCCTTGCCCTGAAGTATTCCCCTCACCCCCCATCTTAATTTTGCTTTGCCTCCCTTGGGACCACTTTGGAAAAGAACCTCATTGGTTGGAAACCAGGTGCACTCCCCACATCTGTATCAACAGACAGAATATGAGCTGAAGGCCAGGCTGTCTTTTCCCCTTTGGAGTTTCCCCATCTTTCCCTGTTCTTGTGCATCTAGCACTGACCTGTATCTGTTTGCTGGTTTACAAAATGCAACCCCCTGGGGAAAGGGTCCAGAGAAAGATCTGGCTTTAGGTGTTGTCCTGTTCCATTTCTATACATGACCGGGTTTGGGCTAGGTCACGTGCGCAGAGGGACCTCTTTCCCAACCCACTGTTGGTCTTGCATGTTGGTAGAGGAAGTGCTAGAATCACCTTTTGCTTCTTTCCCAACTCACCCGCCAAAAGGGTCCCACTGCTCCTTCTGGCTGCCCACAGGGTGCCTGCTGCTCACTCCTGGATTCTTTCTTGCCACTGTTCCCACACACCTCTGTAGGTGATTTGCCTGGGGAGGAAGCACAGGACAAAGAGGCACCATGTGTCATCACATGGCTCATCCTTGCTTAGGAGTGATTCTGGCCCTTGCTCAACCTCCAGGATGGAACAAAGTGCTGATCCGCTTGTGCTCAAGGCGTCCTTTGTGGTGAGCTTCCCAATGATCTGTCTCAGCCTCTAGAGTTTAAGTTGTTGTTTGTGGCATGGGGAGTTTCAACAAAGTCTTCAAAATTGGACCATACATGTCGTGGGTGCAGGGTTTTCAGCCTGGCCAGAATTCCCAAGAGAATAGCCTTTTCTCACTGCAGCTGTTCCCAGCCTTGTCACCAAGTTTCTACCTTCAGGGTGCAAGCCGTCTGCTGAAGCTGACGGTAGCTACTCCTTGCCTCTGATTGGTCCCTTGGCCAGAACCAGAGGAGATAAAGCAAATGCCGTATGCTCCTTTGAAATCTGAATCTAATTTATACCTTCATTGGCGGGTGAGAGGCAGAACTGCGGAGCTGGCAAAAGGTCTCGAACAAAGAACATCAGGCCTGCTCTGCACTTAAAAGTTAGGTTGGCATAGCAACTCGATAATTGCTCTGTTCTCGTCATTCCCTCTGGGGCACCTGGCACTGGCCACTTTCAGAGATGGGATACTGGCCTAGATGGACCATGGTTCTGACCCAGGATAACCATTCTGTATCACTATGGTACCTGTAGTATAGACGTTGCCTCAGTCGGCAACTGCGGCACAGGCCATGGTAGTGCAAGCCCAGCCCCATTTTCTGGCCCCACAACCACTGCCCTCTAATTTGATGCAGCCCTGTCCCAGGGGGACCCCATCGCCACCAGCAGCGAGATGGGACGTTGGTCTAGGTGGCCCCTCTTTCTTCTTGGTGCCTCTGCCGAAGCAGCCAAGAAGGACATTAACTGTGGAAGTGGTTTGGGGGATGTGGACGTATCGTCCACTTGTGGCTGGAATGAGACCCACCAAACAGCTGGTAACAACTTATGGTCCTTTTTGGCTTGAGGTGGATCTAAACCAGTTACTCAAAGACCCAATAATCCTCTGACCAAACCCTTAAACCTTTGGAAAGCTTCCAGTCACTTCTTACTCTCTCCAGACCCATTCGGCGGTGCCTAGTCTCCAGGCTCAGACTGCCCCAGGGAAGGCTCAGTTTCTGGGTATTTTCTATACTGCCAATCCTGTCCCAGGTACTCTGAGCAAGACCCAACTCTTTAGAAGCTGATGCTACACACAGAAACACATAAGCAAGAGTCCAATCACTCTCCATTCACCAGCAGATGATTTTGCAGAGTGCATGCAAATTCCTTTCTCCAAGTGGACCCGAGTAAATATTTTCTAAGCTTGTAGTGGGCTGGGCTGGCTTTAGAAAGTTGTTTGCAGGGACATACCAGTTGTTTGCACAGTAAAAGCTAAGCTCAGAGGCATAGATGACACTTATCTAGGGACTATTTAGATTGTCAGGCTCTTTCTAGAGCTCTGCTTTAAATGAACCAAAATGCACAGAAATAACTCTGCTGACTCCTAACATGATCACCATCAGGAACAACAGCTTTGCATTTCGCTAGGGCCATTTATCTGATGATCTCTACACAGCGGCAAGGGTTTAATTAATTAAAGGCCTCTCGGCACCCTGGAAAGGAGGGTTGCTACACCCATTTTTCAGAAGGCAAGTTGAGGCACAAAGGGGGCAGGCGCCAGTTTTGAGACAAGGCCTCTAATTTGGGATGCCCGAAAACCGACCTGACATTTCAGAGGTGCCAGGCAGCCGGAACTCCCTGTGAAATCAGAGGGAGCTGCACGTGTCTGGCACCTTTGGAAATCAGGCCCAGGGACTGGCTCCAGTCGGGCTTCCAAACCAATGAAAGCAACATGCTTCCATGGAAAATTTGTCCCACGGTGATTTCGCCAAGGCCATAAATCCAGCTAGTGGCAGATTTGGAAGCGGATCCCAAGAGCACTGGCTCCGAGCCCCCTCTTCTAAGCATTAGGCTGCCCCCGAATTGGAAAGAGAAATAACATTGTTTTGGGAGAGCTGATCTTGCTTTAATTATTTTGCTTGTATGTATTTCAAATAGTCCCTTTGGCTGCGGTTGCCGTGTTCCAATTCCTTCTGGCGTCAGGACAGGATTCCGCCCAGGGATGGCAAAAGTAGCCAATCACGGAACACTGTCGAGACTGGGCCATCCGCAGTCACAGGTTCTTGCTGATGCCAGGATAATTTCCTTCTAATGTGGGACATGGCATGAAGCGCCTTGCAGCATGGGGAGGGCTTAACCTGGTTCTCACAGTTCATTACATGGATGTCAAGCAGGCGCCTTTCTGCCCAGTGCCTGGATGATTGATCTGGCGACATCAGTGGGTGGCACTTTAAATGGTTCCCGCCCTGATTGGCAGCCCTAGGGCCCAGGAGGCATAAGACAGAGTGTCATCCCGGTCAGAAAGGTCCCTGGAATGAGGAATCTCTCAGGGAATGTTAAAGTATCAGGCTTGGCTGCATTGGGCTCTATGGGGGAGTTTTGCCACTGACTTCAATGGGAGCAGGATTGGACTCCGAGTATAAATCAAAATGTAATATTTCAGTGTTTTCTACTACATCTCTCCGAGTCTTCTGCTGCTTATTCAACTCAAATGGCTTCATTTTATAAACCACGAGCTTAGCATGTCTGTGGATTTTGGTGGAGAAAGCAGCTTGGTGAATTCCAAGCAATATTGGCTAAGATATAAAATAATTTAGAATCGGTTGGAAAGAATATCCCGGCTGTTAACAGTTCATCCTTTGCCAAATCTGTGATCTCCAAATACACTTCTCCAGATAAAGGCACTCTCAAACCTCCGTGTGTCTGGGGATACGGTTCATTGGAATAAACACAACACCCTTTAATTTAACTGTTGCGCACCATTACGATTTATCTGAACACATCTGCCTGAGCAGCAGCTGAAGCCAACACAGTCATTCAAACTGTTCGTTTTTCATTTGCTCTTTTTTGTTTATTTTACCCTTCCTTTCTGTTTTTTTTTTCCTTTCCTTCTTTTTGCCTCTTCCCCCATTTGTATTGTCCGGCGCTACACATTAGTTCTGATGTATGTAATTCATTGCTTTGAGGGGACTACGATTTTTCCTTATTTTTTTTCCTGTTCAGAAACAAAACAACACTAAGGAAATTCCATACAAAAATGTGTGGTAATGTAAAGTTACAGGTGACACATTTTAAGGTGTAACTTTTGTGTATCTAAAGTTTTGATTCCCACAGCCCCATAAGATAGCTACATATTAAGGAATAACTATTAACAGCATGGGTTTGATCTTGCACTGTAAGAAATATTAGATTAGGCCCAGCTTAATAAAACAAAAATAATTCAGAGGTGCAATAGGAGTGCATTATGGTTGAGAAGGAAACTATAACTCATAAATGTCCTGATGTCTGTACCTTTTAGGATGGGTTTTTCCAAAGCATTCAGTAATGGCCTAACTCTGAATGCCACAATGTGCTGAAAACCTTTGAAGATCCTGCTCCTAAACTTCCTACCAACCCATAACATTGCATTAAATTTCTGTTATGGGCTTGCATTGAATTTATGTTACGTTCCTGACATCTGTTAATTGAGACTGGTATATGGGGAAATGGGAATTGCAAAACTATTAATATTATTGCTATTATTTATTATTATTTTTTAATTATTTTTCTTCCTAGTGCTCATATGGGTGCTAGATACTTCACAGAGAAACTCATAACAGGCAAGGCATGAACAGTGATCTTGTGGTTAAAGCAGCACGCTGGGTGTTGTGTCCGATTCCTATCTCTGCACAAACTCCCTGTGTGACCATAGCCAACTCACTCAAGGTCAGTTCTCACACCCTTGGTCAAGTTTAGTAGCACTTGACTCTGTGAGGGATTTCAGGGAGACCATCTGTGGAGTGAGGTACTACTCGGTGTGAGTGAGGGAATTAAAAATCTGCCCCTTCAACTCTTTGTGCCTCATTCAACATCTGTTAAATGGGAATCATAATTCAACTTCACCTCCACTGGGGTCTTGTGAGGATAAATTTATTAATGATCGGGAGCTGCTGAGATGTAGCAGCATTGTGGGCTAGATAACTAGGTGAGGTCTGTGTCCGAGAGAGCTTGCAGTCTAAATTTAAGCCACATCATAAATGTGTGATCATTCAGAGCATCCTGAGGTGGATCCTCCCATAACATTCTCAGCTACCGGAGTCCCTTCTGTACAATGTGTAGTGTATGTAATATGCTGTGTGGTTAGCTACACACATGCAGTCTAGGGTGAAACTCTAGTCTGGGTGGTTAGATTGGGGGGTGCTCTGTCAAACCCGTCCCTTTAAGGATTCCTCACTATTGGTAAATATAAACCCACCTTGCCAAGAAGGGGATGGGAAGGCAACCACGTTGCATCAGAAATGTTGAGGCAGAGGAGGTGACTTTGTGTTTTACAAAAAGGAGGACAGTGAGTGTCGAGTTTACTCCATGGAAATGCAACATGCAGTTTATAGGACCAATGTGGGGCCGGTCTGCCTGCCTAGCTATCTATCCATCTACCTATTACTGACATGGCCTTCGTCACTGTAACATGTGAGCTGCTAGCATGCTCTTTTTCTAACCGCCTTGCGTGAGCTTGGACTTTCACAGCTTGCAGGAAGTTTTCATGAGGTGAGCCTTTGCCAAATGTTTATACATCTGTTACAAAACAGATGTGCTCTCTTTTCTTTCTTTTTTTTTATAACCTTCTCTCTACTGGTAAGGAAGAGTTTGTGCAGTAATTGCAGGCAGGTTGGGAGATGTTCTCTCCATAATTCTCTGTCTTGTGAAATGTTTATGTAACATCTTCCACCAATGGATTACGCAAGTGAGCCGAACAACTTTGATCATTTTCCATCACCCACCATTTGTTTTTTGTTTTGTTCATCGGAGTGGAGGTAGGGGGGAATTTCCACCAGGACTGGGTAAGAAACACATCAATTGGCTGTCAGAGTGAGCAGACCCACCAGCCAACCAGTGAAGGGACCAACCACCCAATAAGGGAAGGGACTTCCTTTAAACCAGCTTGCTCTCCATTTGCTTTTTGCTTGGGGTCAGAAGCACCAAAACAAACTATGTCAAAATAGGGAGAACATCTAGATTAGATTTGCAGGAGCAATTCCTCTCCTGCACCCCAGTAATCCTTTAATACAGTAGCTTCATGTGATGTATTTATGTCACCCTGTAGTGGACCATTAAGAGGATAATTGCTCTACTATTTTACTAGTCTTAGGAGACCACCTTTAGCTCAATTGGTAGATACCTGTGGTTTTGCAGATGAAGGTCTAGAGCGCTAGTCCCTCCTCTCGGTGTGCATGAGCTATCAATATCAATAGTATTTGTTGTTTGTAGCACATCATTTTGTTTCATCCCCCTGCAAGAGTCTCTCCCTGGGTCGGGGCACAGTGAGTATATTCCTAATAGTTTGAAATCTGCATTTTTACTGAGGTAGGTTGCATCATTTCCCTGAATTTAACATAGGAATGGAGGAAACCTACCATCTCCCGGTCACCTTTCTGTTCACTTGTCCCAGTCTACCTTGATCTCCAGACAAAGACCCCAGAAAAACTTAGCACAATATGACCTTCATTTTGCTCTCTAGCTTAAAATTGCAAAAGCTGAGACCCTGATTTTTATCACAGGTCTCCTTATAGTTGCTGATTTTTCAGAAAGTCCTAGCTTCTGGAGTCAGGTGATTATGTGAGAATCTTTGCTAGCTTTTTTAAAAAGGTGAAATTCAGACCCTCTTGGTCTGGTGAAAAAAGGCTTGAAAACATGACCTAGGTGCACTTAGAAACCAGAAGTGGAACAAAATATTATTTTAAAAAATCTCATGACAGCAGCCTGATTTCCAACAACTGCCAGTCCAGGAAAGCTGTCTCTAGATGAACCAAAGATGGAAGGATCTTCATAAACACCCCAAACTTTGTGACTTGGATGCATCCTGAACATCCAGTAGTAAACAGATCGGAAGCAGCTGGTATGTGGGGGAGGGATAAATTTGAGTCCAACACTGATGAAATAAGGTGCAATGGAGAAGAGTTGGTTAATTACACCCAGGGTGCCTCCCATCTTCTCTGGAGAACGCTGGCAAATTCCAGGAAGTGGGTGACAAGCTGTTAGAAATGTTTTCTAAATTGGGAACCAGATTTTTTTTTTTTTTTTGGCCAAACCCACCTCTTGATCTCATGTTATGTGATGTTGGGATGCAGCTACACACCCTTTTCTTCCTGGAACCCTTCCAAATCATTCCATTTGGCAGCTGTAAAAATTGATTTCAGTTTGGAAATGGCTCGTGGCTCTTGAACACTCAGCTCCAATCAGGATCAGGCAGGAGAAAGGACCTCGGTCTTGGTGTGGGCATGGTCACTTTTCGCTTGGTGGCTGTTTGGATTTTGATTCCTGAGTCACATGAGCTGCGGACACATGAATCCCTTGGCAATTTGCTGGATCTCTAATTGTAACAACTGCAAGTAGGGGTAACTTTTTAAAAAAAATATATGGTTGTTTCTAGTAATCTATCTTCAGGAGGGAAAGAACTTGGAGAGGGTGGAAGTGGAGTGACGGGCTCAGAGGAGAGGAAATGATGTATTCCATGGGGCCTTTCATTTAATGGTCACCAACTCAAACACTGCCCAGATTGGTGGTGATCAAAAGTTTTTACCATCTGTCTAGTAGAAGATCACTTCCTCCTGAGAGGTGCGGAAGAACTAGAATCTTTAGCTGTCTTTGGAAGGGGTTAATATTGCACAGCAAGCTTATGCAATGTATATACCTACAGCATGTTACCGAAAAGAGATGTCGTAATTCTGGTTTTTGTGTACTGCACCTTTAAATGTGTACATTAATCTTTATGGGGCAGCTTCCTTTCTGTGCTTCAGTTCAGAGAGAGAGAGAGAGATTGTATTTTTTTTCTCTCTCTCATGGCCGCTCTTATATTTGTTCTTTCTTAGTTGTTTTTCCTCAATCTGTGATAAAAGCCCTCTGGACTGAGAAATGCACGCTTTGCTCATTGTTTGTGGGAATACCTAAGTTTCTTGTCTCTCTCTGCTGGTTGGAGGCTATATTACTCACTCTCTTCACTAGCATCTCAGGATACTGGAGAAGGAAAAGGTTTTGTTTCTTCAGTGATCTTGGATTCTGCAATTAACTAGTGCTGGTAGCAAGATCCATTCCAGATCCTGAGAGAGAGTCCTCAGCCCCGAGCCAAAGCACAGGGACTTTGGGGAAAAATTGGGGACTTTGGGGACATGACATTGGGGAAAAATTAGACCTGGACCAGGACTCACACTTGAAAGGACCCAAACTAGAACCTCAGATCCAAGCACCTTCAAACTTGGGGAAGGTTTGGCTTTGGGTCAGAATTTTGCCACTTTGGATCCATTTCAAGAAAAAGAACTGTTCGAGTAGGCCAAAAAATTCTCTCTGCTCCTTACAAATGCAGGATACAATCCTCCCTGTTGAGGATGAGCAAGACCGTAACCTGATGTTGCACCTCTTCCACTCAGCCTGCCACGGTTACAAGTGAGCATCCCTTTATTCTCCAAGATCCTATTGCCCATCCCATGGGGGCGCCATGTCCCAGTGACAAATTACACCCAGTGCAACAAGAAACAATGGGTTTTGCTTTGTTTGGAGCAGAAAGAGTAAAAAGTAACTTGGAGACCAAAGAACCGAACAAATCAAAACTCCAGTTCTGATCCCTGGTGAATTTTTCCTGAATTAGAATTTGAGTCTTACCTGAACTTCAAAGTAGGGCAAGTGGTTCCGGGGCTGACTCCAATACGGTGAGCAAAATGCTACTCACCTGCTTGGCTCTGAGCAAATAACTTTGGTTTCCTTTGCTAGGCAAGTCAACTAGCGTTTGTTTGCCCATTATCACCAGTGGTGAAGTGGGCAAGTAGATTTACCACCCTCTGTTGTTCTCCTCACTGTTTCCCACACCCTCATGGTCACCTCTGCCACAGCAGGGAGATGCCCGGTAGCCAGAAATGTAGTGGAGCACAGCTGTAGCAGTTTCTAGAAAGGGGATTAGTGACTTCGCCACCCCACCAATTTCCATGCATTGCCTGTTGTTATAATACTTTGCTTTTCTTCCAAGATCCATAAAATCCAAGATCCTTGATTCAGCAGACCACTTAAGCATGTGCTTGACTTGAAGCATCATTGAAGACAGTAGGCCTTAAGCGCTTTAATTAGAGTGCTTTTTATTAAGGACACCTCGTCCTCTCCCCGTGGGGAAGTGGGTCAGTAGACTTATGCCCACTTTGCAGGTGGGGACACTGAAGCAGAGTGGGGAAGTGACCTGTCCAAATTCACAGACATTGCTGCAGAGCTGGGGATGGATCCCAGAGTCCTGATTCTCATTACTAGACTTCACTGTTGGTGTGATGCCGAGCACAGGTACAATAGAGAGGATCTTCCCCAGGTGCCCCAAACTCCAAGCCTGCTAACTTCCTGAATCCTCCACCTTCCTCTGACTCCACGGGATCTGTGCATGCTTCCTGCTGATACGACTGGTCTCCTCTCCCCTGCAGATTAAAACAGAAGACCTCAGTGATTCCTTGCAATCTCCGGTACAGCCTAGATCAGGCCACCTAGGACAAGGATCATCAATGATGCCTGGAAGCCAAATCGGTGGGGTAAGTGGCTTAGCAGCCTCAAGAACTCCAGGAATCCTTCGTGGCACTGGTTCTGGAGCGTTCATTGCTTGGAAACCACTTTAAAGAGATGCTGGGATGGCAATGGAGAAGGGTTCCAGGATCAGAAACTGTGAATCCTGATTCAGTTGGCTTTGAGAAGGTCAGATTCATCCCTCGGGTCACTCAACTGACTTTGGTCGAGTTAGACTAAATGTGTTCCTTTGGGGAGATATTTTGAAGGCCCAAAGAGCAGCTAGGTGCCTGACTCCCATTAACTTCCAATGGGAGTTAGATGCCCAAATGCTATTTGTGCCTTTTAAAATCTCCTCCCTTATGCTTGCCCCTAAGAGGAAAGGGTGAAATTCACCCCTGAGAAGAGCCCCTGCCCATGGCGTAGGCACCATTTATGGCCCCACAATGCCTCAAAAGAGGGGCCAGATTTTAGAGTTCATCATTGGTTGCTGAGCTCCTTTGAAATTCTGACCCCGACTCTGGGTGCCAAGGTCTTGATTATCTGACCCTTATGTGGGCTTAGCGGGTGCATAGACCTTGTGAATTTCACCCCAAGGCCAGCCTCCTGTCTGGAAAGTCACACAGAGAGTCAGACCTGCGACCCATGGTGGTATAATCAAGAAATGCTGTGACTGAGGAGTTTGCAGGAAGTACAAAGATTTTTGCCTCCTCTTTCCTCAGTCAGAGCCCTGAGGGGGGTGGTAGTTCTCACCTGCCAGGCAGCATCGAGCAAGAACATCTCTTAGGATCTGGTGGACGTATTAACACAGTCCTGGGCCTCACTCCTTCCCAGATCGGAAAATGAGGACCAGTCGGGAAATGAGGATTTGGTTTCCATGCAAAATTGTTTTTTGTTTGTTTGTTTTATTTTTATTTAATTTTGTTCTGACATTTTCCCGAGTGGTTGTCAAAAGCCTGCAATGCCCTCATCCTCCCCCCACCCACCCCGGTGATTTTTTAATTGTTTGAATTTTTATTTTTGGCAACTGAAAACCAAAACGTTTCACTTTTAAACTGAAAAATGTCAATAGACAACGAAGAGAGAAATTGACCGTTTGGGAGTTTGCTAAAGGGGAAAATTCCATGTAAGCGAAAAGCCAGGGTTGGAAAAGCCTTGGGTGGAAAATGTGGGAGATCTAGTTCTGTGATGTTCAGGTGTATGTGTGTGTAGCAGGGTGTTATCTGAGTTGCAGTCTATTGTGGTTGAAGGCAGAAGCGGGGGCAGGGAGGCTGGAGGGGGTTGTTTAAGTGCTGCTTACAGACGGGAGGGAACTGGGAAAAGGTGTGAGTGTTGTGTGGAGGGCAGATGCATCTGATCTGCGTTGTTTCTTCCCTAGGATATGAGTTCTCTTCACACCCTGCAGCAGCTCGTACTGGTGCCCGGTCCTATGCGATCAGTCCCTCAGTTCCTGCTCTCTCAGGCCCAGGCTGGGCAACAAGGTAATAGCCCTAGAGTGTTCACTAAAATCCTTCATGCAGGGCCCCTGATACAGGTGGAGTCATAGGCCGGTATGTGGAGTGATTCAAGAACCAGCCCAGCCCTGACCCTTGACTAGATGGGCTGGTGCTATCCAGGGCCAGGCGCTGATGTCGGGAGAGTCGCTCCAGATCTGTGTCATGGTGACTAAGAATGGAAACGGGTTCACTGTCTTGCTCCCGGTGTTACAGATCATGCCCCTCTGTCCTGCAAAAGCTTTCCCCTTCGTCCCACTCTCCTGCATGTCAGCTCCCTCCCCTGTTGTGCCTGAAGCCACCACAAAGCCCTGAAACCAGGCAGCTGCTCCAGCCACAACGCAAACTAAACTAAACCACTCCGTGACCGAATTCCCCTCTCTCGGGCTACACAGCCTGGGAGATGCTCCCACAGCGGCACTTGGGTGCAGCCATAGCGCCACCAAGGGGCTGTGTGCACTGATTTCAGGCATGCCTCAGAAAAATGCCTCTCTCCGTTGAAATTCAGCACTGCGTCTGGTTGGGTTAGTCTCAGGCAGAATGACATGGAAACACCCAAGATCCCCATCCTTATGGGGAACCTGCCCTAGCTTCTGTCTTCCATATGTTCGTACACCTGGCTTGGGCTGGTGTCGTTCAGGGATGGACGAACGTTGGTCCTCAGACTACCATTGGCTCTATCACTGGACCGCTGGCTCTCAGGACCAACGCACTCATGTACGATAGGAAAAGCATCATGCTGGACAGCAGCTCTCTGAGTGTAAATGTGAGAAAAGTATGGAAGATTTCTTGGGTCCCGATATGTTGGACATATAGGTTCCTACAACTGAAGGCCAGAAGAGACCATTTTGATTATCTCTTTGGACCTCCTCCATAATACAGGCCAGAAGATTTCACCCAGTGATTTCTGAACCAAGGCCAGAACTTTAACTCCCTGACAAGCCTGCATCTCTGGTGCAATTTTCCTCCTTGTTACAAGCTTTTATTTTTCTGGAGTGGTGGCGGGGAAGGAATGTGTTTTGCTTTTACAACAACAGTGAATAAACCTCGACCAGCATGTGATTATTCTGGAGACATGCACAGTCAAAGCCAATCAGATTATTCTTTCCAGGGTGTACATTTGATAAATATAAATGTTAAGCACCCGATTTAAATTCCAGGAAGACAGTCAATACAGTGAGTCTCCTCCAGTTTCCAGAAGCCATGGAGCTTTGTCTTATGAATTAGTTAAGGTTGTTAAAGCACCATAGAGGTAATAAGCATGGTAGAAGAGTTAAGTACTGCTATCCTCATCATCTGATTTCTGAAAAACAGGATTATGATTTATGCAGAGCCCAAAATGAGCCAGCTGCTTTCATGGTCGATGAAAAGGACCAGGTCTCTGTCCAAAGGAGCTATGGAATTAACTCTTTTGACCCTTGAGATTAAAGGTGTCCTAAACTTTTTCACTGTCCGACATTTAAGAGTGTTACAAAGGTTCAGGGGGGTTTCTACAGAGGCCCTGGTTTACTCTTTTTCTTGGCAACCACCCAAAAGCTTTCATCCTAAAAGATTCTTTTGAAAGTTTATTGACCAAACACAAGAGAGAACAAGAAATCAAACCAAGCATTTGTACTGACACTGAACTTAAGTAATTATGTGGAACAAATTTAATCAAAACGTGTTTGTCGCTCTGCTTTGGGAGGCCGGCTCTTTCATTTTCATTAATGACCTTTGATGAAAAAGAATGGGTTAATTTTTGCTTTCAGTCCTGTTGTGTGAAGGGTATTCACTTCTCCTGTTTGTAACAGACAGGCAGACACAAGGGGTAGAAGAGATAGGATAGAAAAGGTGGGGGAACTACAGCTTTGGTTGAAGTTTTTGGAGCACTGGATAGCTTGTCAGAAAGCACAGAAATCTACTGCTAAGTAACTAACAGTGCTGCGTTTCCCATCCCCATGGTACCTAACCACAGATAGCAAAAAGCTTGCCCACCTATGATGCTATGCAGTTCCCCCATCTGTAAAATGGAGCCAATGATGTTTACCTTGGAGATGTATGGCTAAAAAGCTCTATATAACAAGTAGATTGCCTTGTTATACAAATATCACAGGACATGTCTGGGGACTGTTGTGCCCATCAGAATAAGAAAATGTCTGTCTGCACTAGTACAAAGAATAAGGCCCCAGTTCACTAAAGCACTCAAACGTGTGCATAAACCCCATTGATTTCAGTGGGACTAGAACAAATTCTTTCACTGCTTAAGTGCTTTGCTGTCTCTGGAGACAGGGTACGTCCTGCCTGCTGGACCATTGTGCAGTGTGCTAAGTCCCATAGAAGATTCAGAGTGTCCTCTCTTTTGGCGGTGTAGGCTCCAAGGCCCAGCAGTGCCGGATGACCAGAGTTGTCTAGATATTTAAGGAGAGGCCAGTCTAATCAAATCTCTCTCTCCCTCTCTCCTCAGCTCTGCAGCCAAACATTCTCTCCTTTCCCCAGCAACAGAGCAGCCTTATCCTCTCGCAGCCGGGACCCAGCCTAGCGTCACAAGTAAGCTACCTTCTGGCTACCTCAGCTGGAAGTGGGATCGAATTGATTATGGGCAGCGGCTAGCCAGGAGCCACAGCAGACTTGCATCGGGGAAGTGCATTGCGGCTGTGGGGATTCACACTCCCCTCTGAACATGCCTCCCCCTGCGAGAGAGGAGAGACGAGAGAGGGGTTCCATCTCCAGAGCTCATTCCAGCCTTGGCTGAGCTGCTAGCAAGGGGGACGATCCGTGCCACTGGGTGGGGGCTGGTTTCTGATTGTGGACATATTGCTCCACCCAAACGTCCTGCCTTTCCATCTCCTTCTCCAACCCCTTCCAAACCACTCCCTAGGCCGGGAAGCCCTTGGCTTGCCTTTGCCTCTGTGAGATGTCATTCTTCAAAGGAGCCAACAAGTTCCTATTCCCCACCCCACCCCCCACCCACACCCAATCCGCAGCGCTTGCAATCACAATTGCAGCTGCAGGGCACTTCATAGCTCATCCCCTCTGCATCTATTGCCTCCCTTCCTTGCCCCTGCATGTGTTTGCTTCCTGCTTAGATCATAAAGCTCCTCAGGGTAAGGCCAGTGTCTTTTACAGCCTCGTAAAGCACCTGGCCCAGTGCAAGCGCTAGGTAAACAATAGAAGTAACGTCCCAAGCCTTTCCGGTCTGCATCTGCTTTTGATGACTTGTTTGCCTTTGCGGCGGCCTCTGTTCATCCCCGCGTGTGGGCTCTTGGCACCTGTGCCCTGAGCTTCTGGCACCGTTTGGAGAGAACCACCTGCCCCTCCCAGACGCTCTTTCAGCTCCTTCAAGTCTCTACGCCCGTCAGTGGCATCATGCAGAGGCCGTGCTCTTGAGGAGGCGCAGGTTCTGGTTGGCCCCTTCTCCATGCAGGCAATGGAATTCCATAGGGGATCCTACACGGAATGCCGAACACCTTCCTCTGTTCATCAGGCAGATCGAATACTCCCCAGGCCTGCGCCCCACAGGCACCAAGCAGAACCCTGATGCAGAAACCTTTTTATCTTCCTTTTTCCCGTGCCGCGCCAGGCTTCGGGGGGCTCGGATGGGGCGCAAAGTCAGACCAGCCAGGGTTTGGAAATTCACAACCCAACCGACAAGGCACCCCTGGGTTTGCCCTTCTTAGTAACTCAGACAGTTGCTCCCTTGGTTTTTGCAGCTGATCAGATGAGTCCATCTGTTCATTTTTAAATACCCACCCTTCACACCAGGAATTTGCTGTTATTTTAGAGCGGTTACCCCCAATGAATTCCAGCTCCCCATTACTGACCTAGGTTTTGTTTTACAGCCTTTTCATAGTAGCCTGATCTACATCCTGAACTTTGAGCCCACCTCCCCTAAAACAACTTACCCTTCTCATCCCACACTCCTCTGGAAGGATCATTTTGCCCACCATTGACATCCCCTCAGCAGTGGGATGTGGCAGCTGTTTAACAGCACCCAGCCACGCCAAGCAACCTTTGTTATGGCAGGACAATGCAGAAAATCTGGTGGCTTTTCCATTGTTGTGACTCTGGTTTTGTTTTTAACAGGCAGTGGGACGTTCAGGGCTCCCTGGGCCATCTTTAGAGCCCCATCTGGAGGTGCCACAGCATTTGCAAGTTGCAAAACACATGCCGTCTTCAGCCGTATCGGACGAACCCAACGACCTGGAGGACCTGGAGAAGTTTGCGAAGACTTTCAAGCAGAGGCGAATCAAACTGGGGTTCACCCAGGTGAGAGGCAAAAGGCAGTCTTATGATGAGGGGTTTAATAGTGAGATATACAAGGTGGGGGGAGATTCAGTATGGATGTGGGCATGGAACGGAGGGGCAGCTTTGGGTGCAGATGTAGGCATAGAGGGGAGAGGAGTTGTACAGATGTACACTTTATGGAACATCACCTTGAAAGCACAGATGAACAACAGATGAACAAACCCCTCCTAAAGATGCATTGCCGGTAAAGCAGAATGATTTACCTGCAGCCCCTTTGGTGCATACTGGGGTGTAGGAAGAACCCAGGAAGGCTCTGGGAGTCTACTGGGTGAGGAAGCTGGTTTGTGGTTAGAGTAGAAGTTACCTGGGAGTGAATTAACAACACGGTGAGGGGCCGCGAGTGGGTGTTCTCAGCTAATCTTTTCAGTCTGGTTCCCCCGGCAGGGCGACGTCGGACTGGCCATGGGTAAGCTGTACGGCAATGATTTCAGCCAGACCACCATTTCCCGCTTCGAGGCTCTCAACCTGAGCTTTAAAAACATGTGCAAGCTCAAGCCCCTGCTGGAGAAGTGGCTGAGCGATGCAGGTAGGACCCAACGCCGTGCTTGTTGTTGGCATCTCGGCCAACCACGTGGGGATTGAACCAGGGACCTCCACAGCTAAAAGCACAAGCTGCTCCCGCTCCAGTTAAAACTCCCAGACTGGTGCAGTAATAGGCTGCTATCCTCTGGGAATTGGGCACAGAGGGGAACTTGTAACACTCACTCATCAATGGGCTAAGGGCAGGGTCACAGACAATGTCATGAACCCATCGCTGGTGATCATGGTGTTGCAAGCTGCACAAACAGGGTGCCCCATTATTCCAGAAACACATGCCTCAGTCATTTGAGAAGTAGTACGCTCTTTTGGTCAGCGTGTAGCCCTCAGACTCGAGATTTTCTGTTCTTTTCCTGGCTATTCTGTCGGGTAACCTTGGGCAAGTCACTTTGCTACTTTCTGCCTTGGTTTTCCCATCTCTAAATGGGGGATATTGAGATGTACCTCCTTTATAAAGTGTCCCGAGACCTGCTGATGAACCAGGATTATGAGAGCTAGATATGTATTATCGAGAGACACCCTTCTTACCTGTAGCACGGCAGTCCTACAGTATGTATCCTTTATAGACTGCAAAGCCACTATGGGGCATTGTAGCCACGTATACTTGAGCGACTGTGACATTCCATCCAGTGGTGACCTGAACATATTCAGCCGATTGTACAGTATTGCTACAGGGAATGTCTCAGCAACATGAGGCGAAATGCCCAGCCCCAGCCCCAGCCCCAGCTGGGGTCAATCAGCATAGAGCCATTGAAGTCACTGGAAGGACACCGGTTTACGACCGTTGAAAACTTAGTGATCAAGGGGGCTGGTCGTCAAAAGGTGGAAAACAATAATTGGGGGAAATGTTCAATCCTCCTTTTCCGACCAGCCTCAAGGGAAGCCGGGATTTGGGGCTATTTTGGGCAATGTTAAAAGTGTTATCGCTGTGGAAGGAGGGGTTCCTATATACAGTATTCTGAGCCAGGATATTTTACGTGTTTAGGGAGGGGCAGCAGTTCTCAGTCAGATTTCAGGAGCAAAACTCAATCAATCAATACATTTTGAGTAAATCTTCATGATTATTATGGCGAACCCCAAGGAGACCTAGTACCACCCAGAGTGATCTCTAGCTAGGTCCTTAAGACCGTCTGCTATATGTTCAGTACATTTGCTGCCTACACTCAGGATTCTGGGATGGCCCTGTCGCAGACTTTAATTAGTCATTTTTGCCTCAGGGGCATGGACAAACTCTTGGGCCTTTTGAGGTTCAAGGATGGCAGGTTGTCACAGGTGGTCAGCTTCAGAAAAAATACCCTCACAACGTGCATATATCTGCTGCCAAATCGTCTTGAATCCCTTTGTTCCCTCTTTTCCCCCAGAATCCACTCCTTTGGACTCCTCCGTGAGTACCCCAAATTCCTACCCTTCGGTGAGCGAGATGTTCGGGCGGAAGAGAAAGAAACGCACCAGCATCGAGACCAACATTCGTTCCACTCTGGAGAAGAGATTTCAAGATGTGAGGAGAAAACCTTACCACATGTTGTGAGCTATATTTCCCAGCCAGAAATTCCTGCTAGTTCTTAAGCTAAGAGCCATTTTCTTTTTCCTCTCAAGGTTTTTTTTTTTCTTGGAAACTTTTCTTGGTGAAAAGGGCAAGTTTGGGAACACCAAAATATTTCACGAATGCATGTCAATTTCAGCAGATTGTTTGGGGGATTTTTTTAAAAAAAACCTCTGAAAAAATCTAAATGCTTATTTTTGACTTTTTTTTAAATGCCAAGTTTTCAATTTTTTCAATGGGAAATGACTTTCATTAGACATTTCCTTTCATTTTATTTTAAAATTTTTCAAAATGTCAGTTGCCGGACATCAAAAAGTGATGTTTCATTTCAGATTGAAAGAAATGTTTCAGTGTTTGGATTTCAGAAATTTCAAAAACCTTCAGTTTTGGTTTGACCGCTTGTGGTGATTTGAGTTTGAGCTCCCTGATCGAGAGAGCAGAACCCAGATCTTCTGAATCCCTGTTCAGTGCCTTCACGGCAAGACTATCCTTCCCAGCTTCTCCTTAAGTGGCAGCTTCTCCTTTAATACTGATCTGAGGCTCAGGGTTTTATATGCATAGAGGGTCCACCCGTGCACCCTCACTGACTCCACTAAACTTTCACCAGTGTGACTCAAAATGTGGACCCTCCACCAGATCTCTACCCTTTCCCATAGAGAAACCCAATCTTCTCCCCTCCCCAGTTAAAAGCCAAGTCCAGATTCCGCTCGTCTTGCCACTCAAACAGCAGCAGATCATGTAGCCAACTGATGCTTTCAGATGAGTTCTACAGGGTTTTCTTTGTTCACCTGATGCCCTCTCTTTCCAGAACCCCAAGCCCAGTTCAGAGGAGATCTCTATGATAGCAGAGCAGCTCTCCATGGAAAAGGAAGTGGTTCGGGTTTGGTTCTGTAACCGGCGCCAGAAGGCGAAGCGGATCAGCTGTCCAGTGCCATCCCCCATTAAATCACCCATCTACAACTCCAGACTGGTGAGACCTGTGGTGGACCAAGGGGGTACTGGTTACTTTCCATAAGGCAGCAAGCATAGCAGGGTGCTAGGGGAAACATGCGGCTTGCAGGAAAAGGAGGCAGCACCAGATGATGGTCTTGTACATTTGTATGGCAAGGAAGCATGCCTTGCCCCAAATTCTTTACAGATGAAACAGAAAGCGGGAGGGTTAGGTAGTCAGAATGCCATTACCCAAATGCTCCTGGGGCTAGTACCCTGACAACCTTGACAACAAGCAGGCAACACTTGGCTCAGCAGTGACTCAGTGGGAAGCTTCACTTCCCGCAGTGCAGTTCCCTCTAGCTGGGGCTTTGGTTACTGCTGACTCAGTGGGAAGAGCACTGTTGGTGGAATTAACAACACCTGATACCCCAGCACCTCCAGGGGAAAGGTGTGGAGATGTTGCTGTGCCAGGGATGAATTGAGATGGTACTCGCCATGCCAGGCTGCACTTGTCTGATGGCCACATCCCCCTCAGTAGAATGTAACCATTTATTCTCTTTTTTAAATTAAGGACCAGACCCCCAGCTGGTGTCAATCAGTAAAGTGCTAGGCTGATTCACACCAGCTAAAAATCTGGCCCTGCAAGCAACAAAACTCAACCCCCTGAAAAGAAAAAAAAATTCAGTGAAGTCATTAAGAACAAGGGGCCATGATTTTCAAAAGTGACTAGTGATTAAAGATGCCTCTGATTTTCTGTCCAACTTGAAACACCTGGAAGGGCCCTGATTTTCAAAGGATGTGCTCAATGCTTTTGAAAATCTTGGTCTAGTCTCTCCACAGATAATTAACAGAATTTGACAATAAGGACATGTCTACAAAATATAGTCACTCTAACTTCTGTCTGCATACAATTGCCACAGTAACTACATCGCTTGTGGGTGTCTCCACTTTTCTCCTTGTGTCAGAAGCAAACATCTTCACCGGGAGAGCTTGACCAAATGAATTGTCAGTTTGGGGTATTGTTGGATGGCTTTTGAAAGCAGCAACAGTCAATGTAAGCAATGCAGTGTCTACATAGAAATTGCGTTGACCTAACTACATCAACGTTGACTCTTTCCCTCTCATGGAGGTGAAGTTACTAAATTGGTGTAGTGGGCAAGTTATGTAGGTGGGAGTGAAATTTTAGTGAAGACAATTTCCTAGTAAGATTGACAGAAGCTGTCTTTTGTCAACATAACTGTACTGTTGACCAGACTTAAACCCCATGTTGAGATCTTCAGCAGCACTTCTAGGCATCATGCTAGTCCCTCTGCACTGGGATGAATTTTGCCCAAACAGAAAAATGGGATTAGCTTTGCCAGACAGAGCTGGGGAGCAAAGCTGGTCAAAACCCATGAAAAAATGTTGGCAATTTTTACCTGAAAATGTTTTTCCTTGGAAGATATTTTTGATTCAAAAATTCTCCACTGAGCTGTGGAGCCAGTCAGAAAATGGTCCCCCCCAAAAAATCACAAATGTTTGCAAAAACTTGTGCACGTTGATTTTTGTTTGAAAATAAACAAGCAAACAACCCAATTCCAAATTTTATAACACCCTCATGCTTGGGGACATAAACCAACTTTTAAATATTAGGGATTAGGGGGAAAAAATCCTGGACAGATTATCCCATAACTGCAGGGTTTCTTGCACATTCCTCAAAGGTATCTGGTGCTGGCCTCTATTGGAGCCAGTCTAGATGCTCTCCTGGTCTGATTTGTTATGGCTGGGAGTGGGAATCCTAGGACAGTGGCTGTGTGTGTAGATTCTGCAGATTGCAGCATTTTAGGTAGGGCTCTCTTGTTATCCTTTGGTGAAGGAGGCTGCCCTCTGCCTGTCTTTCCCTTACTGTGGTTGGTGAAGGGTCCCAGGATCACTTGCTGGAGATCCAAAGCGAGCTGCCTGGTTAGATGGTGCTGGTTCTCTTCCTGGTTTCCAGCCGAGACAAACAGAAGCAGTGGGAGGGGGAGATTAACCGAAGAGCAGAGGGGACTGTGGGCCTGAGTCTCTTCTCACTATGGGGGTCTGACTCCAGAGTGACTCCAGTGAAACCAATGGAGATACGTCACTGTGAATAACACCGGGGTCACAATGGAGTCACACCAGTGTAAGTGACAAAGACTCAGGCCCGGAGCTCGTAGCCTTTTGGAAAAGGACAGAACATTTATCACGTGAGAGGCGGCTTAAAATACATCAAGGTTTTCCAAACATAACGTGTCCATGCAAGGAACCGCTCTAGTACCACTGCAATGTTGTGTGAGCGGGGAGCCGCCGCGTGGGACGGCTCGCAGGAGAAGAGATATCTGATATCTGCTCCGCCCTGTGAAAAGACCCCTGGCTCTGAAGTGAGCATGTGTGTGTTTGGGACGAAGGGATTGGCGTCTACACATGTACAGTCCAGTATGCCACCCCGGGGGAGTGGTGTGCCTCTGTCACAATACTAGTGGAACCGTGTGTGGGAATCTGAACTGTATCTGGATAAGAAATCAGTGTGGGTGTGTGCAGAGTAGACTAAGGGATTCCTGTGGGAATGGGAGGCTAGTACGTGACGGTGTGTGCTACGAAGGGAATAGCGCTCCAGGATCTATGTTCTCATTAATAACAGTGTGTCACTAATTCAATGTTCCCTTCCAGGTCTCTACCTCAGGGTCCCTGGACCCCCTCTCAGTCAATCCCCTGCACAGCACCATGCCTGGGACAGGTAAGCCTGGCTCCAGAATTGATGCCTCTCTCCTTTCCTTCACCGATAGCAAATTCCCTCTTGCTCTGCCACCAATCAGTATTTAGACCTTATATTTGATCCAAAGGCTGCTTGTATTTCAACATTTGTAGCCTGTCCTAGAAGGGCCCCTGGACGACTGTGACTAGCTGCCTGACAGGGCCAGTTCAGCAATGAGAGGCGCAGATGGTGGAATCTGCATCTTCACTCTGGCCAAGTAGGGGAAATTCCCCAGGGAAAACATTCCCTGTCTCCTCGCAGGCAAAGGCTGATATTTAAGGATGGAAGGGACCAGAGCGAAACCCTGAATCCGAACACTCCTGAACTCGGGCTCTGGATCGATCTATTTCTCCTCTTATGCTTAGATTGTCAGCTCTTTGGGGCAGGGACTGTTTGTCTGTTCTGTGTCTGTGCAGCGCCTAGCGCAGTGCAGTCCTGCTCCGTGACTAGGGCTCCTAGGCATGATGATGATATTTATAATAGGAGCTCAAGTCTCTCTGTGCTTTGGAACAAGACTCAACTCCCCAGCCTTGGATTTATTTATCTTTATAAACTCCTTCACCTGCTCTCTCCGAATCTCTCCCCCTTCCTTCTGCTGTCTTCCATTCCCTTCTATTGCCATAAGCAACTGCCTCCCTCCCACCTGCCTTGCTGCTGCCTCCAAGTTCTGGCAGAGGGTTTGGGCTGGGAACGCGCCCCACGGGGTGTGTCCTTGGAGGAAGATTCTGGCATCTCTTTAGCAGAGTCCTGGCAGATCTCACCCTGGAGGGACTGTGTGCTCCAGTCGCTGTGCTTTGCTGCAGGGAGGATGGCCCCTGCCCTCTTGTGTAGGGGTGTCTAGCTTGTCAGACCAGGGCAGGGTTAACATGCATTCACTGTTGCAGAAAGCCAAGGGGTAAGGAGAGCAGTGGGACAGATGCACTTACTGCTGGTGAGCCTCATTCTTGTCTCTCTTCTTGTTCAGTAACATCGTCCTGTTCCCCTGGGAACACCAGCAGGCCCTCGTCACCCGGTATAGGGCTCCACGCCAGCAGCCCCAGTGCAGCCCAGAGCAACTCCAAAGCCACGATGAACTCGTCCAACTTCAATCCTTCTGGGTAAGGCAATGGGGAGTACCCGGCACTAAGGCCCCAGGCGTGGGGGAGCAAACAGGACCCTAGAGAAGAACATTCAGGACTCATTGCACACCATAGCGATGGGCTTTAGAAAACCGAAGTTAGATGAGGCCATTCCATTGTGGTGGTTTCATGCCCACTCTGAGGGGCCGTGAGGAATGGCTGTTTTCTGCTTCCAAACGTAGAGAAAAGGCTGCATTTGTTTGAAATGTCCTGCTAGGAAAAATTCAGCATGTGAGCAGGTATAGGGGCTGTGCTGCTTTCCTTCTGTACGTGGTTGGTACAGTGGGGGAAAGGGGAAGGAAGAGGAGAAGATTTATTTTGATCTTGCTCTTACTTAGACCCCCTCTTCCGCATCCCAGTTGCCCTCCCAGGGACTCACCCACTGTGTCAACTCACAGTAGCGGTACTGGGTGGCAGATAGAGGAAAAGTATCCCCTATGCTTTGTCTGTTCTGTCCCCAGCAGATTCCCCGTGCTCTGGGGCAAAGCCCTTCTAGCTGTTTCTCATCACGTGCCCCGCTGCTAAGTTCAGTGCTGCAGCTGGTGTCCCTCTCCTTTCTCCCCTCCCCCCCGCCACTGCTGCTCCTGCTCCCGACCAGCACTGCTCATGACATCAGCCACAAGTTAGCAGAAAGCAAAGCCAGAGCACGTTGGGTGTTGCAGCAGCTGCTGTCCCCCGTGAATCCTGGAGGAACTTGTTTCGAGCCTGCACACCTGCGATGAGGCAGGATCTGGTCTTACATTGCCCCTGTGACTCCCATGCGCGAAATCTGAGCAAGGTGGATGCTTCTTGTTGGTTATTCAGAGAAGACTGAATTATAGTGCACCTCAACCTGAGTTTTGCTCTGAACACCCTGTTGGGTTTAGAGGATCAGTTGCTGGCTAAATAGGGCTACAAATGAAGTAATGATGGGCTTCTGTTTCAAGGGAGAGGAAAATAACGGTGCATTTGTGTGCGTTGTTTCCTGTATTTTTCAGATCTTGGTACCGATGGAATCAACCCACTTATCTCCATTGAGGCTATTGCTCCATCATGCACAAAGGGAGCCCTGACTTCTAGCCATGGACCAACTTCTGGGGCAAACTTTGAAGCCATGCTGCCTTCAAAGTGCAGCAGAAGGAAAGTCTTGCTTATGGGAGCCCACCACAGCTGAACTGTTTAGAGACTCGAGCTGTAACTGAACCTCCCAGGAGATTCTCAACTGCAGTAGTGAAATTTAACACCCTTCCAGGTGTTAACCGAAAAACGCCCTCACTTAGCCATAGCAGCACCAAACACTGTCCAACGCGTGCGGAACTCCGCGATACTCTGCATTGCCTGGCAGTAGCTCATCTGGAAGGATTTCCATATCACACTTCTCCTTCTCCTAACTCCTTTCAGAGCTTCCCGTGAGAAGGGTCTGCAATGCCATATATGACCACACACACATCCCAGAAACCCTTGAATTGAATACAGGTTACTACATTCATTTCACCAAAGACCTGCATCTAGATGTGAGCTTTCGTAGCCTATCGACTTCCCAGGTTAAGGTCCTTGTGCTTTATTCCCTACTCAATGGTTCTCCCCTTTTCTAAAGCTCTTTTCTTGCTTTCTTTAAATGTTTAGAGCCAGGTGCCTCTTTACCTTTTTGTTTCCCTTTGGAAAAAAATGCACCTTATTTGTAAAGACACTGCTCTGCTCATTGCTCACAACTCCCATCCTCACCCCACTGCTCCCTGGGTGTCATTCTTAGGCATCATGGGTGAATTTCTGGCTCCTTTGAGTTTTGCCCCAGGATTTCACCTCATGTTTATTTTGCTTCGCTCTTATTTATCCATTGGGCTTCATCAGCTACCAAACACCAAGACCTGCCTAAATTTGTGTCTGTGTTTGTACATGCCGAGCATTTTTGCTGAATTATTAACATGTAAATATCTTTCCCATTCTTTGTGGTATGTTCTACCATTCCTGGGAGGACAGTTTGTATAACTCAGGTGTGAATTTTGAGGATTTTATTTTTCTGTGTGTGTGTATTGTTTAATTTCATTAAAAACCAAAGTATAGAAAATCTAATGAATTTCACAGAGTGTCAACAGGGAAATCATGCTTATTTCACAGCTCGGCTATCTGAAAGGAACAGATATTTCATTTTGTAGAGTAGAATTAAGACATGAAATACATTACAAAGTCATGAGCAAGATCCTCAGCTGGTGTCAATTGTCATAATTCCAACAACACCAGCTGAAGATCTGGTTCATAAAGTGTAAATAGACATCCTGGTTTGCATTGTTGATTCTATTTCTTTTTCTGATGCCTGATGGTTATTTTTAGGAAAACCCTAGATACATTTTTAGGAGTAAAAATCCTGTTTTTATTAGCGGCTTGAACAATTGTTTTCCTTGATTCAATGTTGTTTTAAAAAGTCCCCCAAAAGGTTCTACGTTCGAGGGTTGTACCCACAATGAATTAATGGATCTTTCTCAGTGACTTCCACACACAGATCTCAATCCTGCAAACACTGTAAATTTCAGCTGTGTATATTTTATAGAACCTTCTTCTGTAATTTTCTGCTTCATTGGGTTTTTTTATTCTAAACCAGAAACTCTAATAATAACTACAGCTGACTGAAAAATAGTTTCATTCAAACTTTTCTGTGAACGGTTTCATTTTTTTTCAACAAAATATTCTGAAGTAAAAGGGGGATAAAGAGTGGAGAGCTTTTCCCCTCCAATGAAATCCCCCCCCCCCAAAAAAACTGAAAAATATCTATTTGTCATTTTTAATTTTAAAAAATGAAAAAAAAATTACAGAACTGTTCATGTTGGTCAAAAGGCATTTTCTGTCAGGGAATAAAGGTTTCACTTGAAAATTTTCAATCAGCTCCACTAATAATAATAATAATAATAAATAATTAATAAAAGTCCAGATCTCATCCATTAACTTGAATGGAGCTACAGTTATTTATAATAGATGGGTATATGGCCCCAAATCTTTTGGTCTGATTCTCCACTACCTTCTAACTATAGAAGGGTGGAAGATACTGATAATGCATACAGATGCAGAAGTTATGAGCTGGATAATGCATACAGATAATGCAGAAGTTATGAGCTGGATCCTGCTGGATTCTTAGTGCCTCATCTTCCCATTCAGTGCGAGTGAGCTCAGAATCCTGATTCAGCCGTTCTTTTGGACACATTTACCGGATGGAATTTACCCACATGCATCCTGTGCTAATGCTGCATCCAATGGCGACTTTGTCCACTTTCTCTCTGGCTGAGACTAGTTTTGGAAGATATATAAAGTGGCTAATACGCCACCAGGGTGTGCTCATTGCTTTTGTTCACATACAGGATCTTTGTTTTATTTCCTACATAATTAGATTGTATACAACATTATAATTAAATGGTTGACCTCAATTCATTTCCATCAGCTTCACATGAACAGGTTAGTCAATACAGGCTGGGCCGTTGGTAGCTGTTTTGACTGCAGAATTATTTATTATGTTTGTATTATCATAGCATCTAGGAGGCCCAGACATGGATCATGACCTCACTCTGCTAAGTGTTGTACAAATTCAGAACAAAAACACAATCCTGAGGAAAAGAGTTAATACAAATCCAAAAGTTATTAAACATTTATATTGTGGTACTGCCTACAGGTTAACGGGGAAGCATCTTCTTGCATGAGGCACTATACAAATATGTAGAAAATGACAGCCCTAAAAATCTCACCTTCTAGGAAAATGTTCAAAAATCCAGCTTTGCATGTGGGGACGTGGGGGGGGGGGGCGGGGAATGTCAGTGGAAAAGTTTCACCAACACCTACAGTATACAGAATGTTTATACCCCTGCATGTCACTACAGTTCCGCGGGGCTCCTGGCACTGCAGTCTGCGGGAGGGGAGTTCTGGGGTAGAAACGTTAGGGACCACAAGAGATGGGGCCGATGGATCTGTGACTACAATGATCCACCTCCATTATGTCCTGAAGGCCCAATCCTGAAAGGTAGTTCATACCTCAAAGGCTCAGGCCCTGGGAGAGGAGGAATTGCACCAGGAGAAATGAGCATGTCGGAGCTTGGGAACAAGGTTCTTCCCCATCACCCAAAGGGGACAAACTCACAGAACTGTATACTAGGAAGAATTATGGCCTTTAATCCTTAGGCTCTTCACACACACTATCTAAGGGAATCTTAGAGGTACTTTGGAACTGATTGGGGAAAACACACATTTCCTGTTTAATAAGCAGTGCTGGGGAATAAAAACCTAAGAACAATTCTAGGCACTCACACTCAGCAAGGTCCGGGTTCTATTCCATTCTTTATAGGGTCTTACGCTACACTGATCATTCTAGTGTCTGAGCACTTCCGGTAGTGCGTTAAGCAACATTAGTACACATCAGTTATATGTGTGTGTACATATGTGTGTGTGTGTGTGCTCCCCAGAGGGAGTTGTGTGTGCAGTGGAGCGTCTTGTAGGGGTGGGGTTTTTTTCTAATTGAATAAATAGACCCCTATGTGTTTATATTGGAGAAGGCAAGGTCAAAGAAATGCACCATACACGTGGAGTGAAGGTTGGTAAGGTTTGGGGTGGTCCTTAATTCCTAGAAGGGTCATTTCACCGTCTTGGGCCACCCTGGGGAAGGGTTCATCTCCTGCAGAGAGGAGCACTACTCTTATTGTTGAGAGTTCTCTAGTGCCAGAGGAACAAACTTGCCCTTCGGGATCTGTGGATGATCTTTTAGGTAGCCTGGACCCAGACTACAGAGCATGGGGCAGGAAATTCCAGTTTGACAAGCCCGACTGTCACCACCTCCAATACCATCTAAAAAATGCGGAGGACAAACGTCCACAAACAGACCTGTTCAGGCTGCAGAGGCGAGGAGTGCTCAGATAACCATCTCCTGAACTAGCTGACCGGAGAAACCCATATGCCTGAAACTGGTCTTAGCAATAGCCTCTGTCCCAGCACTTCTCTCCCAGGAGAAAAGAGAGAAAGATTAATTGTCCATCTGCCTCTCTGGACGGATACATCAGTGACCTGACTCCCAGAAGACAGGAAGAGTGAACTATCTGCTGTACTCTGAGCCTCTCCATCTGGGTAAGCCCCATCGGTCTTGTGTTTGTGAGTGCCTGGGTATGGTACCACTCCACGCTTACAGACACGTGTAGTCAGCTGATGTTTAAAGAGCCCTCTGAGGAAAAGACCACTGAGATGGGGCAGCCGTGTCCAGCAGTCAATACCCAGCAGGGTTAAATCGGGCTCTTACTCGTGTGTTCTCCTCCCCCCTCATGTTTTCAACACATCCTCATGAAAGCTGGAGGGGCCCTTTGGAAAATACTTATGGATCCAGGCATCTGTTCAGTTTGCCTGGGAAATACTAGGGCCAAGGTCAGTATGAAAGCCAGTCAGAGGATAGTAATGGGGGGGTGTGGGGTTTGTGGGTTTTTTGGACAAAATTAATGACCAACACTAACCAGTGCCTATCCACCTGATGGATCCGGTCCCCCCCGCCTCCCCCCCCAGCCAGACCAAACTAGTGGTTACATCTGTTTTTCTCCTGGAACATAATAACAATAGATCCCACCCCTCCACCAGGAGCAGATAAATTCTCACTCCTCCCTCCCTCCATTCTTCCCCCGGTCCTTTTCCTTCTCCCCCCGTTCTGAAACCCATGAGCAGCGTGTTCCTCCCCCCACCCCCAAGCTGGGGTGGGGGAAGCTGGAAAGAGATGTGGGGCGGAGGGCAGGGGGGAGGTCACTTTCCTTTTCCCCACCGCCCGGCACCAGCCCAGTGCTTGCCCGGTAAACAATACACCCTAAAGCCCTGCCCCTGGGGCAGCAACGAGAAACACCCCACGAAATCAGGTCAGATCCTCACAGCGGCAGGGGCAGGGACGGGAGCTATGGGGTGGGGGGCTCAGATTGCCAAACCCTGCACCCCTAGATCTGAGCATGACAGGGGGTTCTTCTCCCCTCCCCAATATCGATACATGGGGACACGGTATTGCTCCTCGCTCTCCAGATCCGGGCCCCCTGGGGGGGGGGGGGTGACCGCGCCCTCCCTGGGCAGCTGTCGGGGGAGTTAGCTCCGTCCCTACTGGCCGGGAGGGGACCGCGCCCGCCCCGCCAGCCACAGCTGACCCGCGTGGGGAAATCCGGCGGCGGCGGCTCCGCCCCTGCTGGGAGCCCCGGCTGGCGGGACAGGCAGCGCTGGAGAGGGAGGCTGGAGCTGCAGCTGGACCAGCCAGGTAATTCCTGGGGGGGCTATGAGCCATTGAACCAAACTGTAAACCCTGGAGATGATGGGAACCACTTCAAGGGGGGGCAGCACCCCATGTTCCAGTGCCCAGACCTGGGGTTGCCTGGAGGAGACTCCCACTCTCCCCTGGGGGGCTGGGGTTCCCAGCCCCTGCTCTCCGTGTCCTGGTTTGGGGCTCTCTCTAGGGAGTGGGGAGCCTGCATGGCTGCCCACCCTCCCCCGCAGAGCCCCCCTGTCTGGCCTAGGCAGGAGCTCCCCTGTGTCCCCCGGGGGGGGGGGGTCATGCTGGGTTCTGGCACACCCGGGCACTTGGTAAGTTAAGTAGGGCATGCTCTTACCATCCCTTCCCTGGCTCCGAGGCCTGGCTCCTTCGGGCCGACTCCCCGAAGGCAGAAAGCACACAGGATGGAGATTACTGGCTATTGGATCAGGTCCTCCATGTGCCTTCCTTCCCCCTTACAAACAGGGGCTGGAGTGGGTGGTGGTGGGTAGGCGGGTGGCATCCGACTCACTGCGCTGTGCCCTGTCCCGGGGCTGGGTCTGACCTGTTGGCTATGGAGTTCTTAATGCTGGATGAAGCAGGTGGTGTCTCGCTGTGACTGTGTGCTGGCTCTGGAGGGGGAAAGCCCCAGCCATTGCTTCTCCCCCTAAGCTATCTGTTCCCTAGAATAGTTCTGCTGTCAGCCATGCACTGACTTCCCAGCGCCTCCCTTTGTTTCCCCATCATCCTAAACACCTTTCCGCTTAGCTAAGGCTTTTCTGTGGCTAGTGCTGACGTTCGGTTACTATAGGGCAAGGTGCTAGTTATCTCATTGTAGACATCAAACCGTTTCTCTCCTTTCCACCACACCCGGACCCAGCTACTTTTCCGGCAACATGCTGACTGATCCACAGAGGAGACCGTTCTGTTAGAGCAGCCAGCTAAAGGCCTTTAAGGCAAGTGGTGGAAGTGGGTGTAGCGGATCTGGCTTTGCCTCCTGTTCATGAGATAAGGTGAGTCTTAATGGGATCAATAACAAAAGTCATTTCCTTGTGCTCTGCCTGGCGGTGGTAGACACCCGTAGTCTCTAGTCTTTGAGTGTAAGGTCTTTGGGGCAGGGACTCTTTGTGTGTGTTGGTGCAGTATCTGGCTCAATGGCTTCCAGGCGCCGTTCCTGTACACACAATGAACTCCCAAATAGACCCGCAGCCAAGTGTTGAGCCCTGAGCTCTGGCGTGCAAAAAAAAAGGGGCAGAAACACAGTCAAGATGGGGACTTTGTGCCCGTCCTCCCTGCGCCAGCTTGAAATGGGCGAGGTGCTGTCTATGAAACCTTCAAATGTCAGCAACTGAAACAGGCCTGTGGAAATGCTGATTGGAGAACAGGCCTATGGGGGGGGGGGAAGGTGCAAAAAGGTTGGTATGATGATGAAAGTACAGTAACAGGGATGGTTTTGTGTGTCTTGTCCATCCGAGTCCTTGGGTGTAGCAGCTGGTGCTGATCAGTGCTAACTTTGGGGGTGGGGATCTTTTCAGAAGGATTACTTCACCACACCGTTCTTTCTCTGTTCATTCTAGGATGATGCTCCCCGTCATTTTCCAGGTGACCTGCAGCCTGCTTGCCTGGCTCTCCCTCTACGCCTGTTTCTGCTATTGGAACAAGCACCGTACTTATGAGTGGAGTTGCCGCCTGGTCACTCTAATGCATGGAGTGATGGTCACCTGCCTCTCTGGCTACGTTGCTCTTATCGATGGCCCCTGGCCTCTAACTCACGCAGGTATGTTTGGTCGAGTTTTGCCATGGGACAAGTGATCTTCTCAGTGAAAAGAGGCAGTATCTCTGTCCTACTGCACCTATGAATGGTGCAGGAGGATTAGTTCTCTCTCTTTAGAGCTCCCTTTGCTATCTCTTGCTGTCTACAGTAGGTCTCCCTCTTTCGTGTTCCCATCTACGCTTGGAGCTGCGTTTCGTTTGCCTGGCTGTAGACCAAGCTCCTGTGACCTCCTTGAGACCCATCTCTGTTTCTTTCAAGCCCTGACTACCTATCCCCACCCTCGGGCTTTCTTTATTTTTTTTGTAAACTGTTTCCCCCAGTTATACCCAACAGTGTGCTGAAATTCCTTGGGGCAGGGCCTTGGCTAAGCTTTGGGGAAAGTACTGTGAACATTTCTAGACTTGAAAAGAGTTTCTTTATTCTTGATCTTTAAGTCAGTCTCTGACTTCATCCCATATCCCGCATGTCTTGCCCATCCTCTAGAAGTCAGTGGGTTTCTGCTATTAGTGGGAGGACTATGCCTGACTGTGACTTAAAGTATCAGGCCCCTAAACTGAGAGATCTCCCTAGTAGGGGTAGGCTAATGGAATTCAGAAGTAGTAAATCTGGGGGTGAGTGTCTTCCACACTCAAGTTGGCAGCTCGTGCTCTGCAGACAGCAGATCTACTGAGTGAACAGCCATTGTTTTTCATTGTCTGGTGAACAGTGTAGCTTTCCTTTTAGAAATGGAGCCCTTAGGAGCATCTCTTTTCAGTTTAATACACGTCTTTCCTTTCAGGGACGCCGAACACGCCTTTCCAGGTCCGTGTGCTGTGCCTTACCTTGGGTTACTTTATCTTTGACCTCAGCTGGTGTATGTACTTCAAGACAGAAGGAGATCTCATGCTGTCTCATCACACGCTGAGTATTTGTGGCATGGTTCTTGTGTTGGGGCTCGGCAAGTCAGCCACCGAAATCAATGCCATTGTCTTCGTCAGCGAGATCACCAACCCACTGCTGCAGGCCCGCTGGTTCCTGCGGGAAACCGGGCATTACCGCAGCTTCACTGGGGACCTGGTGGATTTCTCCTTTGTGGCTCTCTTTATGGTGCTGCGGATTGGGGTGGGAGGCCAGATCATGTATTCCATGATCGTCTCATCCCGCCCCATTTGGCTACTCAAGGCTGGAGGCCTGGCTATGTACATAGTGTCACTGGGGTTCATGATGGAAATCTGCAGCTTCACTAGGAGGAAAGCATTGAGAAAGTACCATGCCTGGAGGAGTGTGAGCAGCGGGGACGTGCCCCTGAAAACCAACGGGCATCTGACAACTCATTAACCTTGCGCTGAATGGACTAATATGTCTAACCTGTCACTAAGGGACTGGGAATCCGGCCGGGATAGTTGAGTCCCATGAGAGAGAGAACCGTTCAACACTGGCAGTAATGCAAGATGGACGATTTAACATTGGCTGTCATAAGCTAGGCCCGAATCAGATGGTGCTGCGGGTGTCTAGCAAATGCTGATGGGGAATGGGGATTCCTACAGAAGGGTGTTACGGTACTAACTTCTCCAGCACTGATACAGTCTCAAAAGGGAGGATAGCTACCAAGCGAGCTGTTCAGTCTGCTCCAGGCAAACTGCACAGTCCAGGCACACTTTGTAACTCCAACTTACTTCTCCGAGACTGCAGGTCTGGGAGGAGTCGGATCTTCCCAGCTCTATAGGCTGTGTGAAGTCATTTGCCCTCTGCCTCACTTTCCCAAGCTAGGCAATAACACAATGCACACTTGGATGAGAGGCGCTGCACAAATGCCAAGTATTTATTGTGGCTGACCCTCGTGTCTGTAGAAGCAAAGTTGTTTTGAAGGGGTGGGGACTGCTGTTGAGCTAATAACTGAGGCAATGTTTTTGCCTGAATACTTTTAATGAAATGCCTCTTCCCCCCTTAGTCTTGCTATTCGTATTTATACTTGCACACCACCCAATTCTGGTCTTATTTGTAGCAATGTAACTTCAGTGGAGTTACTCTGGCGTTGCACTAGCAAAAGTGGGATCAGAATTGGGCCCGTCTGCTCAGTACACTTCTTTGTAGAGAGGAGTTGGTGTTCTTGGCAATGCAAAACATGGGCTGAAGGGGCTACGGAGACTGAAGCTCACCCTGCTGCTAAAGAGGTCCTTCCAGGGGAAGGATAATAGAGGAGAGTCTTGTTCCGATGCCAGATCTGCTCTGCATAGGAACCATCTCCAGAGGTGTGAAGCCAGAATCTTTCATTAGTGCTGAAGTCACATAAAAACCAGACACTCTTTTGCAGATGTGACCATTAAATGTCTGTGTGCAGGTGCGTAGGCTTCAAGGCAGGGCCCCTTCCCGGGCCTTGTTGCCCTGGATCTGTCACAATGGGCACCAGTTCTCGGGGGCAGGTCTGTGTGTTTTATTCTCCCTGTTCTTGACTCCCCTCCGGCACTGTGCTGGAGACAGCAGCGCCCGTTTCAGCTCTGCTGTAAACCTCTCTCCATAGGCTGAGGCACAATGGCCATGTGTTGGCCTCAGGCCACAGAGGTAGATTTCCTCCTCCCCCCCCCCCCCCTCTGAAAGTTGATGGGGCTGGGAAGGGTGAGCCTTACCCTGCTCTATCTAAACCATGGTTGTCACTGCTGTTGGGGAGGTTTGAAGACGGGATGAATGACTATAGTGGGGGATGAAGTTGCTGTGGTGATCAAGGGTCTTCTAACCCCCCATCCCCTTACTTGGAGCCTATTGTGGCTGCCCCTCTTTGCGTTGTTATCTGCCTCGGGGTCGAGGGTGGGGGAAGTGGCACACTCAGGTGACAAAGTGTGTGAGAGGTGGGGCAATGAAGGAGAGTAATGCAGCAGGGAGGGGGGAATCTCCTGTGGGGGCAGGAGGGAAAGCTGCAATTGCAAGGAGAGAGACTGAAAATGAAGGGGAATTGGAAGAAAAAGCAAGAGAAGCTGCAGCCTCAAAAGTTTATTCTCAGTGTGTTATGGCTGGAAATACAGATGGAGTCTTCATGGAAATACACATGCAAATGAGCTGGAGCCCTTGGCTATGCTAAGGTTGTGTGACAGGAATAGCATGAGGCATAAACTCCTTGCCTGATTTTGATTATTAATGCTCCAGGCGGATACGATTTGCAATAAAGTGACAGTCTTTTGTTACATACATTTGCTGTGCACAGTCTCTCTTTAAACGCGGGATGGTAGGACCCAGGATTGCTGTGACTCAGGTTGTGGCTTGCTTGCTGACCTCTCTCCTAAAGCAAATGTGTTGTCTTCACCTTCTAGCTCCGGGATCGGCAACCTTTCAGAAGTGGGGTGCCGAGCCTTCATTTATTCACGTGCCAGTAATACATTTTAATGTGTTTAGAAAGTCTCTTTCTATCAGTCTATAATATAGAACTAAACTGTTGTTATTTTAAAAAATGTATTTACTTTATATATGTTTAAGAAGCTTCATTTAAAATTAAATGCAGAGGCCCCCGGGCAGGTGGCCAGGACCCGGGCAGGTGGCCAGGACCCAGGCAGTGTGAGTGCCACTGAAAATCAGCTTGTGTGCTGCCTTTGGCATGTGTGCCACAGGTTGCCTACCCCTGTTCTAGCTGCTGTACTCCAGAACCTCTTTGGATCTTGATCTGTAGGGTATGGCTTCATGGCCAAAGCGTCTGTGTGACAGAGGGCTAGGAGCCAAAAGCTAGCTTTCTGACTGCTATGGTATTTGCTAGTCTCCCCCATCCCCGGGTGTGGACTTGAGCTAACCAGAACTATCAACTGGGAACAGCTAAAGGAGAAGAAGGAAGTGCAAGAGGAAAAGGTTGGCGGGTCCAACCCAGATCAAGGCAGCTGGGATGATGGGTGGAGGGGCTTGATCTCAGTTGGGCCCTCACCTCTGCTGTATTACTGCCATTACTATTATAGTGCTGTTGTTTTCCTCCTTGATTCCTCCAGAGCAATGCACTGAGACTTCCTAGGCTGTGGCTGTTAACACGGTTTCTTGCAGACTATGGTACTGGCAGCAGCAGCAGCTCAAATGTCATGACTCTGCCAGTTTGTCATAGTTTTTCAAACAGGATTTGAACCTGGGGTCTGTATTGGCCTCGCCTACCTCCGCATAGGCTCAGGCATGTAGAAATGGAGGAAAAGTAAATTTAAATTTATTCCCTTGCAGGGGACATTTAGTTTCCTCACCCCAAACTATGAACCGCTTGAAGTAATAGGAGCCTGTACCTGATCTACCAGAAAGCCAAGTTTGAGTGATATGTAGTACAAAACACTGTGCCTATGGGAACTGAGCCATGCTCTACAGCACAAACCACAAACCACACCCAGCCAGTCTTAAATGTATCGTGCAGTAAAGTTTGATAAATGTTTCTCTCGTGGCAGATGTGGGGGACTGCTGTCATCTCTCTCTCTCTCTCTCTCTCTCTCTCTCCTTCATGAAGCTGAGAAACATACACCCTGCCCCAAGGAGGATGGTGTGGAGGTTTGTGTGGGTGCAGTGGTGAGCCTGAGAGCTCAGTGATAAAATCAAAGCACTCACCATTTTCACTACCTGACACAAAGGAGGCCCCTTAGTACAGCAGCCTTCGTTGTCACATCCCCTGGAAAGGCAGGTGATCTATGTTCTGACCACGTAGGTGTATTGTAGTAGCATCTACTGCCCCCTCCAGGTCCAAGCCCTCTTATTTTGTAGTGTGGATGCAGCTAAAACTGCAGAATTACAGCAGCAGATCTGCCTCGTGGAGGAGGGACTCGTTTGCAAGGCTGTGAGTTCCAAGTGCAGTAGCTGTAAACCTAGGTTTATGATGCAGTAGAGATAGGTGCTTGGAGACACTGGATCGGTGGCCTGGGATCCCACCGGCAGTATTGACACACCCTGTGGGGCTAGGTGCTGTTCACACATCAGGGAGAGAAAGAGTCCCTGCCCCAAGAGTTTCCAGTCAAAGCAAAGCTTTTAAGTTTTATAATCACTGGATGGATCTCTGTGTTGTGCTGCCTGGATCTGTGTGGGAAGGAAGGGTGAGAAAAGGGGGTTATGCTTAGCTGCCCCAGATCTGGGCACGTGAAGCTGGGGTTAGGGTATGTCTCTTTCCCCTTCTTGCCTCGATCTTTGGGTAAAGAACGGTGGCTGTATATTGTTTGGCAGAGATTGAACTAGCACCATCCCTACCACCAGCTGAGGTCATTGCTATAAGAACAGCCATACTCGGTCAGACCAAAGGTCCATCTAGCCCAGTAGCCTGTCTTCAAAGAGTGGCCAATGCCAGGTGCCCAAGAGGGAATAAACAGAACAGGTAGGTGGTAATCATCAAGTGACCCATCCAGTGTCGCCCATTCCCAGCTTCCCAGCCCATTCCCAGCTTCTGGTAAATAAATATCAGTGCTCTGATGAATGGCTGCCCTGAGACAGTAATGCAGCCCTTTACAAGGTCATATAGTTACTGGTCCCTCCTTCCCCATGCTCTGCAGCTGCACATAGAGTGGAGTGGGTTAAGTAGTTCTCGTCCCCTGCCTCTATTTGTGTCTGGGGATGTCTGTCTCCCTGGCCTAGTATAGATTTGTGGGGGGGGGGGGGCAGCGGAGAGTCTTTGGGGTGCGACTACTGTAATGTACATAATGCCAATATAAGTCACAGCCTCTTCCCCTGCGCGCTGGAGAGACTGCAGGTGGTGGGGGGGGGGAGGGTGTTGTGTTTCTTGCCCCTCCCTCCCTCGCCAAAAAATACCCCCACCCCCACATAGGGGTCTGGAGGGAGTTTGTTCTCTTCCCCCGCCCCAACTTTCTGCTCGGCTGGCCCCGTGCTGCCGTCCGTCCTCCCCGCCAGCAGGCGACCCTAAGCCGAGATCCGCCCAGTCTGCAGCCGGCTGCCGGAGCCTCCTGCGCGGCGCTCGGTGGTTCCTGTTACCGAGAGACGCTTTGCTTACAGGGGCGGAGGAACTGAGCAGGACCCCGGCGGAGGCCTGGAGCTCTGGCCAGGTAACCTCGCCAGGCGCGCCCGGGGCTCCCCAGCGCTGCGGGCCGGCGGGGGCGCACGGGCATCCCCGCCACAAGGGCGCATGGAACTCGGCTGTCCAGGGGCGCACGCGGGTCCCCATCCCTAGACCCAAGGGGGCGCACGGGGGTCCCGAGCTCCCCGGACCAAGGGGGCGCACGGGGGTCCCGAGCTCCCCGGACCAAGGGGGCTCACGGGGGTCCCGAGCTCCCCGGACCAAGGGGGCGCACGGGGGTCCCTAGCTCTCCAGCTAACAGGTGATCACGGGGGTCCCTAGCTCTCCGGCTCAAGGGGGCGCACGGGGGTCCCTAGCTCTCTGGCTCAAGGGGGCTCACGGGGGTCCCTAGCTCTCCGGCTCAAGGGGGCTCACGGGGGTCCCGAGCTCCCCGGACCAAGGGGGCGCACGGGGGTCCCGAGCTCCCCGGACCAAGGGGGCGCACGGGGGTCCCGAGCTCCCCGGACCAAGGGGGCGCACGGGGGTCCCGAGCTCCCCGGACCAAGGGGGCTCACGGGGGTCCTGAGCTCCCCGGACCAAGGGGGCGCACGGGGGTCCCTAGCTCTCCAGCTCACGGGTGATCACGGGGGTCCCTAGCTCTCCGGCTCAAGGGGGCGCACGGGGGTCCCTAGCTCTCCGTCTCAAGGGGGCTCACGGGGGTCCCTAGCTCTCCGGCTCACGGGGGCGCATGGGGGTCCCTAGCTGTCCGGCTCAAGGGGGCGCACGGGGGTCCCTAGCTGTCCGGCTCAAGGGGGCACATGAGGGTCCCTAGCTCTCCGGCTCAAGGGGGCACATACCATTAAATGTCAGAGGGAAGGAAACACCCACAGCAGTCAGAGGGCCAAGGAGAACACGGGTCTCTAGAAGCTAGATAGAGAATTGGCGAGGCGATACTGGAAGGCTGCTCCAGATGGCAGGAGCTCATGACAGCAGTGCCGAAGAGACAGACGAGGCCGGGTGCTACCTGAACCGCGGTGAGTAGCAGAGAAGATCTGTGAGGTCTGATAGCGGGTTTTCAAATAGACGAGGAGCAAGTTTTAACTGTGCCTTGCGATGAAGTGGGACCCGGTTGTCAGAAGTGGGGTGATGTCGTCAGACTTCGTTATGTAGGTGAGAAAAGGGGGTGTGCTGGAGAACAAGGACTCAAAGGGAAAGGTTGTCCGGTAGTCAAAGTGGAAGGAGGTTCTAGGGTCAGGTGAAGTCCTTGCCCATGTCTATGTGTTCCTGTTCACACATCTGGAAATGGGTATTGGAACGCTCACTCACCGAGGTGTTGGAAGACCTGCTTAATGTCTGTGACAGACAACACTCCTAGGGCGGCAAGTCCCATAGGAGTGCAAAATATTTCTCTTGTCCCGGCAGAGGTGGAATTGAGATGCTGCCCTCCTTGACTGCTGTGGGTTTTCCCCTCCCTCTTTGCATGTGACTAGATTAACTAATCTGTCTCCGTCTCCCTGCCCCGTCATAGGATGTTGGCCTCTATGCCCCTCCGGGTGACCTGCAGTCTCATCTCCTGGCTGTCTCTCTATGCCTGGTTCTGCCATCGGTATAAGCACCGTAGCTACGAGTGGAGCTGCCGACTGGTCACTCTGACCCACGGTGTCCTCGCCACCTGCCTCTCTGCTTACATTGGTTTTATCGATGGCCCCTGGCCTTTGACTCATCCAGGTGTGTTATGGGAGTTTTGCCCACAGGCGGCTGATCCCGTGGCAGAGAGGGATGTCTTTTGAGAAACAGGAGCCCACCCATCTTCCTCAGTGGAGCTTGCTGGCTGTTTCCATCTTGGGCTCCATCTCCAGCCAATATGTAGTTGGTGCCAGGAAGGGGGAATCAAATTAGTATTATTAGTGCTCCCTTTGTCACCTTCTTCTGGTCTCACTCGGAGTCTCTCTGCAGCCTGCTCCCTCTGGAATGGCTTCATTCAAACCCACTTCTCTCCCTGCCCTTCCATCAGGTCGGCTATGGCTAAATCTCCCTGCTCCTTTGTTTGCACTGTATCTGTGCATTTTGCTGGGGATTTTAAACTCCTCAAGGCTGGGATCTCTCATTTATGCACCAAAACCAGACTGAAGTAAGTAGGTGCTAATCTCATGGAAGACTCTGAGGGCAAGATCAGCATGTAGCTGGTTTACACTGCTTATGAAATGGGTGTGAGGGCAAAGTAATATTATTGCACTGAGCTGTCACTCACCAAATGTGTGAGGCATATGAGAAATCTGCTAGCGAGTAGGAAACTGATCCTGATTTATTTGTACAGGGAAGGGGATTATTTCATATACTTCTGAAGAATATACATCTCCATTTAAAACAAAAATCTGGTAAGCCTTATTGTTGCAAAGACAGCCTTCCAAATGTAACCCAATGTAGTGCTGCCTTCCTGAGTGCAGCCAGCCAGCCCAAGTGCCTCTGTTGCTGTTCATAGATTTGTCTAGGCAACAGCAGTGTGAAAAGGACCGAATTCTTGACACTCCTCACCCTGACTGCAAGATTCTGAGCAGCTGCAGTGAAACTTAACGACTTCTTGTTAATTTCACTCTGCTACTTGGAAAGGTTCTGAGCAGTGGTAGAGGAGGCTCCAGAACTATTCACAAAGGAGGAGGAGGACACAAATAAATGTAGGCTGATTGATCGTGCTGAGAGAGAGAGAAAGAACACTGAACCCCTCCCCAACATGGGAAGAGAGAGAGAGAGAGAGAAGGAAGGTCTTTCTAGATTCCAGCAGCCTGAATGGGGCTTCTGATATATCAAATCTGTGAACCAGCAGCTGATATGCCCTGGTAGGAATCCCAGGACTTCCTTCCCCATTTCAGACATAGAGGATTACGGGTAGGGATTTGCAGGGGAATGGTCCTCGTTTCAGGCTGCGGTCCTGTCTGCCATGAACATTGTAGCTCCCCATAGTGGAGGAGTGCTGTCCCATACAGGGGAGGATTTTCCACCCTGCTCTCTGCAGTATTACGTGCCAGCGTGCATCTGAGTTCTGCCCTCCACAGCAGGCCTTGCTTTGTTTGGTAGGGAAATGATTCATTTAGGGTGGGCTTTCTGGGCTCCTTTGGGACGGGGGGGGGGGGGGATGTTTTGCAAGCATAGAAGCCATTATTGTGACTTCCCAAGCTTTTCCTTGCTCAGTGCCAGGCAAAGTAGCCACTGCCGGAAGAGAACACCTTGCCCCTTCCACAGATCCTGCCTGCCTGGCATCTCCTCGCTTTAATGCACCAGCTGGTGTCTTTCCCTTCCAGGGTCACCGAACACAACCCTCCAGGTGCACGGGCTGTGCCTTAGCTTGGGCTACTTCCTCTTCGACCTGGGCTGGTGCGTATACTTCCAGGCGGAGGGCGCGCTGATGCTGGCCCATCACATGGTGAGCATCTTGGGAATCATGGTGTCTCTGGCCCTGGGTGAGTCGGCCGCCGAAGTCAACGCCGTTATCTTTGGCAGCGAGATCACCAACCCGCTGCTGCAGGCCCGCTGGTTCCTGCGGGAGACGGGGCTCTACCACAGCTTCACGGGGGATGTGGTGGATTTCTTCTTTGTGGCCCTCTTCACGGGCGTGCGGATCGGGGTCGGGGCCTGGCTCATGTACTGCGAGCTTGTGTCACCTAAGCCCAGGTGGTTCATTAAGGTGGGGGGCGTGATTATGTACGCAGTTTCCTGGGTTTTCATGGTCAGCATTTGCCGCTTCGCTAGGAGGAAAAGCATGAAGAAGTACCATGCCTGGAGGAGCAGGAGGAACGAGGAGCTGTACTCGGAAACAAATGGGCATTTGAAGAGTCATTAACCCTGGGAAAACCAAGTTTACGATCTTGCAAGAAGGGGGTTGAGCCCCTGGACAGGAAGGTCATTCTTAGGAGCTGAGCCATTTAACATTAGAGAGAACTGAGCCAAGTTCATCCCTGCTGTAACGCCATTGAAGTCAGTGGAGTTACACCATAGATGTGTTGAGTCTGGGGGTGTTACCTGGAAAAGACTGGATTAGAGGTGTGCTGTGTGTATGTAGCCATACAGCAAACTGCATGAGTGGGGAAAGGGCTTAATTTACAATAAAAGAAGTTGCCAGCACAGCAGCACAGGAGTAAATAGCAGTGTTAGTGGCTGACTCCTTCAGCACTGATATAATCTGGAAGGAGGTAAGATCTAGCAGTAGGTCTCAGTGTTCAATGTACTGCAAAGTGCAGGCACCAGAAGAGGTGTGGTCTAGCGGTTGGTGTGGGGAAACTGGGAGTCAGGATTCCTGGCTCTGCCACCAACTCGCAAGGTGAGTCGCTTAGCTCTCGGTGTGCCTCAGTTTCCCCATCTGTAAAGTGAGGATGATGAGGCTGCCCCACCTCTGTGAAGCACTTTCAAATCCCTGGATAAAAATGGGTCTGTACATGCAAAAGGTGGTAGTTATTTATTATTATCTTGGCATTAGCTTGCTGGTTGAGCCAGAATGCAAGTGCGAGTTAGATAGCATTTGAGTAAGTATTATTTTTCTTCTGGTCGCTTGTGATTCTTTATTGTTTGTTGGTTTATTTATTTTATTTCTGTTACAGTAGCGCCCAGAGGCCCCAATCAGAATCGAGGCCTCGGTGTGTTAGGTGCTGTGCAAACACACACAATGAGGCAGTCTCACAATGGCTTTTCCCCCCAGCTCACTCCTTCCCACACTGATCAGAAAAACGATACCCACAATGTTGTCCTTGGATCCCTTTCTAGTAGTCAGATGTCTAACTGCTCCCACCACAAAAAGCCACATCAGCAAGTGGCTGTAACTGTTTGTCTCCGGAGGTGGACTGACCTGCCCATGGAGACTGAATTCCCCTTGTCCAGGGACAGGGAATAGCAGAGAGGAAGCTTGATTTGCTGCTTCCCATGCTCTGACTTGTGGATAAATGACATACTTCAGGCTTGTCAAACCAACATCTCTCACCAGCAGTAAATTCATTTAAAAATTAAATCCCGTAAGTAGGATGGGACTGGCAGCTCACAGAGTAACAGCCAGATCCTGACCTTGGTTAACCTAGAGTAAAGGCAATGCATTTCCACTGTGTTTTAAACCAATGTATCTGAAACCAGGATCTACCCCGTGTTGCCTTTGCAATAGCAGGCTGACCTGTACCTAGGAAAGCTGTGTTGCTGGCACTGGCCCCGTGAACGGATTCGGCCTTTTACGTGTGGATTCCGCCACACACAAATCTACAGTTTATATTTCAGTTCTGCTGCAGACGTCGCCTGTTGCAACCAAAGAACTGACAAGCAAATTGCCACATGCCAGCTTCAGGTGAACAGAGCTGACAGAAGGGCAGGCCAGTCCTCAATGGGAAACCCCACCTATTTTGCTCGGTGCAGTGATACAAATGTTCATTCTTGAAGGGAGAAAGGTTGTTAGCACAGGTAAGTGGTAATCCGGACTCCTGGGTTTTATTCGGAGCCCTGCCACTAACGTGTGTGTCATGTGACCTCTTTGCCTCAGTTTACCCATCTATGAAATGAGTGTAATATTGACCTACCTCACAGGGGTGTCTTGAGATTTATCAGTAGCAAAGCACTTTACCCACCTATGGTGAGTGTTTTCAGGTCTCTGGTAAATGTAGTGTGTCACTGCTGGGATTTGAGAACTTTCCCCCATGGTATAAACGATGAACTATAACTGGGACAAAGCTTTCTAACTCAAACATGGCACTTCTCAGTCCCTGGCTTACTCAAATCACAAAACCCCCGAGGGGTGTGATGCTTTTGAACAGTGTTTACAGGCAGGATTCTTAGAGGTACCAGTTGATACTGTGAAGTGGAAATAGATTTAGGGGCCAGTCCTGCAGTCTCTTCTCAGGTAAAGTTCCTGTTTGATTAGAGCAAGGGGGTTGGGATTGTTTGCCATGTGGAGACTACACGAGTATGTCTGGAGTCTCAACCGCCTCCTGCAGTGGACCTGTGCCTGAACATCTTTCTGGTGTGGAACTCTCATCAGTTAATAAAAGGGTTTGTGCAGGGAAGGCTGGCAGATTGGAGTCTCAAGTATGCTTAGAAGAAAGCTGAGCCTGGTATGTTCTCAGTGCAGTTTCTGATTGCCAGCCAGGCACAGACCTGATGGTTTGGATTGAGACCTAGATCTTCAGAGAAGTTTGGTGCGCAGTTGCACTCACAGTTGATGCCGTTACATGCACAAATGGTGGAGTAGCCATGGTGGTGAGCGCAGTAAGTAGTAGCACGTGCAAATTAGATACGCACTTTGCACGAGCCATTGTGCACTTAGAAACGTATGAGCTGTAATGGCCAAGGAGTTCCTTTATTTGTGCTTCCGAGAGTAGAAAGGGGACCTTGGTGCAAAGCCTCTGATCAATATCAGGACTGTTCAGAATGTCATCCCTGGGTGCCAGGAGACAAAAGGCATAATTGACAATGGCTTTTGCAGAAAAGAGTCAGCAAGAATGCTTCTAGCAAAGACCTTGTGGTGCCTGCAGTGTGCACAAGTACAGAATCATGGCCCCAGGGAGAGGGAAAATGCCTTGCCATCTGAGTGAAGCACATGGTGTGAGAGAATGTCCTAAATTACACTGACTAGAATGGCTAACCCAGGGTGTCTGGAACAGATTAGTGTGGGACTAGTGTGAAATAGCAACTTGGGTTTGAATTACTGTGTAATAATTACTAATGTTCCACCGGTGGATGGTGTAGAAGCTTTCTATTAAGTTTTATAAAATAAAGACACTTTAACTATACAAGGAACCGAGTCTCTCTCTCTCTCTCTCCTTAATTGTTTCTTCTTTTGAAAGTAAAATGCTGGCTGCCAGCATGGCCTAGGTCAGGGGTTCTCACCCGCTTTCTTTCTGAGGCCCCCTCAACATGCTATAAAAACTCCCTGGCCCAGCTGTGCCACAACAACTGGTTTTCTTGAGGTAAAAGCCAGGGCCGGCGTTAGGGGATAGCCAGCAGGGCAATTGCCTGGGGCCTCGTGCCATGGGGCCTCTGCAAACTATATTGCTCAGGCTTTGGCTTTAGCCCCAGCTGGTGGGGCTCAGGGCGCAGGCTTCAACCCCATGTGGTGGGGGTTTGGCTTTCTACCCTGGGCCCCCACTAGTCTAATGCTGGCCCTGCTTGGCGCCCCCACTGGAACCTCCTTGCAGCCCCTGCCCCCGAGCCTCAGACCCCTGGTTGAGAACCGCTGGCCTAGATGAATGGGTAAAGCATTTGGGATCCATACCCACCAATCAGTGGGTAAAGTATTTGGAGGTGCAATCCCTCCTCTGCCAGCGTCTCATTAAGGGGCCTTGAGCAAGTCTCTTTATACCTCCATGTCTTTCAGTGTCTCCATCTGTAAAAGGAGGCTAGACTCTAATATCACAGGAGTGTTGTCGAAGAGAACAACGAGTGAAAATGATTCATCTCAGGAAGAGAAGAAAGGTCCCAAATCTGGTCAGAATGAATGAGGCCATCTGCAGGTATCTGGGCCCACTCGGGAGGTTTCCCCCCACGGCATGTAGAGGGGAGGAGGATTCTGGCCCCCACGCTGCCTCAGCAGTATAGAGCTGTGGAAGCGCCCCAATGGCGTAGATCTGAGGCGAGCAGCCCTATGCTGCTCTGATCCTGCAAGTCCCAGCCTCAGGGGTGGGAGGGAGAGCGTACTTGTAGCATTCAGCACTAGGAATTCTGAGCTGCCTGCGGCACGGCCCACAGATAACACCGAGGATGCTGCTGTATGTTTGAGCGCTCCTCTGGGCTGTTCTAACTTATGCTGGGGGCCACTGGAGTCCCCACAGCAGCCCAGAATCTGGAGGGTGCAAGGGTGGTGTGAAGACCTATACCTGCGCTTTATTGTCTGTGTGGCATCTCTTAAGAGGCAAGGAGCAGAATCGAGCCCTGAGCTGGGGGGAGGAGGGACATGCAAGCAAGTGGTGGGTCTGACAGTTTTCAGGGTACCCAGGATTGAGTCCCCTTGTAACCACCCCCGTCTCCAGCATGAGAAAATCTTGCTTGTGCTTAACTGGATATCCACCCCCTGAGGCCATCAGCCTGTCAGCTACCCACACACTCACCTCTGAGCTAGGCCAGCCCTTACTGTGCCATGCAGGCTAACAATCGGTGCACCCCAATCCCCGAGCCCCTTTGGAATGGTAGCGTCCAGCCTCTTACCCACTGAAACACCACATCTGCTTGTCTCCACCAGAGGCAGAGTGTGCACCCTGGTTTGTGTGATTCAGCTCAGGATCAGCCCCTGGCTTACCATCACAGCACTTTGATATATTTATAGTGAAAACAACAAGTTTATTATCAACTATTCAAGAGATAGTGTGTATGGATAATGGAAAGAAACAGTTACCTAGAAAAGAAAACTGTAACACGCTTTCTAGAGAGTAAACTCAACAGGCTAACCGCCCCGTGGCTCATTCTCCAGTGTTGAGTTCACGTCCCATCCCATCCTCCCACCCCTTTGACTTCACAAGTAAATAACTTGCCATCATATTGGCTTACAATGCTTAGTTTAGAGAGACGGGTCAAAAACCATCTTTTATCTGGCAGAAAACCTGCTTGTCAACTCTGCCTTGATGCAGACTTTTAAAGCACATTTTCACTAGAGTATGCTAACTCCTGACCTGGTATCTGTACGGACATTTCACAATGTTATTAACAATCAATCTGACCGTGACTTTCATTTAAGACCTCGCCTGATGCTCTTTGGTGAACCAGAATGTATATACTACAGTCAGAATATTCTTGTAACCTGCTTCCCAGTTGGCATTTAGGGGTTCATGGATCATAGTGGGTTTTCCAATGCTGCTAAAACCCATCTCATTTTATATCTTCCCATTCTCCTTAAATAGCCTCTCTACCCCCCCCCCCCAAACTACCACTGTTGGCCCTACAATGAATATATATAGATATAGATATAATATAAAAAAATCTTCCCTTTCAATCCTCTGACATACTTCTGTAACTAATCCCCATAATTATGTTTTAAGAGACTGGTATTTTATAATATTCCGGTCTTTATTCCCTTGCAACAGTGGCCCAGGCACTGATGAAAAAGCCGAATGTTTTAAGAAGTTAGAGTCTAGACTTAATACCAGCACTGTCAGCAGGTCTGTTTCTTGGATATGAAAGATGAGAGAATGTTTTAAGCCTCATGAAAGTCCTGAATGCATTTCTGATCCTTCCAGACTTTGTGTAACTTGGCTGGAAATAAAATTGCAAAGTCTGCTGCCATTTCCAAAGAAATCAAATTGCAGAGAGAGAAATTGTCTGCATTGGCCTTGAGTTGCATAAGCAATTTCTGGGCAAAGAGGGACTGTTTTGATTATCCCAATATACCCACAGTTTTCTCCTTCCAAACTGTAGTGTACACGTGTTCTAGTGAATTAGTGTAGACGGAATTAGCTTTTTATGGCCCTGATCCTCTTCCCATTTTAGGAGCGGTTTGCTTTTGGTGAGCATGAACCTCACTCTGCTCCCGTCACAGTGCAATCAGAGTTTTGCAGTTGATTTGGTGGGAACAGAATTGAGCCTTAGTTAAAGACTTTCTCATAAGCAACTTGAGCAGGTCTGTATTTAAGATGACTACAAAAAGCTTTAATTAAAAAGAGAGTATAGATGCTGCAACTAGGGTGCTGGGGGTGCTACTGCACCCCCTGGCTTGAAGTGGCTTCCATTATATCCAGGGTTCACAGTTCAGTTCAATGGCTCTCAGCACCCCCACTATCCAGATTGTTCCAGCAGCCCTGAAGGAAGGGAACTTTTTATTCAGAATTAATTCTGGAGAAGTGGAGAAATTGTCTGTGTTTATACCATTGCCAGTACCTCAAGGTACACTTTTGGGATAACTTTCCTGACAAGTTTAGTGTTCTCTTTGATTGAGATGCCAGTCAAAAGGTTCCAACCCCTCCAGCACATCAGACTCTTCTACACGATTGGGAATAGTATTATTTTCCAGCTCTGCAAGAACAACACAAGCCAACTCACACTTCTAGTCAGAAGGATGCTGATTTCAGGGCTTGTCTATACAGGAACACTCAGGAAAGTTTGGAAATGAAAACCGAATGAAGGACACTTTAATTCTGAAGCAGTGTGTTTGCATAAGGGTTTAATGTGGTTTAACTAATCCACTCAAAATGTTAATTCAGGTTAATTTTCCTGAGTGTTCCCATGTACATAAACCCTTAGAAGACAATACGAACGACGACTCCATGACAGAAAGCACGGTGTGTGGAGACTTGTGGAGACTTAAAATGTTTTGCTGCTTTAATTATGACTACAGTTAAAGCAGCAAAATCCTTCTAGTGTAGACACAGCTATATCCACATAAAAGTGTGTAAGCCAGTATAGTTTATTTTAGTTTGGGACCTATAATAAACTGTGCTAATATAAGTCACATTTAGATTGCCACAATGGCATCTACGCTAGGGCTTTTTCCACCATAGTCATGTGATTGAAAAAAATCACACTCCTAACCAACATAGATAAGGTGTGTAAGCATAGAGCACTCCTGTGTATGTCTCTGCTAGCAGTGGGTGCTGAAATGACCGCAGAATAGCTCTCTGCTAACAGCGAAGCCATTGGCTCTTTAAAGGTGCAGCATACAAAAAAGCATCAGTTACATAGCTATATGCACAACAGTAACAATCTCCCCTTTTGTGTTGTGGATGGTTCATTAGATACAGGCTGTCTTGCTTCTAGCCCCAGCATCGGAGCCATCTTAAAGCTGTCTCAGAAGGTAAATCTCTGTAAAAGGCCAAGTTCAAAGTAAATTCCCATCTGGCTCAGAAGGATGTAACCCCATGTAAATTCACTGGGATCAATGAATACTGAACCTAGCCCAGAGCAGATTAGATAATGCACAGGTGAGCTCGATTTAATCAAAGCTCAGACAGTTACCAAAATCAATAAGGCGGGAAGATAGAAGCTCTGCTAAGCGTGGGAGCAAAACCAGCCTTAACTTACTCCCAGCAGAGGGGTAACTAGCTAGCTGCCTGGAAAATTAGCATAATCAATTGCATTTTGAAGCCAGTGAAAGGCAGTGCTTCAGTGCTCTATGCCACAAAGACAGGCTGTGGTAAGAGCTTCTACTTACAGTCAGGACTGCTCTCCATGTTTTTAAATATAATAAGTGGGTTGGTAAGACCCAGCATTGTGATTTGTGGGGAGTGGTTGGCTTGGCAGCAGATGGTTCAACGATGATGGATTCTTGCATTGCAGAGTGAAAATAGCTGAAGAGCTGCTGATAGATCGGTCTGCAAGTTAAAACAAATGGATTAACTTCACCGCCTAGCTGCTGTTTCAGATCCTCCTGCTATGTTCCCTTCGGGTGCAGTTCTGTAGCCAGAGAGGATGCTGGGGACAGTCTAAGCAGCCAGTCTGTGTTATGTAAACTTCATGGTGTAGCAGGTTGAAATGCTAGCAGCATTGTCTCAGCCTTTCCTCCTTCCTCGACAATGTAAGGTCAGTGTGTGTGTGTGTGTGACTTACATGAGACTGTTAAAAAGTCAAGGATGAAGCCTTAGAAACCAAAGCCTTCTCTGTTGGTCTTAAGCGTTAAAAGCTTAAGGCACATTTCGTAACATTAGGTGTTTCTGCCGGTGTCCAGAGGCAGAATTTTTCCCCTTCGCACCCTGTTGTGGAGAATCCCAAAGAGCTGTCACCATCCAGAGATGGCTAGACTTAACTGGGGCAGTGAATAGTTTGCAATGAAAGGTGTCATTTAAATGTAAAATATTAGTGTTTTCTATCACCAATTCTAAATCCATTACCTAACGGCAGCTGAGGTTGAGAGAGAGGCCTTAATCCCACAGATTACTGGGGACGGTAGGGGTAATCCTCTCTCCTCTCAAAATATCACACATGCTTCTACCCTAAATGGAATTAGGATTAATAGAGTTGAAGGCCAAAGGGACCAATATGATAATGTAGTCTTATCTCCTGTAATTACAGGCCAAAGGAACCTAAGCCGTGATTTCTCCTCGAAGGCAATAACTTCTGTTTGAGCTATAACATATTTTATAAAGATACCTGGTCTTGAATTAAATACTGCAAGTGACTGGAGAAACTATCATATCTGTAGGTAAATTGTATTCATGATTAATTACTCTCTCTCTCAAAAATTTACAGAAAGCAAGGGTGTAGATTCCTCATAAACAGAATCTCTTTAATTAAACTTTTTGCTCTGTGTATACCTAGGCCAAGGTTAAAGCTTAAAATGCTTCCTAATGCTGATTATTGTTTTTTTTAATTTAATGCTTTCTTAATATTTTTGAGAATCATACAAATGAAAACAACCAAACAGACCTACAAAAGAAAGATGTTTATATTTAATCTACAATGAAATATGGAAAGGAAGTGTCCAGAAATGTTATAAATACTTCATCCTAATTGACGGACATATACTGGCTACCAAAAATAAGGAAACTACAACTGGTCAAAAATTTTCAACATCTGAAATGTTAGGGAGAACTAATTCTTCAAAATTAGAATTTTGATAGCACATGAAAATAGTTTTGCACATTTTTCCTATTGTTTACAATTATCTATAGTGCTATTATTTAAAAAAAATATTCAAATAATGAAATTTTTGTCCAAATTTGAATTTTTTGGGGGAAAATTGGGCAAAATGTTTTTTTTTTTTACTTTCCTTACCACCTCCAAAAAAAGTTTCTGACTTATTGATACAGATTCACTACTCATGTAAGAAGATCCAGCTCAAATAATTCTCCCAGAGTTGCTCTTGTGGTTGGTTTGGATCATTGTGTGTATGGGCAGTTAGCATCTTTCAAGCTTAAAAGTCACAGTATGCACAGGCACACCAAACAAACCACAATGGACCAGACCCTCAACTTGTGTAAATTGCTTTTGCTCAGTTGAAGTCAATGGAATCATGACAATTTAAATCAGCCGAGGATCTGGCCCGGTGACTCCAGAGCTGAACCCTAGAATGTCAGCAAACTGCACTGACTAGATCTCCTTTAAACTGCATAATCTGAAGTTTGATTATAAGACTCATTGTAAAAGTGTGGATTTCCTTTTAAAATGGGCCCCCTTGGCCAGATGGGAGGTTTTCAGGTGGGAATTGTGATGCTGGGATGTTCCAGCAGATGGCAAGAGGTTTCTAGTGTGAGCTACAGGTGTAAGGTAGATTGGATCTCTTTCTTTTCTTTTCAGAAGTAAACATTGCGTAACCATTTTGACGTGGGTTTGTATTTCCAGGAGTCCAATACAGTATAAGAGACTTCAGAGGAGTTGTCCTTCTTATATCATCCTTTACTGCAACACCAGCTGAAGTGTTCTGGTCCATGGACACATATCCTTCAATGAAAGAAGTTCCTAGTGCTTTGACACATTTACATCTGGTCTGGACACTGCAGAATATGCTATAGAGAACAACCTTGCATTGTCCTGGAGAAATGGATTAGATAATTTAATAGCCCTTTTCCATTTTTAATATATGTTTCTATGTAGGTATTGGCTGTAAATTGCAGGCTAAGTGAGGCTTTTGTAGCCCCCCACCCAAAAAAAAAACTATTTAAATTGGTAGTGCACAGTGTAATTGCTTATTGATTTTAGTTGCTGGATTTCACATTGTTAAACTGCTCAAGCAGCAGAAATCTCATATATACACACAGATATTAAATTAATAAATGTTACATTTGAAGGCATGCACCATTGGTTCCTAACAAAATCAACTTTGCTGAAAAGATAAACAGTACTTGCATAAGGGCTTGTTTTGATTAGCTGTTTCCTTTCTTAATTGTTGAATTAAAAATTAAAATGTTTATGTGAACCATTAGGAGAGAAAGTTAGGGAGATTAACAGTGTCTTACATGGAAATTTGTAGACCTTCTTTATCATGGGTGTGTTTTTGTAGAATGATTCTTTTAAACATTGAGGCAAGTTCTCAGTGGGTGTAAAGTAATGTAGCTTCATTGATTTTGATGGAGCTATGCAGATTTATTCCGGTTGAGGATTAGGCCCATTCTTTTTACTGTATCTGTGTATATACAGTACTTTCTTGTTACAGACATTAAGATGGTGGAAGACCAGCAAATTAGGAAGCTTGAAAATGTTCAGCAGGAATGCAGCTAGCCAGCTGCAACTCTGGATGCCAAAAGCTTTGGTGGCATGATAAGATCATCAATGATGGGCCAAAAATGAAAATCCAGCCAGACCAATTTAAGGACCTAGCGAGTGGTGGATCCAGGTATGGCTTGATCCGCAAGGAGGCTCTGTCCCTTGGAGATTGGCTGTGATACCTTCCTCTTGCTAATTGTTATTGTAATGTGATTATTTTGTCATGCATAATAAAATGTTAAAGAAATAAAGTAAAAAGACAACACAGTGTAATATGCAATTACCAGCCCTGACATACAGCACGGGGTCTCCCAGAAACCTAACTTCCCTAAGATCATGACATCAGCCTCATCAGCTGAAAGGAAAACACAAGAAAAATATAGATCTTCCACGTGCCTATGCAAATGTCATGCATCATCTAGAGAATGGTTTCATTCCCCACTTCCCCTCTTGCAATGAATCATTTTGAAAGAAGAAGTTAATTAGACACTAATACTGTCTCTTGGCTCACGTTAACCAGATCCCTGGTGAAAAATGTTATACCACAAGGTAAAACACGACTGTAGCATATTTAGAGCAGGGCACTGTGTCGTATCCCTAGTGATCTGGTAACAGGCCAGCGGCATGAGTCGCTTTGGCCTTGCCACAAGTGTTTGGCAAAAGCGATGAATATACCAATCCCGTGGCATTTGGAAAGAAAAGACTGATAGGCACTCCTGGTACTGCAATATAGCTGCTAAGATCTCGGGTTTGGGAGACTAGGCGCTGCCACCAAACTGTGCTAGTGGAGTGGTGCCAGGCACCAAAGGCATCCATCTCTCCCTTTCCCCTGCCCAGAAAAAAATACCAGGGAGTCAATCTTTTTGCCTTTATTAGGAATAAGGTGGGGCAGCTATCTGCAGTGAGTTAGGATGAGAAGATCACAGCTCTACAGTGCATTTGGTGGGGAGGGGAGGAAATCTCATATCCTCAGTGCATTCTGAGGGGTGTGGAGAAGTTCTGGCTCCACATTGCGTTGGGATGGGGGAAATCCCTTTGCTTCAGTGCATTTGGGATGGGGGCGGTGTCCATATCTGCATATCACTGAGGTGGGGGATCCTCTCTCTTCAGTGCATTCAGTGCTAGTGGTACCTTCTGGTCTGGGATGCTATGCTTCAGTTTCCCATCATTTCATTGGGAGTGCATTCACAGGAGAGGATGCCTTTACTCCAGGGGTAGTCAATAGGTGGACCATGGGCCAATTGTCCTGGAATCTGGGCCTTGACTAGTGGTTTGAGCATTAGCCTGCTACACCCAGGGTTGTGAGCTCAATCCCTCAGGGGGAGATATGGGACAAAAACCTGTTTGATGATTTAATGGGGGATTGGTGCTACTTTGAGGAGGGGGTTAGTCTAGATAATCTCCTGAGGTCCCTGATTTTCTATGATCTACTACAGCTTGACCAAGAAATGTGCCCCTTGGAGGACCCTTGCTTTATTGCATGGGATTGGGATGGTGGTTGGTTTCCCTATGGGCACTGTCCCTTCTCTACACTGCTTTAGTGATGGGGAAGGTGCTTCCACCACTGTGCACGGGGGGCTCCCTCCTCCCCAGTACGGTGGGGGAGCTCGACCTCCCCTGCAGTGTGTCTGTGGGCAGCGAGGGACTCCTTTTCCGGCTCAGCTCCCGGCGGAGGCGGCGGGCAGGGCGGTGAGCCGTTGGCGGAGGGATCCAGTCGGGGAGGGGGGGGGGAGGTGAGGCGGCTCCCAGAAGTCACACACACTCACACACACACACACAAAGCCGCCGCCGCGGCGCCGGGTGGGGGGAGGGGTCGGAACCGGAGCCGAACCGGAAGCGAACGGGGCCGGCTTCCCCGGGACACCCGCCGGGGCCGGGCTCCGGGAAGCCGCTCGAACCGGGCCAGGACCGAGCCGAACCGAACCGGAGCGACCGGCGAGAGCACCGGACCGGACCGGCGGCAGCGAGAGCAGAGACCGGCCGGAGCCCCCGCTCCTCCTCCAGACCCCGCCGGGACCGGGCACCCCGGACCGAACCGGGACCCCCCCCCCGGGGCCCGCGATCCCGGGGGGGACATGGGCCCCGCGCTGCGCCCCCAGGAGGAGAGGGAGCCGCGGGGGGGCTGCGAGCCGCACCCTGGCACCCCCAGATAAGGGACCCTGGTGTCCGGAGAGGGGGCACCCCCAGTGACCCCATAGAGGGGGTTGCGTCGGCTTCCCCATAGGGGAGGGCGTGTCTAGCTCCCCCCCATAATCCCCAGGATTACACACCCTGGTGGGTCGGGAAGGTAAATAGAGGAACAGATACCCCTGTAGGGCCCCGTTAACAAAGCCGTCTCTTGGGGTCAAATCGGGATCTCCCCATAACCACCCTCCCACCCCAGCATTTAAAAGTTTGGACCCTCTGAGGGTTTGAAGTTTGAAGATTTCTCTCTTCCGTTTTGGGAATTTTTTGCCCCTGGGAGGACTGGTGTGTGTTGGATTATTTTTTTTGTAAAAGGCCCTTTGATCTGGATATTTGACTGAGAAGGTGTTGTTTGTTTTTTGAACTGACTTTACCTTCTGTGCATGTCTCTTCTGGAGCAAGGCTGGATCTTGAACACTGGTTTATGCGTGGGGGGCAATACATCTGGGGAAATCCCGGCAAGAATAGTACAATGCAAATTGGATAAAAAGACGACTCCTTGCCCAGGGCTCCAATGAGTGGCACACAGTCCACAATCACGGACAGGTTAGTATGAAACAGGATTTTGTTTAAAGAAAAACAACCCCAAAGCCCTTTCCCTGCTCCAAAGTTGGTTGCCGCCTTTTCAGATTTAGTGACAGGTTGGGAGGCATTGACAGAATCAGGAAAAGTGGGACTAAACTGATTTTGGAATCAATAAATATTCTGGAGCCATTGAAATTAACTCATCTGGGTTACATTTTATATCAAAACATTTAAGACAACTAATCAATATCTGTAGGAATTAGGGGATCCTCTTTCAGCCTCCGAGGTAGTCTGGTGAAAGTACCCAAGGAAATCGGTTGACATTAAGGGTTGGGGCTTCCTGGAAAAGGGATGTAATTTAGGCTACAAATGTTTTGTGCATTTGGTGGGAGTGAATATATAGATATATTATATAATATTGGGTCAGCAAGTTACAGTCATTCAGGGAAAGGTCACTTCAGGTGAGGACAGGATCCATACCTGATTAACAGGTATGTCTGCCCTGGTCTGTCTACTGTATCATAGTGGTGTTTTCCTATTGTCTGCTTCAGGTGATTTCTTCTGCCTTCTGTGTAAAAACCCTATTTTACTCTCTGGCAGTTTTTGTGCCTTTTCATTTTTCTTAGGTTCTTCAGGGACAGGGGTGGGAATGTTGTTCTCTGCTAGGAAAGATTTGGATCGTACAAGAGCCATTGGTTAATTCCCCACACAATTTTCATATGCGTTTGAGATAGTAGCATGTTGTGAAGGAAAGAGAGCATTTAAGTTGCATTTGCATTTCTAGGCAACCAGGAAAAATGTCTTCTCTGAGGTTTTCAGACAAGATAATTTATTTTAGTGCATAGGTGTGTTTGTGTTTGGAAGTGATGACATAACATGATAGCGGAACTGCGTGAGGTTTGGACCACTTGGGCCTTAGATGATCTGTACATCAGTTTTGAAGCAGCTGAGACAGGAGCATGATTCACTTTCTGGTACCTGAGAGTGAGTAGCCTTGTAGATTCCAAAGGTGGGCAGAAAGCCTTTTTACACTATTCTGGGAGTGTTAAGGGGCCTTAATGGGTGTTAAATTGCTTGAGTAGCATAAAGGGGCCTTGGTGTAAACAAGAATCTGGTCCACTATGTTTGTTTTCAGAATATTGAGGTTTTTCAGTAAGTTTTGCAATATGCATTTTTCAGGTGTGATCAGTGGGTCTTGTGGTGTTGTTTTTTTACAGAGCATGTGCATTAACACTGATTTGCTTATTTGTGTGAGTGCTGTAATGTACCATTTTCATACGCAGCAAGGAGAGTTCTGTTGTGTTTAAAAGAAATGTGTTCCCAAAAACAACTTAAAAGACATCATAGGGACAACAAGGTACTGGAACTAGGGTGTCCCTCATATACAGGGTTTACAGTTTGATTCAATGGCTTTCAGCACCCCCACTATTAAAAAAAATTGTTCCAGCACTCTGTAGGGACAATATGCTCTTCACACCAAAGAAAGAAATTCAATTGCTGTATGTGAAGGGGATTCATGAAGGCAGTAGATTTGTTTGTTAATAAAACAAAAAATATTTTCCATTATTGCTTTGGAATGGCCAGTACAAAAACATAAGCACTTCCCCTTCCTGCTGCTTTGTCATGTCCCAGGCATGTTCGTGTGCAGTATTTTAATTAAAAGCTTTGGAAAAAGAAAAAGATGAATGCTGGGAAAAGATGCTGGCTTGACAGCCCTGGGAGACTAAAGCTTTCTATCATGACAGAGTACAGCATAGGCGATGGCAGGTGTGGGAAGGTTTGTCCTTTGCCTTGCCACTGTGCCTCACCTCTGACCTGGAGGAACCCTTGATCTAATGGCGAGAGGGTAATTCAGTCTTCATGGCCCATTTGTTCCTTGGCAGAGACAGTTGACGGATTGCCAAATGTGACGGTGTGTTCTCGTGATGTGGACATCCGCTCACTAGGAATCGGAATGAGACCATGCGTTCATTCACGTATGGGACCAAACACCCTCAAATAGTGTTGTATTTTTGGTCACCCATGTCCTGGCAACCTAGCAGCGAAAGGCTCTCTGTCCCATTAGGCTAAAGAAATTTATATTCTCTTTTTATGTCTTGCTTCTAATTGTGGGAGTATAAAGCAGGTGCAACCTAAATGAGGGTCACTGGGCCTAAAGAATATAAAAGCATGTTCCAGGTTTAACTCTCTCTGGTTGCCAGTGATGTTTTATTAGCCTGGCTTTTTTGCTCTTTCATGGAGTGCCTTTTTAAAAGTTCAGACAGCCACATGCATGCCAAATAGAAACATGAACGTAGTCCGGTGGGCAGTATGAGCCAACATCCTTCTCAGTTTGTCTTATGGACCTTCTGCATAATGATAGCTTCTTAAATACCTATTAGGGAAAAGATCTACTGGCCATATACATACTGTAATCTCTTTCACTCCAACTCCCTTCCTCCCCTCTCCCCCCCTCCCCCAACCAATTTAGCAGTGACCACCTTGAACTTTATTTGTGATATCTGATTGACCTTCTTTTTGTGCAAGTTTACACCGGCTGTCCTGCTCATAGCTCTCGCTGTTGATCTAATTTCTGGCACTAGTTTACAAGTTGGGACAAAGATAGGAAGAGTCAGTTTTGGTGCTCCGCCAGTGACAATAGGCCAAATCACAAAAACCAGACAGCCCACTCCTTTTTCTCTTTGTCCCATAGCTCTTCTGTTTAATATGCTCGCAGGGATACCTAGTATCCTCTAACTGCATCTGGGTCTGCCCCTGTATGCAATGCAGCCAATTGGGGTTTTGTCCAGTTTGAGATGTCAGTTTCTCTCAAAATGCATCAAGCCATCCATCAGTCCAGCTCTGTTTAATCAGAGGTGTTTAGGATCTTCAAGTTCTGCTGTTTTCTAGCCCGCCAAAGTAGGAGCGTTTCCTACAGGGCACTTTCTTTTGCCCTAGTGTACCAATGTCTCAAAACCCTAGGTATTGAGTAAAATGAATTTGTAACAGATGCCCAGATTGGTCAGAGAGTTAACTCCTTATCTTAAAAAATATCCCGAATAGAAGATGGAAATATCAGGGACATGTTAAGAATGAAGCCAGTGCATCTGTGCTATTGGACTATGGGAGAAGACAACTGAAAGAATCTCTGTGTCAAACAGTACGTGGAGAGAGAATTTTGGGGATTTAGTGACCTAGATCATGGTTTTCAAAAAAAATTCTGGTGACCCAGTTGAAGAAAATTGTTGATGCCCATGGAGCTAGGGATGAGGGGTTCAGGGTGTGAGAGGGGGTTAGGGATCTGAGCTGGGAGTGCAGGCTCCGGGATGGGGACGTTGGGGTGCATGAAGGGGCTCTGGGTTTGGGGAGGGGGCTTAGGGCTGGGGTTGGGGTGCAGGAGAGGGCAGGGCTCTGGGCTGGGATGTGGAATCTGGGGTGGGGTGAGGGATGAGGGGTTTGTGGTAGAGGAAAGGGCTCTGGTTTTGGGGAGGGGGTTTAGGACTAGGGCAGGGGATTGGGGCAAGGATTTACCTCAGGTGGCTCCCAGTCAGCGGCACAGTGGGGGTGCTACGGCAGGCTTCCTGCTCGTCCTGGCATTGCGGACCACGCTGAGCCCTGGCAGTGACCAGCTGCAGGTCCGGCTTCTAGGCGGAGGTGCGCAAGCGGCTCCACGTGGCTCTCGCCCACAGGCACCATACACACCCCACACACCCCAGATCCATGAGAGTGCGGAGCTGGTGCTCAGGGTATGGGCAGCGCCCTGAGCACCCTGGCCCCCCATCTGGGAGCCAGACTTGCTGCTGGCTGCTTCTGGAGTGCAGCATGGTGTCCGAACATGTAGGGAGTAGCCTGCCTTAGGCTGGCAGCACCGCCAACGGGACTTTTAACAGCTCAGTCAGCAGTGCTGACCAGAGCCGCTGCGACCCAGTGCCTTACATTCCGTGACCCTCGGTTTGAAAACCACTGACCTAGAGGATGTGCAACGAGTATTCAAAGATAGATCGGGAGAATGGAACCTTCATTGTGCCCTAAATGACATCTCGTGGTGTAGGAAGGATTCCGATTCAGAAGCTTAAATACATCAAACAAGGCTTCCCTCCCCTTCTTCTTTTGGGCTGGACTATTAAACAGCCTAGATCTTCTCTCTTTGTGATAGTCCAACGGGTGGCAGGATTCAATCTGAAACAATTTCCCTTCATCCTTGGTATTTGCACCCTTCCCCCTTCTAAATGATCGTGCACCTTTCTCTTAATAATCTCTTAACCTTTAATGCTTTCCAGTCTTTCGCTCTTGAGTCAATTCCTTGCTAGTAGTTACAGGTTTTCTGGTACTGAATGGTTTTGGCTTGGTGGTGTTCTGTTAGTGTTTCCAACTGTCGGGTTCATCCTAGGCTAAGATTAGATGGTTACTCTGGCTTTAGACCTTGGTGTGTGTGTGTTTCTTCCTTCTGTTGTTTCTCTCAGGGCTGCACATGAGCATACGTTCACTCTTCAGAGTCCCTCTGACACAGGCTAAAATCAAGCAGGCTGGCTTTGGGCGTAGCTCTGTCTTGCAGTTTGTGGCAGGCGATACATGGCTGAGCAAGATAAGGGTTTTACTGTGTTCTTCTTTGCCGGGACTGGGTTGAAACTCAGCAGTTTGCAGTCTGTGATTGGTCACTTAATCATTATCAGAACCTTGTTGTATCCTCTTATAATGCTGCAGAAACGTTTGGATACAGTAGTTCCCCCCCCCCCCTTTTTTTGTAATATTTTTCTTCCTGCAGCTGCTCCAGCCATATTGGAGCAAGGAGATTTCATGGTTACATGGCCTGTGCAGGTTTGTGTGTGTGTGGTTATTCAAGTACTCTGAAGAATGTAGATATTGTGTAAGAAGTGAGTGTCTGTTTCTATGTCATTGTTGTCAAATGAGTTTTATTTATAATAGTGCGATACCTGTGGTATCATAATTGTAAAATAAGGCAGGGAGGGGATAGAATTAACACACAATTATCCTTGTGAAGCTTTTAATTATTGATTTTTCCCCTCTCATCACTTGATATTAAAGTAAACCTTAATTGTTTCTAATCCACTTGAATGTACTTCACCTCTTTTTGAGTGTTTAAATGTTCCCGTGGCAATTGGGACATCTCTCTTAGCCGAATGGTGGCAAAATAACCCCTCCTCCTCCTCCTCTCTCTGAAATTCAGGGCCTTCTCTGCAACATTACAATTAGAGCAGTGTGTTCATTTCATTTATTTTTTCAACATACTCCCTTAAATCTAGTACTCATGCAAGACAGATGTCATTGAAGCCTTCCTTCTTAGTTATAGAGTGGCCAGTTACATACAGGCATCAGTGCAAGCTTTCTTGTGCTGTCCAGTATTGTCTCCATTTTATATTGAGTATGAGGTGATAGTCTCTGTACTTACTTACTGTATTCTGTATTGTTGGCAATGGGGTAGACAGGAACCACAAAGTCATGTGCTAAAGAGACTTAAAGTGAGATGAGCTTGATTTTCTAGTTTTAACAGAGCTGGGAGCATCTATTGTGGTTTTTTGGCTGGAGGCAGGAATAGCATGCAGTGTGTTATTCCAAGATGTATAATTCTCTCTGTGAGTAACTCCTATTGTGACACAAATTAATGCTGCTTAGGGAGGTCTGAATGGCTCTGGAACTGCAATGTGATATAAAGCTTTTCCCCTTCTAGATCTCCTCTTTGCATCCAGCCCAGGTCTGCAGGAAGCAGGGCCTGGAACACTGACCAGAGGTAGATACGAAAGATTTGGAGGGGGATAGAGCTTATCATTAATGTCCAGAGAAACCCAGCCCCATACCCGACTGCTGTGATTCCTGCCAGGTGAAGTCCTTGGACCTTGCTAGGGGGCTCTGGCTAATAGTGTGGAATAAATTTGAGACTCCCCATGGCCTCTGAAAGACAGAGGAAGTCTCTTACTTTTTCACCCCCATCTCATCTAGTTTAAAAAGATTCTTATGCAGCTCTTATCACTTTAGTATTTGAGCGCCTTCCAGCAGCGCATCAGATGACATGACCTATCATGTATGGTTCATTTTCTCTCTCTCTCTCTCTTGCAGTTCTCCCCCTGGGGAGAGGATATGTGCAGTGGAGTGTTTTGTTTTGGAAAGGTTTTTTTGTGTTTTTTTAATGTCTGCTCTGTTCTGACTGTGTTAGAGAAGCATGAAGAAGGAGTGTACCTTGCACTTGGAGCAGAAGGCAGTGAGGTTTGTGAGAGTCCTCAACTCCTGTGGGACTTTATTCTACAATGGCAGACCAGCCCCTGAGAAATCTCTATCTCCTGCACAGGTGAATTTTACCCATATGGTGTAAAGTTCCATTGTGCCCGGGGAGCGAAGTTGTTGACCATGGTCTTCATTCCAGCGCTTTATGAAATCCTTTAGTTATGCTGGGCTCAAGCCCTTGAGCACTTTGAAGGTAAGAACTAGACCTTGAACTTGACTCAATATTCCGTGGGAAGCCAGTGGAGAAACTGGTGGGCAGGTTTGATGTGCTTACAATAGCTTAAGTTGCTAGGGAGATGTGATGCAGAAGTCCTTACCAGCTGGAGTTTCCTAAGGGCTGATGGCTTCATGCCCATCTCTATCCTAGAGTCCTCTGAATGTTTCAGGATGTGGGTCTACAATGCTACCCTCACTTCAGCCTACTTTTTGTGGGTCCTCCTGTTCAGTGAGGAGCTTTGGGGCCTGTTTTTGCAGCTGCTTATGGCATTCCCAAGCAGAATTAGGGTGGGACTGACATGATTCTGGGCAGTTTCACTGCCATCCACAGTGTTTGTAGAAGCATCATTGGAGCTGTGACAGGTGTCCACGTCGCAAAAAACCAAACCTCCAAACCATCCGCACAGTTGACACTAACTGGATGCTCTACTAATAGCATCAGGAGAAAGGCCATGGTTATCCTTGGTAATAGGGACTGATTTCCCCGCTCATACCTTAAGATGTGGCTCTTTCGGGTTAGAGGGGAAATTTATTGGCAGGGCTGTTTCAAGCACAAGTTTGGACTTCTGCTCCAGATGATGTTAGTGCTCTGTGCATAAAAAGAAGACGTCACTCTTACAAGTAAATCAGGCCAAAGAGCACCCCCCGATATCTACTTTGCAAGGTCTAGGTTTATGTATGTAAGAGAGGGCAGTGAGAATTCAGAGACAAACCCTTTCTTCAAGCCAGGCTGGCAATTCTGCATGTATTGTCACTCTACAATCTTGCCCTGGAAATAACCATTAGGCTTTAAAAACGTATATCAAATTTAAAAGCTTACTTTAACCAAACTAAGGCCCTTAATTATTCCAAAGACTGAATGCAGATATTGTCTCTGCTTGCATAAAATAGCAAGCTGAAAATGAGGAGGAGAGTGAAGGGATGCAAGACTTTTTATAAGTAAAACAAGAAAGGGTTATAAAGCGTATAGAGATGTAATAAATAATTAAAAGGGGGAAGACATAAAATGCAAAATCAGGCCACCAAGAGGTATAAAAATCAAGCAACTGGCTTAAAACTAAAGAGCAAATAAAAAGGCAGGAAGAGACAGTTTGTTTTAATTTTGTGTTTTTGTGTTAAACAAAAATAAAATAAAACCATGTATATTTTGAAAACAAGCATGGCAGGAAAAGGCATTGTCTTTAGTTTACGTTTAAATGTCAACACAATTATAAATAGTAAAACCAAAACAAGTGGTATTGAACACAAACTGTGGGGTAAACAAAATATGTGCCAAACATCCTCACTTCTGTCCCTTCCTTTAGTGCTGGATCCCCTTTCCCTGTCTGTATTTTGTCTGTTTGGTCTATAAGCCTATTTGACAGGAACCTGGTCATCTTGCATATCTATGCAGCTCATCTAACAATGTTTGATTCTATGTACATGATGTTGCTTCTTTCATTTGTCGGCAAACTCGTAGAAATCATCCACTGAACTATTTTGTGCTTTGCATTGGGATCCTTTAACTTCTGGATTCGTCAATGTAAATTAGAGTGACTTAAGAAGAGGGAGGGATAGGTCAGTGATTTGAGCATTTGCCTGCTAAGCCCAGGCTTGTGAGTTCAGTCCTTGAGGGGGCCATTTAGGGGATATGGGGCAAAAATGGATGATTTAATTGGGGATTGGTCCTGCTTTGAGCAGAGGGTTGGACTAGATGATCTTCTGAGGTCCCTTCCAACCCTCATATTTTATTATATTTTATCAGTTGCTCTACAAAACTGGGACTGTGAATGACCAGTCTTGTCCCCGCAGCTGGAAGAGGCATTGCTTTATTGCAGGTGGGCTCCCACACGTTAGCAACAGTTGAAGTTCTAATCTAGTTTTGGGCAAACTCATCTATCACGGTCATTATTATGTTTGTCAATTACGTGTTGTCAAGTGTCCTGCTGATGGCTGAAGTGTTGCTCTGTCTATCAGAAACACAGTGTCCTCTGTGTGAGCCTGTGGATTGCAACAGGACTTGCTGACTTGGGAGATGCACTTTGAGCCTCTACATTTGTTTAAACAACTCAGCAAAATTATGGCTTTTATGGTCTGAACTCATTCACGATGTAGAAGATGTGGCATGAAGTGTAAGATGTGAATTAACAAAAAGGGCCTGCTTTGGTGCAGATAATGAGGCTGCAGGATTTGTGCTAGCTGCCAAAGGGAGAATCCCAGGACAATGGAGTGTCTAGCCTGCTTGTACCCACATGAACAAGGTGTAGTTTTGCTGGGGCTGGACATTTGAGTTGGTTCATTTGGCTTCTGAGCTCTTCCAGTCTTCGCTTCAGACTTTAAGAAATAGATGGGGGATATTTGACTCTTCTTATCCGAGTAACGTTTCCCTTTGAAGCTGTGTTCACTAGTCCGCTAACAAAGTTCCTGTTTATCTGTGAAAGTGATCTCAAGTTTGTTTGTAGGTGCTGAGTCCTGGATTGTGATATTTCAGGCAGTCCCATGCCAGAGCACTTGGGTGACTTCCCAGTGTAGACAGACAGAAGCCTGTAGCCTATGAGGAGTTAGGTATACTTTCATGGAATTTTGAACAATTCCATAGTAGCCGGAAGGGGGTTGGAAGGCGTGAACTGACCTAAGGCAGTGTTTCCCAGCCTGAAGGGAGGTAGCCAGATCTCACTGATGGAGCACTAAGCCGATTCAGGAGGGGCAGAGTGCAAGGTAAGGTGCAGGATCTTCAATCTGGTTATGCACCCACCTGCATGCATACACTGAACCTACCATATAAAGTGTCAGGTGTCTCCTTGCAAGTCTTCTCTTCCTGCTGTGATTGTGCTTCCTAATGTAGCTGGTTGGCAACTGCTCCTGTATGTTGTGGGATGAAGGCTCAGACGAAGTGTCTTGTCTCTGCACTCCTGCAGTGCAGAGGCACCAGTAGATGTCCTATACCATGCCCAGCAACACGTAACCTTCTGATGAGTGGGGAAGGAGATTGAAGCTACCAGAGAGGGGGAAAGAAGAGTTAGTCAATCAATAAATAAATACAATAAAAATAAAGAGCAAAGGAAGAACAAGGAAAAGCTGGAGTAGGGTGAGATAACAATGAAAACCGATAGGAAATGAGTGAGAGAGAACTTAAACAGGAGGTAACTACAGGCTATAGGAGGGGCTGTCCATATGCCATTCCCAATAGCAGGCTCTAAGGGCGAGAACCACTGAGCTGGTAAGAGAATTTGCTGGAGCATGACATTCCTTTCAGGTTCACAACATTCAGCTGTGCTTTTCAGCAACACCATGGAGGTGTACGGATGCCTGTTTGAAATATGGGGGTAGATATTCATGCCCATAGGGGCTGCATGATGGTGTTGAGAACCGTCAGTCCTTTCTGGAAGTGGTTGTGTTTTTGTTTTTCCATTTGCCCTCGCTTAAACAGGTGCATGGGGACACTTGGGCATTGTTAATATTAAATACTTTCCTGTGTCATACAGTGGTTTTCAAGGTCAGTCCTTTTGGTGACTGGGTCTGGCTGGCCTGTGTAGACAGGGGGAAACTTCTTGTTGGAAATTTTTGTTGAATTCAGAGACCAAATGCACCAGTGGGATTTACACCCACTTATACCAGGGCTGAATTGTTGCTGAACTCAAAACATTTTCAGCCATTTCCCCCTCCTTCTGCACCAGGCTGGACAGCCATGTTACCAGGAATTTTTCTGTGTAGATGGGACCTTAATGGCTGCTTTCTGGATGAAAAGTGGTGAGGGAAGGCTATGTTTCACTGGAAAGTGAAGGAGGTGTATGGAGGAACCAATGTGATGTGAATTCATTAAGGTGAAATTGAAGCATCTGTGAGAGAATCCGAGCATTCTGTATGCCAGAGATAAGCATTACAGAAATGTTGATCTGTAACTCTCAAATTGGTGATCTGCCCCTGCAGTCTGCTGAGACACACAGGATGATAGGTTGTGGTTTGCCTTGTGTAGTCGCTGTGGTTTCTGCAACGGAAGTGGTTCTTGTGGGTGATGATCTGATCTTAGAGATTGTTGGTAGTACGTGTACTACCATTTTTTCCCCATTTTTGTTGGCTGGTGGAATAAGATGCCCTTGGGATGCTGCTGAAAGAGCTTTTTATAGTCTTAGCCATTTATAATTAGGTTTTCTTTAATTATATCACTCCATGCTGCAGTGAAGGTGTCAAAGTGCACAGAGACTTGATGAAGTTAACAACACTGTCAGCCACTGAGCTTCAGACACTCTTAGTGGGAGTCAACATTCTTGTAGTAGTTAGAACATGGGGATAGAAACAAGGTATTCTGGCTCTTGTTCCTAGTTATAACCTTGATTTGCTGTGTAATAAAGGCTGCTTCACCTTTTGGTTCCTCAGTACTCCATATTAAAATGTCAATAAACTTGTACCCCACAGGAGTGTTAAGCATAATACTGAGTGTATTGAGCTCCTCTGAATGATGCGATAGAAGTGTGTGGTTATTAGTTAATCCCTGTGTAAATTCTTTGCTCAAGTGGGTTAAATCCATACTTTGGATTTTCAGGAAGATGTCGGCCCACTGTTAGTGGTTGGTTCACCCAGTAACTTCCCTAATTTCTGACTTGAGAAAGCAAGCATGACAGTCTGTCCTTAAATATGGAAGGTTGAATTTAAAAAATCAGTGGGATCATTTTCAAATGGTAAGATTCTTTGCTTTGGCCATTCGCCAATGTTGTTGCAAACATGTATGTTATATAACATATCTTTACCTCTCTCTCTTTTTTTCAGTAGGCTTTATCATCTGGTTTTGGGCTCAGTGAAGGTATATTAAAAGATTTTATCTAAGGTTGTTTACACAAGGCAACCAATCCTATTTTATAGAAAGAAACTGACCGGGCATGGATTGGAAGCCAGGAGTCCTGACTCCCAGCACCTTCTGTTCTAAGCACTAAACACTCCCTCCCTAGGAGTCTGAAATGTGCTTTGCAATTGGCTACAACTCCTTTTGCAGTTGTCGGTTGTAGTAATACTGGCTGGCAGGTGCCAAGAGAAGGGGGAATAATCAGTGTGTTCTGATCAGTGTTTTAACAGACAGCCTCCTCCAGACTCTTCTATCTGTTTCTCCCAGCAGTGTTGCAGTGTTCCTAGGACATTGCTGAAGCAGAAGCAGGCAATTAAGGTGGGGGGAGGGTGTGTGTTTGTGTGTGTGAGAGAGTGTGAATAATGGCGCAACAGGTCTGTGTTGCAGACAGTTCTCCATTCTCAGTGATCTTGCTGTCTGGAATTCAGCCAGTTGAAAGGAATCCCATTTTTGTCATTAATTGCTCCACGGCTGCTAGGAGGCTGTTTTTGCCAAGGCTGCTTATTTATTCCACTGACAAGAACGTCACGTCACAGTGCATGTGAAGCACTTTTAAGTTCCTGCTCCACCTATCACTGTTTGTGTTATGAGGAAACCACTCCTTCAGATCTACCCTGTGCTTCCTGAGATATTAAACATTGGGAGTCTCTGGATCAGCTGTAGAGGAATTGCAGAGGATCACCCCGTTGACTTAAACCTCCAGCCTCTCTCTCTCTCTGCTGAAGCTTCTGGTGAACGTTACTGGGAAACTTTTCCACCAAGTTGGGCTTTTTATTTTAAAGCTCTCTTCTGGAATTGTGTGTGGGTTTTTTTGTTGTTGTTTTGGTTTTTTTTTTTTTGTTTTTTTTTTAAGCAAACCTAATTTAAAATCAAACTTGGGGTGAGCCCCAATACAACTGTCTATCAAGTGGCCAAGGAGGGAAATCATCGCACAGGAACAAACAGTTAAGGAAGTAAAGATAGTAACAGATGTACAGTGAAGTCTTGCGACAAGCTCTGAAGAGAGCCACAACAGCCCTCTGGACATCTTCAGACAAGGCGTTCTGTATTCAGGGACTTTATCTATGGAAGTCCCTATGCCTAAACTGATTGAAGCAGGGCTTCGGAATGGAGAGCAGAAACCATTTGTTCAATCTCAGTTTGCCTGGAGGTAGATAGAAGAGGTTAGATAATGCAGTGATAAACTCTATGCAGGTGTCTGTAGATATGAAGGGTAGCAGTGTGTTCTGTGGATTTCTTTAATTTCTGTAGTAACCATGGTATGTCGTCATTCAGCAGTTGCTCCTTCATTCTCCCCTTCTCTCTGTCCTTTCTCCAGCTGTGGGTGCAGAATCTCAGTGGCTACGTGAATCTGGGACAGCAATAGCACAATCTGGAGGCTGTCCTCTTCCAGTGACGAGGACTCCAGCTGCCACCAGGGCCCCAGGATCTGTTTCTCAATGACAGCTCAGTTCACGGGAATGATAATGTGCAGAAACAAACGCCCACTGGCAAATTATTTTCATCTTCTAAGGCTGCCCTCCCCTCTCTTCTCTTCCTTTAGGTTTGGAGAGACTTGCTTTAGATTAAAGCACTTTTACTTAATAACTAAATGGGTTCAACTTCCATACTACAGTTAGAATAAATAATTTAATCAGATTTTTTCAGAAGTCTGAGCAGGAAATACAGTAGGGAAATTGCCCTAATGCAGGCTATTCATAAATTAATTAAAATGTTTCTTTTCTTCCTTGTCAGTACATTAGTAGCTGTTTTTCTGACCTGTTTGATATCCTGTATGTGGAAATCTGGATTGTCTCAATAACCTATTCGATGAAGAATGTGATCAGCTGTTTGCACATTACAGTGGAACGCAACATTCTTCATCCTTTGAAGAGGTTTGATTGTGGGCAACTTCCCCTGGTTGTATAATATATACATTTGGCACCTGGGACAGAGTGAGAATTTGAGAGAGATGTTTATTTGCTGGCATTTGAATAATGCAGCCATATAGTGTTTGGAGCGTTGTGACTTCTAGCAACTCTACAGGTGTCTGAGATCTATGGCATAGGAGCAGCCAGTGTCCTTGAGAGCATTTCAGCAGATAAGCTGGGTTTGTGTCCTGGCATGACACAGGATGCAATCACAAATCTAAAGTTAACATTGAAGTACACAGATAATATATATTGTTAACTACAAGAGATTTAATTATCAAATACTAGCTGGCAGATGATCTCAGTTATTGGTCTAAACTTCACTCATTGGTTGAAGTTTGAGGATGGCTCCTCCCAAGCTTAAAATAGGAAAAACTTGCAAAGGGGAGGGAGGAATGCAATCTTCTGCTAGTGAGGAAAGATTAAAAATACAGATGAATCATGTATCAGGAGCTATTAAAGTAGGGATTTGTCTACACAGGGAAATTTACCAGTGTAATGATAGAGGTAGCATAGTAAAATATGCCAGTAAATTTCCCCATGTAGACAAGCCCTAACACCTCATTTTCCCCTTCTTCTCCTTGCCTGTCCCACTGACTGCTTGCCATGGCATCATTTCTGTGCTAGAGACATGTTAATCTTTCCCACTGCAGTGCCAGGGGAGACTGGAGAGCCCTGGAAAAGACTATTGGCTGGGGGCTAAGGGGGAATTGTCAGTGCAGAAAAAAATTGTAATCATTGCAACATCAGGAGTGACAAAAAAATTAGTTCTAGGGCATCTATATCCTGATCCTATAGTGTCTGGAGACACTGGGAACTTGGAATGTCTGCACTGGTGTTTGGTTCTTGTCACATCCTGGGGATAAGCAGGTGAATGCAGCCATTAGTGTCCTGGGGGATGGATCTCTGTGTTTTCAGCGGATGGGAGTACAAGTACAGGTATTGTTACCTTGGGACTGTCGATCTTGCTGAATTGTGAAGTTGGGATTGTGAATCTACACTCTAGTGACCGAAGCAGTAGATTGTAATGACATTAGGGAAAATACTTACTCTTGCTTATGGAGTCAAAATTCTGGTGCCTCTGAAGTTGTCCTATAGTGATTTATACAATGGGGTGGAGCCTGAGATAGGAGAGATTTCACAATAGGTTGAGAAAATCCTTTTAACCATCTTATGAGAACAAGGATCCAACATTTTTTCTTTCTGACCATTGGCCCATAACTAGTGTTTGGACAAGTTTATTCACTTTGAAAGCATTTGTATTTGTCTGCTGAAGCTTCTAACACTGGCTGGTGCTGTCATGATATTCTGGATCTTAAAACCATGCCATTGTCTGTCTTGCTTCCCAGCCTCTCCTTATTTCTGACAAGATTTTTGCTGCTATTGGGTAACTTGCTCTGGATGAGGGGATGTTACCACTGGGGTAACTGGGCATTTCAGTGTTTATTTCTGTCTCTGATTGTTTTCTTGAGATAGTGATCTATAAAATGGTCACTAGAATTCCTTTCGTTTAGCATGCTGCTTCAGCAGTGGTCCAGCTTGAATTTAGCAAGTACCAACCCTTGATCTGGTATAATTTTCTATTCCTAGAAATAGCTGGTCTTTGAAATTGGTCAAGATAAAAGATCGAGGAAGGAAATATGATCTTTTTAAATGGAGCCCTGTGTATACCACTGTCCTGCATCAGAAGCCAGCCCAGCCAAGTGAAGGCAGCAATCCCGTTAGAGCTCTCATTAGAGCAGGAGGGAAATCCTTTGCTTTGTGCTTCCACAGACTGTGTTTTCTGTTGGTTTGTCACTGATGTTGTATAATTTTTCAGCTTCTTTCTTTTCATGAACTAATAAACTTCCATTTTTGTAACAAAACTTGAAGATATTGTTATTGTTCTTAGGAAATCCCTATAGAGTTGCCCTAAAACTGCCTGCTATGTGACTCAAAGCTTTAGAGGTTGAAGGCTAGTACTCATGGGCACTTCCCCAATTTCCTCAGATCAGCAGATTCTGTTTAATATCTGTTAGTCGTAAGTTTAAGCACAGTTATTGTTAGTACAGTTTCAGCCACAGCATGGACACCGCTTCAAGGTTACCACTACATGAAAGGAAATGTCTTATCACTGCTGGTTTTGTTCAGCGTGAACACAGCCCTGCACAAGAGAGACAGATGTAGCTCAGTCTTGTAATGATTGGCTCTGTAGACTGTCTTGCCAGTCTAATCCTAACTTGGCTAATATGTGCTCGTCTCGATGAAGCCCAGAAAGTGGATTTTACTGAGCAGAGCTAGAGGATTTGTCTGGTGAATCACTCGGTGAGATGAATGATAAATAGGGTCTTTTTGTGAGCTCTCAACTCAGATGTGCCTTCATCTTTTTCCCCTCACCCAGCCGTTTCCAACTTCTCTGACCTTTGGGTTCTTACTTAGTTCCCGTGAAGTTGTTCTCGTTGTCGTGCTTATCCTGCATCTGATTGCTCTTCTCTCATTGGCTGCTGGTGATTTGAGATGAATTGTGTTCTGCAGACGCACTCCTCCATTGCATGTATTGAGTCTTGAAGCTGGATCCTCCCTGAAACTCCTGGGTCCTCTGGAGCCCTCCTAGAAGGGCCTCGTTCCATCCTCTCCTGTATCTGAAATTTGGAGACTTTTACATCTTTCCCCATACTCCCCTGCCCATCTCCTAGCATACAACTGAGACATACTTTTGTTTTTCCTCCCTCAGTCTGAACATTCTGCGAGTTTATTTTCTGTATCCGTAGGCTACAGCACTTCTGGGTGTTGTTGCTAAAATTACAGTACTGATTTAAAACAGAGTGAGGAGGGATTATAGCACTGGATGGAGAATCTGGATTCTATTCCCACTTCAGCCACTCATCTTGCACTATGATGTTGGGTTATCAAAAAGGAGTGGGAATCAGTCTAATATTTACTGAGAATACTCATCAGTAGCATTTTGAATGTAGAGTAATTATTCCATCTCTTCATATTTAAAAGCATACAGGCTCTCAGATATGTCAAAAAGATCAAATTGGTCTTGTGGACTGAAGAGGCTTAGCATCCTGCTGAGAGATTATTTTTGTAGATGAGTTTTAGAGTATATCAACCTACAGCCTGTGTTAAAGTTACTGATTACTTTTTTAAAAAGCCTTCAAAACCAGCTTTATTTGAGGCCTTTTACCACTGTCAATCACTTGCACCCAGAATAGTCAGTATAAAGGACATTGATTTATTGGCCATGGTTGCAAGAGTTGTTGTTAATAGGCCATCTTTTAGCACACTGAGTGGAGCCACGGTGCATTATATAATGAGATAAAACAAGGCCTAGGGCATAGAGAGAGATTCATATCTATGATCTTATAAATTTTATTCCATTCCTACTGTGATAAGGAAATACAGGTGTCTAATTCCCACATCGGTGAGATAACTAAAGGAGATGGAGCCATAAAGGTAAATGTTTTGTACATCACTGAGACTCTCATGCAATAACATTTTAGTCTTGAGGCTTTTTATAGATTTAAAGATTTCCTATCCTTCCATAATTTTAAACAACTTTATTTACTTCATTACAGCCACTTTGAACTTCTCAGTCTCCCACAACTGTAACTTCAATTTTTATTTCTTAAGAAATTGCTAACTATTTGAATACTGGTATCTCTACCAGCACATGCTGTGATAACCTGCATGCTTTGTGTCATTTTAAAGCTCTGAATGAGCTTTAATGATACAAATTTAAGCTATAATCCCAAATGGTGGTAGAGAATATTGGCGTTAGATGGACTTTTGCAAAATGTTGTTACTTTGGCAATCTTGGATCTCAATTATTTATTTAGCTGGAGATTTTGTAACCGGCACAACATTTTAAAATCAAATATTTGACTCTGTTTCAGCCCTAGTCCAGTATCTCACTGCTGAGCAAATTAGAGCTGTTATATCTTCTCTCCCTTTTTTAAAATAAGGTGGTCATGATAATTATCTAGTGGCGGTGACTTGTTACCAAAAAGAGTTCTGTTGTTGGCAGCCCCAATAGATTCATAGATATACTTTTTTTTAAATTATTTTTTTTAGGGCCAGAACAGACCATTAGATCATCTACACTGACATCCTGTATATCAGAAGCCATTAAATGTCATCCGATTACCTCTATATTCAGCCCAGTAACTTCTCTTTGACCAAAATGTAACTTGTTTAGCTAAGGCAGATCTTCCAGAACGTCATCCAGTCTTGATCTGAAGACACTGAGAGAGGGCGATTCCATCACTGCCTTTCGTAGTTTGTTCCTGTGGTTCATCTCCCTCAATGTTAAAAATCAGTGACTGGTTTCTAACTTGATTTTGTCTGGCTTCAGCTTCCAGCCACTGGTTCTTGTTCTATCTTTCTGTGCTAGATTAAAGAGCCCTTAAGTACCCAATATTGTCTCCCTTTGATGGTCCTTATACACTGTTGTAACCAAGTCACTTCTCAGTTGTCTTTTTGATCAACTAAACTGGTTGAACTCTTTAAGTATCTCAAGTTGTCAAACAATATTTTGGATATTTTCTGCATGCTCTCAAATTATTCAAAGTCCGTTTTAAAATCTGGACACGAGAGCTGGAAGCAGTATTCCAGTGTCTGTCTCGCCAAAGCCATATAAATGGGTAAAATCAGCTCCCTACTCCTATTCACTACTTGCCTGTTTATACATCAAGGATCATCTTTTTGTTACAGCTGTAGCTCATATGTAGTTGCTTATCCAATGTGGGCCCCTAAGCCCTTTTCAGGGTTGCTGCTTTCCAGGATGTGGCCTGCGTTTCTTGTTCCAAGATAAAAAAATGTTGCAATTGGCTGTAGCAAAATGCTGTTTTGTTAGAATGGACCTGAGTGAGCAAGTGATCCAGATGGCTCTGTATGACTGCCCTGTTCTCATTATTTACTACTCCACCAGTCTGTCAGTCGCAAATGTTATCAGCCGTAATTTGAAGTATAAATATCTGCCCTCAGTTTTTGTTTTCTATCTCCTAACAATTGCTTTGCATACAGATGGTAATTCTTCTCTTTTATTGAGACACTGGAGAAATGGGATAACGAAGCTAGTTGAAGCAGCACCGTCTGGCGTTGGACATGGACTTCATGTGGTGTGAGTGGACCTTGAGGAAACCTACATTTGTACATATTTGGGGGACGAGAAGGGGAGTTGTCATATGGCTTTGACTGACCCTTGGATGTTCCTTCAGTACTGGCCTGATTCTGTGATGTGTGCTGAGCCCTCTCCAGTGGCATGGAAGCTGAAGACGCTCAGTACCGCGCAGACTCAAGCCTTATATGCTGTAATATTGGTAGAAATCCAGCAGAAAGTTGTAAAAGGCAAGCTAGAGGCATTAGTGATCAGAACTGGAACTCTGTTGCTTCTCTGCAGCTTTTTGCTCAGATGTGGAGTCCATTCCTTGGGGACCTCTCCACATCCGCTGTGCGGAGCTCTGGGAAGCTGCTCTTTTCCCATGCTTGGCTCCTTATTGGGGTAAAGGTCTGAGAATTCTGCATAAATATTTACCATATCCCATCCTAACCAGCAGAGAGCTGCTAGTGCTGTTTCTTAGGAAAACAGGCAGAGTTCTGCTTGTTGTTTTCAGGGTTCATGTCTTGTGTGTGCCCAAGCAGGAGAGCGTCTCATCAGTAAAGGATGTGACGGGAGAAATGGAGACCAAAATGAAAGTTATTGGATGTAGAATAATGTACAAAGGGAGGGGGTGGACTATGGGAAATGGGTACTGATTCACAGAGACCAGTAACCGCCGTTCTTTAGAAATACACAAGTAACTGCCAGAAAGCTACAAAAACAGAAAATAGAATTTGGCTAACCTATAAGGCTTAAGCCACGTCTATTTTGGAGTTTAAGGGGAGTGTTCCTTATTTTTAAGACCGCCACTTCCCTTTTCTCCTCATTCTTTCTCTCCTTTCCCTCCCTTCCTCGGGGTATAGAAACCATTTGGCAATAGATTGTAGGGAGCAGCCCTGCATAGGTGGTTGACATGGACTAAATGATTTAATAAATCATCACCATCACTAATTTCTATGATCACTGAGCTGCACCGAACCACTTTGCTCCATGGCATTGTGGGCTGCTGAATCAGATTTTTGCATGATTCGGAGGTTTAATTTGACACAGAAGGCAGTAGCGCGGGGATCATAACAGCATTGTATTAGCTGTTAGACCTTCATCTAACTTTTTCAAATGAGGTGGTATTTGTGGGGGTTTCCGTTTTGATGGACTACAGATTATGATGTGTAGGTTTGAGGCATTTAGGGTTCATGGTTCAGTCTGAAAAGACAATTCAGTATTTTCCTTGGTCCTGGTACCATCACAGGCTTTTTGATTTGTGGCACGCGAAAACGTAACCACTGAGTTATAGTAAAATTTTACTATCTATTATAAGTTTAGAATAAGATCTGTTTATTGATAGACTAATGATGTAAAATTAAATGTTTGACATTTTTAAAACCCCCAAAAGCTTTCCCCTAAGTGAATGGGTAAGTAGAGCTTTGCAAGGTTTGTAATAATACTTCCCAGTGTTGTTGCACTTTTTGTAGGATTGCATACACATTTTGAACCTCGGATAGCTCTCAGACGTACATATCTCCATTTTAAAGCTAGGCAAACCAGGGGTGCACAGATGTGAAATGATTTGCTCAAATTTGCACAGTGAAATAGATCCAGGAATAGATCTTGAGTTCTGACTTGCCATTGTAGGCTTTAAATGCCAGACCATATTTCTTTTACTACTGTAGGCTGGGACTGTTTCCGCAGGATAATGAACTCTTTAGTGAAGTCAAAGATGCTGAATATTAGGATCAGTGTTTTAAGAGAGAGTATTTTTGGTAAATTTGCTTTTACTGTGATGTTACTAGTACTGCATAGATTTTATCCTAATGTTAATGGGTGTGGCGGGGGAGATTTGGGAATTCTTGACTTTAAAACAAACCAGTGTTAAAAATAGCCTGTCTTTTGACACCCTGCTCCAGTTCTGAAGGGAAGGGTAGTTCTCTGGCACATCTGATGCATGAATAAAGTAGATGTGCAGGCTCTGCTTTGGGATTTTAAGTTTTTGTTTTTCTCATTTCATTATATCTTGGGACACTTGTGTTTTGAAGAGCACAGGTTAAACATTACTGGCTGTTTCATTTCTGCTCTCTAGGGTAGACTGGGATTGTGTGCAATGAGAGGTGCTAGCCAGTGAATTTCTGATAGATAGATCTGGCCATCTTTTGTTTTCCCTTTTGTTAGAGCTGGAGTCCTTTGTTTTTGTGAAATCTGTCAAAAATGAGGGAAAAAAACACGCGTCTCAGAGCTGAAGACCCCACTAAATACAGCCACTGCTATTTCAAAAATTATATTGAAAACCACAGGAAAAAATCTGGAGGCATGGAAAATACATTCCCTGGGAATGTATGGGTGGGAATTTTTTGCATATTTAGAGCTGTGGAACAGATAGATTTAGAGGTAGGAGTGGATTCTTTTGGCTCTGTGCCTCCTACATTAATTCCTTCTGTAGCTGTGATGAGATCATGGTTTTGTCAGATTGTAATTGGCCAGTACAACTTGGTATTTACACAAACTGGGCTGAGGAGCACTGAAGTTGTGATGAATGGGCCTTTATAGATAGATATAGATATAGATATTTTTATATATATTGAGGTTGCTCACCACTTTTCTAGCCAGTTCCATCTTTTTGAAAACCACAGTGACGTGGGAAATATGTGGAGTTGAGTTAGGAACAGAGTTCACAGTAAACAATTGTAACCTCTTCAGGTGATGTTAGACCATTTCAAGGGACAGGCTTTAAATGAGCGTTTCCCTTTCCTTCTCTCCTGTTGCTATCTGCAGTGGCATAAATGCTTGTTAATGGAGCGCTGGCTGTCACATTGCCTGCGGCATGGTTAGAGCCCTGGGAAGATTTACATTAATCAAACACAAACAGACAGTGTAGCGTGAAGAAATTTCTATCCTGCTAGCGCTGCTCGGGAACCTAATTAGGTTATTGGGGCAGAAAAAGAAAACAACCCCTTCATCCCACCGCTACCTTCTTTCCCTAGGGCTGAGCCAGTCATATAGCTAAAAGGGCACGGAGCTTGCTTCCCTCTGTGTTGACCTGCTGATCTCTCATTTCAGACAAGAGGGAGACCTATTTTATTCCCCTCCTTCTCTTGAAAACACTAGGGAAGGTCCACTCTCCTGAGAAGAATTCTGTGCTTTCAGGTATCATTGTGGGTGGGTGCCTTTTAAAAAAAAGTCTATAAACAAATCATGTGATATGCATGTGGGGGGTAGGGGGAAGGCAGGACTATGTGATATAAGACCCCACAGTCCTATTTGGGGGTTGTGTACAAGTGCATCACTTCATACTTCATTCAGTTACCATGCTCAGTAGAGTGATCTAATGCTTTCTTTTTTATATCCCCCTTGGTCCCAGGACATTTGGACATGCTGAATTTTAAGCCCCAGCTCTCCTCCTTTGCTGCCCTGCTGCATGCATTCTCCCAGAGAAGTACGGAGATGCTGTTCTCTGCCTGTCCATTAGTAGCGCAGTGTTGGGTCTCTGATGATGGTTGGGAGGAGATGGGAGAGAAGAGGTGGAGTTTATTCCCATCCCTCAGATGGTCACTAAAACAATCAAATGCCTTTCCAGGAATGTTAGATGAGTATTAAAAAAAGGGGGGGGGCAAAAATGAGGGGTTGCTTGTGCTCTTTGGGGAGGACTTGGGCCTGATATTCTACTCCATGGTAATGAGCCTTTCGAGACCTCCCTTGTCTGCTGTTTTGTCCTGTGATCCAGGTAATGTCTGCAAGCCTTTGTTCCCTCTCTCTGTTATATGTCTGTGGTGAGAGACTAGAAAATAGCATTTCTGAGTGCTGGGGATTGGGAGGGGAGGGTTGTTCCTGTAATATGAATGAGAATTAACTGTGCATGAAATAACCCTTTCCCCTTTACGTTGTGATCCTGCAGTTGCTCTTTTCTGTGTTGGTTTTTAATTTACCATTTGAACACGCTAATTTTGAAAATGCACACCTTAGTCTCTCTGCTTGAGAACAAAGGTTTTGACAGCTAGAAAAGATGTCTTGCAAAAAATGCAGGCAGCACTACCCACGTCAGTCCTCAATGCTGGACTGCTTGCAAGCCTTTATGCATGCGAGCAGCATCTTCCTTACCAGCATTTGTGATCTACCTGAAGTGAAATTTGATCATCTGATGCTCTTGGATAACAGTGATGAATTACTTCCCACTCAGTGCTTGTGAATCCATTTTAGAGATGATGATGTTTTGACTGTTTTCCTGTAAGATTTCCATGTTTGTATTTATAATTTTCTTGAAAACAAAAGCTGCAATGGAAGAGAGCTGAGCTGACAGTCTCTGTTCAGGGCGGTGCTGCTGGTACAGAATTAATGTTCAGCACCATGATGTGTAGGAAGACACTACTGTCTTGCTTTATGATGGTGTTGGGAGGTTCATTGTATCCGTTTGATCATAATCTGTTAATGTGTGGATGTTTCGATTAGATGTGAAGGGTGAAGATGGTGTGAAAAACACATCACTGCATTTCCTTTGAGGGAATATGCTATAAAAGAGGCACTTAGCTTTTGTCCAGAAAGGGAACTTCCTAGAAAGGCAATGTTTTAGAGCTGCCTCTTCAGGCCAGGGCCACCTGAGAAGTACTGGGACATGATCCTAAATGTTGCTTTGCTCTCTCACTAAAGTCAGTGGGAGTTGAGAGTTCTTAGCACTGCACCAGCCTTGGTCTTTAATAAGGAGTAAGTGCTGAGGACTAATGTACTCTGCCAAGCTGGGGCAGAAACAACTTGAAGCAGACACTGCAATTTTCAAATGGTTTGATTATCTCCATCCTGCTGACAGGAGTCTTGAGGAATGTAACTGCTCCCACCTCTCGACAGCTGGTGTATTTCTCAGGAATAGGGCTTTCTTTTAAGATGGCTTCATGGGAATACTCTGGGCAGGGCGAGGAAAGTATTCATATAAAAATGTCCTTAGAAATATATTGATTATACCTCTGCTGATACATTGTTGTCACATGCTTTCTGAGCATCCCAAAGTATGTTACTATAACTTCATGGCTTTATGATAGACTGGCTTCCCCCCTCCCCTCCCCCCCGCCTTCCCAACTCGCAACAGAAGACACTGGACTTAATCCCGTAGTGAAGCCAGAACTTGTGTTTGATCTAGTGTCTCACAGTAGTTTGTCATGGATTCAGCATTGAAGCTTCACTGTAGGAACAAATTGAAGGGGAATATGAATTGTAAGAGAGCAAAGCCTTGCTTAAATACACCTAGAGAATTTACACTCTTTCTGCATGCAGTATGCTGTGCCTCATTTGCTTCTTGACTTCTATCTCAAGTTGCATTTCAGTGGTGTGGAAGATAGAAGGTTTGCATATTATGTGCATTTGTTTTGGTTCCTTTCGGTTTGTAGGTGCTATACAAAAATATAAGATACCAGGGAGAGCCACTATTGTCTTTATAGTTAAGATTGAAATTAGTTTTCCAGCATAAGCTTGGTTTTTTTGGTTTTTTTACCCTACTTTACCTCTCTTTGCCAGAGATAAGAGAATCTATCTGTGATCATGTGATCTTGTGCCAGGGTAGAAATTTTTCTGGAAAGTTTTGAAGCAAATAGGATGAGATGTTAGTGGGATTAGGAAAAGACAGGTGTATTTCAGATCTGAAAAATTCTATTTTTTAAAATTGTTTTATATCTCCAATGTTGTGACTTACAAATGACATTCTCATTTATTCTTTCTCCCTCAGTGGTTGCATCTATGCTGGTGAACTTTGTAGCATTAACTCACCACCAATGCAATTTCACCAGTACAAGAATGGGCTGCAAATCAAATTGTATCAGAGGCCTTCTACAACTGTCAGTAACTTGGACCCAGTAGAGTGGAAGCTTGTAGATGGGACTGAAGTGTTACTACCCACACTGTAGGTTAGAGAGCACTGGGGTCATGATTCCCAAGACTGTCTATGCTGTGGATTCTGCTGATGGAGCAGTATGTGCCCAGTTGCGTTCCTAGTGTAAATTAGGCCACTGAGGAGCTTTTTGCCTTTGTCTAGTTTTGGACACATTATGTGTGCATTAGTTATTGCTGCAGGCGAATATTAGGAGTCTTGCAAAGGTCATGAAAGTGCATGCCATCCATTCAGCACAAACATGAACGTGGTTTGACAAATGGGGTTAAGGCTTGCGGGGAGGGCTTGGGAATGGTGGAGGATGCATTTTACTTTGGTTGCCCTTGGACTGAAAAGAGGCTGTTCTGGGTTGGCTGGCGCACAAATTCTGATGTGCTAGCATTGAGGTACTAGACCAATAACATATGTTAACTACTGGAACAAACTGCTACGAGAAGTGATAGATTCTCCATCTTTTGATGGCTTCAAATTCAGACTTGGATGCCTTTTGTCAAACACAGGCTGTGGAGCTCAATAGACCAGTTTCCTCCAGTTACTCTTGTGTTTCACACAGGAGGTCAGACAGTATGAGCTAATTGTCCCTTCTGGCCTTGAAACTTGACTATGAATTAAGGTGTCATTGAGCTACTTGGCAGTATTTTTGTCGAAGTTCCCAAACTAAAGGAAAGGTTCCAGTCAAATGTTTGCATTAAGCTGTAGTTCAGTTAGATGTGCATTTATAACCTTAAGGGGGGAAAACAGTTTATTAAAAAGAAGTTTTCTAAAAATAAAAAATCTGAAAGACAATAAATACAAAGATTAAGTCACATTTCGAAAATGGAAAGTCTATAAATATTACTATAATTTGTCAACCCTGGGAAATGGTTTGTGTATAATCAGTGTCTAGATATAGGGTAGGGGAAATAGAGCTGGGTTTTGTATGTCAGTGAGCTTTCTGAGCTGAAAAGTCCCTCTGCAGAAGGGTCTAATCCTGCTCCCATTTAAATTCATTGCAAAACTCCCATTAATTTTAGTGGGAGCAAGCTAGGGTTATCAGTCATCCGGTTTTTCACCAGAACATCTGGTCGCAAAGGGATTCTGGCGGCTCTGGTCAGCATTGCTGGCTGGGCCATTAAAAGTCCACTGGCTAAGGTAGGCTCCCTTTTTGCCCTGACTCTGTGCAGCTCCTGGAAGCAGCGACATGTCCCAGAAGCCCCTAGGTACAGGGGTGGCCTGTGGGTGAGAGTGCTGTGCAGAACCCCCATGGCTGAGCCTACACCTGTGAGCCACAGGGACATGTCACCGCTTCCGGGAGCCACCTGAGGTAAGCAACATCTGGAGCCCGCGCCCCCGTCCCAGCCCTGACTCCTCATGTCCAGCCTCATCCCAGAGCCTGTACCTCCGGCCAGAACCATCAACCCCTCCTGCACTCCAAGCCCCTGCCCCAGCCCGGTGTAAATGACTGAGGGTGGGGGCGAGCAAGTGACAGAGGGATGGGGGGGAATAGAGTGAGCAGTGGGTGGAGCCTTGGAAAAGGGGCAGGCCAGGCACAAGGTTTTCTTCCATGAGAAAGTTGGCAACCCTGAGCAAGGCTGGTCTATTAGTTGCTGCTCTGAATGTGCCCAATATTGGGTAACAGACTCAGTTCCTCACTGGTGGCTTGAACTTGTGTATAGGACAGATGTGATGAAGGAGTCTGTCAAGTGTAGTGTCTGTGTGGTTTTGTTCTACCATAGGTATGTATAGTTAATATCTCTCTCTCTACCCGTCACCCCCGAGCCGGGGTATGGGCCACCAACTGGTGTTGCTGTTTCAGTAGCAATTGGTTCCCTTACAGCAGGGGTGGGGAACCTCCGGCCCAGGGGCCTTATACAGCCCGCCAAAGCATTCCATTCGGCCCGCACGTGTCCCTGGCCGGCGGCTCCCCGAGGCGCTTCCCGGCTCCTTCGCCGAGCATGGAGCCGCCCCCGCCCAGGGCGGCTCCGCGCTCGGCGAAGAGGCTGGGAAACGCCTTGGGGAGCTGCCGGCCAGGGGACGCGCGCAGGCCGCCAGGTGGGGGCGGCTCCCCAAGGCGCTTCCCGGCCCCTTCGCGGAACGCGGAGCCGCCCCCGCGCCGAACGTGGAGCTGCCCCCGCCTGGCGGCCCGGGGCGGCTCCGCAAAGAGGCTGGGAAGCGCCTCGGGGAGCCGTCGGCCAGGGACGCGCGCGGGCCGCCAGGTGGGGGGGGGGGGGGGAGGAGGGACTGGGCTTCCTGGTGGGGGGGGAGGAGCGGCCCCCGAATGACATTGTAAATCTTCAAATGGCCCTTGGCAGGAAAAAGGTTCCCTTCCCTTGCCTTACAGGGTGGAGTTGCTAGCCCCACGCCCATGTTAAGCCTACAGCACCTGGTTTTCCCAAGAGGTCTCCCATCCAAGTACTAGCCAGGCCCGACTCTGCTTAGCTTCCGAGATCAGATGGGATCGGGCGTGTTCAGGGTGGTTTAGCCATATATAGTTAATATACCAACTGACTAAAGAGATGTGTATTCAGGGACAGATTTTCATAGGGGCTTCAGACATGCTTTTACCTTTTGGCTTTCAAACTATGGTGCATTACATGTGACATGGTTTTTCTCCTTCCCTTCTAACTCGTGTCTCTGCTCTTTTTTTAAAAGCCGTCTTGACACTTGTTGCTAGTCTATCATAGTCACAAATAAGATGGAGCATTAATAAGGAAACTAGGCTGTCTCTCTAATATTACATGAAAGCTGCATGGTACATTGGGGCAACATGACTGATCTCCAAGCCCTTGAGTATATTGGGTGGAAGCAAATCCCATGGCATTTGAACCCTTTAGATTTCTAGTGGTTGGTTTAGCAGACTAAAACTGTCTGACAGTGTTTTTGTTCCTGTGTCCTTTTGTGTGTGTGTGGGGCGGGGGCCGAGGGTGCTGGTGGGGGAGTAGCAAAGGTGTGTCTCCTGTGAGTCAGCTTTGTATTGCAATTATTGTCAGACAAAGCAAACATTTCATTTCAATAGCAATTAACCTGCCTTTCTAAACTGTAGTTAATTTTGACAGCCTGGCCCTGTCTTCTAAAGGAACTTAGTTGCTTAGTGGTTCTTGTGCAGTGGGGTCATCTGTAGTTGTGGAATTTTTAAATTATTTCTTAATGGATACTGGAGGGAGAAAAATGCAATAAAAGGTTCTGGTTGCTTTCCTGAGAGGTGTAAATTGGGCTTTTCCCCGTGACTCAAAACTCTTGGAGCCAAGCAGAAGTGCAAATGGTGAACGGTTTTCATTAGAGCTTTTCTAATAGGATCACACCAGATGCTACAGAATTGATTTCTGGTGTTAAGCGGTAAGTTGGGGTATGAATTCTGTAGGTCTGAGAATCTTTGCCTAAGAAAGCACAATCTTTACTCCTGGATTTGAAGGGCTTGGCCCTCTTGTCTTATTGGTTCAATATGCAATGCAATGTATGCTTGCGGCAAATGGCAAGTCTTGTGGATGCTTGCCCTCCAGTTCAGTGGCATAACATCTCTCTTGGCTACAGCAATTTCTTTCAGGTCAAGTAATTCTAAGAAAGTGTTTTCCTTTTTGAAAATAATTGATCAGGTGTTTTAATTCATTTTGTCACTCCCTCCCATCTGTTCTCTCTCTGTTGGAAAAAAGGTGAGCCATCACTGGTCACCCCTTTACCTAACTGTAGCAAGTGCTCCAGAGCCTGGAGTACACCATTGACCACAGTTAGGGTGACCAGACAGCAAGTGTGGAAAATTGGGTTGGGGGTAATAGGAACATATAAAAAAAAGACCTAAAAATCGGGACTGTCCCTATAAAACCAGGACATCTGGTCACCCTAACCACAGTTTGGGAGCCTCTGCTCCAGAATGGAGTTTCGCTCTGGGTCTCTCATCTATCATTTTCCCTGGATGAACTTGACACTGTGTGAATCTCTTGTTTTCAGGCTTCATTTATAAAGCTTCAGGGATGAGAGAAAACTGAGCAGTTTGTTACATTACTATCTCTTATATTTTGTAGTTAGGGTTTGTATTCTGTATAGCTGTTACTACCCAATAGTGAAGATACTAGACAATAGTTGCCCTTGTGCTAGTAAAGTACTGTAAATTTTAAGTCCTGAAGATGGGGAACTGTGATGCTTCTAAACCTTGGTAGTTAGGCACTAGTGGAAGAACAGTATTTGGTGCTGAAAATGTTTGATTAAAATGTCCCCTCCCATTAGCAGAATTTCTACAGTGACTAAAAGCTCTCTCGCAGGGAGCACAAAGGCCACATTGAGAATAGCTGCTGGGGAAACCCTCCTTCCTTGCCTGCCTTGTAAATGCAGTTCTTTCTCCATGAAAAGCCCTGACATCAGCTCTTGGAAAAATCCAAACGCTTGTGTCATGGAACAGAGTTGAGGCACTTGGCTGGCGTGGTACTGAATGGCTGAACTGTGGATGAAACTTCACTAGAAATGCTTTCCCCCTCCCCTATACTGCTCTGAGTAACATTGACCAACACATTGGAAAGCTGCCCAGAGAGAAGAGACCAAAAGCAGTTGCAAAATTGCAACAAGTTATCAGTGTTTTGTGGACACCCACCCTCCACTAGCCCTCTTACCTTCTCCACTGGTTATACACCTTTGTTTAGAACTGAATACATCTATCTACACTGTTATTTCCAAAACTGGCAAAATACCTCCCACCCGCATTGTTAGTATCTTTCATATAGCTCTTGGTATGGAAACCAAGGCATTGTTTTCTTTTTACATGAAGCACTTGAAGAACACTGATGCCTCCCTTCTGTTCTTTCATCCTTTTTTGCCTGTTCTATTTCTCTCCCTCACCCCCACCCCCATATCTTCTGGCAGCTGCAGAGATAGAGCTTGCCAAGGTCTGTGGCACTGATGCACAGCAATGAACATTCTTCCCACCCCTGGCGTGCGCCAGTTTAACCACTTTCCCGAAGCTGCCAGCAGCATTGTTTTAGAAAATCCCAAATGTTCTGGGCCTAGTTATCAGAGACTATACCTCCCTGTGGTGGTAGGGTGCTTTTGTTAGTACTGGTGTTGGGACTTTTCCCATGGGGAGGCCCAGCCTTTTGGGGAATCTCTCCTTTTTGATTATCCATTGCAGACTGTCCTGTACCTTTCAAGGCTCTGGGGAAGGCCTATTGCCTTTAACTTTTTGTTGTTGTTGTTGTTGTTGCTTATTTCATTCGTGCCCAGCTTTGCTGCCAAAACAATACCAGCATCCATTGGTAGAGTCTCTTTAACTTTACTCATAATGGGCATTTCAGGAAAGCTATTGATGGTTTTTATAGTTTGCCTGTGACTACAATGGTGAGGTGCTTATGCATTTTTATTTTGTTAAGTTTCAAAAATAAACTACCCTCAGCAGCATAACATGAAAAGATCGCAGCAGCAGCAGCCCACAGGAATGTTACCATATTAAAGCAAAACACAATGGAATCTAAAACTAAAAATAATATGAGCCAAATCCTGAGATCTTTACTGACTTTCTGCTTGGGCAAAATTCCCTTTGGAGCCGATGGGATCATATGGGGGGAAGAGTATCATGTGGGGTCAGCACAAGGGGAATGAACTAGGCAGGCTTTCCGGCCTTCTTCAGTCATTAGTTTCCTATGTTCCTGCATTGAAGGTGGAGATTAGATCCATTCACAGAGCTGCCAGTAATCTAAAGCTAATAATGCCATGAGCGATTCTTCCATGAGTCATTCTGTCAGCTGTGGCTGCTGCTCTGGACTCCTACTAAAATAACATGGATGTTTTTCTTTATCACCCAGTTCAGTTTCCCTCCCCCTTGCCACAAGTGTACCAGATCTCTTTGTGGCTGTAAGGGGTCCTAGCAATGTCTACCACTTGGCCACTCTTTCTAGCTCAGTTTCTTTTCCGCAGCTTGCAGTCGAAATCTCTTGTCCTCAGGGGCTATTGGATTTTGTTCAGGAGAAGACTTCCTGGTTCCCACAGCTCTAAGCAGAGTACAATGTTTTGTTGGTGATGGTGCAGAAGGAGATGCTGCAGCTGCACCAAAGAAACTGATCTTTAAGTGGGGAAATTCTAAGCCATAGATGGCTTCTGCAGTGGGTCGGTGGTGTCTAGTGAAAGTAACCTAGATAAGCTCATATGAGCACAGCAGGGGTTTGTGGGTAGTGCAGTGAAATGCCATATTTCTCTCTGCATTCTCTCTTGGTTTCTAATAGCTGGCCACTTGCCACATCTGCATTTCTCTCTGTCCGCCTGTCATTTGCAATCTCATCAGTTCCTCTTACTCAGCCATCCCTCTTGTACGGAACATGTTCACCCAGTTTTGTTGTGACAGAAGCCTGCCTTTAGCTGTATATTTTGGTCATCATGGTGCTGCTATAGTTCAGGTCATGTGGGCACTATCCTGTGAGCCTTGTCTTCTCAGGGCTTTGAAATTCAGCAAACAAATATCTTCCTCAGTTTATAGAGAGACTGTGTAAAATATGAGAATAGCACAAATCTGTTGTTTTGAAATGGAGAGTTAGTCTGAAAAATGACTATGAAATGGCATCACAGTCCTCCATGTTTGTTGTAGCTCAAACACTCCAGTTCAGACTTAAGTCCAGTTTACAAGTTATAATACAGGTTTTTCTGACCACCAGCATTGTAAACTTGAATTGGGGTCTGAGAGTCCAATTTGAAGTGTCTGATGAAGATACACAAGTAATAAAGATGGTGCAGACTGTTCAGTGGTCTGGCAGGGTGTGTGTGAGTCCTATTTAGTTCAGCTGTTAAATCTTAATTACCAGATCTGCTGGTGCACACATGAGCCAGAACAGAATCCAGCTCCCTTTCTGAGCTGCAATTGCTCTGCAGGACTAGATGGAGGAGACAGCACTAAAAACTTACTGTTTTGTTTCTAAAGTCAGCAGATGAGATCTCAGTAGATATTTAGGAGTCACATTATTGATTATAATGCTCACTGATAACCTGCCATTGGGTAATAAGGTGCCATTTTAAATAGAATCTTTTTAGAGCAGAATAATTCTTGGAGATTTTCCTTCCCTTTTCTCTTTCAGCACTTACTCTCATGAAAAAGTAAAATGGCTTTATGAAATTTTCCTCTCCTTCCTGTTTAGGGTTCTGCAAAAAGTAACCTCTTTTTCTAAATGACTACTATAAAGTAACCACAATGCTTTCAATGCAACTATTCCTCTCCTAATTAAAGATTATGTCTGTCAAGCAAGCAAGCAGTTTTTGCTCATCCCTGTTGAGCATATTTCATGTTATAAATTACTCATACTAGAACAAGCTGTAATAATTTTGTTTGCAATCCTGCAAGCGATAACTCACCTGCTTAAAGTTAGGCCAAGTGAAGTAAATGAGGCTCAAGTTATGCAAATGTATAGGTGTTTCTAAGTTTGGGGCCCAAGTTTAAATCAAAATATTGTTCTTTGATCTGTTTTTGAGAAAGCAGGTACTAAAATCTTGCTACAAATCAAGCCGGAATAAAACCCAACATGGTTCTCTGAACAATGTGCTATTTATGGCCTGATATATTTTCAACCTTCAGGGCTAGAATGGAATGCTTTGTACTGTTGGAAAGCTGGGAACCCTTCCTAGCCATGGTGTGTTTTGACACACACAATCTTAAAACTATTATTTTTCTCTTGGCTTAGGTGGTGCTTTTTAGGCACTGGTCCAGTGCAGAGTGGGGGTGGATGTGTGAGTGAGAGATACTTTAGAGCAGTGTAATTTTCAGTCTCTAATATTACAGGTTGTGTATTTCTGTTCAATTTGCTCATTACTTATTTAACCTAACATACTTACGACTGATAAAGGCATGCTTTTAATAGTCTGACATGTTAAGTCAAATAAATCAAGTGATTTTAAATGTCTTGCAAATGAAATTTGATATAGTTTTTAATCACTTCTGGTATTTGGGAGTCGTAGAGAGGGCAGAACGACTAGTTTGAAAATGTGCTGATGCACAACGGCACATCATACAAAATGTCCACAAAGGTTTTTATCAGTCAGATTTGGAGTTGAATCCACAGCCTGCAGTGGGTTTGCAATGGTAGGTGAAATGCACAATCGGCTGTGTTATTTGCATGCAGGAGTGTGTGTTCAAGGTGAGCTTTCAGCACTACCTCTGAACAACTTTTTGGCTTTTGGGGGGTGAAGGGTGAACATCAAATAAAAATTGAGGTAAGCGTGTGAATGCTTGCTGAATACCTGGAGACTGTGGTGAGCAGAGAAATAAGGTTATATTAATCACTTAGTGCTTTATTTTTTTCCTCTCAGTTAAGCACCATTCCTCCCTATTTTCCCCAAAGGAGAAATACTTCTGACACTTCCAGGTGCATGCTTGAAAGTACCTCAGAGTGCAAGAAACTCAGATATTCCAAATGTACTGCGTCACGTGGCAGTTCTGTTTGCATCATTCTGGAATGTCTTCTGATGTACTTTCAATATGCATAATTTCTAAGTCTGATTTCTTATACTGTGCCTATTACCATAGTACAGAAGTGATTTGGTATTTAAGCATGGAAGGGTATCTTCTGGAAACAAAGAAATGCTAGTAGTTACTCACAGTGGGAGCATGTGGGAAGAGGAGAAGCTTAGCCTGTGCGGCTGAATGCTCCCCAGTCTGATTACTGAATGTCTTAAACTCCTGCCGATCTCTTCCATCCCTTAATTTCTGTGGTTCTATAATTCAGTGGTCTGGAACTATTTCAGGGCTCGTTCAGAGTTGTTCTATAAGGGAGATTATCTCTGGTTCATCTCTAATACATAGCTGAACAAAGACCAAGTTCCTATGCAGTCCTGTTCTGTTGGCTTGACTAGACACTTCTGAAGTAAAGTTCAGTAATTCAAGCCAGAAATGCAGTGATTGTACACTGGAGGAAAGAACCTTGAGGTCTCCTCATCTCTCCCTGTATTTCTAGAGACTTTGCTGGATACGCGTAGGCTTGTGAGAGGCTTCACTGTGATCATGACCTGCTGCCTGCCCTGTTTTCCTCCTCTACCCCCCCTCCTCTCTTTTTGAGAAAAAAGAAACTCAGGAAATTGGCTTGCAGCCAGTGGCTGGAGAGCTTCCGGGAATCTATCCCAGAATCCTTCTGGAACAGTGCACCCCTTGACGCATGCGGCATTGTTCTGGAGAGTGGAGTTTTCATGAGGGAAAGACCGAGGCTAAAGGTGATAAACACTGTGTTCGTGCAATCCCAGAATTAGTGCTGAAGCCCGTGGAAAAGAAAAGAATCTGCTTTCTTCTCTGGCAGCAATTCTGCCAGGACGAGCAGGCCCATTGTAAACGCTGGATAATAATCGCTTGTCATATAGGAATGCTCAGAGGCTTGGACCCTGCCTGTTTCAGCAAGGTGCTTAAACACATGCCTAACTTTTAAGCACATCAGCTGTTCTGTTGACTTCAAGCACATAAACAGTCCCATGGAAGTTTAAGAACTTTGCTGAATCAGGGCATTAATTATAGGAAAACCCTGAAGTCCATATTCTTTGCATGTATTCTTTTTGAAAATAAATAAATTATAGCATAACACTTTACCTTACTAAAACTCAGTTTACTTTCCTCATTTATGCTGTTAGATGGCAGATAGAGAAGTGCAAAAAATAAAACCGTAAAAGAGCTAGTTTTATTTTGGTTTGTAATCTATTTCACTTTCTGGCTGCACTAGTATGATAATTAAATGTTTTGAATTAGAAACACCGTAGGGGAAAACTGTTTTCATTGAAATGTTTCTATTTAATGTTGGGGTTTGCAAAACACCTGATAACAAAATGTAAATTTGGGTGCCTCAGCTATCAGATGCCACACACATTTGTGACACACCCTGTGACACTGTGTTTTTGTGAGAGAAATTATTATTGCATCTGGCTTTGGGAAGTTAATGATTTGCCCCTGCAGTTCTCCCTAGATCCACTGTCCGCTCATTCTACTGTTGTCAGACCTTTTGTTGTTGCATCTCAGTTTACCAGTGAATCTGTAAGAGTAGGTTAGATTTAGCTGACTGAAACGCCTTCACCTTTTCCCTGCACTGGGGCCAAGGCTCTCTCTTTTATACACAGTTCTGTGCCAGCCAGCCAGGGATGATGTAAAGACTAAGTGGGAGGGTGAACTGTCCAGGTGGAACAGAACCGGGAGAGGTTGGGCTGGGTAAGCATTTCTTATTTGAGCCTTTCAGATAAGCACAGTGCTTAAATTTTAAGCAAGGGATCTCCTGAACTTTTGGAGGAAGGAGAAGCCAGTAATGCATTCTCCATATTTGGATCTTCACAGCCTCTTATTTAGATTTGTTGCTGTATTTACAGGCAGTGTGTTATGGATTGGTGTACGCATGTCTTTTGAATGAAAAACTTACTTCTTTGGACAGTTGTAATCTCAGTTTCAGTTTCCTCTCCTGTCACCCTTTTGTGGGAAGGGATGGATTTGTTTATAGCTGTGTGCTTGAGTAGAGCATAGGCACCAGTGGTGAGCATTTTGTGTGTGTACACCTTTATGTGGGTTCCTTTTACCTGAAGAGCGGGGTTAGGTGAGTAATAAATTCAGGTTGAATTTAATTACCATTTAAAAGTAATTTTGATGATGTCACAGGTGTGTAAAGGCTTCATTTCTGTTTAGGCCACTGGAGATACAGTTGGTACTGGACAGAAAGCAGGTGGTCAACTGCTTTTTTCCTTGGGAAACAGAAAACTTTTAAGCATAAAGCAGCTTATAAAGTAAATAGTCCTCTTGTGTGGGGAAACTCCTTGCTAGTCCAGAAAACCATCTGGGAGAGGAGGTTGATTCTGAATGTGGCTCAGTCGGTCAGTTTGATGGGCTCAGGATTCAACCTGCTTATTGAATCTGAAGGTGGAAATGCTAGTCTCAGGACTGGCCCGCTTTAATAAAATGCCTTTCCTTTTTTCTAACACAACCTTTCCACAGGAGACTGAGCAGATTTTATTAATGGAGCTTGGTCCAGTTAAAACTGATTAGATAAAACAAAATCAGTTTAGTGTTGCTTTCCAATTTTTATTGTATTACATTTTCCTCCTTTAATTTAGTCGTCTTTTCCTTACTTCTGTTGCTGTGTGAAAGACCCAGATAAAACAGGAAAAACCAACTCTGTGTTAAGTCTTGTCAAATGCACAAAGCAAACTGGGGGGATAAAGAGGAAAATATTTCCCTCTACTTGTTTATGGTAATCTTAAGTGTTACTAATAACAATAGGTAAAAACAGTTGAGGACAAAATGTGACCTTAAATGATCTGTGTCCAGTTTACTATACAGTACTACTTCTCACTTCTATACTGCTTTCCAGATGTGAATTTAAGAGCACTTGACAAACAGTATTGAATCTGGCCTCATAAAACTGCTGAGAGTTCAGGAACTATTATTACCATTTTGCAGATACGGAAGCTGAGGCACATAGTTAAGTTACATGCTAAAGATCACACATGGGAGCTGTGTGGCAGTGCTCAGAACAGAACCTATAGGTCTTCTTGATTGCGTTGCCTAATTGCCTAAATTGCTGATTTCCACCCTTCTCCTTTGAGAGAGGATGCTCTGGAAAGTATATGGTGGTTATTGATAAGAATATGGGCCTTGGGTACTGGACTTGAAGGTTCTAACCCCAGATCTTCCATTGGCTAGCTGTGAGACCTTGGGTGAATGTTCAACTTTCTTTAGTTCAGCTTACCCAGTTGTAAAGAGAGGACAGTGATGGCTCAAAGAGGGAGTTAGGTTGTTCAGTTAGGAGGTAAAGGACTTGGGCATCATCTTACGAAAAGAATTACAGACATCCAGAGTGTCTTTATTAATGTTAACTATGACATTAGAAGCAAAATGTATTTCACTACACTTTCTTTTTCTTTTTTTCAGGTTTCCTCTCAAAAAACCTACAAGGTAAGAATGTGGTTTTGGTTGCCTACCTGTACTGCAAACTTTAAGATGGCATTTTTGCACTATACAATTACTTAAAAACAAACAAACCCCACATATTTGGAAGTGTTGTCCATAGTTTATTTAAGTTAATGAAATGCACAAATTGGTCTGTGGTTATACAGAAGGTCAGACTTAGATGGTCACAATGGTCTTTTCTGGCCTTGGAATCAGTGGCACTGAGTGCTCAAAATATAGCTGGTGATGTTTATACTGCATGGTTTAGTGTTACTGTGTGCAGTTTTGTTAACATTTTTGCTATGCACATCAACTCGTGGGATTTGAGATGGTCCTAGAAAGTGACTCTTTCTGTCTCCATTTTGAAATGAAATTTTAAGGCAGGATTGGAAGTACTGATGATTTTTGGGATGCTCTTTTGCCGCTTTAAAATGAAGCCATTTTATAATTTATAAAGTGAAATTTGGCAAATTATTATAAGATCAATAAGCTTAATTGCTTTTAACACTTGCAAAAGTAAAAGGTTAAATGCGCTGTTTATCTGAGGGAGAGAATTTCTTCTCCCCTTCAGAATTTGGTGTCCATCTTTGTTAACTTAAATGTTGCTTAATGTCTTTTCAATATATTTGTTTTTTGTTTCGATGGCTACTTACAGTTTCTTTGTAAAGTTTTAGCAATAACTGATGCTCCTATGGTGAAGTGATCCCAAGTCAGTTGCTTTTGTTTGACATAGGCATGGCAGCATTCTGAGCAGAGAGACTCCAGCTGACAAGAAACAGAAGGTTGAACGCTGCAGTAGTGCACACGACTTTGATCCGACAGGTAAAATCTTCAAAACCTACCAGATGAGAGTGCAGAGTTTAAAAGTTAGGGGGGGGGTGTTTTGGAGTAAATGAGCTTGAATAGGCGTAACATTCAGGAGCTATTGTTCTCTATTTGATTGCAAAGGTTTTTTCCCCCCGATATTGTATCCAGACTTTGCAGCAAAGGTGGGCAACTGACTTTGGCATGACCTTGCATAAGGTGGGCTTTCATCTGTGCAAAAATAAATCTAGAGCAGTAGCTCCAGTAAATGACCTACATTTTTTGTTCTATTTAAGAAACCAGATAAATAGCCCAAATGTTCAGGAAGCAAATATTTTAGCTTATGGCTGGTCTTCCTTGGTGGAGGAAATGTGGATATGTAAAAGGTGGTGTGGTCATAGCAGCAATTGACTTCCAGTTCCGGTGGGTTTTGAACCCTTTCTGTAGCCTTAAAGATGAAGCTGCACTCTCAAGCACTTGAATTTTTCAATAAAACTTAATTTTAATTGGGCATGGTGTCCACTTTTTCTTTTTCTCCTCTTTCTATGTCCTTCTGTGAAATCTGGACCACCTTTGTTTCAGAGTCGTAACACTGTCTTGGTCACTGGGCTGCATGCAAAGCTTTTCTCTCCCCCTAAACCACTAACCTAGTGATTGTTGTGTGTTCTTAAAACTATCTGACAGGCTCTTGTGTGTAAGCCTGATCGCCCCATGCAGTGTGTGTTCCTCATGTTTGTGCACTCTGGTCTTGCTATTCCCGACGGACTGTGGAACAGGTCATAGTAGAATCTGAAGTTTGTAGACTGGGATATGAAGGATGTGCACTTGCACAGAGTGGATCAAGCGACTGTTGGCAAACCATGTCGTTGTAACGTGTGTGCCACTAGCTGTGTGGTTCCTTTCTAGTGTGCAGAACACACGCATTTAAAGTGGGCTTCTAAAGTGCACTTTCCCAGGGGCCGGGGGAATTTAATAAGCATCTCCATTCTCTTTAGGGTTCAGTAAAAGTAAAATATTTTGATTTGGGTTGTGTGGGAGAAGATCAAAGCATTTTGAACTTCAGGTTTAGAATTTGGCTGCCTTGAAAGCAAAGCAGATGATCCTGGGACCTTTTAATCCCAGTACCCCATTCTCTTGCTTTTAAGGACTGTTGGTCTGCCTTAGCATTAAGGTATCTGTGGTCTAGTCTGGTAGGTAGACTCTTTATTCTAGCCTCCTTAATACTCACGCCTTTCTAAAGATGGATTTCAAGCCTTGTGCACTTTCATATATGCAAGCTGTTTTATGGTAGAAAAGAATGCCCTGGGGTCTGTATACCCCCAACACTTTTATCTAGAGTAACTTCTCTAATTCACTTGTTGAACTTGGTTTATTGCACTTTTCCTTCTTTGATTAGACCCTCCCAGTATGGGGTTACCTGTGTTGTTCACACTTATTCCAAGTGTTATCACCTATGTGTTGTTCATACCCTGTTTGTGTTTTGCACGATTTAACCTGATCATAGAAATCATTCTGTTTTTTCCTTGAAGATTTTTTCTCATGTTTGGTCTCCATATTTTCTATATCTCTCTTTCTCCTTTTCTCCTGCTCTTGTGCAGATAGCTCCTCCAAGAAGACAAAGTCTAGCTCGGAGGAGAGTAGATCCGAGACATATGGTAAGCTAAAGCAGCCACTGCAGCCTTGCCTCTTTCCTGTTTGCTCCATGCTAGCTGCCTGTGCACCCAAGGCCTTTGCCTTTTACTTGCTCTGCATGGCCCACTTTGCAGCAGGGAGAGGGAAGTTGGGTTTTTAATGTGGCTTAGATGTTCATGCATGTAACTGCCGGTTATTAACCCATGTGTAGGAAGCATAGACTGTCTTCTATATTCTCCTGTCTTCTGTTACCAGTTGGGAAAATTTGCTGGACCTGCTGTGTTTGGAGAATCTCTTTACCACCAAATAGTCATGGCAGTGTATCAACACTTAAGTAGACTGGACTCTACAGCATTTGGTGCTGATGTAGAACTGTCCACATCTTGTTTTAACCATGGAGGTTGAGCTGGCTGGGACAGTAGGATTTTTTTTAATGATTTGCTGTTTCACTTTTTCAGTTTTGTAAAATGGAGAAACAGGTCCTCATGAATTCCTTGCAGGGGATTTAACTATATCAAATGTCAAAATGATGACATGAATTTTATTTTGGTGAGAACATTCACTCTATTTACTTCATTCTGATAAGGTAGTGTCCCTTAAACTCGCATCTTGCTGTCCCTTGTGTTCTCAGAGTCTTCAGGCCAATGTAAATCAGCACATGATTCTGCCAGGAAAAGCTCACTACTTCTTCTTCCATTTCCCAGTTCCCCCCCAAGGTGTGCCATGACAGAGTATCTTTCAAGGAAGACCATTTACCACATACCCCCTGGTTGCTCATCTTCCCCTTTTAGCCTCCCTCCGCAGAGCTTCTCTTTTGACTGTGTCCTCCCCTCCCCCTGTGCAGTATGTTTGTGGCTTGCTGCGTCACTAGCGCTCCTAAAGAGATCTGTAGTCAAAAGGGAAGCTGGGCTTACAGCTGGTATGAGTCCGAGATCTATAGGGATGGTAGACGATCAGTCTGTCACTGACCTACCTGAGGCCATGTAGTGGACAGTCACCCGACAGTGATAACTGGACCAACCTTTGGATCCTGCGTGCTTCCAAGTGAGCTGGAGCTGCCTGGCTAGCTTTGAGCCTCTAGGGAATACTTCTGGGTGCAGACTTGCTACCTGAAACGCTTCCTTGGGACTTGGCTCTCTGCAGTGCAGTTGCCTTAGTCCCAAGAGCAGTACCAAGACTTTCCAAACGGTACACTTATGCATGCTCCCCCAGACTTCCTCCTCCTGTGGCCGCTCTGATTTGTAGTTTAACTCTTTGGGGCCATGTGGTAGGCGAAGTAAGGAACACAGGCTTTGCACAGAAATTTCTTCAACATACTCTTACTTCAGTCTTGGCAGGAGAGTTACAGACCTACGCAAAATAAATGCCAGAATACAATCCCTCCCTTCCACCCCCCAAAGTCTTTGGGGAAAGGCCCCTCCTGCCACCATCCTCCCTGTCTCGTTTTTGGAAATTGATACATGCTGTAAGCAAAGGAGCCATCCCGTTTAAAAGCAGTTGGAGACACCTTTTCAGTTCTTCCACTGAGGATTTTCCGTGTTCTGACCACTCGCTATTTGCTTTCAGGCAGAGGTCGCTAAGTCAGTGGCTCCACCAGTAGCAATCCTAGTGTCCTGTCAGGATAGAACTGTGCAGTGTTGATGTCCCTATTTCAGCTGCCCAGTCTGTTTCTGCTACCAAAATGAGGGTTCTGATACACACTGAAAAAGTTAGTCCTAAATATTGCACAAAACAAAAAATTTGTAAATTGAGACCAACTTGTTCCCCAAATTGCCACACCACCTTTCTTAGGGATCTGAAGCTGGCCTTGAGTGAGCATGGGCTGTTTTGGTGCATCTGGAAGCTGATGTTTGGTCAGGCTGCCCTCCTGTAGCTGTATGCATATCTGCCATCTCCAGAAGGAAGGAACAAGGAAACAACTTGTCTGAAGACCAAACAAGCATTTTAGAATGTTTCCGCTGACAAACGAATACTGTGGAACCCTTTACCAATTCCTAGCTAGCCAGGGCTTCTCCAGAGTGAATGCTGGCTAGTTATTGACCCAGCAGCCATGCTGCCATATCCAAATACCTTGAACCTCAACTAACTTTTGTCTCAAGCTGCTTAACTGTCACATAGTCAGACTGTTCCCTGTTAATTACAGGAAATGTTTGGTATGCCTAGTGGAATGTATCTGTGTTTATACTACTTGCTCACTCTGTACAATGTCCTGGCTTTTCATGTCTTCATAGAGAAAGATGACTTCCTGACTTAAGCTTTTACTTCCGCCAAAATTTCCTGCAGATGCTCTGTCTGTGGCCAGGAGCTAGGAGAACAGTTTCCAGTCCTCCTTCCTTTCCAGTGGCCTTTTGCTGTGTTGGACATCGCCCTACCTTCTCTCTTTCTCTTTCCTAGCCCTGTGATACATGTGGTGAAGCCTGCTGTTTGCTTTAAATGGGACCAAACTTTTAAGAGCCTACAAGCAAATACTGAACTTATATATATATACAATTTTGCTAGGAACTGGATATTAATGCTGTCTCTGGCTTGCCATTGGGTGCTTAGTAATAGAAATATCTTGAGTGGCAACAGGAAAATGAGGTGCCTCTTCTATATGTGTGTTCTCTGTAACTCTTAAAATTCTTATTTGAAGTAGCAACAAGCCAAGGGTCCTTGAGCCACTCTTTTCAGTGGGTTGGGGAATTATGCAAGCAACACCAATCTAATGACTAGAAATTGATTGTGATAGAGCTAACTTAAAATGTTGGACTTCCTGCTTCATAAATCCAACAACCCTTCTCTTGTCTATGTATTCAGTGAAGTTGTGAACAGAGAGAGAAAGATACCCAGTGTGGTCAGAGAACTGTATCACAGTACTGTTTAGTGGGCATATCTCTTATGTCTCTTTCATGGAGTGTAATTTTAGTCATATAAACTGCTTTTAGACAGAAAATTGCCAGTCAGGATCTTGGGTCCTAGCCAGCTAGCTCAGCTAATTTTTCAGTTAATTTGTGGCAAATCGCTTTTGTGATCTTGGGAATTCTCTTTACATCCTTTAATTTTTTTTCTTTTTCTTGTATGTTTAATGACATGGGCATTTTTGCATGTCGTTGCTCCATAAGGAGGACTAAACCCACTGAGGATTAATTTCCTCATTCCCACTCTTAGGATGTTTCATTTCATTTTCTTTTGAAAATCGTTTCTATGCTTATGTCCCTGATGGAGCCCTAGAGGATTCTTCTTTCTTCACTCTTCCTGTTTTGTTCACTTTAGTCCCTCCCATCTTTCTCTTCTTTTTTTCTTTTTTCTTTTTTGTTATAGGTTTTGAGGAAATGCTTTTCACTGTACTATCTGAGCAACTTCCAGTAGTGCATTGAGCCATGTGACTACACATCGGTCACGTCTTGTTTTTTATCCTCTCTCCAATGGAGAAGGTGTGCAGTGGTGTCTCTTGTTTTGCTGGTCTCTTTTTAAAAGGTATTTCTACAACTGTACTTGCTGCTATGTTTTTTTCATTAGAGAAGAAGGCAAGGTCAAAGAAATGCACCTTGCATTAGGAGTGTAAATTAATGAGATTGGTGATGGTCCCTCGACAGGTTCATTCCACAGTCCTAGACCATCCCTAGAGAAAGTTCTGTCTCCTGCAGACATGCTTTACTCTTATTGTCAAGAGTTCTAGTTCCAGTAGGTCAGTTCAAAAACTGAAATATTCACAATTTGGAAAAATACTGATTTGCTGCCAACTCCCTCCTCCCCCTTCATTTTCCATCAGAAAATCGGTCAGACAGAAAATTCCCAACCAGCTCAAGTAATAACTAACACTTAAAGATCCCAAAGCACTGGAAAACAGCCAGCAACACATCTTGGGTGTGATTTTTCATAACTCCAATCAGTCCCAGTTCTCCAGATCATCAGAGTTGCATGCCACTGGATTAAGTATCCAATGCAAGATCACACATTGTTGCGAGATCCTAGTTTCATAAGAACAGAGGTATAGGAGTCAAGAACAGAAGAACAGTGTTTTCTTAGAACTCCCTAGTTCAGCTGTTTAAGTTTAATATATTTTAATTAATAGAAGTGAACAAATGCCAACTTTTACATGGGTTTCTTTTTTTTCTTGCTGCCAGAGCAGAGTGAAACCGTGCAGTCGAGTCTTCTACTTGTTCCCGTCCCTAGCACAGGCATAGAAATTGCTATACTGGGTTAGACAAGGCTACTCCAGGATCCTTTCTGAGAGTGACTAGCATGAGGGCTTTCAGAGGAAGATGCAAGAAACCCCGTAAAGAATGATCATGGAATAATTTCTTTTTTTCCAGCACGTGATATTGGTACCTTTGTCGGCTATCTAGTACTTAAAGCGAAGACGCAAGTTCTGTTAATGCCAAGCTCTACTTAGGGTTAGGGAAAGGATCAGGAGCACATTTCTTTGTAAATGGTTGTAGGGGGGAGATGGTGACTAATAAATTCTGACCGCTGTGGTCCTAATTTGACTCCTTTGCCATTCATCTTCTGGCTTGTTCTGTATCTGTAAAATCCAAATAATATCTTGGGATGTAAATTATGTCAGTAAGCAGCTCTTACATAGCTTATTACTCCCTTATGTATTATTCTGTATTTGGTACCAGGTTTAGTTGGCTAGAAAACGCCTCAATACAACAGTCTCCAGTATTCTTGATTATAGAAATAAAGCCAACCCATGCAGGAAATAAAGGGGTAATGCATTGACGGGACTATACTGTGCCTTTAAACTAGGAAGGTTCTTACTAGTAGAAAGACTACCTGAGGTCTTACTCATAAAAGCTGATGGTCTGGCAGCAGAGTTTAAGGAGAGCTGTTTGTTTGAAATAGCACATGTTCCCTCTCCTACACCCTGCCCTGGGGCATCATTCTTGTGAAGTGAGGCTTAGAGAAGATTGGTCACGTAGAGAAAGTGGAGGTGAGGGAAAGAAAGAGATGTTCTTTCACTGAAGTAAATGAGGGGTGTAAAGCTTAGTGCTTCTCTTTAGCCCTGCTTCTCATTCCCTTCTCTTGGTTCCATTCCATCAATTTGCTGCTGGTCATTGAGGAAAACATAAGGGCTTTGGCTTCACGATGGGAGGGAAGGATTTGTTACTAGGTGGTGTGAGTAGAAGATTGCAATGGTTCCGGCACCACAGCCAACTCAGGGCGGAGTGTGTTCTGATTTCTACTCCTCGTTTACATGAGGAGTAACTCCCAGTGAAGTTAGTATAGCTATGCTGGTGTAAAGTGGTGAGAGACTAGGATCAGGTCCAGGGTTTCCTTCATCCCCTACTTACCACTCATCCTTTCAAACAAAATTCCTATTGGGATAATATTTTCATCGAACTATTTATTTCTTCCCTCCCCACAAGAAATAGCCACAACCTTAGGACACTGATGCTGGAAACGAAACTCCCATCCCCGCCACTGGCTCCCCATAGAAGAAGAGTTTGCCTGGTATTGCTGCATAAATGAGCAAGTAGAATGAATGATTGGAAATAAGGATGGTCCCTTGTTTTATTAGCTGGCAGAGTGTATTGTATTGCACTAATTGCCAAAGTCCCCCATCAAAGTAGGATCCTATTATGATGTGCATTGTTCAAACATTCAGAGACATCTGATTTCCACCACAAAATATATGTAGCCTAATGCGAAGAGGTTTTTTAGAACTTATTGAACATACACTTGTCAGGGAAGGTTTAAGTCAGTGGTTTTCAATCTCTCTTCATTTGCAGACCCGACCCCCCCTCAAAATTTGAATAGAAGTACAGACCTCTTTGGAAATTTTAGACATAGTCTTTGGACCACTACTCTAGGTTTACTTGCTCCTGCCTTAGAATGCGGGGGAAGGATTAGATGACCTATTGAAGGTTCCTTGCTGCCCTACATTTCTATGAAGACTCGTTTTGATTGTGTTGTAAACTTTTACAAATCTGCTGACTTTTGATTGAGCTATCTGTGGGGGGGGGGGGGTTGTGTTAATTTGGTCGCATGTAAATATATTATTTGGTATTGTTTATTTGTCAGGCTCCTAGAGAATTATGGCAGATACAGGTGGTGTACAAGGAATTATTGGGGTGAGGAGAGGGAGATTGTGCACAATGATTCATGTTCATAGTTGCTTTTCTTAAAGGTCATTTTTACCTCCAGTCTCATCTCATGTGCCAGAGCTGTCTGCATCTCTGCTATATATCTCTATCGTGTAATCAATTCAGTGAGCTTGACCAGTCTTGACATACATATCTGTTTGTTTCTGGACGGATGCCCTATTTGTGTCTTCTAGTACAGGTTTAATTCAGTGTTTTGCAGTGTTCTAGCAGGATAAGCTTCTGGACTGATGCCTAGCTTGTGTCTTTTTGTATTTTTCCCCTCTTCTGCCTTTGCCCACCTTACTTGTGCAGGTCTCGTTCAGCGCTGTGTTATTATCCAGCGGGATGAAAATGGATTTGGGTTGACAGTTAGTGGAGACAATCCGGTCTTTGTGCAGTCAGTCAAGGAAGGTAAGCTAACTTGCAAAATATGCTAGCAGACAGTAGTCCACAGGGCTTCTGTCTAGGGCAGAGGAACATGTGAGAGAGAAAGGGAGAAGAGTCTAATAGTAATCCTCCAGGGCAGGGAGCTGCATTCATCATAGATGGATGATCAGATGCATGAGGACAAGGGTAGGATTGCATTGCTGGATTGCATGGGGCCTCCCCTCTCCAGTGTCTGAACTAATCAGAAGCAGTTTCATATCCTGTGCAGGCCAGGAAATAAATGAGATATGTGTTTATAATGTGATGGGATTGTGATCATGATGTGTCACCTGAAATGTGAAACCATAACTCTTGGAATCTGGAGATTGTAATCTGTGGATACCTGGGTTCTGGGGGATGGAGAGGGGTTAGGGCATGTATGAGAAGAATGGCTTTTCACAGGGTTAGAAAGAGGATGATGTTTCTCTAGTCACTGAAATGGAAAATTACTGGAAGCAGACATTGATATAATTGTAAATGACTAATTCTCTCCTCCTCTAGATGGAGCAGCCATGCGGGCTGGAGTGCAGACAGGTGATCGAATCATCAAGGTAACGGCGCTTAGTGTAATCAGTTAAATGAATCAGGTGCATTAAAGAAATGTGCAGTTCAGGGTTCCCCATTAAAATATCTGCATTTGTCAAAAGTTAATAGCGGTTATTACTATATTCTAGAGCTGAGAAATCTGTTTTGCTATTTCAGTGTTAGCCAGTAACTGTGGAATGTCTGTTGGCAGATGCGCAATCTCCATTAGAAAATTAGCTTTCATTTCAGAACATCCCCTGCAAGCTTATGTACCTCAAATGGTTCAAATTTCACATGCACAGAAAGGCCAATAAATATGTCAAGTGGGAGAGCCAGTGATACTTAGCTGTAAATTGGAACACACTTTTTGATGCCCTGTGTATTCTAAATCCAAACTCCCTTTTGGTCACAAACAAATTAGAAGCCTAGGTATTTGGCTGTGAAATCCTCCAGGGAACCAGTGCAAAAAATCCTACCTCCATTGAAGTCAATGGCAAAACTCCCACTGACTCTGATCCAGCTGGAATTTCAACCCCAGTGAATTAACTAGTGAGTTAAATGATCCAAGGCTAGATTTTTTTATTTTTTTTTACTCTGCTTTCCTGCTATTTTCTTCACCAAGGTTTGCTCTAGTGCACTGGGCCTCTGCTTCCCTGTGCAGGAGATTCATCAGCATAGGCGAAGCATCGTATTTCTCCTTTCAAACCAGCACTGCATTTTTAACATGTTTACAGGGAGAGGGAGGCCTTATCAGATTTTCTCTGTAGCATGGCATCCGAAGGCGGGAGTATCCTGTTAGTACATTAAAGGGCATGAAGAAAGTGAGAGCAAACATGAGTCTAGTTGCATCTCACAGTTTGCGTTGAGACGTGATGAAGCAGTTTCTCCAAGGTCAGAGACCAAAAAGTTTAATTTTCTCTTCTCCCCCAACCCTCCTTCCCAGGTGAATGGGACTCTTGTAACGAACTCAAACCATGGGGATGTGGTGAAGCTGATCAAGTGTAAGTAAATGCAGGCTATTGCTAATTTTAATGTACTCCTTGAAATCATTAAAGGGATGACTGTTTAAGAGGTCAAACTATCAATTCAGCCATCAGGCAGTTAGTATTAGAGTCTAGCTATGCTATTCACCATTATTCCACCTGTCTGACAGTGCTGGGTAAGTTCAGAGTAGAGATAGTAAAGTGGAGTTTGAAATCTCTTTGAGGGGCAGGAGAAGGTTTAATCATACTTCAGCAGATATGGAATTTTGCTCTTTTTCTACCATTGTCCAATGGCTGAAATTGCCCTCTTCCTCCTGCCTCTCCCCTTGTTTTGCCTCTTTAATATCAGTACCTTTGTATGTGACTCATAGTTGTCGTTCAGGCTATATCTCCCGCAGATAGTCATAAAGGGATAATGGAGTTTGGGCTGGTTTCTTCATGCAGGAAAGACCTGTTACTAAGTCTTCCAATATAGCCCTATATTAATTCTTTGATTGCAGACATGTATCCTAAACATAGATTTGTCTAGCAGACTAAAAAAAAGTACTTTGCCACTGCTTAACTGATGATAGATTTTGGGCTACCTGAAGTTTAAAAGCAATCTCTGGAGTGGACCAAACAGCATTTGCAGCCTCTTCGGTGTGAGTAAACACCTTTCGACAGGTTAACAGATGAAGTCTAGTCTGCTGCTTGTCTGGGGGACAGAAAGGGCCATGAAAAGTCTAAAGTAAATGTATGTGAAATGCCAATTGTTCTTTCTCTGCACAGCGGGTTCCTATGTAGCTCTCACTGTGCAGGGGCGCCCACCAGGGTCGTCCCAGATTCCGTTAGCTGATTCTGAAGTGGATCCAGCAGCATTTGGGCATATGTCTCCCATCATGACATCTCCCCATTCACCTGGCACATCTGGAAACACAGAGAGGATTACTAGCCCCGTGCTGATGGGGGTAAGATTCAAAGGGCCTTTTGGAACAGGGTTGGTTGTGAAATGGGAAAATATGCTAACGTTCAGTCTCCGGAGACCTATTTTCCATTCTTGATCAGATGGCATTTGTGTTCATTGTGAACACTTGCCAATGGCAAAACAACCATTCAGTTAAGCACCATGTCTATGTGGAGAGAACAGGGCTGGAATAGCAGCGGAGCACTGCCATCCACTTTGAGATTTTTCTAAGAAAATTGCTTTGTGGATGTCTGCACAATGGCTGACTTTAGCCATTTCCATCATTCCATAACATTTATTAGCATCTGGTTGCAAGAAACAGAGGCGTTTAGGGATGAGAAAATGGAGTAACTGGTTTCGGTGAATCATTTTTAAGAAACAGTTGTGGCCAATGTTCCCTCTAATTTTTGACAGGATGTACGGGCAAAAAAATTCTTCTGTGCAAATATTTGTGTGCGCGGGGTTTCGCTGTGTGTACGGGGTTTAGGATGTGCACGCGCAGCTTAGAGGGAACAGTGGTTGTGGCAGCTATGTTTAGATAGAGAGGCGAGTGGATATAGTCAGTGTAGGATAGTGACCTCAGGAAATGGGGAGTGAGTGAGTATCTCCATAAGTTCATTAACCTCTCTCCATTTTTCCCAGGAGGAGAACAATATTGTTCACAACCAGAAAGTGGAGATTCTGAGAAAGATGCTGCAGAAAGAGCAGGAGCGGCTGCAGGTACTGGAAGTCTTCTCTTTGGGAGACTTCTCTGTGCATCTCATCCCCTATGGTCTAATCCTGGGAGATGTGAGCATCTGAGAGTCCTGTTGAAGAAAACAGGAGTTGTGGGTGTGCAGGACTTCTCAGGATTAAGCTCCAAATTTGCTTACCTCTGGCAATGGTAGAATGTGCATCTCTTTAGTTGAGCAAGTATGTGAATATGGCTTTGACTGGGAATTTTTTCTTAGTTGGGTCAGGGAGAAGAGGGAGAAACTCCCTATTAATATAGGTGTTGTAGCACCCAATGTACAAATAATTCCATGTAATGGTATTTGTAATTAGTATTTCATAGACATGTTGCTGGTATAAAGATGAGTCAGTGACTGCAGCTCTAGGCCTCAGAGTTGCAGGGAGAGCTCACCAAATACTCATTAAACTTTTCAGTCCTTGCAAGAAGATTACAGCCGAACACCCACCCCACGACTGCTTAAGGAGATACAGGAAACTAAGAAGCACATCCCTCAGCTGCAAGAGCAGCTGTCCAAAGCCACAGGCTCTACTCAGGTAATGGGAGTGTTGAGAATCCAATCAACCAACTTCAGCTGGACGTGCTATATGGAAAGCTATGTGTGTGTGGGAGCACGGTGTTCCCTGCCATGTTCTTGCCAGTTTCCACTAGCAGACCTGCACTGCCTACTTTCAGTAGCTGTCAAGATACAGGCATAAATCACTATTTTTTTAATTTGGCTCACAAAGTTGATAACTTACAGGTACCGTATATGGTGAACATTACAGTATTTAATCAGACATTATAATGCACAGTTGCTCTGTGTCCTAGGCGATTGAGAGGCTGTGTTTAAAGTAATAAGATATAATTAGAAATCCTATCACTAACATACAATTTGTTTCTGTCTTTTAAGTAAAATTGAAATGAAAGCTGTAAAATTATCCTATAGACTATAACAGGGTTTTTTTTTTAAAAAAAAAAAACTAGATAAGTTTATGAGGATAGGTCCATCAATGGCTATTAACCAGAATGGACAGGGATGGTGTCCCTAGCCTCTGTTTACCAGAATCTAGATATGGACGGCAGAGGATGGATTGCTTGATGATTATTTGTTCTGTTCATTTTCTCTGAAGTACGTGGCATGGGCCACTGTTGAAAGACAGGATACTGGGCTAGATTGACCTTTGGGTTTGGGCCTTCTTATGTTATGTTCTTATATCCTTACAGTTAAGAATAAATTACTTGAAGCTCTAAAATAGAAAAAGGTGTCTTTATTGAAGGGATTTTTCTCCATTGCCTGTTGATCAGTTGAAGCAAATTTTTCCCTATTGCGTGTTGTTAAACTGTACATGAGCACTGTGGTCTTGATGTGTCCTCCGCTACTTAAGAAACTGGAGTTTTATGGATCAAGCAGGTCAAATTTTGACCTTGCTAATCATAGTCATAAAATCATAGATTAGGGTTGGAAGGGACCTCAGGAGGTCATCTAGGCTAACCTCCTGCTCAAAGCAGGACCAACCCCAACTAAATCATCACAGCCAGGGCTTTTTCCTCATAAGTGTTCTACTCCTTAAACATCTGGTTTTCACCTCATTGCCCTGCTTCAGGCAGTCTCATTATATTTTCTCTTTTTTAGGATGGAGTTTTGTCCTCCAGATCTGTGACGGAGTCACTGCAGATCAGTGAAGTAGAGGCAGAGAGTGGGGATGGGTTGAGCAAAATCGACTACAGCAGTGGTGATGGCTCCCGGCCGAACAGTGACATTGCTGATGTGAGTATAGCGTAGCTCCGAAGCTCCACCTTTTGTCCTTTTGGGTTTGTTTTTCCCATCATAGGTTTTAGGTTGACAGCTTGGTCATCTCTGTTATCCATATGTTCTCTCTCTCCCACACGCACGGTACTAGGACAGTACTTTGAGGGATATACCAAAGACCCTGCTTTGAGAAAGCTTGAAGTGCTAATCTTGCCTGAGACACTGGGGAAGGAAAATACCATGTTTTTCAGGGTTGGGTTTTCCTGGCGCATTCCCTGTTACTAGGCTGAGAAAGATGCATGCCAGTGTCTTACAGACATGAGAGACAAACTACAGTATCTGGAAGAACTCATTAATGTTCCATTTGTGGTTAGAATGACTCAGACAGAGTCACAGGGCAAGTTGGCATGAGTGTGAGGAAAAGCATCACTCCTACCAGATAGACATCAGTCATTAACCAGTAGTTAGAGCTTTTTCTTTTATTAATCTATCAGCTAACTAAGACCCCATTGCTGTAGTGTTTTAGCACCTAACCCTTAATTAATGCATTGCTTGGTTAGTACCAGGGAATTGGGACTGGGGCTGTTATAAAACTTGTGTCAGTTTTCTGATCTGTGTACTGGGGGGGGAGGGGGTGTTTGGGGGCGGGGATGATGATTTTTATCTCCTAGTGGGTTGTGTGAGGTTTGGTAGTTTTGTAAATAAAATGATATCCCTGGGAGAGAACAGCCATGCAAAATAATCATGTAGTCTGTGTTTCCAGTTTGAGGCTTGTATTAACAAAATCTCACTGAAGCGCAGCATTGAAAGACGACTTTATAAAAACTCCGAGACAAAAGCTCCTGAGACAGACACTCTGTGCACAGTTGAAAAATGATTTATAGAGGGGAATTGTGAGCTGTGGGACTCTCCCACCCTTACAGAGGGAGCTGAGCCCAAGAAATGCCAGGCTTTGAAGGGGGGGCTGTGTTTTGTTTTGTTTTTTAATGACAGCCAGTGGTAGTCACACCATTTATAGTTAAGGTAGCAAATGAGTTTCCATTATAGCCTTCTGTTTTCAAAGGCTTCAAAATCTTCACCTACTAGGTGGAAGGCCTTTGCCATTAAGGGAACTGTGGCATGGGTTTCCTTTTATTTTGCGGGGGTCAGGGACGAGTGGGAATCATATTGTTGTTTGATGCTTGAAGAATCTCAGCTGGCCCCTCTCTGATGATGTAGGAGTCTAGCTGGACAGGGCTTCTACCTGCAATTGGAAATTAAAGGAACAGGGGCTAGAAAAAAGATCAAGATTGTCCATTAGCTCCCTCTCATTTTTATACAAAATAATAGTGGTTTTCAGCCTGGGTGCACAGATCCCTGGGGATCTGCAGACTGTGTTTAAGATTGCCAGAGTGGGTCTGCACCTCCATTTGAAATGTTTGAGATCCGCAAATGAAAAAAAGGTTGAAAACCACTGCAATGTAACATCAGTGAGACGTGCCTTTTAAGGGGACTGGGCAGGACAAAAATTACCATTTGAGGTAGTAGCCTCTGTAATGAAAGCAATTCTGTCAATATTATTAGCTCAATGTACTCAGTTCCTTCCACGTCTCCTAGAAACATATTAAGTTACTGGTTTAGACAGACACCCATATGCACACTATTTAGGGTTTAACTTTTCTTGCCTATTTCCGTCAGCTATTTAACAGTCCACTGAATGTGAGCAATGTGAAATTTGTCTCTTACTCAAGAACTTACTCTACAGTTCTTAATTTTCTGGGTCTGCTGACGCTCACCAGAATTACCCTTCCTTCCTTCCAGAGTCCCCGGAGTGGCCTGAAGGAGCGGATTTCCCTGGAGGAGAGTCCAGAGAAGAGTGAGATTCAAGATACTGTGAGTCCAAAACACAAAGTATGACCATAGCTGCTGCTTCTGTAATGAGTCCATTAAAATCTTTTTTTTCCTGTTGTCTAAATTGAACATAAATTGACTTTTTGCCTTAGAAAATAAAATGCATTGGGCAGGAAACTTTAATTGGCCAAATAAATGTTTACAGAACTTAAAAGTAGGTCCGTTAAAGGATCAGAAGTATATAATCTGCTCTGAAACAGCTCTCTCTCAAATGGCTGGAGCGGTCACTTATGTCTGTACTCCCTCAGCCCCACCCTAAATGGAGCAAGGCTTTCTTGTCTTGGGACACTCAATCACTGCATGACTGGGACCATCGGAGATGTCCTTGTGAATGGGGAAAAGAGAAACTTTGGTCCGCAGTAGTTGTTGGTTATTGGAATGAATAGTTTTCCCGAGGAAGAATTCTGAAGGGTATGCCTCTCCCCATTAATTCTCAGTTGGTTCCCAAATTGTGTTGCATGCACCACTGGCGGTATGGCTGCTTGATGCTCCTTCAGTTAACAAGTTTTTTTAAGAGGGTGATACATGAACCAATATAGTCTGGGAACTGCTGCAAGTCAAAGACCTCTATTTGCAGAAAGAAGTTGCTAGGCATATATCACCTCACAGCATGCCGCCTTGGAGGCATTCTCATTTTGATGGGTGACATGCAGAGAATACAAAAAAAGGCCATAGAATGTGGGTTTGCAACCTGTTAATTGTGGCTTTTCTGAGCATTCTTATCTTAAATGGGGAAGATCCTAATGTCACAATTCAGGAACCTGCATTCCCCCCCTTGGGGTCCAGCACGGGGATCCACAGTAGGCTCCAGGCTCCTCAGTTGACAGCTCTTGCACAGGCTGGACCTGCGCCTCTCTCCCTCCTGACTGGAGTATTTCCAGACTGCACAGCTTCCTGCTTACGCTTTGAGCTCCCCAGCAAAGTCAGGCTGCCTAAGTTGGCCTGCTTTACTTTTCTCCTCACCGACAGCAAATACTGTCACTGCCACAGTTACGATACCACACAACACTTTATAAGCAAGCACCTTTATTCTTAAGGAATATTCTTACTCTTAATGCATTACAGAAAAATTATAAACCATAAAAGAACCTACATGCATGCTAATCAGCTTCCCAATGATTGCCCCCTGATTCCTAGGGCTTTGGCAGGTGAAAGGTCCTTCAAACTCTACACTGGGGTTTTTCTGTGATCACAAGTTCATCACAGCTTCAGTTCAGAACAAGCACCTTCTTTCATGGGCCAAAGTCCTTCCAATTCTTCCCTTAGGATAGGGGCCTTACTGGACCAGAGGTTCTGTCCATTAGCTGTATCAGAAGGAAGGTCTGGGTCAGTTTAAACTGAGGCTTTTTGTCCAAAAAATCCTTTTTATGTTGGTCCCTGGAGAGTCCAGTTTGAACCAGGATGGATGACCTTCTCTTCAAATGGTGACAGATCCTGGATGTGTTACATTAGTGAATTTGGTTAACCACCCTTACTGTTCTTAATTCCTGAAGGGCGGTAGTCCCCCTCCACCATGGAATTACGTACAACCACTCAACTATACATAAACCTTTTCATTTTTCCTACAATGAACTCCAAAATATTTAAACTTAATTCAGTAAGATCTGTCCAGGATATTTCTGGATACTGTCATATCTGTCACTCCTAAGGTGACACACCATTGGCCAGCTCCAACACATCCCCACTGAGGGAGAAATATGGGATAAGGAGCTGCTAAAGAGCAGACTGAGTTCCAAAAAGAGTGACTGTTAAAAAATCAAAATGTCATAATCTCCTTATAGACGGTTGCCAAAGAGAAATCTTCCCTGAGACATTTATTGCTCTCTGCATTTTTTTTCTCTTTCAACGCCCCAGGATTCTCAATCCAGTGTTGGGAGTCCCTCCTCCCGCATGGCACCTCAGATCATTGGAGCAGAGGATGACGACTTTGACACTGAACAGGAGCAGGTGGGTATCACTCTTCTGTCGCTGGGGCATCTAAACACTTTCCTTATGCCTCAGTTGTGACTACGTCCTGCCATATTGTTAGCAGACAGTTCTTGTCTGGTCAACTTTAAAAAAGAGATTGAGAGAGAGAGAGAGAGAGAGAGAAAAGAGAGGATTCATTGTCACTGTTGGCCCTAACAACAAATCGCACTTTCAGAGTCTGCACTAAAATAGTCTGATTCTTTGTTAGCCTGTCTTTTTCCCCATAACTTTAATCTCACCAGAAATTAATCTGCTTCATAGTATTGCCTAGTTCGAATTGTTTTTTTATAAGATGTAGTGCTGGTACAGCCGTGATCTTTTCTAATACCTTTGTACTGAAGAGTTTTAATAGTAATTTGCTCTTGATTCTATTCCATTATGTCTTGTATGAAAGTGTTTTAAAGTACTCAACTGTGTGGAAAAGACCAGGAAGTGGGCTGATGCTGAGCTCTTCATAAAGGGCTAGAATGGCAGTCCATGAGTCCTGGAGTTAGGCTGGTTCTGTTCCATTGCTTACCAAAGAAGAGAGAAACCAGTTGACTGGGATGCAGCCTTCCAGGTTTCTCACAGGCTTTTGTGTGCAGTTGAAGTGGACTCTCTGTGTCTTTACAGATCAACGGGCAATGCAGCTGTTTCCAGAACATCGAACTGCTGAAATCTCGCCCGGCTCACCTGGCTGTGTTCCTGCATCATGTGGTGTCCCAGTTTGACCCTGCAACGCTGGTAAGACGTCGCTCTGGAATGGTTCTACTGGGCTTGACCTGAGGGGTCTGGAATCGCCTCTCTTAAGCAGCATAATCCCAGATAGTGCAGCTGCTTTGGCTGTGAGAAAAATGCAACTCTCTTCATGTGAGGGTTAATCTCTCACGTGTGCGCTGGGCTTTTGAGTAAATGAAGGGAAATATCAGATAAATAAAATGGCCTCTAAAAGTATTGATTCATCTCTTCACAACAGCCATGTTGCAAGGTCTTCCCCAGTGTAACCGATGTTTTGAGAGGTTTATCTCCTCTGAACATGTGGGAGGAAATTCACAGGTAGAATTTGGTGAGTTCTCACTCACTCTCTCTTTCCTCCAGCTCTGCTATCTTTACACGGATTTGTACAAACAGACCAACTCCAAAGAGACTCGTCGTGTCTTCCTTGAGTTTAACCAGTTCTTCCTGGACCGAGCTGCGGTAGGTTCCAAAACAAGTGTGCCCTTTTTCTCCTCCTGCAACCGCACACAAGGACTTTTAACTCTCTCATCCAGATGTGCTGGAGAGATCTTAGAAATGCTCTAGGCACTGTGGAACCTTTGTTCGTGTCCAGGCACGGTAGACCTAGACTTCAGTTTTCTGGGGGAAAAGCTGTTGTCTGTGGGTATTTTAAATACCAGAATACTGTCTCTCTCTTCATGAAAGATCCCATGACCCATTTCATAAGAGTAGCCCAGAACTCCGCTTGGTCCCCACTCTGTGCACATATTGCAAATAACTCCAGCTACTTGGTGCTTTCCAACCTAGAGGTGCTGCATTTCATTGGTGGTGTGTGTAACTGGAGCTTCATGTACTGTGGGTGTGCTGTTTGTTGCTATGGATTAAAGCGGATACAGCCTTCTCTCCAGTGCCTCAAGTTTCTGAGGGTTTACATAGTGTTTCATCTATTGCTCGCAGCCATTATACATTATATATGGCTTCCCTATTCTTTATCCCTATTTTTTATTCCCTTGGAGGAAGGTGAAACCACTTCCATGATGCACCTAGTAACAGTGCAATGCTATCTAAAATACCTGCTGTAGGAATTACTTTGGGGAAATTCTATGGCCTGTGTTATATGGGAGTTCAAACTAGGTGTTCACAATGGTCTTTTCAGGCCTCAGAATCTATACGTTCCAAGTGGAGGAATTGCCTTTGTGACTCCTGCGAGTGCTCAGATTTGATCAGCCTATGGGGGAGAACAGCCTATTGCGTATGGTTTCATTCTTACATTTGCTTTCCTTTTTCAGAATCTGAAGGTTCCAGTTCCAGATGAAATTTCTATAGATCTAGGTACGGTCCTTTTATATTGAGTGTCCGTTGGCATAGATCCTTTTGTTGGAGACAGGAGTAACACATCTCTTAAAGAACTCTCTCTCTTTGGGGGGGTGGGAGGGCGTTTGAGGAGAGACAAATAGGTAGTAGTGTTTGATTGGGAAGAACGTTCTATACACTCTGGTACATGGCTAGATGGGAGGTGTGGGCACCTACTTTAGTATGATATTGGGTATAGCTAATACTGTTGGCACTTAATGCACTTTCACATTGTAGACAGCAGGAGGTAAAAGGTCATTACTACATAGACTGAAGAGTTTATGTGGATGGCTTTCTCCTAACACAGACTAACTATTCTAACGCATCCGATGAAGTGAGCTATAGCCCACGAAAGCTTATGCTGAAATAAACTAGTTAGTCTCTAAGGTGCTACAAGTATTCCTCGCTTTCTTTACGGATACAGACTAACACGGCTGCTATTCTTGAACCTATTCTAATACTGTGTACTTTTTCCTCCCTTCACCTGCAGAAAAAAGAAGGCCAGAACTCATTCCAGAGGAATTGCACCGCCATTATATCCAAACTATGCAAGATAAAGTCTCTCCAGATGTCCAGAGGCATCTGGAAGATTTCAGGTATGTAGACTCTTTCCTGCAGCTTGTACTGAGCACTAAACTTCACCCCTGCCCCGAGTTAACAGTCTGTTAATATGGACGGAAGTTCAAACTTCAAGGATTTGGTAATTCATCTTTGGCCTAGATGAATCCTCCATGTTAGCAAGTCATTGTGGGTATACTCTAGAATTTTGGTGCTCATTTGCTTGTGTGGGTTTAGAGCAATTCCATGGTAATCTGTGATTGCTGGGAGGGACAGCCTTGGGCTCTTCAAATGCCCTTTTTATTGGCACAGACACTGAGTTCACAGTGCTCAGATCAGACTTCCTCTCTTGGCCTTTATTGCCCCTCTCCCTATATGGGGGGCTGCTTATTGTACAGCATTCTGGTTGTCTCCGTTGACCTCAGAAGAGGCTATAGTTCTGTGAAGCTTTATTTGCGGGTTGTGAAGCCTCTTTACTCTTGTGAAGTGGTATTGGTGCTGCTTTACTGCTTGGGCCAATGACACACAAAGAGGTAAAATGACTGTCCCAAAGCCATGTAACATTTTGGTAGGAGAGGTGGGACTGGAACTCTCGAGTATTCTGAATGCTGGGAGGCCACTTCTTCATGTCACCCAACTATGTTATTTCATGCGGTTATTTTCTCTCCTTATTTAGACAGAAGCGTAGCATGGGACTGACGCTGGCCGAAAATGAACTGACCAAGCTGGATGCAGAACGTGTCCGTGACCGGGTCACGTTGGAGAGAGAGAGAGCGTGTGCAGAGCAGATAATTACCAAAATCGAGGAGGTGTTGTAAGTAGCAGTGTGTGTGAATGTGGGGGTAACATGCAGACTGTCTTCTATCTACTCAAGGCTTGACAAGAGCAGAGCAAAGGAGTTGAGAACTGAAAACCGCTCAGGGTTATCTCCTTTCCCCTCCTCCCTAGTTTGCTGCTGGTAGCTGTTGAGTTGCCCATCAGTATAATGGAGGTCACTGGAAAATGAATCCACAGCAAATATCCCCAGATAGTCCATGGTGGAATTGCTTATTCTTGGAATAAATAGCAGCTCCAGGGCTTCCGTTCTTGGCATCTCAAGTGTCAGATCCAGAATTTTGTCAGTTGGCTCAAAGAAACTTGCAGCCTCAGAATTGATTTTTAGAGGAGCTGCTGGCTTCTCCCTATGGAGTTTGGCTGGGATTTGTTAGGATTCAAGGAGGAGACCCTACACAAATAGTTGTTGCCATGCTGGATTGTTTTAACTGACAGTGTGTTTGGTTGGGATTGGTTTAAACTGTGTCTCTTATTTTCAGGATGACTTCTCAGCCTCTGGAAGAGGACAAGAGGTAATGTACCAGTTTTGTGGAGTAAGACCACCTCACCTAAGGGCTTGTCCTCACTGGGGTGGGGGATTGACGGCAGATACGCAACTTCAGCTACGTGAATCACGTAGCTGAAGTTTGCGTATCTGCCGCCGACTTACCTGCTGTCCCCACGGCGGCGGCAGGCGGCGGCACGCTCCCCCGTCAACTCCAGCTTGCGCCTCGCGGCAAGCTGGAGTTCTGGAGTCGACGGGGGGAGCTCAGGGCGATCGATTGATCACGTCTTAACAAGACGCGATAAATCGATCGCCAGAAGATCGATCCCGCGCGCGCGAGTGAAGACCAGCCCTAAGTGCTGACTCTTGGCTGTGTCTTGATTTGCTGAGCAGGACAAGATAGCCCTCTGCTGGCTGTAGCTGCAAACTCCATTTCCTAGATGTGTTCTCTGTCAGAGATCAGTCTGGATGGAGCCCTACTGTATTGGGGCAAGTTTTACTGCAGCTGACGCTTAACTGCATTGTGGTATTAATAGTATGTTTACTGTTCTAGAACTTCTGAATTATTCTACTATTATTATACTGTTCTAGAACTTCTGAATAATTGCCCAGATGTTAGAGCCATGGTTCCTCAGCCTTTCCAGATTACTGGTCACCTTGTAGGAGTGATTTGTTTTGCGTTTCTCCATTTAAAAACTACTTGCTTTGAAAATCAAACCCAAAAATACTATTACTGAATAATTGCTTACATTCTCATTTTTACCATGTATTTAGAAAATAAATCAACTGGAATATAAATATTGCACTTCTATGTTGGTTTATAGTATATAGAGCAGTACAAACAAGCCATTGTCTGTATGAAATTTTAGTTTGTACTGACTTCACTAGTGCTTTTTATGTAGCCTGTTGTAAAACTGGCAAATATCTACATGAGTTGATGTATGTCCCCCCCCCCCCCCCCCGAAGATGTCTAAGTACACCCAGGGATACAGGTACCCTGGTTGAGCACCACTGCTACAAAGGATGTATCAGTCTGCAGGTATCCAGGACTATATTTTGCATTTGCAAGAGGTCAGGTTCTATGATAGGTAAGGTGTTTCCTGGTCTCTTTTGACTGAGCCACATCAAAAGGAAATCGGTGCCCCAATGCCAGAGAAGGATTTTGAGACAATCAGTTAACCTCTGTATGCCAGCTTCTTAATGAAGAGATTGGCCAAACTCAGTTTTTACCAGTTTCCCCTCTTTCTCTTTCGTTTCTCTTGCAGCTCAACCATGCAGTATGTAATTCTCACCTACATGAAATATCTGGGTGTGAAAGTCAAGGAGCCCCGGAGCTTGGAGCAGAAGCGTGGACGTATTGGTTTCCTGCCAAAGATCAAGGTAATAGCGGCACATCCAGAATCTGTGACCAACCTTTTCAAACGTGAACACCTCAAGTTTACTTAAGTGCCTAAATATAAGTGGCCATGACTTCCAGTGGTGCTGAGGTGGGCTTATCCTGAGTGCCGGGTGTCTAAAGATGGATTGAAGAGCCTGTGTTTTGACATGTTAGCTTTGTTCCTCTCTCATTTGGCTGCCTGACTCCTGGTCACCCTTTTCTCATATTTTGAGTCCTGTAAAAGCCCTGGGTAAGGAAATGACCCTTAGAACCTGCTCCTCTCTCCTTTGAAATCTAAATACTGTTGTGAACTGTCCTGCGCTGACAGAGCGGGATAGGGATATAGACCAACTAGCGTGAATAGGTCTCTACCATCTTGAACTTCTAGGATTCTGAGGTAGTAGCAGATATATCTATAACTGACTCCTGGAAAAGTGAGTTACTCGTTTGGCTTCTCTTTGATTGTGTATTAACCACAGCAAAGTATAAAGAAAGAGAAAGAAGGGGAGGAAAAAGTGAAGAGAAGAGGCTTCCCCAGTATCCTGGGACCCCCAAGGAGACCGAGTCGTCATGACAGCAGTGCAAGTATGTTGGACTGTAGAATGTGTGTTCTGCTTACTAACTGTCTGTCTGAAAATCAGTTGGTCTCTTCACCTATCACATCCCTATATCCCAATGAGACTTAAAATCTGTTTAGGTGACCTCCACAATGCGCAGAGTACTTTAGATGCTTTAGAAACCCTCTGAACACCATCCTTGTATCAGAGCTTGAGTAGCTATTTGTTAACTGGAGACTCATTCGGTTTGAGATGTGATTTTAAAAAACCAAAGCCAGCTAATGAAATTATTCATTGAAATCTCTCTCTGAGGGTTTCTGGAGACAGCAATCAGTCTGACCTGTCTCTCTTCAGTTGGCAGAGCCATGGAAATGCAGAAGCAGCGCCATCCAAAGCACTTATCCACAGCCTCTTCAGTTAGTCCAGAACCGCCAGACTCTGTCAAGATGCGCCAGAGTGGGTCTTCCAGCGATGGCACAGACACGACATGCCCTCCTGCCAATCCCATGTCTCCTTTAGCTATGGGACCCTTTACCTCCCCGGAGGGAACCAAGGACAGCGAGACAGGTGAGAAGATGCTGGAGAGGCGAATGTTAAAGGCTGTATTGCAGATAGGATGTGTGACTTGCAATCCCGTTTCAAGAGCATGTTACTAACGTTGAGGCCCTTAGACACTCTGACTCTTCATGTTCAGTGATCTGTGCTGAGTTATGTCACTGGGTTCTTGAATGTGGCTTGACATTGGCTTCCAAAATACTGTATTGTTTGATCATCCTGAGGAAGAAATAGCCCCAGCTTCAGTGCTCAAGCACCCAGCCCTGCGAAAACAGATGAATACAATGTTAAATGCTACTCTGTTAAGGCTTCTTTCTAAGGTCAGGAGTTGTTGGGTGTGTTTTGTTTTTCCCCCAGCCTCCAAGAGAGCTCTGAAAGCTAGTTTTTGTGTTTTGATCTCTCATGGAAACTCTCTTGACCGTTCTCTTTTCAGGCCCCAAACTGTCTGGAGATGCTCCAGCTCTTAGTGACTCTGTGGATGGCGCACCCCGCACCCCTAACACCGTTTTTGATTTCCCATCCCCTCCGCTGGACCAGCTGCAAGAGGAAGAAGGAGAACTTGATAGGTATTTGTGAGCACAGGTTATTTGGAGCTGGGAAGGGTGTAACAAAGAGAATTAAAGAAGTTCTATTGGGTCTGTAGAACAAAATTGGCAGCATGGCCTATTTTGAACATTCTTTTTGGCGGCGGAGAGAAAATCGAAATGCTGCCCTGAGATAGAAACACAAACCTTCTTAAGATTTCACTTTGGAGCTCCGCTGGCTGGAATGAAATCCCATTACTCAAGCTAATTTTGTAATGTGTTGTTTGTGTTTGTTTTTTAGATTAGCTGACTTGGGAACGCCAAAACCTTTTCGAAAGTGAGTATGGCTATGAACTAGCTGGCTCTAAAGACATTACTTTTACTTTATAGTAATACCTGATATAGCACTTTACAAAGGAGGTCAGCATAATTATCCCCATTTCACACATGGTGGAGACTGAAGCATGGAGAAATGAAGTGACTTGACCAGGTGCACCAGGCAGGCCAGTGGCAGAGCTGGGAATTGAACCCAGATCTTCTGAGAGCCAATCAAGGGTGCTATCCACCAGGCCACAATGCTTATAAAGAAGAGCTCAGTGATATTTGTAATCGGTCCCTGTTGAAAATAGTTTCAGTGACTTTCCTGAATAACAGTGCTGTGTAATGGGGTTATTAATACCCAGGTTGTGAAGTGCTGCATGATGTCTGGATGAGAAGCATTAATTTATGATTATCACTGCTTATAATGGTTGGATTGGGAGTCAAGAATACTGGGTTCTGTTCCTATGGGTATGTCTACACTGGCGAATTTCTGCGCCACAAGTTGTACCACTTTTAATAAAATGCTGGAATTAAAACACTGTTGCTTGTCCAAACTGTGCTCCATGTGATGCTGGAGTACATCCACATGAGCAGCTCTTGCAATGGCAAAGACATCAGTGCGTTGTGGTTATGATGTGTAACTGGCCACAAGGTGCTTTGGGGAAGGGTCTGCAATGCCTCACGTGGCAGGCACAGCATCACATGATGCAGGTTTCCCAATCCCATTGTTCCATGGGCATCCTAGACATTGTCAGCTACTTTTTCAACTGAAGTGTGTGGGAGAGAGCGTGTAACAGGGTGCGTGTGTGCGTATGGATGGGGGGGGGGAGAGAGAGAGTATGTCCGCATGCTGTCTTGCAAGTTCAGACAGTGGCCGGAAGCAACCAGTCCTGAGTCAGGGAGCGGGGGAAACCATAACATCAGCCCCCATTTATCTCTCGCACATCCGCACACCCCTGCCTCTTTGTTCAACAGCATGAGCGTTCCACACTGAAAGGGGAGGCGCTTGTGTCTCCAGGGCAGCCGAGCTAAAACAATGAGCAGAGCGGTCACTTGAGGCATTATGGGACAGTTTTGGAGGCCAATTACAGCATAGTAAGCAGTCAAGTATCTATACCAGCAATGGAGTGCTGGAGCCTCTGCGTAAACAGCCTTGTGACTCTCATTGAGGTGGTTTTTTGCGGTGCTGCAGCTGAAGAATTTCTGCGCAGAAAGTGGCTTGGCAACATGTATACATCTGCAGTTTGAGCACTAAAAGCTGCTTTACTGCACAGAAACTTGCCGATGTAAACAAGCTCTAAATCTCTGTGCTAGTATCTCCAGATGGAGGGAAATTTTCCTCCCAACCCCCTTCCACTGTCTTACTATGTGACCTTGGGCAAATTACTTCACTTCTGTATATGTCTGTTTAGCCATGTCGTAAAATGGGGATTATAATACTCAACGCAGAAGGTGTTGTAAGAGTGAACACTAAGCCTAAGATAAAGGTCTCTGTAAAAGGGCTAAGTACCAAACTGCATCTGTAACCAGAAGCCTTCTGACAGCTTCCCTGAGTATTTCATCATAACATTTTACAACTGTTTTTTTCCTCCTTTGCCTCCATTTTGCCATTTTCTTCTCTGTGTCTGTGCTTGACTCAGAAGGCATCTGACTGGCGTGTTCTCTCTCTTCAGGATGGACAGTGTGGGCTTTGGGGATATTCAGAGTGAGGATGAGCTGTTTGAATTTGACACTGAGACTGATCCTCCCAACTGGCAGCAGCTGGTGAGCCAAGAGGTGCTGCTGGGGCTGCAACCCTATGAAATCAAACGCCAAGAAGTGATTAATGGTGAGTTCCCGTGTTTCTCTTGGGTGACCCACCAAATCCTGGAACTATATTTTCCCAAAACTTAAAATGAGCACTTTCTTCATCTGAATGGCTCACCGTTGGGGGCAAGCTGTAGTTTCTGGCCTGCAAACATCAGGTATGTGCAAACTGCTGGTACGGAGTTTATATATCAGTAGGTAGCATGCAGAGATGCTAGACTGGCTCAGTCCCAAAGCAGGAGTGAGCAATTATAGATGGCAAAACAAGAACTAGCTTACAACAAGCTGGGAGGGAGTAAAGAGGTAGGGAGGACTATCTACTGCTTTCTGAAAAGAGCACAATCTAAGGGAATGGCTCCTATCCCAGCACACTCATGAAGACTTCACCTTAATCTCAAATCATACAAGTCTACTGAGCTGTATGTGAGACTGAGTGAGCTGATAGGTGTTAACCATCCACTTGGGATAAATTGTAATTCAGTAACACATTTGCTTCCCTGCATGTTCCTATATCTAGGGTAGCAGAGCATGGTTTCTGATTCCTTAGTACACCAGAATCTGGGCCAGCAAGAAGGGCACCGATGGGGGGAGAGATTTTCGCAGACTCCTGACCCAAGTTATTACATGCTCTCTAAACTGCTTAATTTATTAAGTAACTCAAATACTGGCAGATTCTGGCTTCCCCCTATAGACCATGTTGGAATCCACACCATGTAACAGCGTTAAATAAGTAATAATCCTGTATTTCTCTTCCTCCTCTTCAGAGCTGTTCTACACTGAACGAGCTCATGTCCGCACGCTGAAGGTTCTGCATCAGGTCTTCTACCAGCGTGTACTCCGTGAAGGCATCCTGACCCCCTCTGATCTGCGCAAAATCTTTTCAAACCTAGAGGATATCCTTCTGCTCCACAGTAAGGACAGATGAGGCGCCTTTCTGCTCTGCTAGCCTCACGACAGCAGGGATGGATGCACACATCTGAGATGTGCATACTTGCATCAGCAAGCATGTATAAGTATATCCGCACATAGTGAGCATCCACACACAGCACTTGAATTGCATGCACACAGTCATTTCACAATTGGTTTATAAGCATATCTGTTTCCAAGGAGCCAGATACACTCTTGTTCTCATCCACATCCCCAAGCTGTCTTAAGATGTCCCCTCTTTCATAAACAGAGCAATACTGAGATGAATACTCAAAGGCACATGCAAATAAATCTACCGGTAACCAGACAGGTGCTGCCCAGGAGGATAATAGGCAGAGGGTTACAAAAGGGAGCAATATGCATTTGGATGCTGATGCTTCTGAAAAGCAGTGCTTCCTAGTGGTTAGAGCAAGGGACTGTAAGTTAGGATTTCAGCAATATCTCTGTGTGATTTTGGGCAAGCCACTCGCTGTAACCTTGCTGTCTGTTTCCCCTCATTTTGAAATTAGAATAGCATTAAGCCTCTCCTCATTGTGAAGTAGACAAAGTAATGTTGGAAAAATTCTCAGAGTGGTTATTCATTCTTGTTAATGATTCCTGTTTATCAATTTTAGCCTACTATCTAGCATTTCTCTGTCGTTTCACTTGAATTTGTCATGTGATTATTGCAAATCCAGTTTCCATTTTGGTTTGTTCCCATTTTGAAATAAATGACCAATTTAGAAGACCATATTAATTATTCCTTCTTTTGTCTTTTTTCCCTCTCCAGCTGGTTTGAATGATCAGATGAAAGCTGTCCGTAAACGGAATGAAACCTCTGTTATTGATCAGATTGGGGAAGACTTGCTAACCTGGGTAAACTGAATTTCTTTTTCTCCCTGTTCAGAGACGTAAATATTCCTGAAAGCGAGAGTCCAATAAAATAGAAATAAAACCCCAGGGAAACCAGTGTAACTTGCACTAAGAACACAATATCTGAAATTGGTAATTTCTGTGGCGCTAATATGGAGATGGGGACACAGGAGTGTGAGAAGATGGAGGGAGCTGAGCATGGAGTTTGAGTGTTTTATCTAGCAGTATGCTTTATTCAGTTAAAGATAAATATGTGTGAGTCATTTCTTTAAAGGTGACCTGCTTAGAGGGAAAAACTTGTCTGCCTTTTTTGCTTCTTTATGATGTATGAAAGACGGAAAGGAGGGTTGCGGGGAGGGGGCATGTGGAGAAAAGGAATGGGCTTTGCTGGGTGGTTGTCCATTTTATATTTTTACCATGGAAATATTGAGAATATAAAGTATTATATTCCCTGTGTTTTTGCTGGAGAATTCATAAAACTACTAGAGAATTGGAGTGGGAGTTTCCTCAGACCCAAATGGTAGGAGTGTTTGAGTGTTTCAGACTTTCTGTTGCTGTCTTGTGAAACCTATTTAATTGAGAGTTTCCAAGTTAGGCTAAAACTCCTCCCATTTTCAGTTGTTCAGTTTTCAGTCTCTTGTGATGTGTTCATCCCGCCAGTTCTTCATTCCTCTAGCCAAGAAAAGGCAACACAGACCTGATATTTGGGATGGATGGAACCCCAGACCTTTTGGGTCTCCACTGTATATTGTAAAGAAGCAAAATATTGTGCACACATTTGTTTTTCCTTTGCAGGTCACTTTTTAAAGTGTGTGAATGGAAGACATGGGATGTCAGCAGGCTGAGCATTGTTCACACCAATGCTCTCTCCCAGCGCTGGTGCCACGACTGCACAGCCATGTTAAAGTGCTGAAGTGACAGTGCTTTAACATTGCTAGTGAAGACATACCCTTAGGCTGTCTCAAGGGTGGGTGCTAAGGAGAGCAGATACGAGACTGCACTGCAAACCTCTTTGCAGTCATCAGCCCTACTTTTTCCCCCGCACCCCCCAACTCAACCTGCCATCTGGGTGCAGAAGTTTTGGGGCAGGCAATAAGATCACATGTTGAATCCTGGGAGCTTGTAGTGGATGGCCCAAGCACATGATTTCACAGGCAACCCTGGATTTGCATGTACAGGCCAACAATACGGTAAAATAGGCCCAGTTCATCCCTCATTATTTAAATAGGTATAATTGTACCTGCTTACACCAAGGCTGATTTTGACTCAATGGCTTGATGGACAAAGCAATGGCAGAGTCCTCTTCTGAGTCAGCGGAGACCTCTGAGCCTTGCAGTACTTTCTGCCTTTGCTATTGCTAGAAAGACAGTGACTGTGAAAAGTGGGTTGGGTAAAAGCAGGTCTAGCGGGAAAGATCTTCTCAGCTGCAGAGGGTTCCTTGTCAGGTTGGTGTGAAGAAGGCTTAAAGGCAGTCCGTATCAATTAGAGATGAGAGGTGTAAACATGGCTATTTTGGGGGTCTGGGCAGCCTCTTTGCCTTCTGCGAGCCATTCCAGCATGTGCTAGAGCTCGCTCTGGCATGTGCCCAGTTTCTGTCTAAATTTGGCTTCCTTCGTTTCTTGGCACAGTTCAGTGGAGCAGGAGAGGAGAACCTGAAACACGCAACTGCCACCTTTTGTAGTAACCAGCCTTTTGCTCTAGAGGTGATCAAATCACGGCAGAAGAAAGACTCTCGCTTCCAAACTTTTGTGCAGGTGAGTTTCACTCAAATTGGAACTGGTCCCAAACTTGGATGAAGGATAACCGGGGGCTGTAAGTAAGGTTAATACAATTAGCAGGATTATATCTAACATTGCCATTGGATTGGGATTATTTCCAACACCAGATTGTCTCTGTTAATCACTTCTGGACAGGTGAACCTTTAATGATGGGGATTAAAGTTAATGTGCTGGTAGAGAGAAACATATGGGACTTAGATACCCATCCCTTTTACACTGTGTACATGCTCGATTGAGAACAGGTGTTGTGTAGCACTGTAGGGCAGAGTAAATTGTTAGGTGTGCACCCTGAACACAAGAGACCTGTGGTATACCTATCCCACTGGGAAAGACCTCAGCATCTGTGCTATCTGAAGAGGAGAGCATTATCTGCCTTACCGCTGGATGGGAACTCTGGTAATACAAACGCTGATGTAATTTTGAAAAATGTAGTGTCTACGTAGTGTGAAAGACTAAGCTGATGTCTTCCCTATATGGCAGTGACGGAGATGGATTATGGATGGTACCAGCCAGTGTGAAGTAATGAGGGAAGGAAGCCACTGCTTATGTGATGAGCCTTTCCTATGTGTAATTGCAAATGAAACCGGGCTGTGGAGTCTGAGTGATAAATCTAGGCATTTCTTGTCTTGTATTTAATTACCGGAAATGTGAAGTAATAGACATTTATATGATGAATAGATGGTACATGTTCAGGTAATTATAGTCTTAATAAAAATGACAAATGTCATTATTACACTGTTCAATTTTAGGATGCTGAGAGCAATCCACTGTGTCGCCGGTTGCAGTTGAAAGATATCATTCCCACTGAGATGCAGAGGCTGACTAAGTACCCCCTTCTACTGGATAATATCGCTAAGTACTCAGGTAGAGCATTTCCACGAGGGAGCTGTTATCTTTGTGTGTGCATCTTGGCAGTTTTACCAAACAAATCTGACTCTTTAAAATGTACGCATAATGGATACATCATTGCCATGGGTCCGTGACTGTTCGCAGCATGTATACTCTGCCCTTTCTCGTGCCTTTTCTAACATCCACTCACTATGAGAAAAGCACATGCATTTTGGAAATAAGGTTCAAAACAGGTTCGATGCCCACAAGTGGAAAACGTTCTGTCTTAAGCCTTTTTAATTTGTGTCCTGTTAATATCTAGGTTCTGTGACTATTGTTTTCTTTTATCCAATGTAGAACACCTTTGCTGGGAGGATTTAAGACAGACTCGTATAGAATACCTCATAACCCAGTGGCTAGGGGCCTCAATTATGGTGTGAGAAACACAAGTTTAGATCCCTTTTCCACATCAGACAGGATCTGGGTCTCCCACGTTCCAGGAGAGTATCCTGACACAAATGATATGTTTGGTTATAAGGGAGTTGCTCCTCCCGGATTTTGCGAATCTTGTTCTCTTTTTACTTCTGTCAAAATGCCTGAAATTGAAGTGATTTTTTTCAAATTGGAAAAAAAATTATAAATATCCAAAACAAGATCTGGTAGTAATGGGGAATTTGAACTACACAGATGATGATGGAAAAGTAATATAGAAGTTATTGGAATGTATTGGGGACAACTTTTTGTTTCAGAAGGTGGAGGAAATAACCAGGGGACAACCACTTTACGTTTGATTCTGACCAACAGGGAGGAGTTGGTTGTGAATCTAAAGATTTAAGGTCTTTGGTGCTAGTAATCATGAAACAATAGATTGCATGATGGGAAGGAAAGGAAGGAGAGAGAGCAGCAGAATATGGACAATGGACTTCAAAAAAGCAGTCTAACAAACTCAGAGAACTGGTAGATCAGGTACCAGGGGAAGAAAATCTAAGGGAAAAATTAGTTCGGATGAACACTATCTTAGCAAGAATGTTCAAGGCACAACAGCAAACTATCCCCATACAAAGGAAAGATAGGAAGATTAGTAAGAGGCCAAAAAGGCTCCATCAATAGCTCTTCAATGACCTGAAAATTAAAAATGAATCTACAAAAAATGGACAAATTGCTATGGATGAGTACAAAAGAATAGCAGGAACATGTAGGGACAAAATCAGCAAAGCTAAGGAACAAAATGAGTTACACTTAGCAAGGAGCATAGAAGGTAATAAAATTAGATTCTATAATTGTATTATGATCAAGGGAACATGAAGGCCAATGTTGGTTGTCTATTTAGTGGGGAAGGAGAAGTAACAAGGAACAACAGCAAGAATTGACTGAGGTGTAATACCTCCTTTGCTTGCCTCCACTAAAAAGGTGAATTGTGACCAGATATTTAATTCAGCTAATATTAACAAGGGGGGAGGAATGCAAGCCAAAATAGGGAAAGAACAGGTTAAAGAATATTTAGATTAATTTGATTTTTGCAGGTTAGCAGGGCAGATAAAACTCACCCAAACATACTTAAGGAATTAGCTGTAGCAATCTTGGAACTGTAGCAATTCTCTTGAAAAATTCATGGAGATGGGTAATAGGTAAATATAGTACCTTTCTTTTTAAAAGAGGAATAGAGAGGACCCAGGGAGTTATAAACCAGTCAGCCTAACTTCAATACCTGGAAAGATGGATTTGTGAAGAACAAGTCATGCCAAACCAACCCCATTGCCTTTTTTGACAGGATTGCTGGCCTAGTGGATAGAGGTGAAACTACATGTAGATATATAAAATAAAAAAAAAATATGATATGATATGATATATCTTGATTTTAGTAAGGCTTTTGACGGTCCCATGGGATATTTTCATAAGCATGCTAGGGAAATTTGGTCTAGATGAAATTACTACATGTAGATATAAAAAAATTTGGTCTAGATGAAAAATTTGGTCTAGATGAAAAAACTACATGTAGATATAAAAAAAATAAAAATAAAAATGATATGATATGATATATCTTGATTTTAGTAAGGCTTTTGACGGTCCCATGGGATATTTTCATAAGCATGCTAGGGAAATTTGGTCTAGATGAAATTACTGCAGGGTGGGTACACAGCTGGTAGAAAGACTAGAACAAGAAGCAATGATCTCAAGTTGCAGTGGGATAGTAGGTTGGATATTAGGAAAAACTATTTCACTAAGAGGATGGTGAAGCACTGGAATTAGGTTATCTAGGGAGGTGATGGAATTTCTATCCTTAGAGGTTTTTAAGGCCCAACTTGACAAAGGATCTGGGGGTTATAGTAGATCACAAATTGCATGAGTTCCCAATATGGTGCACTTACAAAAAGCTAATATTCTGAAGTATATTAGCAGGAGTGTCATATATGCACTGTGTGAAGAAGAACTTCCTTTTATTTGTTTTAAACATATCTAGCTCCACTCTTTGAACTTGGGCCAGTGTGTTGCATTAGATACTGGACTAGATAACCCATGATGGCCATTCTTGTTTGTATGTTCTTAATTCTTCCATTACCCCCCCTCCTGGAGCTCACCTCTTCTTTATTTCTTTTGCTCTGTTGTAGAACGGCCTGAGGAGAAGGAGAAAGTGAAGAAAGCAGCAGATCACTGCCGTCAGATCCTTAACTATGTGAACCAGGCTGTCAAAGAATCTGAGAATAAGCAGGTAGGAGGGGAGGGAATGAGAAGGCTGGAAAAGGGTGGAAGATGGGGAGACGAGAAACTATCCAGAAACACTAGTACTGTGGTTGAAGGAATGAAGCACATTTTATGGTGTGTGCTCATGCTACTCCTAGAGCTGGAATCCCAGGCCTGTGTGATCTTGTTGAAGTTCTGCCCATACTTGGACTCTTCCAAGTTGTCCCAAACCAGTATAACCATGACTTCATCATGTGTCTTCCAGCGTTTGGAAGATTATCAGCGTCGTCTCGACCTGTCCTACTTGAAGCAGTCGGAGTACCCTATGCTGGATGAGATTAGGGTGAGTGTTGGAGCGGAAGTGATGATTGAACCATGATAGTGACTCCCTTCTAGTTAAACTGGTGATACTTCCTGCTATAACTTCCTGTTGTAAAATTAAAAAAACCTCATTCCACTTGAAACTTCTCATGAAGAGTCTCTGGTGAGAGGTGAATTTATTTTATACAAAGGTTAAGTGAAACATTTATTTGATATGAAAACCTGAACCTCTGGTTGCTCTTGGAAGGTCTCCGTGAATTTATTAACTTGATCTTACAAAACGGAGAGTGTTGGTGGAACTTGTAAATGTCATGGAACAAAATTGCTATGGAATACTAGGATTTTCACTTGTATGTCCCATGAGAGAGAACTGGTTCATGGCATTTATATCCCCTTCTGAAACAACCCATCGAGTATGCACACCTGGTGGTGGGATAGCTCTACATTATCTCCTATTTCAGAGTACTGCTGGCAGAAGGGGGAAGTCCTTTGGGAGAGCTAAAACTAGAGATGCTGTCGGCTTCACAAATGGAACTTGTAGCTACTCCTGATTCACATTGAAGATCCAATGGTATAGGCAGCTGAGCTGCTAAATCCAGTGCTAGAGTGCTAGCATTTGCTAGTGACCACAGCCTCTCCCCTGTTGTCCTTTACCTAGACTACCCAGTAGCTTTCACTACCCCACTTATCCCTGGGAACACCATTCACCTTCCCAATGCCCTCTTGCCACAGGCAGGAGATCCCATGTTATCACATTCACCAAGGGCACGGGAACCTTTGTAGAAGTGGAGAAGGGGGGGAGGGCACTAGTGCTGGCACTGGGGACCATGCACCCCATTCTTTAACATGGGCATAGTTTAGGGGCTGTGGCAGTGTGCTACTGGTTTCCTGACAGGAGTGCCTTTTACCTTGACCTCCAAGGTTCCAATGCAGCAAACCCCCTATGAAAGCAACTTTTTTTTTCTTCTTCTCCTCTCCCCCACATTGACAGAATTTGGATTTAACCAAGAGGAAGATGATTCACGAAGGACCTCTGACCTGGAAGGTTAATCGGGACAAGACTATTGGTGAGCCTTATCCCACCAGCCGACTTAAGCTTGGGTTTGTGAACGAGGGCAGGGCGAGGGGGGAGGAAAGATGTGGCATAGCTCTGAGTCCCAATTCTGAGTTGTACCGCTGCATGTGAGAATGCATATCTGGTCCTCCAGCGGAGTCAGCTATTCTTGTCAAATCTGAAATGTGTCTGAATATCATTAGGCCCATGCTGGGGCCCTGCAGTCAGTCAGGAGATGAGCCAGTCCCACCTGTAGCCCTCTGCTGTGGGTCTGATGAAAAATTTTCAAGCTTTGCTTAGGCTGGCACAGCCTCTGCATATATAATGGGGGGGGGGGGGGAAATCCAGCCTTTTTATGTGCTGTGAGGTGAGGGAGTGACTCGTTAACCTGTTCCTGGCCTGTTTTTGCCCTCTACAGATCTCTACACGCTGCTCTTGGAGGATATTCTAGTGCTGTTGCAAAAGCAAGATGATAAACTGGTGCTGAGGTGTCACAGTAAGATCCTGGCATCCACCTCTGACAGCAAACACACGTTCAGTCCTGTTATCAAGCTGAACACGGTGCTGGTTCGCCAGGTGGCGACAGGTCAGTGCAACCAATGGGCAAAAACCTAAGAGTAAGCTGAATGCAAAGGCAAGGCCATTTGAGAAAGGTGGTTTTGTCTAAGAGTTGGAGCAGGACACTGGGAGTCGCGACTCCTGGATTTAATTCCAGGGTTTAATTCCTTGGCTGCACTTTGGATTTGCAGTGTTACCTTGGATGAGCCCTTTCACCTGCCTACATCTGTTACCTCTCTGTAAAATGGGGTAGTGTCTTTACAGAGGTGGTGTGAGCTCGAGGTAATGTTTGTAAATTTAAAACACTCTGAGATCCCCAGAGGAAAAGTGCTTTAGAAGTGCCAGGTGACTGGGGAAGAGGGGGGAAATAAACTTCTTTTAAAGAGGCATGAGGAGCAATAACTATTTTTTGTCAGGCCTGGAAGCCAGAGTCCCCTTTGTGTTAGAGAATGAAACTTCTTTGTATTTATGTAGTTTGCCTGCTGGTTTATTTCAAAGAATTTTCCTCCAGTGCACCTTATTGGGTATCTGCCTGGTTTCAGTGAATTTGGGATACAAATGTTCAGGACAAGGCATCAGATGAAATTACTCTCCTCCTGTCTCTCCAGATAACAAAGCTTTCTTCGTCATCTCCATGTCAGAAAACGGCGCCCAGATTTATGAATTGGTGGCACAGACTGTTTCTGAAAAGACTGTGTAAGTGATGGGCTCAGTTACCTCTGCTGTGGTGGAGAGAGAAATCTTATGTCCTGCTGCCTGAGTAGTAGTTTCACTCTAGAGGGGCTTGTGAATTATTTCAAGCTCAGCTCGCACACAGAGCTAATGTCCAAAACTTTCACCTGTTGCCTCATTGGGAATTTTCCTTAATTCTTAAAAAGAACAATAATAACTCTTTGCCAGCTCAGGTTGTTTCTAGAGTTTTTCCCGGTTATGTCTTATCTCTCAAGCCTAGCCCTTCTCTTGCCTTACTAGTGCTTCTTTTTTTATTTAATTGTTTTCAATCCTTGTGAGTTGGGGCTGATGAGACCCATGTGGTTTAACTGTCAGATGAATCAATGAAATAGTCCTGCATCTGTGCAGAGTCCTACAACTTATCATCTGTCCTGGGTACCCTCAACAATCTAGGACATGTTACAGAGTGGCGGGAAACTCACAAGCGCTGTAATTTATGAATTCTAGTCCCTGTCAGAACTGTGCTTCAATCCATTTTTGATAGGAGTGCTTTGCCTCTAGATTGAGAACACCTCAGGGTGTGGATTTGTTTGTATGGTACTTTGTGCCTATTGCACAGTGCCATATACATTAGCACTATGTAATATAACATGCATAGTCAATGGGAAAATCCAGGATTGCTAGCTTTGGTACAAAGGTGGTGATACAACTGCTCATGTACATGGAAGTGTTTGAAACTAGCTGCATTAATAACACTCTGGTACCCCCACATTATGTCTTGTAAGCATTGTTTAGGAAAATACTGCCCTGGGAAACTTGATGGCTTCTTAGTGGTTGGTAATGAGATTATGTGCTTTCTGTTGCTATGTTAGGGATTTGAAACTGACTCCTCATCTCCTGTAAGCAAAACTTGCCATACAATGGCTGAGTGGTCTGTGTTATGTGAGATGAGTTGGTGGATCTCACCCAAGTTCATAGTGGACAGGTGTTGCAATATGTGAACTACCAGCAATTTGGGCAGTAACTGGCCACTGTTATTGGCTGCCTCTGCACAGAGGTCAGAGGATTGACTGAGCCATGGGGTGAATTCACTCCTGTCCCCTAGAGAAAATCCATCCAGAACTGGGTTAATAAATAGTGTGTGGAGAGTGGTGGTTTTCACTGCTGCTGTCCATGCTGTACTCGCTCTTTGGCAATAGAGAGAGAATTTCAGTTCCCAGGATTGTCAGTCTGGCATCTCTTAATGAGCACTGCAATTCCCTTTAAAGGTAAAACATTAATTAGAAATTTTAAATGTTCAGTACAGACAAAGAAATTTGTGGGCCCTTCAAGTGAGGTGCAATTAGGATAACAAAGACTTCTTCAGTGTCACCAAGCTTTTGTTCATTGAGTTGGCATCTCGAATGGAATATTAAACTCTGAAGTGCAGAAATTAGAGCTGCCTTTCAGGAATGTGTTCAATGCATTTTCAGTTAGTCTGGAGACAAAGCGCGCTTCTAGGGTTATATCCCTAGAACTGTATTTTGTTACCTTGAGAACTTTATGGAAAAGAATAAAGTCTCTCGTCTGATGCTCTGTATAAACTGACAAAATCCCAGGCACCTGCAATTGACTGCGGAATTGGTTCGCTTCAGGCCATTGCATGCAGTGGTGTTCTTCTGGCTTCATTTGTTGTTGTTGGATTGAATCTCCCACTTCTGCAACTGTGTGGTTTGTGCTGAGGTTGTTGCATTCCTTTCTCAGGGCTGGAGCATCTGCCTTGTGTCTGAAGTCACCATGGTTAACCTATGGAATTCAACTCACTGCCACAAGATGTTGAGGCAAACAATGTAGCAGTATTTAAAAAAACCCGGACATTTCTATTCTTTCAAGACTATCCACAATTATATTAGCTGGGTTAAAAAGGTTACATGAGATAGCATCCTTATATGCTTCAAGTGTCTCATGTGTGTCTCACTCTTGGCCTCTCACAGATGGCAGGACCTGATTGCTCAGATGGCAGGGACAGTAAAAGTCGAGGCATCTAAAAGGCTGATTCCATTACCACAATCAGGACCTGGCGAGTAAGTAAAAATCACTCTTGGCTTTTGGTTTTCCAGTGGCTTTTGTCCATTACTGAGCATTGATGATGCTGTTAGAGTGGTAGAAATGCATGGGATTCACAGAATTTGGTCCTTTCCCCTTCCTGCAGCGAGGAGCGTGAGGAAGAGGAGCAGCAGAAGCTGAAAGAAGAACAGCATGATATCCCTGCCAGTGGTATGCAGAGTCCAGGTAACAGCATAAGTCAGTGTGCTGGATGCAGTATAACAGTGATGGGCTTTGCCTTTCATATTATAGGGATCTTTCTGCTGCAGTGAAAGTTGGTGTTTGTTTTTTTGCTTGGCTCAGAAAAGCCTTCACTAGAAGTCCCATGGGAGAGTGAAACCTGGTCTGTTGAGATATCCCTGCTTGTCTTTCCCAGCTCCTCTTAAACTGCAGGGCAAGGAGACTCTGCAGAGGTTCAGCTACTTAAAAATAATAGCCCATCCTACAGATATGCATTCTCAAATTATCCTTGGGAAAGAGAGTGCCTATGGGTGGTTCAGAATACCTAGTGGGACATCTAACTTTATTATGTCTTTTCTGTTGGCTAGATAAAGATTTGGGACTTGAGTCTCCCTTGATGCTGAAGGCTCAGTCTCCTTCAGCAGTGATGGCTGAGAAGTCTGAGGTAGAAGATCTTCTTGATACTGAAAGACATTTTGAGCGAGAGCAACGGGCAGAAGTGACTCTCAAAGAACCTTCGGCGCACTATGGACCAGCAATCTCAGAAGAGCGGTGGGCATTGGATGCACTAAGAAACTGTAAGTAACAATGATTCTATGGACAGAAATGGCCCTGGTGAGTCTTGATTTGGATCTGGGAATTTTCAGGTCGACAGTTTGATCCCATGGACTAAAGTAGTATTTTCTGTCTGTTCCTAGTAGAAGCTCTTATGTTCCCATCTGGGCTTCAAGGCAGAGTGGGCTAGAAATCAGGAACTCCTGAGCTTCCATTACAGTGCAGCTGCTGGCTCTTTCTGTGAGCAGGTCCTCCTCTGCCTTCGTGTGCCCATCTAGCATAGTGGAATAATAATACTGATTTCTGAGTTCTTCATTCTTGTCCATGAAGTCCTTTGGGGAGACGGAGTAACACTACAGTGCTTTATACAGGATATTGGAAGTATTACTGCAGTCACAAAGATTTTTTTTTTTATATACAACTTACAATTTACCAGTGGGAATCTCATTGCCACAAGATAATATCAAGGCCACCATTTTTCAGTAGTATTCAGAAAGGGATTGTATATTTATCTGGATAACAAGAACACCTAGAGTTAAAATTAGGAAGGTTAAAGGGGAAAAAAAAAGCATGGAAGTGATCTAGAACCTTAGGCTGTAAACCAACCTCTAGCTGAGGGATTTAGAAAGAATTTCCTCTTTGAGCAGGTTATTTCATATTTTCTCACTTGACGATGTCTTGCACCTTCCTGTGAGAAGTCTGATATTGCCCTGTCAGAGACAGGACTACATGGACTCTGATCGGATCAGTATGGTGATCTCCCAGCTACCTTACTGATGGTCAGGTGAGACACAAACATGGTTCCTTGGTGACTCTGAAATGGATGTGGTGCCTCTAAATAAAACTGAACTGTGCTACTGGGAGTGGTCTAGATCACTTCTTAATTGGCCCTCTTAGCTCAAGGCATACAGGTGCTTTGACTGAGTTCCTTGCCTAATCCCTCTCCATGGGTCTCTTCAATTTAACAGGTTATCCTGGGTCTTTTGATCCATATTATGTCAAATTTTTACAGAATTCAAAGCATTGTTCTAGGACTGGGTGCTTTCAAGTATTTCTTGTGCTTGGGCTTGTTGTTAATGGAAGCTCGTTCTAGAGGGGATGGATGTGTGCATTTGATAACATCAGTGACGGAATGTCGGTCCTGCCTGCTAGGATTTAGTGAGAAGCCCTCTAGCAATAGTAATGGGTCACTTCATGTTTCTGAAAGCGCCTTCTATTCAACCGAGTGGCTCCTTTGTTTTAGGAACTCATAACACTGTGGGTGTTATGCAAGTGTGAACTTCTAGCTACATGAAGTGCTTGGACAGCATTATATCTGCTTGTTCTTAAATGTTGTGGTTGAAGTGAGAACTAAAGCATCATAGGACAAAGGCCAAACAAGAATCTCCCATATAATTTAGAGATCCTGAATGTTTGTATGAACTTGCATGGAGAGTTTGCATTCCAACATTTAGAACTAGAGGTTATGCCATGGAAAGGTGATTTCCCTTGAGTCTGCAGTAGGATCTTTGCGTCAGCCTGCAATGATGATGTTCAGTTAACTCGAACGTTCCCAGTACACCTTTAACATCAGATGTGGGGGCCTCAGCATTGGCTGCATTATGTAGTGGTTGGAACTGGGGACTGGAAGTCAGGGGATTTAGGTTCTCCTCATGACTGCCACTGATTTGATGGATGATTTAGCTAAGCTGCTAACTAGACTGTGCCTTAGTTTCCCCATCAGTAAATTGGGGATAATACTACGGTACTTATTCACCTTCATGAAATGATTTGAGATCCTATGATGTAAGGCACAAAGTAATACAACAGTGCTCCAACCATTTCTTTGTACCTCTCTCCCCGCCTTGGCAACAGTAACAGTGAGAGAGCTGGTCAGAGAGTAAACTCTTTCAGGAAGAGATATCCTAACATACATCTCATTGAGTGTACAGTGGAGATGGCTTATATAGTTCAATGAATGTTCCACGTTTCCTTTCCTTTCAGTGGGCTTGCTGAAGCAGTTGTTGGTGCAGCAGCTGGGGATGTCTGAGAAGTGGACCCTTGAAGACTGGAGATGTTTTCCCAGGTATAGGACCGTTTCCCGGGGGGCCCAGGCAGAGAGTGGTATCCAGGATGGACTACGGCATTCTGACGACAAGGTGCAGCAGCTTGGAACAGACCAGATGCCTCCCAGAACTGAAACTAGTGACTCTACAGCTTGTTATGGCCTCCGGACTTCAACCGAGTTTCCAGCTCCACAGGATGCTGTGCAGCTGGGGTCTAGAGACCCCAGGTCTAGTAACAATTTAGTAATGGACCATGTGAGCATGAATCTGGAAACCCCTACCCCGGAGCTGGAAGGGGTGGGTGCTGATGATAGTGGAGAGCACTTCTTTGATGCTCGTGAGGCCCACAGCGATGAGAATCCATTGGAAAGTGAAGTAATGGAGAGGAAGGAGGATGAGGAGGTGCACTTACGGATCTCAGGTGAGCATATCCTACTCTACACAGTACATTAAGGTGTGGCCAGTCCCGCTCAAACGTCAGGGACTTGACTGTGTTCGAAGACCAGAAATGAAAAGGAAATATATGGTTAAAAAGAAGCACAATTATGCTTTCCTGGTGGAATCTCCCTTGCTGACTCAGTACAGGACACTTGAACATAGCTCGTCTGGGCTTTAGAAGTCCTTTTAGCTTTGGATGTATCGAAATGGCTAGTACTCTACACTTTAGAAGTGATGTACAGACATGGATCACCTAAAGAAATCCTCAGTGGACTAGAATGTCTCATCTGTCTCTCTTGTTGATACAGAAAAATATGGAGACAACATTTTGTTTCCAGAGAACGTAACAAGGATGGTTTGATGCTCTTTAATGAGTCTCAACAATGCAGCATCTACAGTGTTGCTACTTTAAATGCGTGACCCCTGGGGATAACTGGGGGGGGGGGGGATTTTACAGTCGTGTAAGATATGCCACTTTGTGGCCACTGTTTGGGGTTTTTTTGCTTGAGCTTCAAAAAGGAGCTTTCTCCAGTTTGGCTTTGCTTGGTAATAGTCTCCACAGATCCCCTGTCATCAGGTCTGAAGCTCTTAAAGCTTTTCTTGTTTATATATCAATATATAAAGTAATGGTTTCCTGAGCAGCAGCTCGAAACTGATCTTTTTTAGCTATGCAGCCAGGTTGTATGCACTTGGACCTCACTAGAATGGTAGCCCAAGATAGCAGCTGCACATGTTTTCCTGGGGCTTTGCAGGTTCTGTGATGGATGGCCCCAGGATCCTGCTGTGCATCTGAAGTAGTGGTGCTGTACTGAATGAATGACGATGCAGTTAATTTGTCATGTGCATGTTGCAGTGCGAGTAGCTGTCAGACTTGGAACACCTTTTCCATAAATAGACTTCATTTTAAAATAGGACTTTGTGTGATAAGCTTGTTTCTGACTGGCTGAATGATGCCATCCAGTCATATATTGAAAGTCTTATTCCCCTTTTTTCTGTGGTGTTAAAACACTTTCAATTATTAAAAGTGAACCAACATCTTCAAATCTAATTTATTTTTCACTTCTTGTACTGTTTACTTTTTGCTTAACTAAGCAGGGACTTTGAAACTAGATAGACCCAGTCTGGTCAATTTCTACTTCTGATTTTCATGCACTAGCTTAGCTGCAACACTGCAAAGAAATTGAGGACAAAATTCCAGAGGCACATGCAAATCGTGAAAATAATTAAGAACATAAGATTGACCATACTGGATCAAACCAATGACCCATCTAGCCCAGTAGCCTGGCTTCCAGCAGTGGCTGGAGACAGATGCTTTAGAGGAAGTGAACAGAGCAGGGCAATTGATCAAGTAATCCATCCCCTGTTGTCTAGTCCCAGCTTCTAGCAGCCAGATGTTTAGGAACACCTGGAGCATGCTTCCCTTGGCTAATGACCGTTTATAGACTATCCTCCATGAACTTCTCCGATTCTTTTTTGAACCAAGTTATACTTTAACCTTTTAACAACATAACCTGTGGAACTCATTGCCAGAGGACTGTGTGTTGTGTGAAGAAGAACTTTTTTGTTTGTTTTATGTTTGTTTTAGACACCCAGCAGTATGATTGGTGGCTAGCATGGATTCCACTGTTGTAATTAGTAGCATGCGTGTCAATATTTTTAAGATACCTTCTTATGAGAGAAGCGCAGAACAAGAGACAGAAAAACCCTATTGGGTTATCTAATACTATGGTTCTAAAACAGACCCTACGTACACCTCTAGTGTTCTCCATTCAGAACCAGTCTAGTCCAAACCTGTTCAGGGTTGGGCTCTGCAGGGTATCTTCTGATACTTTATCTAGTCTGTTTTAAAACATGACAAGAGATTAAATTCTCTCTCTCTCTAGTTCAGCCACCCATGGCGATTTTGTTGACCTGGTGGTGCTAGTACAAAACTCTTTTCTTCACAGGAAATTATTTGATCCTCGATGGATATGGAACGGTGCAGGAGAGCTCTACAGATGAGGACGTGTCCTCTCTAGTTCTACAGTGCACTGCCGGCCACTCCTCTTTGGACTCAGCATACCAGCAGCCGATTTCCCCACGAGATACCCAGTCAGATGAAGGCAGCTCCCCGTTTGCGGAGGAATTTACGGCCTCACGCTGGGGGCCAGTGGACGAATTGTGCTCCGATGCACCAAGCCCACACTTCTCAGTAGAGTCGCGTATCCAAATGATGCAGTACATTCAGAAGATAGAGGCTGACCTTGAACACTTAAAGGTACAACACATTTTTATTTGAATTAAGATTTCACCTTTATTGATTTTAACTTGGGGGAAGAAATCAAACCAAGAAAAGTACAGGGCTGTGAATACAAGTGCTTGTGTGTGTATATATATGTATGTATGTATCTTTGGATGATCTCCAGGGAAGGGACAGGAGAAACCAAGAGCTCTATATAAATATGGGAAGATGTTAAATATATGTAGCTGCAGACAATTTGGAGATGCAGACAGTTCTCCAGAGTTATGAGAAGTGGAAATTTAATTTAGTGGGTGTTAAAATAAGGCTGCAAAAATGGGGAGTGGGGAACTGGACCAACCTCCTGGGAAATACGAATAACTGATCTGGAAATGCTTACCCAATTATCACTTACTGATGGTAATGTAAAAACAGAGTCAAAATCCCCATTGTGCCAGTAGTAAGTATTTCAAACCCACTCATTTCTAAGTCACTTTCTCTGCATTCTGGGGATTCTCTGTCCCATTTTGAGGGTTAGTCTTAGTCCATCACAGCCACAGCTCCCAAATAAATGGGGTCTTTAGTACTGTTTGCTGAGAGACCTGCCAGTTCACTGGGACTTTCTTGCTTAGTTCTAATGTAACCGAGATCCAAAAGGAATAAGGCATTGCATACTCTTTTTCCCTGATGGAGGAACTTCTAGTGATGGTTTGAGAGCTGGCGATGGAACGTGTCTAATAACATGTGTAATTAAAATCCAGTCAGTTCCACTAAAATGTTTCCTATTCCAAGAGAAGAGCTCTCTGGAGGTTCATTAGGTACAGAAATAAAGGGCCAGGTGGGTTTTGTCTTTCAGGAAGTTGAGGAAAATTACACCACTCTCCTTCGCCAAAGGCTGGCTGGCTCAGCCCCCGCAAATGAGCATTCAGGTATGTGAACGCATCATCCCTTCTCCTGGTGGCTCTTTCTAAATGGAAATGGATGTTAAAATATCCTTGAACTCTGGCAACAAGTACAGTGAACAAAGCTAGTTATTGATCTTTCAAAAAAAATGTCTTGAGAGATGGCACTATGGCTTCAGCCTTTTAGAAGCTGCCATATCCACAACATTGTAAATCTGCTGCTCATGTATTGCGTTCTCTGAGGATGTGTGAATTTGGGCACCTTTCTCCCCCGCTTTTCTTTTCCCCGCTGCAAGCCCATGAATAAGGGGTTGGGCTTGTCTTTCAAAAGGGTTTGGATCAGTTTAGGGACTGAAGTCAGATGAGTTACGGCTATTAGCCAGGATGGGCAGGGATGGTGTCCCTAGCCTCTGTTTGCCAGAAGTTGGGAGTGGGGAACAGGGAACACTTGATGATCACCTGTTCTGTTCGTTCTCTCTGAAGCACCTGGCATTGGCCACTATCAGAAGACAAGATATTGGGCAAAGTGGACAGGATATTGTCAAGTCTGTCCCAGTATGACCGTTCTTGTCAGTTAGATTGCAAGGTCTTTTGGGTTAAGCCCCTCTTATGTTTGTGTGTAAAGCACCATGGACACTGCATAAAGAAGCTATCACAGCTCCCTGTAAATTTAGTTTGAGCAGATCCCTGTGATGCCTGCAGATGTGTTCTCCAAGTCAACTGTGGCACACGGTTATCCCCACAAACAATGCTGTCTGAACTGGCTGTGCATTTTGAAGGGCTGGTGATGCTCACTTCTCCTGCGGCTTATTTTCCCCCTACCATCTCTTTCTTTTGCAGACAAAAGTTAGTCACGTTTTCTGGAAGTGGCTGAAAAGTGGACGAGCGCGTCAGCCTCGCATCAGCCTCGCATCAGCGCCTACTAGTTTCCGTGCGGACTCTGAGATGAGAGCGTTCTGTCTGTGGACCATCCAAGTGCTAACCATGCTCTAGCAGAGTGGGAATGGGGTGCTTTCCCTGTGGGGCATCTGCACTAGTTTGTCAGTGAGAGAGTCTCTTCTGTTCTCTCCTCCTCCTCTTGCTACCAGAAATTATGTTTGATTCAGAACAACAACTACGAAACCAAACCAAACCAAATGTACAGAGCTTTGGGTGTAGGATATAAAAATGTATTTAGACATTTAAAAAAAATCAATGTATTTATTTGACTTCATTCCATGTATCAAAAGCACATTTTAATTTTTTTTGTTTGCTTTTGTTTTAATTGGGTAGTAACAGTTCTAGTAGCCCTTGGAATCTAGTGCACTCTGGATCCCACTGCTCCAGAAACAAAGGTCAGATCTGAGAAGGGCGGGAGGGGTGTATTTTGTTTCTTGATTTCACTGGATTGGACGCCATGCTCTTTGCTGGCAACCCAACTGCCACATGCAGAGTTACTTGCAAAGGTGTTCGATGACTTTTGGTGGGAACGGGCTACATTCAACAGCCTGTGAACTGGCTCCACTTGGAGCGAATGCCTGTTCTTTGTAGCTCACGTGCAATGAGAATTCTCTGTGCACTAAATAGCCAGGCACTTGAAATTCGCAAACCATTTTCCCCTTGGTGGTCTCCTTCATTGACTTGGAGGATCTGACAGGGAGAGGAGAAAGCTGGGTTTAATTTTTTTTTTCTTGACTTTATGTTGGCCTTGATAGTTGTCTCCTATTTAAAGCAATGAACAATAGTTGGAGCTCCGGCACTTGTGTAACTGTTCACCAGATCAAGCAGGAAAAAATGCAAACCCAGAAATGTGAGACAGATGGGGGTGTCTCACTAAATCACTACTGAATGAACGTTGGCTGCCATTTGAGTTAGTCACAGGTACTGCTGATTATAGGGCCAGTAAATGTTAGTACCTGGAGGTATGTCTTGCTGAGTTTCATGGGGAGTGAGGGGTGTTTATTTTTATTGGGTTTTTTGTTTTTGTTTTTTGCACTGATTGTACCAAAGTGCTCTCGGATTGGAACAGATAGGTGCATTGCAGAGAAGGCAGAACTGCTGGAACCAGATTCAGGTCTCTAGCACTTCCCCTAGGCCGGTTCAACAGTTCTCTGTTGGACTTAATTTCAGACAGACCCTTCAAAAAATACAAGCTGATAACAGAACTAGCACTGGACACTCTAGACTGATTACTGAGGGTGCCTGCTCTGAAATTGGTGCTAGGATGGGCACTACCTGCTATGGGACAGTTGGTTTAGGACGTTCTTAGCCTCTCAAACTTCTGGAATCACAAACTGCTAATTTAAAGTGTGCGTAACACATTCTTTCTGCACCAGGTACCCAAGATTGACTCTTTTACCAACCGCGACTGAATAACGTGCCAAACCAGTAAATCCTCTTCACCCCCTTAGAAGCACTACAAGAAAGTGTGCATTACTGCATGGGCCAGGATGTGCGGAGAATCTCTTTGGTCAGTGGAAAGGTTGTTCTCCCTGCTCCATATTCCCTGTAGCTAATGACAGAGGATCAAAATTGCTTTTCCACTCCTGTGAAGCAAAAGCCAGTTCTTGTCCTTTTCCTTAAAAAAAGATCTTATCCAGGTTGTTATCAGTTGAACAGAGATGATTTTGGATCCATTTTACAAGTTGGGGCCGTTGGAGAGCAGAGAGGATTCTCTTGTAGAAGCCAAGTGTATGGAGCTAGAGGCTCCTGTGTTATATCTGTATGAACGTACTATCCGCATTAGCTAAGAGCGTCCAGGATCAGACAGGCAGGATCTCTGCACCCAGCCCCAGCCATATGGTTCTGTTAGTTTTAAACCTCTAGACTTGCTCTAATGAACCCAGAAATTAAATGGTTGTAACAAATGGTGCCTGACACTGTGTGGAGTCTGCCTTTCACCCAGTCCTGCCACGAAGATCACTTGGTCCATGGCCAAGCTTAGTTTTTGTTGCCTATTTCATTTTATAGCTATTGGTTCTTCCCCCTTTATCAGCATGGTGTGTGTCTCTTACAGGGATGGATGGAAGAGCTGATTTTTCCCTCTGCATGAATTGGAGCAGTCGCTATAGCCCTACTGCACTAGCCTTTATAACCTGTTTCCACAGCTGTCCGAGCCATGCTTGTGCGTAGATGCCTCCATACTTCGGGCTGCATTTAATAAACCGAGTTCAGACCTGTTGTCCAAATGCAAGTTCAAAGCCCAGTGAAGATGGGGGGGGCTAGGTCCTGAGGTTCCCAGCCTCCTTCCTAGGTGCAGGAAGCCTAATGTTCTTGGTGAGAAGCATGCTGCATAAGCAGCAGATATAAGTGTGTAATGATGGCCTAGTGAGGAATGGTCTGCAGTTCCACGTCCTGGCTTGTCTGACTGCTCTGCCTTACATGCGCTAGAATTTGGGGAGAAATCCCCCACCACTCTATTAGTCAGTTCAGCTCCACCAGAGGTGACGGTGGTGGAAGGGCTAGTGAAGGTAGAGCGAAGAGATTGACCTTAGCATGTCATCTAGACTTGCACTCAGGTTACCACTACTGGCGCTTCTAACTTAGCCATAGCTTTTAGTTCAGTGGGAGGTGGGATGGGATATTGTCTCTGCGACATCTCCAGATGTGTAAGGGGAAATGTGGACTGTTCCATTCTCCACTGTGGGTGATGGTGGTGACACATGAATCTTTGGGATGATTTGGCTGGTAGGAAGAGATAATGGGGATCTCCTGGAGCAAGCAAAGAAAAGTACACTACATAGACCCAGCTTTATGGGAAGTAAAATGACATGCTGTGTTGTGCTTGGTCCTACTTGTTTTTCCATATTGATCAATCTCATGTTAAGGGCATTATTCCTTGGTGAGGGATAAGGGATCCTTCCTTTCCCCAGCACAGTGATCTGAAATCACTGGGATTCCATTTCACTCCTTAGCACATCTACTGTATCACAGACCCCAGGCATGATTCGTTTTGAAATGGGGTGGAGGGCTGACATTCAAATGCACTTTTCAGTTTTTCGCATTTTTCTTTGCTTCAGCGGCCACGGATTATCCCTTCTGTAAATTCCAGTTTCCAGTCCAGCATGAGATGATCTGGCCTGTGATTGTACGTTCCCTTGTTCAGATTGGACAGCAGGGCACTGTGTTCTCTGATGTGATTTTGTATTCTTTCTAAATAAAAAGATGACCCAGGGTTTCTCATCTTGAGTGTGAGGGAAGGTTGCTACAATGCACCCTGCAGTCCCTTCTGAGAAGTGTGTTCATCTGGTGTTATGGGATCTAGTTTGTAGGGCTAGAAAGATTTGGGTTGTGTGTGTTTGTAATGGACCGTGTGTCTTGCCCCACAAAAAGGGGAGTGATACAAATGGCAATACTATTTAGGCCGCATTTGCTCAGGTCTCTCTATCTTGCTTTCTCTGTAGGGAGAGGAGATTAAAACATCCAAGGGGCAGGATCAGAAAGGAGGATCAGGTGTGAAAACCCAAGGGCCTGAGTAGCCTAGATGCCCTGGTCAGCTTTTACACCGCATCCCTCTGCCTAGTTTGTGCTTCTAATAGAAGCACAACATCTAGAAAACGTAGATACTCACTGACTCTTACAGAAACTGCCCCTTTGGCTAGAAAAGGTGTCTGTTACCTGTGTAGGTGATCCTTGATTGAAGTTTCAGTGCTGATGGTAATTGGTATTGCCTTTGCCCCTTGGGCTCCCCCAAGAAATCCCTTTTTCTTTTCCAGGTGCCAACTGACAAGCAGATGTACTGCAAAAGGGATATACTGCAGCCAACACTGTTTTTATTTTGAATTAAGTCTCTTTTTGGAACTCTTCCTACTAGAATATTTTTATTTTCTTTGTACACCATACAATCATGTACTCTTAACAGAGATTTACTTTAAAGAGAAGAAGGAAAAAAATCTGGAAATATTCTTTAAAAAAAAATACAAAAATATCTTTATTAATAATCTTGTATTTTTACTGATCATGTTTGAATGTCTAAGAAAAGACTTTATTGTTCTAATTATCCAGATGTATGTTTGTAAAATAGCTCTTTTATGACTTAGCGGATAAGGTTGTATGTTTCTGGAATTAAATATTGGTCATTTTAAAAGTATTTCTGTTTTCAGGAGCTGGGAAATAGAAAATTTAAGCATTCAAATATCATTAAATAAGCTTAAAGGAACAAAGTCCTTAACTGGCTGCTTTTTGTGTTGGTTTTTTTTATTTCCTGGAGCTTGGCAGGACAAACTGTTCCAAAGAGAAAACTCGATGGACAGTGGAAGCTTTTATCTGGTACAAATAACCTATCAGAATCCATTGATGCAATTGCTTGGGGAGTGGATTCTTTCTCACAGTTAACACTGTTGTTCTTATTGATTAGTAGCTCTTCCCTACAGAGCCCCCTGTTGGTATCTGACACAGTTCTAACATCCTGCTCCAGCTAACCTATGCCTAGATGTGGTGTGCACCCTTGCCATCAGGAGAAGAGTATGCCACTATTCTGGTTAAAAAAAAGAATGCTTTCAAAGCCTAGTCATACTAAAAAGTCTGACTTGGCTCTGTAGTTCCAGACACAGAGTCCATCTCCCCGACTGAGTTGCCAGAGTTTCTGCTATTCTGACCCCACTTAACATTTGTATATCTTTTATGACTGGGTGTCTGTCCTTATTTCTCTTAACTTATTAAGACTTATTTCACTTAACAGCATATTGGTGTTTATTTCTGTTTGTTCCAGTGAATTCCAGTCTTGGAGCCTTTAAAATTGCCCGAAGCTTTAATGGAGTGAGTATAACGTTCTTCTCAATGTGTCTTGATAAAGCAATGGAGAGGACATTGAGAACACTCCTGTATCAGGTGGGGATGAACGAGATCATCTAACAGGTCTTTCTGTTCTTTTCTATGATTCCCGTAAAGCATTTTCTAAATATATACAAGATGTGATTTTTTTTGCAGTGTCTATTGAATGCTCGCTCAGGCTTTTCCTAAAACCTATCATGGCCTCCGTCCCGCCCAATGTTGGTTACCCCATGGTCAGGAAGTGCATTTAATGTTCTTGTGCTTGTCACGTCCTTTGTCTGTGGTTCTTCGCTCCTGTGGGCTGAGTGTGGCAGTCTCAATACAAAGTCCACATGCTTGCTGTTGTGGTCTAATGGCGCAGAAGTAGTAAAACGCATCCTGTGTTACCTGGGCAAAGGGAAGCATTTGATGTAGGAAATTAACCACTCTCTTCAACACAAGTAACACTGCCCTAACTACCCTAGAAAGGGCTATCCTTTCTTGATGCCATCCCCCTTCCATTTGCTTTCTTCAGCGTTAAGGACTCGGGAATATCCCTACATGGTGGTGGTCACACTCAGTCCACAGCCAGAATTCTCTTTGTCATGGAAGTCAAACAATTGGACTTTCAGCCACAAAAAAAGATAACGCTGCACCTCAATCTGTAAACTGCTGAATTCTAATGCAGGAGGTTCCCAGTGCCAAGTGATGTGTTAGTATTGCTACTCACATCTATAAGATGCCAGCGATCCTCATCAATGGTGCTGGCAGGAGTGAATGGGCACAAGATGACTTGCCGGTGGAAGTTTAGCCTTCACGCTGAATTTTGGATATGAGTGCAGCCCCACTGTATTACTTGACTGGAAAGTTCTTAGTTTTCACCATTACCTCCCCTGTGTCACAAATAGCAACTTCATGAACACTTCAGACACGTGGACTTTCTGGTCCATTGGTTCTGCTTTGACAGTGAAATTAGACCAGTCCGTTTTACTTCCTATTTCCAGTCAGTTACAATGTCCCATTCTCATGCATTGACCATCTAATGAGGTTGTTCGTAGGTTTCTAGCACCACAGCAGGATGTAAAGTCCAGCCACACACATTTCCCAGTGTAATTAAATGCTGGGGGGGGGGGAGGGATTTATTTAAAAACTTTCTTTTTATAAAGCAAAATCTAAATGTTTTGGCATAAAATATTCTGACCGTGAGAGGCCTTTTAACAAGGTGCTGCACTTGAGGAATCTGGCAGTACATTCATTATCAAAGTTAACAAAGTCCTGTGGCACCTTAAAGACTAACTATAAAGTTTTGAAGCATGAGCTTTCGTGGGCTAATACCCACTTCCACTGCCTGCATCCGACGAAGTGGGTATTAGCCCACGAAAGCTTATGCTTCAAAACTTTATAGTTAGTCTTTAAGGTGCCACAGGACTTTGTTAACTCTGCTATTCCAGACTAACACGGCTATCACCCTGATTCTATTCATTATCAAGGTTTTTTGGACTATTTTTTCCCCCTTATGCACACAAGTATGAGCAGTTCAGCTATCTTGCTGAAAGGCTGAAGCTTTATACAAAGTGTCCGTCATACTATTTCTTAGGTGGCTATAAAAAGCCATTTGGCCTTCCGTCATTGCTTGTTTGCTTCCCCCAAAGTGAATCATCTGTTGAATCTCTTTTCTTTTTTTTTAAACTTAGCCCTTCATGAAAGAACTCGGACTTCTTGTTCAGAAGTCTTTTTTAAATGGAGCTCTCTGGAGTGCTAACCAAACCAGCAGGACGTATAAAGAGCTGTTGTGTGCCTGGATCGACGGACTCCCACAAGCAGGGCTCGAGCTAGCATGCTAAAAATAGCAGGGTGGATGATAGGGCAGCTCCAGCGGAGCCACCCAAACTTGGAGCCAGGGGATCGGGTGGGCTTGGGAGCCTAAGCTCCTGACTAAGCCATACTGTCCACGTTGCTCTTTTCTGGCATGTTGGCTCAAGCCCCACAAGCGTGAATCCATCTGCCCCGGCTGGGAGGCATGCTCCTAGCTGTGGTATAGAAGTAACCTAGGTTGACGACAGAGCCATTATTTTTCCGCTCCAGCCTCTGCTTTGTTTTCCTCCCTAGACTCTTCCCAGTGAGTGTGAACTTTTCTCTTGCTGTTTGATTGTCCTTAATTCTTCTTCACAAGTTAGGAGACAGAGGGTGCGTCAGCACTGCAGTGCGAGGTGCCGATTGCAGCTCGGGTGGACATAGCAGTGCTACTTTGACGTGTACCAGCATGGACAAAAATAGCAGCGTAGATGCTTCAGCACAGGCTAGGTGTAAGCATGTACTTGTATGGGTGACCTGCACTGAACCTAATGCCCCTGCATCTACACGACTGTTTAGCTGCCCTAACGTGAGTATATCCCTCATTGGATTGGCTCTAATCCCTCATTGGATTGAGGCGTGGACAAACCCTGAAAACCTGCAATGACTCTCCTGTGGCGGAAGCCACATTACAGATGTGTGTGGGAGTGTTAAGCTCTGAATTTTCATTTTTATTCAGTAGTAATTTTCCCCCTCCTTGTAGATCAAATAGAAATTTGAAGGGGAAGCAAACCTTGAACTTGCTGTTGAGGTACTTGGAGATTTTAATAGTGAATAGTGAGTGCTAACTAAGATGGTTGTCTCTGGACCTGTATTTTATTGTGTTATCTGCAGAGGTTGATCTACATATATTCCCATTATGTAGTGCTGTCTCTCACCCCACCTTTTGGTTTCCCTGGCATTTGACATGACACGGATCCAGATAACGAGTCTGGAAAAGCCAAGTCTCTGGTATTTTCCCCCAAACTTTGGGAGTCCGGTTTCTCCCCTACTGCAATATGTCACTAAAGCTCCTCGAGAATGGCTTTATTACAGTTGGTAATCTGAGCTCTGTTGTGCTTTCCTAATGATGCTGTTTGTGTTTTGCCTATTTAAATGTTAGTTTATCTATTCCCTCTTCTGTACCATTGTAAATAAATTATTCAAAATAAACCAATCAAGTGCTGCTCTGTGGCTTTTCTGGCAGCCAGTGCCCTTGAACCCAGCTAGGGAGAGAGGACTAGCAATCAGAAGGTGCTAAGTCTTTCAGGGCTTTTTCGGCTGGAGGATCAAGTCTCTCTGGGATTCATGGCCCAGCATGCTGGCTGCCATGGTTATTGGAGTAGGCAAGTGGGAGCCAGGACTCCAAGAGTCTGACACAGATTTATTACAGATACATCTGCATGAATTCTCTGGCGCACTATTTGCAGTGACGTAGGCTACCTGACAGCGATGTTGGAGCTTTGGTAATGTTTATTATTTATACCCAAAAATGATGCCTAGGAACCCCAGTCCTAGACCCGTGGGCTCGATGCTCTGTACAGACACAACAAAAGGACTGTCCGTGTCTCAGAGCGTGCCATCTCAAGTTTGCAAATGACTTTGAGGGTCCTCTGCTATAGAAATGCAGTGTGCTTAACATTATCCTTCACTTCCTTGGATTTTTTTCCCCTACCTTGCCTTGCATCCTAAGTATTTCCTTGTTCTCAGCAAACTGGCAAGCACGCTAGTGCTGCTTTTCAAAGAGCAAGGGCAGGATTTATATGCCATCTCGTTCCAGTGAAGATCTTTCGTGGGGTAGGAGGGCCTGCGCGTTTCCCCCCACCCAGTCTGTCTCTAGATGACCTTTTCCTTTCATCAGCTAGTCGATGCAGTTATTTTTCCTCAAATATTTATGAAGGTTGGACTAAAATGAAAGCTGTCTAGTCTCTAGCATGTGATCCAGCCAGCTGGTTTGATTATTGTGAATGAATGCATCATCAGAGAAACTGGCTCAGCCAGTGAGAACATGTCCCACAGAAGTAGGAAGCTCTTATATCTCCAACTTAGTCATGATCAAATATTTACAGGCAGTAACTGCCTGAGTGAAGTGGGAGGAGTTGGAGAGGGGGCACCCAGAGGGGCTCTGCATTTTGATGTTAATAATCTCATGCTTCAGAACTTTCCAAATGCATTTGATTTTTAAAAGAGGAAGGAGAATCCTCGTCCTCACTGGAAAGGGCTGGCGGTCACGTGCCTTTCGTGTTGATCGTTTGCCTCTGGACTCTTTGGTAATGCACTACAGCAATGGCCCTTGAAAGATTTCTCCTGCTATACAGGAGGGGGATTCTTTGCTGTTCAATAGAAGATACCCTCAGGACAGGAAGGATTTTAAGATCCAGGACTGTGCATGCTCTTTTACAGCTGCAAGTCATCAGCTGGGCTTTCAGTGGAATAAAAGGCCCTGAATCTCTCCACTGCTGCCTTGAACGGGTTTGTTTCCAGAAGTTTGTGGCTTATTTAGCATGAAGCATTTTCCCTGATCAATGTTTTAACTTTCTTGTTGATATTTACTCAGAGCTGCTGAATAAAAGGCATTAAATGGAGCTCCGTGGATGGGAGAGTACATGTACATTTCTGTCTGCTCTCTGGAGGTTTTGCAATAATTCAGACTAGGGGAAGTTATTGTTATACTAAGATATTAATCAGTGTGGGGTGGGTTCCTCTCCCCCCCGGAATTTCAATACAGGTTCCACTTCCTATCCTGAAACAACAGTGTCTTGAATTGTCATGAGAAAGAAAGCTCTGTGTTCTCCACTCACCTCCTCCCCTTTGGAATATTGCCTTCTAGCCCTTTCGAGAGCATACTTAGGGACTTCCATCTGTCCTCACTGCGACCCTTATGAAGACAATGGAATTAAACACTCCTACTCTGTTTTTTTTTTTTTCCATTTTGCTTTGAAATCGTATCTGTGCACCTGTCCCAGCTCTGAAGTCTATTTAGATGGCACTGAGCAACAGAGTGTTTTGCTACCTTTTCATCGTGTATCCTGGTGTCTTCTGATTTACAACCAGGTTCCTGTGTGGATCATACTGCCTGGTCACTGATGTGTGCCCTTGCCCTATCTCTAACCTACCGTTACTGATACTTGTATGCTTTTGTATGTAATTTCCATGCACCAAGAAACAGAGTTATTCCAGGGGACCTGATACATCAGCAGCCCCCACTCCCTTGCCACAGCTGAACTGATGGTTTAAATGTTTTCAGCTTTGGCCTGCTTCAAAGGAAGATGCTTGAGGATTGTGTGTCTGATCAGATACCATAGTAATTAATTGCCAACTGTTGCAATATTGGGTGGTTTTCTTAGTCTCAGCTGCTAGAGTTGTGCTGATGGAAGAAACTCCGCTTTCTTTTCCTACATGCATTTGTAGTCCTTGTGCTTGAAAATGTGACCAAAGAGCACTGTAAAGGCTCCGAAACTGGAACAAAAAGGTGGGGGAGGAAGCCAGATCCAATCAAAAGCAATCAACTTCCGTCTTCATCATGTCCTTCGACCGTCAAAGCTTTGGCGTCCACAGTTACTCTGCCGTGAAACTGTTGAGCAGATATTTCGTGTTTTTGCTACTGTACTGCCTGGAGGGCCCTATTGTGCTAGCATTGTACAAATATAGCAAGAGCTGAGCTTGAGATCAAGAAACAGTTTTGTATATTAAGAGTCCGAGGGGGCACAGAGAGCAGAAATGCTTTTACCAAAGTTGTGTGGCATAACTGGGCCTAGAACCTTGGTGTTCTAACTTTCCAGCTAGTCTCTGTTCTATTCACACTGCATGATGGCTTTCTGAAGTCAGTTTCATTCTTCATGCAGGGTGGGTCAGGTTGCTGGAATGATTCTCATTTTAAAGTCTTAATTCTTGTGCTTTCACCACATTTCAAAGAGGAGTGTTTTTCTTTAATGACTACGCTTAATTTTTCTTTGGCACATGAATGAAACCTACAGAAGAAAACATCTTTTGATAGCAATAATTACAAGGGAATGAACACAAGAACAATAAAGAATCTGACAGATCTGAATCAAGGACACCACTTTGCAAACAGCAATCTGGTGTTTTTATTATTCCTGTAAAAAAAGAAAAACCAAAAAACCTCCCTATGGTTACAGTATTGTACTAAGCCTTTAGCAATCTGAGTTCAATTCCTGGCTCTGCACAAGACACCCTGGGTGACCTTGAACAAGCTGTGTAAGCCCAGATCCACAGTGGTATTTGGGCACCTAACTCCTACTTGAAATCAGTGAGAGTTAGGTCCCTGGATAGCTTTGAGGATCTGGGCTTAATGGCTCTTTGCCAGTTAATGTCTCCATATATCAGTTCACCATCCTACATACGGGGGTAGCAATCTTTCCATTCTCCTACCCTTGACTTGTCTGTTGATATTATAAGCTAGTTTTGCATACAAACAATCTCACTGTGGTATAATCAGCACCTCCTACACTGCAGCTCCAATCTCCATGAGGGCCTTGTGGAGAAACTGGAATAGAAATGAAGGTAAAAAGGGAGAGTTCAGACTATGGGTGGTTTGAAAGGTACAAATCAGAGATTGGGGGCCCAGGGGCTTACAACAGAAGCGTAGGATTTTGGCTTGGTTGTAGCAAAAGTTCACCTATTGAAGGAATGAATTTGTGTGAGTCAGAGAATAGAGCAGTGTTCCCAGGGAGAAAAAAATCTTTGCCATGATTGCAAAGCGAGTCATTCAAAGGTTAGGAAATGCCAGGAGGAGGGGAAGCTGCTCCAGAGCTTTGGGAGTAGGCCCATAATAAAGAGGAGCAATGCAGGAACTGATAAGGGGATATGAAGCCTTCTGGGTGTAGACCATGATTTGAATGTAGTCCAAGGCTGAAAGCTGTCACTCCAGAATGAGGGCTCTCTGTTTTTATTTGCATACACATAGAGCCTACTGGTGATATAAACCTCACTGTGCCAGGCTCTGTAAGCAAAGGGCAGTTCCTGCCCCAGACAGCTTACCAGCAAAGGACCTGGCAAACAGCTATTCGCTTCACAAAACCCATCATAGAAAAGTATTTCTATTAGTGACGTCGACAAGGGTTATTTAGTGCTTAGATTTTTCTTTCCACTTATAAACGGTTATTCTGCCAATGCTAATCTCTTTGATTTTACCTATGTAAATAGGCTCACAGGCCTAGATCTCCAGCTGCTGTAGATCATCGGAGCTTCATTTATTTCATTGAGGCTACCCTATTTTACGCCAGCCAAGAATCTGTCCTCGTGTCTTCAATGAAATTACTCCCACAAGTAACGTGACCTGCGTGTGTAAGTGCTTGAGAAATTGGGGCCACCGCCCCTCTTTGGACCATAATCCCCTTTTAGATTTGAACATTTTTTCTTTTACTTTTTCAAATAAAAACGCAGTTCATTTTTCAGAAATGTTGCTAATTTACACAGTTGGTCTGGCTAACTCATTGGAGCTGTCTCTGGTAGAAATACAGAATTAGGTGGGGTGGCTAGTGGGTTTTTTGCAGCCACCATTCTCTAGAGCAGTCCTTTCAGCGCACAGCCTGTCTGTTAAATTATGTAATTTAGACATGTTCTCTCATTGGCAAAAAAAATCCTACACCCAACAGATTTTTGCCTCTCTATTTCAGTTAAGGTAACAAAGTCCTGTGGCACCTTAAAGACTAACTATAAAGTTTTGAAGCATAAGCTTTCGTGGGCTAATACCCACTTCGTCGGATGCAAGCAGTGGAAGTCCCGAAGTGGGTATTAGCCCACGAAAGCTTATGCTTCAAAACTTTATAGTTAGTCTTTAAGGTACCACAGGACTTAGTCTGGAATAGCAGAGGTAACAAACACGGCTACCTCTCTGATTCTATTTCAGTTAAGTGAGGTATCTTGGATTCTCTAATAGCTTTCATCCTGAAAGGTTTCACAATGCTTTACAGATTTAACTAACTCCTATGCAGTGAGCTTATTTATTCTGCCCCTGAAATGTAGCCACCTCTGGAGTTAAGTGCAACAGCTGTTTACCGTGCTGCAGAGCTCAACTACATGCCTATTTAAGATAAGAGAAGAATACTCTAAGTGCTGTTGAAAGTGGAGGAGTAATTTGTTTCGCTATATAATATGCACCTAGATGAACACAATGTTATTACTGATGGAGGGGGGATTTGGCTAGGATGTTGGGGTTAATGGATGATAGACTATTAGATGGGCCCAACTGTTTTGCAAATTTCAGTGTTAGCTATAAATTGGGGGTAATTATCCCATAACTGCTTTTTGCATCTCTCTGAAACAACTGCTGCTGGCCACTCAGCCAGCTACTATACTAGATTGAGTACTGGTCTCATATAGTAGGGCAATTCCTATGAGCATCACTGTTGGTCCCCTATTTTGATCGCTCCTTGCATTCGTCTGATTTTCATTCTGTGCTTTCTAGGCCTCAGTCACCATCTTTGCAACAGCTCTTGCATAGGGAGTGGCTTAGTCTCTACACCTAAAACATTGGTTGAACTAGCTACATTGCTCGGGTGTGAAAAAGTCACACTCCTGCGAGTTGCAGTTAAGCCCAACTAAGTAAACAGAAGAATTCTGTCATTGACCTTGCTACCAGCTTGTGGATGGAGAGGGGGAGGATGTGCTACACCACCGGAACCCCCCTTCTGTCACTGTAGGAATGGAAGTGTCTATGCTACAGCTCTATCACTGCAGTGCATACAAGGTAGATGTCTCTAAGCAGGATGATGGGTGACCTTAACCATAGGCCTTGTCTACACTGCAGAGACTACACTGCTGTAACTATATCCTCTATGTGCTGCTGGCAGGGGTTTTTCTGTATAGGAACACCACCTCTATGAACCATGTGGGATAGAAGCCCAGAAAACTTCTCCATGGGCATCACTGCATTGGCAGTGGACATTTGTCAATATAGTGACAGAGGGAGGGAAGGTTTTTCACACCCCCAACTGCCGTAGCTATTCCAGTCAAGACCTTGGATTAACTTTCTGGCTCTGTAGACATTTCTTGACAGTCACAACCACAAGGCCGATGCTCACAAGAACATCTTGAAGGACTTCCCCCTCGCATAGAGAATATATCCCTCTTCAGTATAAAAGAGACAATGCAGTGATGGGAACTCAGCACTCAGGAGGACCTGGCCTACGATGAGCATACACGGGGATTGCCTCTTGCAAGGGCCAGTGTGTGACATGGCGATTCGTCCCTGCTTAAGTGCAGAAGCTGTTATTGGTCACAAAATTATCCAGACTCATTTTCTTTTCTGCCCAGCACCATCCTGCCACCTTTGTTTCTGTATTCAAAGTGAGCTGCTATCCCCCACTTTCCTCAGTACTGCTGCCCAGACAGCCAAGAGTTGAGGCGCTTGGGGGCCATAGATGTAACCGAAAAGCAAGTGCAGCCCAGGCGCAGGGAAATGCTCTTTCACACACAGAATAGTAAATGATGGGGCTAGCCCATTGATGCAAAGGCTCAGGGGTGATTGGAAGAGTAACTGACTTGTAGGTATTGTCCTAAGAGAAATGATGTGTGAAGGGGATGAGTTCAAAGCACCCTGGGGCTGTTAGCTGTGGGTCTTATGAGCAATTGTCTCTGTGCCAGAGGCTTTTTTTACAACCCTCCACCCCCCTGAAGCTGTGTCCCCCTCCCCCCTCCTCCTTTCTCTCTCTCTCTCTCTCTATGCTGTTTCTTCCCAGCAGGAGGGGAGGATGAGTTTGTCTGAAATAATGGCTCATTGCTGTTAATGCACAAGTCCAGTTAATTGGAAGTGTAAAAGCTTTCTGTTTCTTACCATTCAAAAAAAACCCCATAAATCGAAACTACAAATATTCAACAGAACTTGCTCCATCCCTCCCCTGCTTACAGCCATGTTACTACAGCCCTCTGGGTTAACACCAAATATTTTTTGTTGCCCCACAGTAAATGAATGGCCCACTTCTGCCCCCTCCCTGATCTGACTATATAAATGCCAAGCAGTTGGTGCAGGAATAATTGTTGCTTTGGGTGGAAATGCCCCCTGGCTTCCCAGCCCTGTGTTCTGGGGGAGGGGGAGCTGTTACCCTTGAAGGTTAAGATTTGGTTAGCTGTGAGCAAAGGAAACATTGGGCACCCAGGAAATCCCATCTCTCAGGCCAGGGGTTCCCCAGCAGTTACTCTTTGGGGCCGCCCGGCTCCAGACACCTGTGCAAGGGGGGCTGATTCCCAGCGGGTGGGGGATATCCCGAAGCCGGGTCCCTCCAAGAGCTCTCACGCCGGCCTCCCAGAGCAATGCAAACCCCCCTTTCCTCCCCCCCATTGAGCTAGGGGCCAGACAGGGCCACTCTCCTTCATCCCCCTTTCCCGGCCGGGCTCCTTCCCCCCTGGCTCCAGCAGGGGGCCCCCGCGCCCCTCTCCACAGACTCCTGGCCACCCCGAGCGGGGTTCTGCTGCTGCCCCCCCCCCCGTGTCCCCCTCCCAAGTACTGCACCTCCCCCCCCCCGGTACTACACCCCCCTGCCGTGCTCCCCCTCTCCCCGGGTACTGCGCCTCAGTCGTGTCCCCCTCCCCGGGGTACTGCCCCCCGTGCACCCCTCCCCCCTGGGGACTGCACACCCCGGTACTTCCCCCCGCCAGACCCCCTCCCCCCGGATACTGCACCCGCCGTGTTCCCCTCCCACCTTCCGGTACTGCCCCCCCCCCCCCGCCGTGCTCCCCTCCCCCCCCGCCGTGTTCCCCTCCCCCTTCCGGTACTGCCCCCCCGGTACAGCTCCCCTCCGTGCCCCCCCAAGGTACTGCCCCCCCGCCGTGCTCCCCTCCGCCCTTCCGGTACTGCCCCCCCGGTACAGCTCCCCTCCGTGCCCCCCCCCAGGGTACTGCCCCCCCGCCGTGCTCCCCTCCCCCCTTCCGGTACTGCCCCCCCGGTACAGCTCCCCTCCGTGCTCCTCCCAGGGTACTGCCCCCCCCGCCGTGCTCCCCTCCCCCCTTCCGGTACTGCCCCCCCCGGTACAGCTCCCCTCCGTACCCCCCCCAGGGTACTGCCCCCCCCGCCGTGCTCCCCTCCCCCCTTCCGGTACTGCCCCCCCGGTACAGCTCCCCTCCGTGCTCCCCCCAGGGTACTGCCCCCCCCGCCGTGCTCCCCTCCCCCCTTCCGGTACTGCCCCCCCCGTACAGCTCCCCTCCGTGCCCCCCTCCGGGTACTGCCCCCCCCCCGCCGTGCTCCCCTCCCTCCCGGGTACTGCACCTTTTCCCCCTGGGTCCTGCACACCCCGGTACTGCTCCCCGCCATACCCCCTCCCCCTGGGCACTGCCCCCCCCGGGTACAGCGCCCCTCAGTGCTCCCCCCTCCCTACGTACTGCACCCCCCACCGTAAATCCCCCAGGTACTGCGCCCCCAGTTACTGCACCCCCACCCTGCCCCCACCCCTCTGGACATTGTACCCCCCGCCCTGCCCCCTCCCCCCGGTATTGGACCCCCCGCCCTGCCCCCTCCCCCGGGCACAGCAGCCCGCGCCGTGCTCCCCGGCACTGCACCCCCCAGCCCCGTGCAGTTCCCCCGGTCTCCACCGGGGGCCTCCCCCCCGTTCCCTCCGCTCCTCCCCGGTGCTGCCGGACACGGTCTCTCCGCTGCTGCCGCTGCCGGATCGGCGTGAGAGCGCCGCCGAGTCTGCGGGGAAAGCCCCGGCCCCCGCCCGCTGCCCAGCCCGGAGCCCCGGCGAGCCGCTCAGGTAAGAGACCGGCCGCCCCCCGGCGGGGTCCCCGCGCCCAGCCCCGGGGCGAGACAGCTTCGTCCCTCTACTGGGCTCTGCCTCCTTGCGCCCCATCCAGCCTGTACCCTGCCCGGGGCCCCGCCGTAGCCGCCAACCCGGGTCCCCCCCTACTGCCCTCTTATCCCCAGTCCCCTCTGCATCGGGGCCACTGTTTGCCCTGGGGTTCAGGATCATCCCCCGGGGCCCAGCTGCGGCGAAGGGGGGTGGGGAGGGCAGCGGGAGTAGACCCCAGAATCTACCCGGGAGGGGGATGGTGGCTAAGAAATGAAGAAGCAACTCCAGGGTCCCTGTATTAGCTGCGAGAAGAGGATGGGGGAGACAGCTGGTGTGATCCTCTTTGGAAGAGGCTGGGCTGCAGGATCTGTCTATGCCATGACTGGGGAGATGAGAAGCAGGCGCTGAACTCCCCCCCCCCCCCCGGGGGCGGGGGGGGGGTAAGGTCTGTAGAGTGTTTGAAATGACTCAGATTTCGAGCAGATCTTTCAAAATGCTAATAAAAATGTTTTTAAAAAAATTACCTGTTCATAAAAATAGATACTGTTGCAAGATAACCCTCCTGGGAAGTGATGCTGTGGGGACGGGGGAGGCGGGACTGGGAGGATGCTCCAGAGAGGGATGGGGGGGAAGGATGAAGGGGGCATGGAGTGTGGGAGACAGCGAGAGATGAATAGGTGGGGGAGAGAAGGATGGGATGAGGGGATGGGCAGGAGGAGGCGAAGATGCAGGGGTGGTGGGCGGCATGGTTGAAGAAGTGAGTAGTGGTCGGAAGAATGGGATGGAGGCATGGCAACTGATAGGTGAAGAAGAGATGGATGGAAGGAGGGCTATAAAGTCATGGTCACTTATAAAGAGTCTTTCAAATGGCATCTATTTCACTGAGCAGCCACCTTTCCTCTGTGGCTGACCTCGGGGTTGTGAGTAGTGGGGCACCTCCTGACACTGTCTCCATAGCAGGGCTCTTGAAAATGTCCTGATCTATATTTCCTGGAGAAGGGGTGGCCAGGAGAACTCTCCTCCCCACCCCTGTAAGACTCTTTCATCCTATGTGGACTTGTAATGACTTCACAGTCTAAACTGTTTTAAAAAGATTTAACCAACAGAAATGTACCACTGCATTAATGCTTCCCAACTACATTGTTGTTGTCCATTATATCATCTATTCGCACTTGCAAAGGATTCTCCCACCAGCCAAGGCAACAGATCATTTATGGCCACAATACTTGAGCATATCGAGAGTTGTAAATAACTGAGCTTTGTTCCCCAGCCTTCAGCAAAGCTGAAACCTGAGGCGAGCAGGAAGAAAGCACTGAGCCCAATTCCTGTGGGTTACCTGGACATGATGTCATGGGAAGCACATGGTAGTTTCACAGAGTACAGGAGCAAAGCTGGCTGAAATGTATGCTTGCCAGATAGTTTGAAGTGCACGGAGACTGCAGTCATTGGCATTTTCGTAAATACCTTTAGATGGCTATTTTCCCAGTGTCTTTGGGTTAGGAAGATGGGGTCAAACCAATCCATAATGTCATTCCTCTGGATTCAATGGAGTTACACCAGGGGCAAGTTTGTCCTAAGGGGATTTTTATCTGGGATACCTCATTCTGTGTGTGTGTGTGTGAAGAGTACCTGGAAATGCAGGTATAATCCCTGTGCAGACCCTTGTTAATGGAGTGTAGCTTTGCAAGGTGCAGAGGAATCCCAAACGCCTCCCTAGACCCAGATTTATTCTGCCATAGCAGAGATGCTTCATCTCAAGCATGTCCTGCAACTCGGAACGGGAGCCTTTTGGGTGGAGGGAGGATGTTTGCTGTAGATACTGCGCAGTGCTCATCATTAATCAGGTTTATTATTTTCCCAAACTGGCAGGATTCATTCCTCAAGGTCGTGACCCTCGGGAGAGTTAATCTAATATGCACACATTACTCAGTCTGAGCTTGTTTAATTTTCAGCACTTTGCTCATTTCCTGTTGAGGAGCTATCTGCCTGATGGACAGGAGCTGTGCTTTGCCTCCAGGCCTCTAGCAGGAGGGAATGCACAATGCCCAGGTCTTGTTGCGGTAGCATCCAGGGCAATCTCCCATCTCCCGTGCCTTTCCAGCCTCTAGCAGGAGCCGATGCCCACGTCTTACAGCAGTAGCATCCTAGAATTGCCCCTTCTAGCCTCCAGCAAGAAGTAGTTGTAAGTGCCCAGGCTTTGCTGAAGCAGGGCAGTCTCCTCTTCCAAATGCTTCAGATCCATTACCTAGTGTCTACATCTTGCTGTGGCTAGCTAGCAGGGCAGAGCCCTCTATTATTACTTCCAGCAGGAACCGGTGCCTAATACCCACAGCCTACTGCAGAATCCTCCTTTTCAAACCACTAGCAGGAGCCAATTCCCTTAGCCACCGAGGCACGTGCGAACGTGTGTGCAGGTAGGAGGCTGCTGTTAACAAGACTTGGTATTTTTGTGCCGGGGCTTTTCTTTTGCTACATTTCACATAAGAATAGAAAAGTGCTTTGTTCGATGAATCTGCAGCTAGTCTCCTGCAGTGCCAAGGCAGGATACTTTAAAAGCTTTCTTGACATAAGACAGTTTTAACATACGCATGTTAGTGTAACTGTTGTATATTAGGGGAACTGGGCTGGCTGGGGAGAGAGGTAGTGAGCGACTGAACCTTTCACATGCAGGTCACTGATTCAGATCTAGGCCAGATTAATAATGACTGAAAACTATCAAAGTGCTGTTTGGTGGTGAGTGTGAAAAGAATTGTTAGGTTTAATCTATTTCCTGGTGGACAGGCTTTTACATCACCAGACCGGACATAAATTAGTACCCCTAGAAGAAAGCAGTGGATGAATGGGCCAGGGGGACTGAACTACTAAAGTTAGTGATGGCATGGAGGAAAATTGTACTGTCAGTGCCTCCGTTCTGGAGATAAAGTGGGCATAGGTTGTCCGTTTGGAACCTTTCAGCAGCACAAAATGAATAGCATGAAATCCTTGGAGAGAGATGTTTTCAAATGTAGTCTGTTAACCCTTCGCGTACTCGTTCCTAATACAGATCCTCTCCACCACTGTCATTTTTAGAGGCAGGTTCCATGAAAGGTTGAAAATCTGCAAAATAATGAGCCACAGGCTGAGATCAGGGGAGTGCCAATTCCAGCTCCGCAGTTGGGGACTGGAAGGGAGATGCGCCTAATGAGCAGAGTGTGATCTGTCCAGCAAAATTTCCTCTCATCCAGAGGACAGGCCATCTGTAATGTCTTGCTAAGTGTGGGAATTTCAGCATGGATGCTGCAGCGCTTACAAATGACCTCATTCCTGTTGACTGGATGTTTCTTGCTGAAGATTTTCTTTACCAATGTCTGTGTGAAGAAAAACGGAGCTGAGCTGTCGATCATAGTCTTGTGAGCCTAAATACCCAGAAGCCAAAAACTGTTCGGTGATTGGTAGGAGAGTGGTGGATAATTTAAGGGAGTTGGTCTTCAGAGAGCTCATCAAAGGAAGATCCAGGCAGTTGTACATATTACTGCCTTAGAATGACTTTGTTATCTAAGTGTGTCAAGAAATCCCATCTGCACAGTCCCATGTGTGTGCTGATTACGTAGCCCTCCAATAGAGCAGTGGGTGAGCAATTACCTACTGAGTTAAGAATCAGCCAGGATTATGGGGAGAGCCCATTTGTTAGGGTGTGTTAGTCTGGGAGGAAGAACTACAGGGTTGGTCTGTGTCCAGTAGCCTCCTTGTTATGTCCATTCCAGCCAAGTTCTGTCACACGGGATACTTCAGCCCAGTTCCTGAACAGTCCTTACTTGGGGGAAAAAAACTGCTTTCTGAACGGTTAAGGCCAGAAGAGAAGCAGGAAGGACATCCAGTTCCTCTGGCTTGATGGAAAGTTGGAAGTTTGTGTCAGGAACCCACAGTGAAGGTGGGCTCCTTGGGGAGTGGAAAGAGATTGTCTGGGTTGAGGGTGGGGCCTCCTGTCCCTGAAGAAATGGGAAGAAGAGAACATGAGGAAGTAGAAAGAGAAGGAGCTGAAAGTGACAGAGTTGAGAAAGTAGGGAAGAGGAGTAAATACATGTTTAGAATCAGTTCGCATTAAGGGCTGAAGTAAAGAGGAGAATTTAGTAGGCTAAGAAATCGATAAAATAGGCTGGTTAAAATATAGAGGAAGCCAGTCAAAAGGCAAACAGTTAATTAAAAAAATGTTTAAATGAGCACATTACTAAGAAGGTGAGATGCTTAAATGCAGCCCGATCCTGTGAGGCACTGAGCACCGTTAACCCCCTCCCCTTAGTGAAAGGGGGTGGATTTTGAGAAGGGATTTGAAAGCAGAGAGGGTGGGATAGACTGGAGGAGGGCTACAGGCAAGGGGGCCCCGTGTCTCCAGCCCAGATGGGCTGTCCTCCCACTCTGCTTTCAGTCTACTTTAACCATGGGAAGAGAGGTCATTCTGGGTTTTGTGGGCACCCTCGAAGGAGGTATAGAAGTGGGAGGAGAAGTGATGTTCATTGTGTAATGTCTGTGTAATGGACTTCTTGGCTTGTTGATTCGTAATGCAGTAGCATCCAGAGGACTCAACCAAAATCGGGGCCCCACTGTACATGGTCTGTACATAGATGAAGTAAGATAGTTCCTGCTTCAAAGAGCATTCACCCTAAATAGACAAGGGGTGAGACCGTGTTGTGATCCCCGTTACAGATGGGGAACTGAGGCAGGGCAGATCTGCGGGTTGAACGTGGGTATCTCAAGTCCTAGTCCCCTGTGCCTTAACTGGAAGATTGCCCTGCTTCTCAGGTTGTTATCCCAGAATCCTTGACTTAAGAGAGTAGCTTCCTTTGGCAGGTGGATCCCACCAACACAAGAGCGAGTGCTGGGTTGTGTGTGTGTGTGTGGGGGTTATTCCAATGCAGAGGACGCTACAGAATCCAATTTATTTGGTTCTGAGTCCCTGTTCGCAGAAGTACTAATATAATAGTTGGCGTGCAGCATAGGAAATCAGGTCAGAACAATAAAGGATTTAGTGTGTTCACAGAGGTGAAAGAAGTTGGGAAATCTGATGGAACCCGATGAGCAGTTTTAACTACCCCAATATTAACGCACTGTCTGGTATGTTGGGCCTGGATTGGAGGAACAATTTATGGCATTAATAAACAGCTGCTTTTTAGAGCAGCATGTTTTGGTACCTATGGTAACTCTTGATTTAGCTTCTTGTAATAGACAAAAATGTGGATTTAGCAGCTCTGTTGGTGAGTGCCCATGGCACGATTGTGTTTTATATAATCTTGAGTGACTCTCTTAGGGATAATACAGTGATGGGAAACTTTAAAAGAGCAGGTTTGAAAATGTTGAGGAAATTGGTTGACTGGAGGCTGATGGGAAAAGTGGAGAAACAGACCAATGTTAAACATCCCACTAGCAGCCCAAAGAGCTATTTAGGGATGTGGCAGTCAGGATACTAAAGCTTTGTAGGTGTCAGAGTACAAAATAAAAAGAACCACAGGCAAATGGAAAGCAGCAGAGTTGGAGCGAAGAATACTGAGCTTCGCTGCGGTACTTCCCCTGCGCCCCTCGGAAAGTAATTTACAGAAGAGTGTGCATCTTTCTCCCCCTCTTACACACAGCGAAACAGGAGCCCAGAGAGGTGAAGTGACTTGTCCGAGGGAAGCAAGCCAGTGAGAGAGGTAAAATCAATTAGAATATAGACACCCTGACCTGCAGTCCCCTGTTTTATTGGCTAGTCAGAGGTCAGCAACCTTTCAGAAGTGGTGGGCCGAGTCTTCATGTATTCACTCTAATTTCAGGTTTCGCATGCCAGTAATACATGTTAACACTTTAGGTCTCTTTCTATAAGGCTATAATAGAGAACTAAACTATTGTTGTATGTAAAGTAAATAAGGTTTTTTAAATGTTTAAGAAACTTCATTTAAAATTAAATTAAAATGCAGAGTCCCCCAAATCGGTGGCCAGGACCTGGGCAGTGTGAGTGCCACTGAAAATCAGCTCACGTGCTGCCTTCAGCACCCGTGCCATAGGTTGCCTACCCCTGGGCTAGTCACTTTGCCTCAAGTGGGCTAGTTTATTAGAACTGGGAAAAGACATTTTTGTAGCTTGCCTGAAGACTATAGACTGGAATGCAAGGGCAATGCCAGTGGTGAGGAGAGGTAAGAGAGCATGGAGCAGATCATGGAGGTGGTGTCATTTGACAACATCCGTGCAGCTAAGTCAGTTGAAACCAGCTGCAGATCTGGCTCTATGTATCCAGTGGTACTGAGGAGAATAATACAACATTTGGGCAATACGTTCAAAGGCTGCCTGGGTGACTGTAGCCCCTAAGGCCAAAAGTTGTTCTAGGGACCATTGAAGAGGAAAGCGAAGGGTGGAGGGGAAGTGCAGTGATGCCTTTGCATCTGGATGCTGGAGAAATTCCCATTCACAGGAAATTAACAGCAAGTGAGCTTGCCAAAGAGGAGCTAATGGAGCGGCTTGAGAAACTTGGGTGCTGTAAATCAGCAGGACCCTGAAGGTTCATCTGAGGGCTGTGGGGTAAATAAAGTGTGAAATAGCGGAGATATTAACATGGCTCTGCAGTGTTAACTTTAAAGTGGGAACTCTTCCTGAGGCTGGAAGGAGATTGTTGTGGGGACCGGCTCCAGGGATGACTTTGAACTGTGATGCCGTTAAAAAGTAAAATAAAACCAGAAGTTCCAGGAAATTAGCCCAGCGTATCTCATTTCTGTTCCCTGGCAACTGACAGTCTAACGAAGGCTCAAATACTTGGATCTGCCGAACCTGCACGATCAAACCAGCCTGGCTTGTGTGAGAACAGGGGTGGAAATCTGGCACCTTTAACCCGGTCGAGATTACCGGGCAAGTTAATGAAGCAGAACTGATGATGACCCAATGGACATAATTTATTTGGATTTTCATCAAGCTTTCCATGAGGTCCTTCATAGGAGACTGTTAAAGGAGATAAAAACAGAGTGAGGCAAATAAATAATCACAGGTTAAGGGGCAAAGTCTGGTGGTGGTTTAACTAGGTAAATAACAGAAAATGGGACTGTAATGGAAGGCTGATGCTCAAAGGGCAAAGAGGTTACTGGTGGGTGGGAGCCAGGTCCTTGCATAGAGACTGGAGCTGTTGATTATATTTAATGATTCGGAGGAGAAAGTGGACCAGGGCGGGGGTGCAGACAATTTAGCTGTTGAAAAGAGCTCACTTTGGTTACTAAACGCTGAAGAGATTTAAGAGACACAGCAGCTAGATTGAAGCACATCAGCCTGCTGGGGGCTGGGATTTAACTGGAATATATGTGCAAAGTGATGCACACTGGCAAAACGAGTCTGAATCTCCTCTCCTGGCGTCAGGCAAGTGGAGAATCTATGGGATCTTCCAAGGAACAGGGAGACATAGGAGCAATCTGCAAGAGAGGTCAGAGAAGATAACCTGTTCTGCATGCAGTAGTAGTTTAAAAGGCGGTGTGGGAGTATTGTGAAAGAAAGTTCGCATGGAAAGAGATTCTGACCTTGCAGCAGATGGCTTCATCTGAAGTGCTATCTAGTCTTGATCACTGGGTACAGAGGAGATATTAACAAAGCCTCTGAGGATGGCAGTAAAGAGGGGGAGACAATAGCATCTAATGGACAGAGCTCTGGATTAGGAGTCAGGAGATGTGGGTTCTGTCTGTGCTGTGGCTCTGTCAATGGCCTGCTGGGTGATTCAGGGCAAGTCACATCACTTTCCTGTGCCTCAGTTTCCCCATCCATCATCTCTTTCTTGGTAAAGAATAGAACTGTGCGAATGACTGTTCTTTGTTTTTGGTTCTCTGGTAGTGTTTTTTTTTTTGGGGGGGGGGGATGGTGAACTGACAATGTTGAAGAATTTGTAAGCCAAAGTTTTGTTTTGATTTGATTTCAAGTGTTTTGTTTTGATTTGTTTTGGTTTCAAGTGTTTTTAATTTCTTAAATCAAATGGAAGGAAAATTTCAGACAAAGTCACATTGGATCAAAAAATTGAAACTTTAAAAAAATGTTGCAATGTTTTGACTTTTCCAATTTTTTTCTTTTACAAAATATAAGAACAATTCACTGAAACCTTCCGATGACGCTGAATCTGTGTTTTCCCCCAGGGAAAAGAGAAAAGTTGATAGCAAAAAAATTGATCACTCTGTAGTAAAGAACTTTGAGCTCTGTGGTTGCCCTAGGATTTAGGAAGGGAATTCCCCCACCCAAAGACCACCTACACAGCATTGAAGACAGGTTGATACATTGCTGAGGACCACCAGGGGGTTTCCTCTGGCACAGCAGTGACTAGTCACTGCAGGAGTTAGGATGCTGCGCTTGATGGGGTGGTGTGTCCTTCTCTTGGTGCTCTGTTAGAACTTAGCATGATGTCAGTAGTATGGCAAATCCCACATGTCTTTTCCAGAATGCTCTCCTGCCACACAGAACTCCCAACCTTGGTGTCCGCATAGTGTGAAGCTTGCAGGGGAGGAGAGGTAATGGTGCAGAGAGCCAACAGGTGGGTCCTCCAAAGCAGTGAACAGAACACTGTGGGTGTGTGTTTAGGAGAAGACTCTTAGAACTGCTCCCCTAAATGGTTCCAAAGATAACACTTAATTGCCAAAACATATGGGATTTGTGTAGCTTTAAAGTTTTTTTCCCTGCTCACCTGCAAATCCCCATATCAGATCCCGGCCAGGTGGTGGGGCGGAGTTGCAATGCTTAGTCTGACTGGCCTTCTGCAAAGAAGCAGCTGCATAATGTAATTCCAACCTGTGTCTCAGCTGAGCACCCAGTGAGCCATCTAGCATACAGGTATTTGCATCTCTACTGAAATCACGCTGCTTTAAAGTCTGCAGAATTGATTTGCATCCTTCATGAGGGAAAGAGCCAGGCACACACTTTATCCCCCTCTTCCATCCTCCCTCCCTTTTTAGTGTGTTTGGTTAGCTCAGCATCCGGCACAGTGATGTGGAAATAAAGCAAAAAAGCTTTGTCTTGACTTCATTTCAAATGTATGCCTCTGTGCATAAATAGGGAGCGTATATCACACGGGCAATCCCTAGCTAGGCTAGAGTTAATGGAAGTGCTGCTGTGACCTTATAAACCCTGGTTCTCAAGAGTTTATAACAAGTCTGCAAAAATGCATTCCGGGCACAAACGAGTCGTGCAAGGTCTTAGCCCCCCTTGAGCAGAAAGTCATCATAATTCCGATATCCCACCCACGGTTGCTTGGGCATTCACCACAGTTTGGTGAGGATTTTACTGCTTTTAAACAGTGGCTTTTCCGTCCTGTCACTGTCATGGGATTTGGCATCAAGAAACAACAGGAGGCAAATGGATCAATCCATTCATCATCATGAGGAATACTTGCAGATTGACGTGTCTCGCACACCATTTATGTCAGGGGAGTCACTCCAGACTGACACTGGGGCAAAGGAGGGGAGCCTCTGGCCCCTACATCACAATATTTTGTGGAATTTTGGGGTGCCCAGCCTAAGCTGGCATGGGCCTAGGTTGCCACCGCTGATGTGCAAAAAACCCGGGACATCTGGAATGACCCTGAGTCCATAAAAGTGGTGAGTTGGCCGCATGTACTGAGCAGCCTTGCAAATTTCCTGGGACAGCTGTCTTAAAAAAACTGATCCTGGGAAAACTGGGATAGTGTGACAGATGTGATGAACGCCGGCATATCCGGAGACTATCGAAACTGCTTCATAAATGTTATCTAGGTAAATGCTACCCTGTGAGCCTGTATGTTGTCTGGTTGAGGGGGATGCTGAGCTCTGTCCAGGAACTAGAATCAATGGCGGCTAATTACTGCTTATCATCCGTGGGACAGGTAAACAGCTCCAGAGAAGGAGCACCTGTTGCTGTGAATTGCGTAGACTGGTTGAGACCAGGGTCAAGAGATCCAGGAAGCAAAGAGCTGAAGGGCCAGGGTCAAATGCTTAACAGGGGGACTTCATTATGGTCCAGCAGACTGACGTGGACTGTTAACCAAGAAGGGCAGACCCTGCTGAAGGGTTTGAAGCCTGGAACCTGTCAGGGTCCCCAGAGGAAAGACTGAGGGACCTCTGGGAAGCTTAAGTATACCTAATTCATCATTGCTCTTGACCGTGCATTCTCATTTACACCAGGGAAAGCAGGAGCGAAACACAACCAGGTTAGAAAAAGAGGATTTTACACCCATGTTGCACTGGTTCTGAGAGTAAACTACTCTTTAATCTAGCCGAGGAAGGCATAAATATGGAATGTCCTTGTAATGGACTGAGACTTACACAAGAAAAGCATCAAAAAGAGGGTAGGTACTGTATGTAGAAGTGTGGTGTACCCTTTTTAGTGTACTTGGCGGAGGACGGCTCCCCAGCCAGCAAGCCAGAATCTTTAGCCAGCTTCTTTTGAATATTAACTTGATCCTGACTAAGTAATACGTATGTACAAGTGAATATGTTAATGGTTTATTGGAGCTTTGCCTGCTGAAAAGAAAAGTGAAAAGACAAACATCCATTGCTGAAAACTGAAGCCAGACAAATTCAGGCTGGTAATAAGGCACGCAATTTTAAACAGTGAAGGGAATTATCCATTGGCACAGTTACATAGGGAATGCGGTGGCTTCTCCATCCCATTCAATCAAAGCTGGATCTCTTTCTAAAATATCTTCTATAATTCAATCAAAAGTTCTGGACTCGATACAGGAATTGCTGGGTGTGGTTCTCTGGTCCAGGTTATATAGGAGATGATAACAGCGATAGTGAATGTCCCTTCTGCCCTTCATAATCTGTGAAAACCTTCAGAATGTAAGTGTAACTGACTCTGGGGGTGCCGAGAGCTTGAAACCCTAGCTCTGAGGTGTGAAATGCTCTGTCCACTTCTATGGGGGTTGACTGATGTGGCAGTCAGGGAACGTTGAATATTAACAGTGTAATTAAACATCAAAAGATAGGCCTTTATCAGCACCCTGGTGAGGGCTCAGATTTCAAGTTCGGAAACATAGCCTAGGGTGAGAATACTGTGGCAGTAGGAGTTTGGCTATGGACTCTGGAGAGAGCTGGTTTTCTGTGAACTGGGCTGACATGCCTGTGTGTTATAATTCCTGGCAAGCAGTGAACAAGATTTTAATCTTCTCAGTCACTGCTTGGTTATTGAAGAATGTTGCAGCCAATACAACTGTAAACAAAACTGTCTGGATATTTGTTTATGTAACAGATCATTAAAAACTGTGTGAAAAATATCTTGTTCTGGTCTGTTAGCTAATTAATCTGCATTTTAAGAATTGTCTAAAGACATATTTGCAAGCTAGTCCATTGAGCTGCTGCTTATCCAGTCAATAATCCCCATATTTAATAGTCCCACAGAATGTATTTCTATAATGTGTTGCAAACAGTTCAGAAATCTGCATCTTTTCTGTCTTAAGATGTCAACGCTCAACACATTTTCTATGACAGATTATGACTATCAATGGAAAAATTCAGAGACGTTAGCTTCCAACTGCTAACGCTAAGACTAGGGATAGAGAAGTCCTGAAAGCAAACCCCTGGGTCTCAAAACTTCCAAACGCTGAATGTGTTTGCAATTCAGATCTAGATCCAGTTCCAGATGCTCTGGTTTGAGCCTGTAAAATTCAGGCAGTGTTTTTCTCAAACTCCCCACCTTGATGGCAGGTGCTGATCCTGCTGGGAAAGTGTTTTTTTCTGAGTCACTGAGTCAGGTGGCTCATTATCCTATGGATATAAGTGAAGTGGGAATAAGTCTCTAGGGAGAGAGGATTGGGGGGTGGGCTGGGCAACTCAGAGAGGAACTCTGGGAGCAGCCAAGCCTTGATGGATGTTTGAAATAAAGTTTAACTTCCAAAAGCAGCAGATCGTGAGCTCCCAGTGGAATGTGGTGGCTAAGTAAGCTCCTAGCTGTGTAAGCAGGGGAATAATATTGACTAGAAGTAGGGAGGTGATACTTCATATAGAAGTAATGAGACAATAATACAGAGTTTCCCTGTGTGTATGTGTGTTACGCTTCCTGGGCCCTTCTTTATGCAATAGGGTAATATTATTATTTTGTATTACAGTAATGCTTAGAGTCGCCTGTCAAAATCAGGGCTATGCTGGCTGCTGTACATACACATAATGAGAGATAATCCCTGCCCTTAAGAGTTTAAAGTCTAAATAGACAAGACAGACAAAAGTTAGGATGGAGGGAGAGAGAGGAAATGATTTGCCTAAGATCACATGGCAGAGCTGTCAGAAGAACACAATTCTCCTGACTCCCAGTCCTGTGCGCCGCACTACACTGCATCTCAATTGTATTTGGTAAATGACGATTTGAAAATCATCCCGTACGCCTAGCCACCTTTTTTAATGTCCTGTCTGTTCTGGTACTTATTTGCTGGGTCAATAGGTGATGGGTGTCAGGCTGGAGTTTGATTTTGGGGGGATGGATGCTCTCAGAGCATTGGTAAGAATTGAATTAGGATTGTATCGATAAGAGGGAGCGATTACCAAAACCAACAACCCATTTTAGTTAAGTTAGTAATATTGTAACTGTTAATTTGAGTGTTCATTGATTGTCTGTCACTTCTTTGATGCAATCTATTACTCTCCTTCCAAGTGGATGGATTCCACTGATGAAGTAGCTTTGTTGTTATTGCATCATTTTGTCTGTCTTGACTTTGATCATTTCTTCCTTCTCACTCAATGCTTTTCTTTTACTGCCTTTATAATTAGCATCAATATTATTAGTTTTTGGCATGATCTCAGCCCTTACATTGTCCTTGTTCTCTTACAATCATCTTTAATGTCTCTGATACTTGGGGGATTTTTGAGTGGCCGGAGATGACAACTTAACCAAGGGATGCATTTGTACTTGCTCCAGTATCACTTGTGTGTGTGGATTTGGGGTATGTGTTTCCCCGGAAACTGATTCACTCATTAAAAGTTCTTTGTTGCTGCAGTTTTAATTATGGAAGTGAATTGTGTTTTATAAACAATGTAAGCCGACCAGTGCTTTTATGGTGTCTTTAACATAAATGGCTAAGCAGTCAAGCAATCATGGGGAAGTTATTCTGGCCAACTAATAGAAAAATGCGCACTTGGAGGATGCCTTTTATTAGGTACCATCAAAGCACGTACCATCAAAGCACCTCCATTCAGCTTTTCAAGCCCCCGCCGGCATGTATGTAAGGGGGAGCATTGTTTAACCAGTTTTTACAAATGGGTAAACTAAGGCAGGGCATGGTGAAATGTCTTGGCTAAGGTCAGACAGTGAATCAGTGGCAGAGCTGACAGCAGCAGTGTGGTCTAGCAGGTAGCAGGACAGCATCTTTAAACAGCACCTAGCACTATGGGACCCTCATCTCAGTTGAGTCTTTTAGGTGCTGCTGTAATATGAACGATAAGAGCTGGGAGAAGAAACCAGAAATCTCTGATCACTGGACTAGACAAGACTCCTTCCCCTCTTATGTATCCATGGCACAACTCAACATGTCCAGTGAAACTGCATTGTTTTCAAAGGATAACTCTCACGGCATGAGATTGGAATGATTGTGTAATTTTGCACGGCCAATTACGTCATCTGTGCCTAGTTTCACAGGAAATCTTCAAATTTGCAGCAGGCTTATTTGAAGCCATTAGCCTATCTCTAAAGTCCCTTTCCCGCAGTGTGCAGCTACGGTGAATGTTGGGTGTACTGAGTCACTTTTGAAAGATTAATAATCCTAAATATGAAACAACAGTTGACGGGGGGGGGGGGGGGGGAATTAAGATTCCCTGTACAGTTTTTGGCGTATTTAAACTCCTGCTTTCAATTTGTCTGGCTTAGAATAGATTCTAAATAGTACAAATGACAGAAGAGTTTATTCGGGATGATGAGTTAAGAGACTATTGCTCATACATCCAAAACATGACATTTTCAATCACATCTTTGCTCCATAGGAAAGTGAAGAAATGATTTTCATATCTTGACATGTTTATCCTTTGGAGGCTGAGCCAATTATCAGAGGGCTGTACCCCTTTGCTGCTGGTGGGTTTGCGTCTTACGTGCACTGGGGGTTCCTCTGATTAGTCTTTGTGTTCAACGATAGAAAAGGATCTTGCACCCTTTGGAGGGCAGGTAAAAAACGTTTGGCTATATCTGTACTAAAGAATTTAGAGCCTGATTTTTCAGTAGCAGAGGAAGTGTTAGTTGAAGGGCGGTGAGGGGAGGGTTTACACCTGGGTCATGAAAAGCAGGCTTCCTCATATGCTGAGGGTCTATCAGCGATTGCCATATGTGAGGTCGGAAAGGAATTTTCCCCGGGTCAGATTGGCAGCGACCCTGGGAGTTTTTCACCTTTCTCTGCAGCATGGGGCATGGGCCACTTGCAGCTTTAAATCAATGTAAATGGTGTATTCCCTGTAACTTTAAATCTTTAAACCATGATTTGAGGACTTCAGTGATGCAGCCAGAGGTTAGGGGACTGTTACGGGAGTGGGTGAGTGAGGTTCTGTGGTCTACCATGTGCAGGAGGCCAGACTAGCTGATCATGATGGTCCCTTCTGGCCTCTGAGTTCTATTTACATGGAAGTCTTGCACTGACTGCTGCTTTCTCCATTATTTAGATTTATGTTTTATAGCCTTGTATTAGTCATTCGTTTTCTTACTCTGTTCAAGTTTGCCGGTCATGACTAATAGAGTTTTCTGCTGTGAGTCTTTTATAGTGAGGTAACTAGTGCTGATCAGGGCACGGTGGCTTTTTCTTCCTCAGAAATGTTCCATAGAAAAGTTTGATTTTTCGAGGGAAAATGGCAAGGCAGCGACATTTCAAGTTGAAGAGAGTTGTGGGCAGGGGAGGCGGGTACTGTCACGGGCTTCATGAGCTCTGGAGCATGGGGAGTCTCCTTTTGCTGTCTGTGTGCTCGTAGGATCCTTACCATCATGGCAGGCAGGTGACCAATTACTTTCAAACTTGGGTGCCTCAAATCAAAGCAAAGATCCTAAAATCTATATCCATTCACCCACGTAGGACCCTTGACCTTCAAAGATTCTGTGTGCCTGGTACGTCCCAGTGTGAAACTCTGTTCTGATTTATATTGTGATGGGACCTAGACTGCTTGTGTGTCATAAAGACAGTCCCTGCCCCGGTGAGCTTGCTGTGGAAATAGACAAGGCAAAGAGTTGGGAGAAAGGAAGGTTTATTGTTTCTATTTTACAGACTGAGAATGTAGGTCTGGAGAGATTAAGTGACTCCCACAAGGTCACTTGAGTCATCTGTGGCAGAGCCAGGAGCTGAACCATAGCTCACGAGTCATGGGTTCTTAAATAGGCACCTAAAATTTATATTTAAGGAGCTAAATAAGTGGGCAGACTTTCCAAGATCAGAGCACCTGACATCTCCCACTGTGAAGTCCGTTTGGCCCCCATCTAGGCTGTCTTGGGACACCCTCCTTAGCTCCAGGACACGTGGTGGCTTTGCATGATGGTCGTTAAATGTAGACAGCCATTGGTGTCTCCTGTCTGGATCATACTGGAGAGGGAGAACGCAGTGTCTCAAATGTGTGGTGGGGACAGCTGAGTCGCTTTGTGTTTGATTCTTGGTTGGTGCCCTGATTTTTGTTCTCTCTTTCTGTGTCTCCTTTGTATAAAGCTTTGTCTTCCACGTTGAGGAGCTCAGCAGATGAGCTGGAGTCTGTTAGACCATCTGCTCTCGCTGATTTTGGTCCGAGTCCCAATACCCCCAGCTTTTGTTGGTTGAGATGACGATCCTCTGGCACCGCCCATTTTCAGAGCTCAACCACCCTCAAGTGTGCTCCTGGGAATGGGAAGTAGACACAAAATGACTTTCATGGAATCAGTGGCGGAGCTGAGAGCAGCAGTGTGGTCTAGCGGGTAGCAGGACAACATCTTTAAACAGCACCTAACACTATGGGACCCTAGTCACATCTAGGGACGTGATCAACCTAAGTCTCTTCTGAGTGTGGCATTATCTGGTATCTGTTCTGGACTATAGGAATCAATATTCCTATATTCCTGTTGTTTTGAGCTACATTTTTTAAAATTTTAATTTGAAAACAAACTTCCTGTCCTTGAGAAAATGTTTAGCACTGAGAGATGGCTGAGCTGACATTTTCTTAATCGAAGGAAACCACTGACTTGTGTAATTCTGGTAATTCAGCCATCCCCAGTGACATGGCTGATGTACTAGGAATCTGACTTTTAATAGGCTGAAATGTGGTTTAGATTCTGTTACCGAACTTTGCTCTGTGGGTGGAACTGGAGTTAGCCTTGTTATAGCAGCTAGAGGCCCCTTTTGAGTGGGAGAAAATGCTCTTGCGTGGAAGCAGATCATCAAACAGCTGCTGTGTGCGTGAGTGTGTGTTTTCCGGTTGTGCATGTGTGTGTTTAATGAAAGTGGTGGGGAGGAGTGTGAATATGTTTTGGCTGGTGTGTCAGTGCATTGCCTGTCTGATCCAGTGTAGTGTACTGGGGGAGTGTGTGTGTTTGCATGCCAGTTATTCGGCCCTGCATATGACAAACTGCATATTGTGTGAATGCACCTGGGATTGCTTTGTATTTGGGGTACTGTTACTTTGTTTTGGCTGTGAAATAACAAGGAATATTTTGAAAGGGATGAAGGAACATAGAGCCGTGGGGAACAGTCAGTCAATGAATGTGAAAGGACGCTAGCTTTGACGATGACCGGGAAAAGTTCTTTATGGGAATGGCAAGCAGCGAGTGGATACAATACACAGAGGTACAATGGTGTGTGTTTTAACAAATAGAATTCAGCAGAGGGAGCAGGGATTGGAAATCGTTTTCTATGGTGTTGTGAATGTCTAATTTGAGTATTTAGGGCTTGCATCCCATTCCCCTTGGAGCATGTGCCTGGGAGAAGATTTCAAGTGGTAAATAGGTTACTGGATCAAACCAGGATAGTGAGCTGGGAAAACTAATGTGCTGGTAAGGAAGCTCCATTCCTTTCTCCCACCCCAGCTCTAGTTAGCTTGTAAGCTGTTAGTCTCTTGCTCTGTGCCTATGGAACAGGGCCCTGATCTAGGTGCTACAGGAAATCTAATAATACTAAGAAAGTAAAGATCTCAGAAGTGAGAGCTGAGGGTGGCTAAGCACATTGAAGAATGGGACCGGAGGTGTTGGAGGGACTTCATCATATTGCATAGTGAGCCTGGAAATGTACATGACTGGAGACCGGCTGCAAAGGAGGATGATCAAAATGTGAGACTACAAAACACTTGGGTCTGCCCAGGGTGTTGGGTGGGGAGGGAGGTTAGCTGGGGCGGGTAGGAAATGAGGAAGATGTGAAAAGATACACTGTCTTGACTGTGATGGGGAAGACTGGTGGGTGTCTTGTGTGTCCTTTAAGACCTGCCGCAGGGACAGTCAGCAGGAGGTTGCTAGAACTCAGTGAAGCAGCAGAATTGGCAGATCCGTGGCTTCGAGGATCACTAACAAAGGAGAGAGCTAGTAAGGGAGCTTGGTGACTCACAGAACGATACCAAGGACTTGATCTGGTTCCCTCCAAAGGCAATGGGAAGTTTATCTCTGACCTGGAAACAGAGCACCCTCAAGCCCCGCATGTCTATAGGAATGTCTTTGGCCTGTGGTAAGCAAAGACGGAGACAATCTGGGTACATTCTGGGTGTGTTTAGGAGACAAGCAGATGTAGGGGCTGCTTGTGGCAGTGCTTCTGGAGTGAAGCCCCGAAGAAGAGCTCAGTTACAGGATAGAGTTTTGCTCCCAGCTCAGGGTGGAAGCATCAGCTGGTGCTCAGAGCACAGGAATGGGGGCTTCAGCTATTCTAGGTTCTGGTAACCAGTTCTGCTTCTGACCTGCTACATGCTTTTTGGCAAGTGTCTTAATTTCACGGTACCTCAGTTTCACTTTCTGAAAAACTTCCCTGAGGTTGGGTGAGTCCAGTGAGCTCCTCAGAGGCAAGGTGCAAAGATGCCTCTTTGCGTATGTACTGTACAACATTTGTCATTGAGGAGGAGAGCAAAACACAGAGCACAAATGCATTTAGGATTCACCTAGTTAGGAGGAGGATGAATTCCACACAGGACAGAACCAGGGACCAACTGAAGTAGCAGTAGCACTGCCTTGTTCATAAGGTGGGAGTGTGTTTCAGGGAGTCAGTAAGGAGAAGTGGCAATGTTTTGGGAACTGGGTTTGCTCAGACAGCAGGAGTAGTGGGGCTAAGTCAACTGGGAAAATTCACACAGAGAAGAGCGAAGCTGTGAATATAAAGGCTGTTTGGAGCTTCTGCTTCAGCAACAGGTGTGAGATTGTTTGTCGGTCTCTCATTTGCATTGCCGTTACTAAGACAGTTTATGGATTTGTTTTCTGGCATGCTCCAAAGCTTTCACATATTAGCTTACAACCCCCTCTCCCCCAACCACGCACACGATACACCAAACTCACGTTGCTTGAGGACTGATTGACTGTTGCTACATCCCAGATATCTGGCACTGTGCATTGCTCTCTTCACATTCTGCATTCCTAATGCCACCAGCCAACATTTTCAACGTTCAGAGCCTAAAGCTAGACCCACTGCATAGTTAGCAGGGGTGCTGGAACAATTAGCGGAGGTGCTGAGAGCCATTGAACCAAACTGCAAACCCTCTATGTGATGGGAACCACTTCAAGCCAGGGGGTGCAGGAGCATCCCTAGTTCTATGATAGTTAGGCATTTAAATATCAACCTGGTTATAGCAGGGTCTGTTGAAAGGAATGGCATCTCTCGGTTCTCAGCATCTCTGAAAATCAGGCGACTTCTTTAGATGCCTAAACTGGAGCTGTGCAAGTCACTATTTTATTTCATTGTTTTGATTCAGTGGCCAAAATGAAGAATCTGGAAGAAAAGAAAAAAAAGTGTTTGGGGTGACCCGAAATGGACCTGTTTTGCTTTTTCTCACCAAAATGAAAAACAAAATAATCAAATAGTTTCAGGCCAAACAAAACACTTAGTGCAACCCCAAAGCTATCTTGTTTTGGTTTTGCATTTTGTTTTACTTTCAGGTGGGTTTTCTTTTAACCCTTTTTTGTTTGTTAATAAATCTAGCATCATTTCTAAATGAAACATTGCTTCAAAACAATCAGGGAAAACGTTTAGATGTCTCTGGTTCTTTTCCACCTCTCCTTTTTTTTGTCTGAAACTATCCACCCAATTTGGCCCAAATAGTTTCGGTCTCTCCTAAACTGCATTTTTGGGCTACAGAACTGTTGGTTTGAAAACTTTTGCCCTGCTCTAGCCTAAAACTGGATTTAAATGTCTAACATTTTGCACGATTTGGCCTGAATTTTCAAAGGCTGACCAGTGATTCAGGGTGTTTCATTGTGTGGGTGCCCAACCTGAGACTTGCCTATATCCTGTGTTGTGATTTTGATATGTTAGCTGTGCAGTGTGCGGGTGGACTGTAATATGCTCAATAACACCCAGCAGCTGAGTTGCCGTTAAACTTGCTAGGTGCAGATCAAATGAGATGGACCCATTAATCGCATACATTAATGTTTGATTTATTTGTTTTTTAAGTGTGGAAACCGTAAGCCAAAGTTACAAAACCCCTTTTGATACCAACTGTAATGCTCGGTATATGTCCACAAACTGTCGAGCAGAAACCTTCTCACTGGTAGGCACCAAAGCAGCCTTAACTTTGCTGTTTGGCTGTTTTTCACTGGGGCTCCCAGGGACCATATTTTTGGGGTGGGGCTGGCCACCTGGTGAAGGAGAGGTTGAGTTAGCTTACCCAGCCGGAAGCTCCCCTGGGGTGGACTTTCTGCCACCAAAAGTCCTGTTTCAGACTCTTTGCCAGTATGGACCCTCCAGTGGATTTTCTTCATTTATCTCCATCTACCAACAGAAGGCTCAGAATTCAGGTTAGCCCCACACTCCCCAGTGCAGTCCACAAGGGCCGAATCAAAGGGGTGTCTCTTCCCTGCTCCAGGGTGTAAATGGCAGTGAGTCTGGTTCAGTGCTGCCCTGGTGAGCAGGTGGAACTTAATGTGGCAGAAGGAATGGTGCAGTGTTTAGGGTGCTCACTCAGGGACTAACAAAATCAGTTCCCAGCCCTGCCACTGGCTCCTTGGGCAAGTCACTGGGAGTGTGTCTACACGGCAGCTGGGAGCGTGGGGCCCACCGTGGGCAGACGGACGTGCGCCAGCTCTGCTTGAGCTAGTGCGCCAAAAACAGCAGTGTGGCCCCGGTGACTCGGCCTAGCTGCCCGTGTACAATCCTGCCCGACCCCCAGGGGTGGCTAGCTCAAGCCAAGGTGGCAGCGCAACTGTATTTAGGGCCCGAGCTCGAGGACAGCTGTTGCGTCTGTCTGCCCGCACTGGAGACACGCCCCAGTTCCCAATCTGTGAACAGGGAGAATACCCCTGCTGTACTGGGGTGTGTGAGGTACATTAGAGATTGAGACGCTCCAATACTGTGCTGCGGGGGCCAGATAAGGATCTACGATTAGGTTTTTTTCTGGTCCCTTTTGGATTTGCCCATTGAAGGCTGACCTAGAGTGCAGGAGGATCGCCTCCTCGGGAATATTGCACGCACTAGGCCCTGCTCCATGCCGCCGGCAGCGCTTTATTTCTGCCAGCGCTTCATTTTGCCACCGAGTTGGAAGGCATTAATGTGGAAACATGATACCTCCGGATTTCCTCAGCCTCGGAATAAAAAGACATTTGGAAAATTAAATATTTTCTGTCGCGCGCATGATAAATCTTTCGCTGTTTCGGAAGGTGAGAAATTAAAATTGCAAAACAGGCAGTGAGGGAGCAAGCCAATGTGTGTGGCTGGGTTGGCTGGGTCTCCAGTCTTCAAAGAGCATGCTCTGTGTGGGAATCAGCACAGAGACAGAGCTATTCCATAACCCAGGGGACACTGATCTCCCTGGGACGGAGGGCTGGACGTGGCAGAGAGAGCTGGCTGTGCGGATCTGAACCTGCCTCCGTCTCTTTATTTGACTTTAAAACAAACAAAAGGAAATATTTCTTCACACAAGGCACAGCCAACCTGTGGAACTCATTGCCAAGAGATTTTTGTGACAGCCAAAAGTATAAGTGGGTTCAAAAAAGAATTAGATAATTTTATAGGTCCGGGTCTATCAATGGCTATTAACCAACCCATGCTCTAGGTGTTCCTAAGCCTCTGATTGCCAGATGCTGGGAATGGACAACATGGGATGGATCCCTCAATAATTGCCCTATTCTGTTCATTCCCTCTGCAGAATCTGGTGTTGGCCACTATCGGAGGAAAGGAAAGTGGGCTAGATAGATCATTGGTATGACCTTGTATGGACATTATGTTCTTATGTACTTATTTAGAGGTGTTTCCATGGTGCCCTTGGTTCTTGTGCAGATACTAGGGGTATGAGTATATGGATGTTATATATCCACGTATAATAATTTGCAAAATCCCTCAGAGGCAGGGACGTGGCCTGAGGCCTGTCACAATCTATTTAGCAAATGAAAATGCACTTTGCAAATAGATGGGTGAGGGAGAAAATACATGTGTTGGCTGGGAGGTTGCTGAGCAGATGGTGTCAGTGATCAGAGAGCTCGAGGGGAGTGTGTGTATGGCGGGGGGCAGGGGTGTGAGTATGGGGGGATGTTTCCTTGACTCCACATTTACAAAAAGCAATCGCAATGGGCGTTATGTAACACAGAGAAGCCCTTCACAAGAGACAAGCTCATATTAGGGAGTGTGCTACTTTAAGGGACTGCCCCATATGTCCACAAATCACAGGTTGAGCCCAAATCTCCTCCTCCTTTTATAAGAAATTCACCTCTGGTAAGCCCTGATCTTTGCGGGGCTCCTGGGACCCTACAACAGGGTTTCACTGCTCTGGAGACCTGTGCATTAACCTCCCAGGGGACCCCATGAAACCCATCCTTCCCCTGTCTTTTAGTGACGCTTTCATGCCGCGTTGTCTCTTATTCTTATTTTAATCTGGGCCCGACCCGGCCAGTTTGCTCCTGTGAAGTGTTGCAGTGAAACCCAGGTGACTCTCTGGTGAGTAGGTTTGTTCAGGACCAAGCCCTTCGATTGTAAGCACCTCTATCAAGGTTGGAACTTACATGGCACCATAGAATCCAAGGTCAGAAAGAACCCTTTGTCCTCCTCCAGTCTGTCCTCCTGCATAACCCAGGCCAGAGAACTGCCCTACAATAATTCCCAGGGTAGATCTTTTAGGAAAAACATCCCATCTGGATTTTAAAATGGTCGGTGGTGGAGAAACTGAGGCCCGGAGAGATGAACTGATTTGCCCAGGGGGCTGGGACAGAGCCAGGAATTGAACCCAAACCTCACAAGGCCCTGCCCAGAGCCTTAGACGTAAGAGATGCAAACGCAAGGAAGAAGCACCCTCCAAATAAAAGCGCCCCCCCCCGTGGAGGAAAAGCCTTCAAAAGAGAGTTTCCTCTCCCTGTTCCCTCTAGGAGGGGGTGGGGTTTCCCCTCCTCGTTTTCAGTGCCTCTGAGCCCCGAGATAAGGTGAGCACTAGATCTGAAAGCAGCAGCCCCTTCCCTCTCCTGGAGTGTGGCCCTGGCGACTCTCATGTCCTGGTTACTCTGGCAACTAACTGTGATCAGACCGCACCAAGCAGCTGAATTCAGCCCCTTGTTCTGGGGAAAATGCTCTCATTGAAGCAGAGGTTGAGCGAAGCCTCCTGCCTTTATTCCACTGAATGACACCAACATCCATGTGTACCCTTATTCGTGTGTGCGTGGATAAGGAGCGAGGAGAGCTGAGGATGAAAAGCAGTGGCGGGTGTTGCCGCATGCTAATCAGGGCAGCCGGGTTCCTCGCCCCACCAGCCGGGGTCTCGCAGGGAACCCACAGGGGCACCCGGAATACCCTGGCACAGCAGGAAGCTGTCAGACCAGCTGTGGGCTTCAAGGTGTTTTAGTCGAGCTAATGGGTTAGGGAAGGGTATGGAACAGTGTCCATGGGGCTGATCTTGGCCGAATCTTTAGAAATAACCCTAGAGAGCAGTGGGTGTGGCGGTGATAATGAATGGAGCGATGGGAGAAGCAATCAGAGAAATATGTGGGAGATGGGGTACAGAGTAGTGGGAAGAGGAGGAAGGTGTGGAAGAGGATAGAGAAGGATGGGGAAGGGGATGGTGGGAAAAGGATAGAAAAGGATGAGGAAGGGGATGATGGGAATAGGATAGAGAAGGATGGGGAAGGGGACGATGGGAAGAAAATAGAGAAGGATGAGGAAGAGGATGGTGGGAAGAGGAGGAAGATGGGAAGAGGATAGAGAAGGGTGAGGAAGGGGATGGTGGGAAGAGGAGACAGATGGGAAGAAGTTAGAGAAGGATGGGGAAGTGCGAAGAGGAGGCGGAGGAGACTGTGGGATGAGGGAGGAGTGGGGCAGAGCCATATTGGGCGCTTCTCACAGCATTCGAGATGGCACTAAAATAGAGATCTCGGTGTCTGTGGGAGATGGCAATTCGCCGGCCCTCATCCTGCCGGAATAAAGAAAGTCTTGCCAAGCACTTCTCTCGCTGTTAGTCAGCTTAAAATGGCAACAAAGGCCGAGGCTGGGGATGTGCTGCTGCTCTGGGATTGAGGGAGCTGCCCAGAATGATAATTGGGTCTTTTTTCATTTTTTTTATGAAGCTAGCAGGCTACTGCGCAAAGTAATTAACTGGACAGATGGATACATCAGAATTTGTAACTGTTGCCGGCAACATTAAGACACTTTATTTATTTTTTTCCCCCCTGAGGCCTTGTCAGCCGAAGGGCTCCACGTTGGGGCGACCCTTCAGAGAAGGGGATAAAATAAATGAGGCTTAAAAAATGAATAAACATTATCGCAGCGTATACCGCCAGTACCTGGTGATCGCTGCAAGTAGGGCCTTGCAAGAGCATCTGTTTGCTTGTGCAAAACACCCTTTGGGCAGGCAAGTGGTGCAGCCACCCATCAAGCATGGGCAGATGTGAAGGTTACACAAGAATGGAGGAACTGCTACAGCAGATCAGGCTGTACTTCCTTCCACGTATCTAGGTGCAGGTGCTGATCACTGTCAGAGCAGTTTCAAGATACCTGAAGTGGGCAGTTGTGAAATAACCTACCCATAGTGGCGCTAATCTTCCTCCCCCTCTGAGCCAGAACTTGGTTTATAATTCAAGAAGGAGGGCTTATATTCCTCCCAAACTTCTTCTTTAAAACATTGTAACCCTGTCCAATGTAACTCTGGATGTATTCATCTGACCCTTTTAACCTCTTGCCGTCAATGATTTCTTGTGGCAAGGAGTTCCCCAAGTTAATTTTTGTGTATGTTGCTCTTTTTCACCAGCGTTCTAAGGGTGTTATAGTGAGGTGAGAAGCCAAGTCCCCTGCCTGATCAGAATCTAATCTGCACCATATCCTTGCAATAAATAGTGTAAGCAAGATTAAAGAAATCTGTTGATCAAAGGAAACCTACTGAATATTTATTCTTGTGCACTCAGATGGAGGAGGGGCTCCCGTGTTTCTGTGCATTTCTTTTTCTTGTTTTTATTCTCCAGCACTACTTATTCAGACCGTGATCCCTACACACCCCACATCCTCCCTCACGTTTCTGCCTCTGCATGATAAATAATAGCATTTGTGGGAAGGGAAGCAAAACTGATGTCACATTGCCCCTGGGAGCTCTTGTCCCTGAGCTTTCCTGGAATGAGAAAGGGATGCCCAAGATGCAGACAGCAGTCGATGCTCCCATTACAGTTGCATAGATGTCTGTCCTCATTAGGGCTGAGACTGTGTAGGTTACAGCACAGTGGTTACAGCAACATCAGAGCGCGCGTGAAGTTGCTGCAGAGATATTGACAGTGGAACCAAGGGGAAAAAAATATCTCCCTGATTAGCTACAGAATTTTCTTCTCTTTTTAATTAGCGAGCAGGAATCGGGACAAGTTGTAACAACTGCATGAGTGGGGGCTGCAAGCTGGCGGGCGGGACCTGATAGTAGCTGGCTATGTGTCAGTGTGGTGAATTTTATGAGAGAGAGAGAGAGGGTGAGGGAAACATGACAGGGAAGTGGTATGCAGTGCCTCCTGAATTTGTAATAGCTCCTGCTCCATCTGAATCATCCTCTCATTGGTAAACGGAATGGAAAACATTTAACAGATCAAATATTGGAAGAGGAGCAACAACCAATACCAGCAGGAGGAACCTCACCCAACTCAAATGGGTTGATCAGGCTAAAGCCGATTTATAGGGTTATGATTTGCGCTTTTGAACGTGTTAATTACAGCCACATCTTTCACTCAATTCCTGCTTCAGATTTTCTCTGCCTCTTCTCGTTAGGAACCCCGCTCTGTGGGCTATGTCTACACTAGCACTTTTGTCAAATAGGTGTAGAGCGGCTATACAGGATACCTTATAGCAGCTCAGCTGTAGTGGTACAGCTATGCCGGAGTAAGGTCTATAATGTAGACATCTGGGAGTTGGTAATTCAGCAATGAAAATTGATCAGGAGTGCAAACTGGTAGAAAATTTTCCATAGGAAGCTCTTTTTTTGATGGAAAATTGCTTGTTTGGCACAAGTTGTCATGGTAGCTCAGTACTTTTTCATAGCCAGCACAGCTGGCCCCTGGAACTCATTGCCATCTGTATTGCTGAAGGCAAGAACTCAGCAGAATTGGCCATGTATATGAATAACAAGACCACTCAAAGTTAAAATGGCAAGGACTAAACAAAATAAATTAAAAGAAAAACAGGTGTTCTAGGAAGGCTATAACTCCTGTAGTAATGGCTACTAACTCCTCCTGTTTCACAGTATAAAACAATCTTTAGGGAGTGGGAGGAGGCAAGAAGAAACTTGCTTTGTGGACAGGTTATCCTATAACTGCCTGCTTTCTTGCACCGTCCTTGGAAATAGCTGGTACTGCCCCAGTGGTAGAAAGGATCCTTTTCTAGATGGGCCAGTGGTCTGATCTTGTACGGTATTTTCTGTTTTCCCAAGGCTTAATGGTGGCTTCGTGCTGTGGACATTGGCTGTCTAGGAAATGGAGAAGAAGCAAACTCATTTCAGACATGGGGCACTAACCTACAATGAGACAGCGAACAAACCCCAATCTCTAAATCCTTCCCTGGGTCCCCTTTATGCTTTTTGTTGCCACTTTGCAAGTAGCTCATCCATGATGCAATTAGACTAACTGCCTCTGCTCCTTTAGTGGAAAGGCCTCTAGACTAATAGATTTTTATTTTATTTTCGTGGGCTGAACTGTAAAATAATAACAAAAAAATATTGGTTGATTAGCAATGAAATGGAGTTTTTAAAAATTGTTTTCAATTGAAAAACTCAAAATGTTTTTGTTTAGAATTGACTGAAACACTTTGCTGGTCTTTAAATGCCTTCCCCCCCCCCCCCCCAAATTTTTCGTTTCAGTTGTTTTGGGTGTCTTTCACCTCCTTTGTTTTTTTTTTAATAGGCCAAATCTCAACCTAGATTTTTCATTTCAAAATGGCAAACCAAAACCGAATGGTCCAAACAAAACATTTTGACTTTCAAATTTATTTATTTTTTGGCTGAAACCATCCATCAAATTCATCCTGAATTTATACACCGCTTCAGAGCCCCCAGAAATGCATTTTTTGGCAACAATACTATTTGCCAAGAAAAAGTCACCCCAGTGTAGTCTCCCCATTGCTGCATAGTGATGCTGTTAGAAACTAGATGATGCAAACAGGTGCAACCTTATTTTCCAGATGCTCATCAGTAGGTAGCGTTCTTGCTGTGAGTGCAGGGCCTGCATTTGATCTGCTGGATTGCCGGGGGTTTTAGACCAAGCTATTCCAGTCAATCAGGTCAATGATCCATGAGGGTAGAAAAGGTTCCAGTTCTTGGCATAATAAACCAAAGCAGAGCTGTTATGATTGGGTAATTAATAGACATTCTTAATACTGTTGAAGCCCAGAGTGACAGGATAATGAGCCATAGAAAGTCCTCCTATGTAATAGGGAATGGAAAGGGAGCTCCAGTGTATAAAAGCTAGCAACGTTCTTTGCAGCAGAGGTATATGTCTGAGGTACAGAGTCAGTCTGTGCTGTCCCTAACCTCTGTTTGCCAGAAGCTGGGAATGGGCGACAGGGTCACTTGATGATTACCTACCTGTTCTCTTCATTCCCTCTGGGGCACCTGACATTGGCCACTGTTGGAAGACAGGATACTGGGCTAGATGGACCATTGCTCTAACCCAGTATGGCCATTCTTATGTTCTTATTATTTGGTCCCCAGTGAACAAGGAGTTCATTTAACCTCACCCCACCTCCAACCTCTTTCACAGCCCCTCAGGGAAGTGGTATAAGAGTGCCACTGGAGAGAGGTTGTTTTTCACACCCAAGGCAGTAGAGGTGAAATGCCTTCTCCTGATGAGTCAGCGCACCAGCTCCAGTGTTACAATGGGAGGGTGAAAATAAGAGGTTGGATGGCAAGCTAGGTGGAGAGCAGGAGATGAAGGGTCGTCATGGATGGGGGCTTCCATGGCGCTCTTCCAACATCAGGCAATATTGAGGGCATCCTTTTTTCATAATGTACAGCAGAGGTAGGCAAGCTATGGTACCCGTGCCAAGGGCGGCACACGAGTTGATTTCCAGCGGCACTCACACTGCCTGGGTCCTGGCCACCGGTCTGGGGGCCTCTGCGTTTTAATTTAATTTTAAATGAAGCTTCTTAAACATTTTTAAAACCTTATTTACTTTACATACAACAATAGTTTAAGTTCTCTATTATAGACTTCTAGAAAGAGACCTTCTAAAAGCATTAAAATCTATTACTGGCATGTGAAACCTTAAATGAGAGTGAATAAATGAAGACTCAGCCCACCACTTCTGAAAGACGGGGCCGAACTGTCCTGTCCAACTAATCTTACATTTATAATCCTCGTATTAGAAACGTGAATCTTCCAAGGTCGCTGTGTTTGCCCATGATACTCATAACAGCAAATAATGGCAGCAGATAAAATGCAGGTGGGAAGGAAGATGAGTATAAATAGTTAGCCTGGTAGCAAAGAAAGCCAGGCAAGGCAAAATGTGCTCTGTCATCCAGAATGCCAATCAGGAGAGAGGACCTGAATTCACGGTGTTGTTATAGGAAAAGCCTTCGAGCCAGTAAGTGCACTGTAAAGCTGTAAAATGGCAATATATCAGATATATAAATAATATAATCAAATAGGGTACTAGCTTATGTTTAGAGGGCTAAAATACCAGCCAGATTACAGAGTCAAGCACTTGCCTCTGTATGCTACAAAAAATAACTGCATTGGAGAGGCACTGTGTTTTTGTGCATGGGACGCTAGACTGGGAGTCCTGCTCTGTGGTGGTGATGATGATGGTGATGATAATTCAAATGGAATTGAATTGGAAAATGGAAAATGTTGAAGAAATGGAAAAGGCCATTTTTAAACCAAACACACTGATTGGAAAAATTCCACCCAGTTCTAGCTATAATGTGTCTTGGCCACAAAACTATTTAACTGCCCTTTTTTTGTGTGTGCAGTGTAGATACTGCCGTAAAGCTCCCCTGAAATAATGTGCATGGCACCGGTGCCTGTGACTACACCCAGAGACATGCAGAGACTACACCCAGAAGTTGGAGTGGTGTCCTGCCCTGTCTCCACTTTAATTCAAAGCATGCTAGGTGGTCCCATCTTGACTGTCAGCCCAGGCCTCTTGGGGATCTGGTGACAATAAGATGGTCCCTGACCTACTAAACCCTGGTTTGGTTTTGATCAGTGTAGATGGGACTCGGTAAGACTGCAGAATGGTGCAGGGAGGTGGAAGATCTCTGGTCCCATCTGCAGTGTTCTGCATTAGCAGGACAGGAAAGTAGTTCTGGGGAGGGAGTTTCCAGCACAATGAAAATGGGTCTGCTTGGGATTGGCCTCTGCCCAGAAGAGGCGCTACAGTCCCTATTCAGCCTGGTGCCCCTTACCTCCTACAATAGCCTCTCCAAACCTTCAGAAACTGGCCAGAAGGCTGAAACCTCTCAGGATTACACAGACTCTTACGGCTTAAACTGTGTATCCTTCCACCCTTTGCTGTGCTGCTACCCAGAAGCAGCAGTTTTGCCACCTCAGCATGACCTCTCCCTGCTTTCCCAAGAAACCCGCCTCCTGGACCCCAGAAGCTCCACCTCACAGTTCTGCTGGCCTGCCAGGAGACACCCCCACCCCAAACTTAGCTGAAAGACTTAGCCTGGCTTGACTGTGGCTGAGCAAAACCTGTCTGTGACCCACGCTGTTCTAACCTCTTGCTGTGAGTGCAGGGGCTTCTGATGATCCCCCTGGCAAAGGAATAATGTTAGCCTAACTGTGTGGAGGTGCCTTGGCTTTTCCACAGACCCTCGGTGGTGATTTGATGGTGCAGTTTAAACAACCTCTTGCTTCCCCTACCTAAGGCAGACACGTGCCTTTCTGAAGCATCTGTGACCGCGGCATAACACCAATATTTTTCCATTTAGCTGCTTGCTTTGCTTCTCTCTCCTCTCTCTTATCCCCTCCCTCCATCTCCAGTCCTCTCTAAACAGCTGCTTTTCATCAGACTGGATTTTCACACCTCATTCTGTGCTTTGGTCTCCTACCGAGGACTCCGCTTTCTTTCATCGCCAACTAGCAAGGCACCCGTGAACCCGATGAGGGGATATGTCCTCTGGGGCTCTCTTCTTATGGAGAGGCAGGAGGGCTGTGTAGTTCAGATGGCAAATGGACAGTGTGCCATTCCAGACTCCCTGGTCAAGTCAGTTAATTCCTCTGCCCCCCAAGTTAAGAATGCACTTGCATCATATACCTACGACCCTCTGATGTTAAGATAAGCCTGTGCATGATTGATTTCTTCAATTAGTGTCTTTCTGCCTCTGTTCTCCAGCTGTACATTGGGGTGAATAATGCTCCCTTTCTCCCATCTTTTGTCTACCTCATCTACTTAAAGGCCATGTCTACAAACACAAGCTGTACCACTTTAACTATACCGGTATTGTTAAAGTGGTATAAGTCTTCTAGTGTGAACACAGTAATAAAGGTGCTTATACAAATACAGCTTTTTTCTCTCTCCTGTTCAGGAAGAATAATAAGCTATACTGGTATAATTGTGTCCACACCAGGGGTTGTACTGGTAAGGTAAAAAAATCACACCCCTAATCAACATATTGGTACAAAATCTGAGTGCAGAATGGGGTTTAGATTGGTAGCATTTTGGAGCAGAGAATGTCATTTCCTGTGTGTGTGTGTAAAGTGTAAAGTACCTAGCACAATGCAGCACCACTCCCATTTGGGGTTTGGAGGTTCTACCATAACCTAAAGTGATCCATTTGCTTTGTAGCTATCTCCAGTTAGAGGAAATGTTCGTAAGGAAAACCAGAGCCACTCAAGATTTACCTGGGTTGGGATGGTATTGCAAACCGGAATAAAGAGACCAAGCTTTGCCCTGTGTGGCTGGGCTAACTGGTCAGTTCTGACCCAGGTGCTGATCACCCAGGTTAACTCTGCAGTGAAGACATGCCTGAAGGGTTTGTCTTGAGTAGAGGTGTTTTCTCCTCAGGTTATTTGACTGAGGCCGACCCCTGAGGGTGAAGAGGAAACATTTGTGGCCTGAAACAAACACACACACTAGCCTTTACAAAGGTGCTAGGTATCTCGAGTTAACTGGCAATCAGGGCCCCAAGTGTCTTAAAATGAGAGAAGGGGTTCTGAGAAGGGCATTTTATCCCCATAATCCCAGACAGTCACTTTCAAGATCTGTTTTCCTCCTCTCCCCCCCCCCCCCATAATACTTAGCACTTACATCAAGCATTTTATCTTTTCAAAGTGCCAAACAAACATTAACGTACCTGAGAGAAGGGAGTAGTAAGTAATTTTAACCAACTGATGGGGAAACTGAAGCACAGAGAGGCTGTCAGGAGAAGCAGGATTAGCATCTGGGAGTCCTGAGTCTCAGCACCTCACTACACTGGGCTGCCTTTGCCTAACCTTTGTGTCCACTGGGATTTCAACCCCCGAAGCTGCACCAGTGCCAGACCCTTGCATGAGCACAGTTTGCGTTGGTGTAACACCGTTTGCATCCATACAGCTACGCCAGGCGCTGGAATGTCCGTGTAGACAAGTCTGTGGTTCACGCTGATTTATTTAATAACGAATGCAGTTTGAGATTATTACAGGGGACCTTGATCAAAAGCACAGAGGTTATCCAAACTCAGCTGAAAACAGACAGTGCCCCTACACAGCAGGGTCATGGCTGCAGTTAGCACTCCTCCCTTATGCCCTTCAATTTGCCTCTTGGGGGGGGGGGGGGGGAGAGAGAGGTGGGAGGAAGAAGAAAAATTGTCCTCTTTTCGCCAGGATCTGAGAAAATAAAGTATGAATTGTCGTAATTTACTGGGCTCCTGAGTAAATTTGTATTTCATTCTGATTATGGAGTGTGTTCTCTAATTGCAGCAATAAAAAGGAATAGTCCATCTTCTAAATGCAAACGGCAGTGCTGATTGTTATTTAATTAGTTGATTCCAGTGTTCCAGGGGTGAGCTCGGAATTACAATCATGACTCCTATTATTTCAATAAGATTGCTGAATTAATTAAGAGGACAATGGGATTCTTCATTGTTGACGTCTTAAGAATGTGCAACGATAACTTTAAAACTGAAGGAATAATAAAAGGCCATTATGGATTCCCCACCTCTCCCTGCCATAACAGAGCACTTCAGAAAGGCACAAATGTTTTGCAGTATCCCACCCCCTCTTCCCTCCTGCATTGGGCTCACTGGGAGAGCAGCCGCTGGAGAAGCATTAAAGGTTTTGATTGAAGCTCCTGGCCCTGCTAGGGAGAAGGCTGGGTAATGCTGTAGGAGAGAGGCAACAGCACTGTCCCTTTTTGCAGCCGTTTGTGTGCCTGGAATGGCAAAGCAACTGCGTGGCAGCAGGAGAGCGTATTGCTGGAAATGGAGAATGACAGGGGAAAGCAATTCTACGGGTGGAGAGAGACGTGTGTGTGTGTGTTGGGGGAGTTGTTGCTTGCCAGATTGCAGCACTCTTCACCACTCTCCCTTTCACTCTCTCTTCTTCTGTGAAGTTCCCAGGCCTCAACTAAGCGTGGGGTCAGTAGCTGGATGGGAGAATTCTGATAAAAAGACAGCGGGTGCTGCAATGAATGGTCAGTATGTTGGATCCTCAATCAGTACTGCACCCCAACGGCTCTGTGTAGCTACGGAGTGCTGGCTACTGGAGTTTATCGACACTGGGGAGTTCACTCAAGGTGCCTACACTCAAGTTTACCCCTCTTTCAAGTTAGCCTAGGTTGAGTGGTAGTGAGTCACACTGCAAAAAGGGGGGGTGTTTAACCTGAGAGCTAACTCCAGTTCAAATAGCAGCAAAGACTCAGCTGCCCAGATCGATTATATTGATAAAAAATATAATTTTAAAATCAGGACATCTGGGCACCCTAATTGTATTAGCAGCTGATGAGGTAGGCTACAGTCTGAGGCCAAGTCTACACTACAGACCTATATCGGTATAACGATGTCGCTCAGGGGTGTTAAAAATCCACAGCCCTGAATAACATAGTGATACGGATCTACCCCCGGGTAGACAGCACTCTGTTGGTGGGAGAGCTTCTTGGAGAGGTGGATTAACGACATGCTCTCCTATTGGCATGGTAGCATCTTCACTAAAACGCTACCTGGTTCGGCTACACTGCTGTATGTGAAGACAAACGGTGAGTTAGCGCATCTCCTCTGACAGGCCACTTAAAAACAGCGCCAGACTCAGTGGGTTTTTGTGTTTGAATGGGACTTGACTAAGTGGCAGGACTTGAGGTATAGCTTGGGTTAACTTCAGTGAAGATAAACTCCTAGATAGGACTTATAACAAAAGGCCTGAAAATCCAGAGCTTTTCCATTGAGTGTAGTGAGACTGTGAACAGGACTTTTGGGTATTAAGGGGTTTGTGGTACTTTTTGTGAGAGAGGAGGGGTGTTAACACAGATGGCCTCACTCAATTCAAATGCAGGTATTTATAGTCCATTTACCTAAATCCCCCCTGGATATGGGATTCTTCTGGAACTAATCTTTTGTGGAGAAGTATTTTCTCTTTTTACTTTTTAAAATGAGCTGCCTTTCACTTTCAGGGAACATGGGGGCAATGAATGAAGGCAGCCGATTAAAAACAGATAAAAGGTGATGCTTTATCACACAATTTTGTCCACCTAACGCTATCTACATAGGGACTTACATACGTTTACTTACGTCTGACAGGGCGGGACATTTTTCATAGCCTAGAGCAATGGAGTTAAGCCAACCTACCTTTGTAGTGCAGACTAGCCCTATGCTGTAGTGTTGCTGTGCGCTGCTGAAGCACTGCTATTTTTCACCCCAGAGGAGGCTGCATTTCAAGTCATCTTTGTGTGTCTGTTAGTGTTCTGAGACTCTTTTGGGCTCCGTTCTATAGAAGAGCATCATTCATCCATGTGCTTGTGTCGGGATTGTCCAGTAAGGACACCCATTCCCAAGAGAAGGCATCAGACTGTCCCCATGCGCCTGCGGGACTAAAACACAGAGTCCGAATGAAACAGTAGGGACTCCCCTAACAGTTGTTAGTAATCCCTGCATAGAGCCCTTCTCATAAACTGGAATCTAGGGCAGTTCTCTGAAACCTCCATTAGTTAGCAAGGCGGCTGTGAATGAGACTGGCAGGAGGTATCTAGATTTCTCAGTGAAAACAAGGGTTTATTGTGTTACCTTTTTCTTTTATTGAAAATGTATTCCGTTTAACGACCTTCTGAGCAGCTTATTGTGATATGGCTTTTATTGTCGCTGACTGCAAATTTGCTAGGATGTTACAGCCTGGCAGTAGCAAAAAACCACAAAACGGATTTGCTCGTAAAACATTAGGGGAGATAGCAGACATGCAGTACTATTCTTTCCCAGCCAAGGTGGGCCTTGGGATTTCCTAATGGGAGGTTCTGCGGAAACCACCCTTCCCTTTGTGTCTATATAGGGTCAGGCTCCAGGGCTCAGACGGGAAAGTTAGGCGGGGTGTGTTTGTTACGCCCCACTTTTCATTTTAGAGGCATGGTGCTAACCTCTTTCTGGGGAGGCTGCCTGATCTAGTGGCTATGGCACTGGACGGGGAGTCAGGAGGCCTGGGTTCTGTTCCCAGCTCTGCTACTGATCTTCTATGTAACCTTGGTCAAGTCACTTCATCTCTGTTTCTTCGCCCACCCTTTGTCTATGTGGTTCGCAAGCTCTTTGGGTAGACACCGTCTTATGTGTGTACACAGCACCTAGCACAATGGATTCCTCATCTCAATTGGGGGAGGTTCTCCCCAGAGGATCATGGGGGGTGGATAGACAAGGACTGGTTGTAATAAATCTAAGGGCAACCTCTTTGCCAAAGTGACCCCCTTCCCCATTCATTCCTGCTCGGGGATTAATTGTGCTATTCTTAGAAGGAGGGAAGCCCCATAAAGAGACAGCAAACAGAGTATTGTGCAGTGTGGCCTGATTCTGCAAAGTGCTGAGCACTCCCAAGTACCGTAGCACCTAGAGTCTCAGACATGGATCAAGACCCTGTTGCGCTGGGTGCGACACAGAACAGGCTTTTCATCTGCTAAAGACTCCCCACTACCAACCTTCGATCCCCATTTACCTCTCAGTTCCCCCTCCTCTTGCCCCATCCTTGCTCCTCTTCTACACCCACGTACCACCACCCCCCATCTCCCTGCCGTTCCTGTCTCCCTGCCAGGCTGCTCCCTGAACAAGTGTGTTCTCACCTGCTGGAGAAAGCTCGCCCTGGCAACCCTTCAGCTGAGCTTTTAGCCAGACGTGAGTAACGGGCAGTATTTCAGCATGGCCGGAAGCTTAATGAGCAAGCTCTGTGCCAGAGCAGGGCCGGAGCAGCCTGGGGATCTGGTGGTTTGTGTGCCACTCTTGCTCCACTCCGGAGACTGCAGCCTCAGCCTGGATATCCTTTCCGTCTCCTTGATCTGCTGCAGCGGGTTTCGGAGGCTACCCTGCAAGGACAAGGCTGGCTACTCCTTGGAGTGTGGAGCCGAGATTCGGCGGAGGTGAACGTGTGGGAAGGAGCAAGTTGGGAATTGGAGTGCAGCCCTGGCGCTGTTAGAGACAGCTGGGGGGCTCACAAGGAGCAGCAAGAGGATTGAGGGAGTGGGGAATATGATGTTCGAGATCCGTCATCCGCACCGTGTCTATCGCTCACTTGACAAGTCGACAGGATGCCAATACTCCTGAACCTAAATCGGATCCAGACGACTGAGAGGTGGAAAGTGAGGATGGGGGGGGGGGGACTAGAAGTGATGGAGAGACAATGGATATTTATCTCTTTTTTTACTTATTATTCTTTGACTTTGAATCCTTACAAACTCCTTATGCTGGACAGCAAGGGGAGGGGCAGAGAGAATTTGTTTGTCTCCTGTTTCCTCTCGCGCTTTAGAAGTCAGAGCTCGAGAAAATACCTAGTGGATAGTCCTGTAAAGCTTTGTTCCCTCCGGTTTATTCTTCTGTAGCCCGGTCCCACCTTCCTCATACCCCCTTACCCTTTTCTTACCCTTCCTCTCCCACTGCTCCTATCTGCAGCATAATAAAATCCACTGCCACCAGCCTCTATCTCCTGTCTCCTAAAGTTCTTTAATCTCTCTTTCCCTCTGATAACTCAAATGAATTTTTTATTTTTCCTGGCCCACAATTCTTTGCTGTTAGCTGCTGAACTCAGACAGGGCGGATTGGGCAGTGTTTCGGTCGGAGATTATGAGAAGTGCTTGTTTATTTCTCATCTCCGTGGTGGAAGAAACTTGGCTGAGAGTTTGTAACCAGAGGGAAAGTTGCCAGTTCGGTTCCCAGGGCTCAAGGAGGCGGATAAGGATTTGCTGACCTGGCATTCTGCATCTTTGTGATCAGAATCATTGAATGTTAGGTGAGGACTGGTCTTCTAGCCAGGAGATGCAGAGATAAAGGAGCCTGGGGGGTGGAAGGAGGAGGAGAGAAGGAGGTGGAGAAAAGAGAGAATCAGAGAGAAGAAGAAGTAATGAACACCCCGGAGATCTGGAAAAAAGCCAGGGAGAGAAGAGTACAAAAGACTGGGGAACTGACAGTCAATTTACTGTCTCCAGGAGGGCCCTGGAGAAAAAAAAAATCAACCCTTTGACCGTTGTTTAAAGGAAGCTTCTTTTCAATAAATTAGTCGTTGAATTGAGTCTCCTGTTTCCCCAGCTCTACGGGGACAGGAACCTCGTGGAGAAACAAGTCAGAAGAGCCCAGGCAGTGACATGGGGAAACGCCGCATCCCTCTGCCCCCTGCTCTGCTAGTGGGATCCTGATGCAGGGCCTAGTCAGTGCAAACGGGCATCAGCATCTCTGGCCTGTTTTCTTTTTCCTCGTGGTTAAATTGAGATGATGGAGGGTGTGGTAGAAATGGGTCTGTCCTCCAGACTGGGGTGGAAGGATGGTCCCGGACAGGGGCTCCGCAGATCTGGGATCATGTCTTGGCTTTTGCCACTGACTCCTTGCGTGACCTTAGGCAAGTCACTGAAGCTGGGACTTTCAAAGGAGTTTAAGGGAGTTAGGTCCCACCTGGATGGGATTCTGGCACCCAACGCCCTTAAGGCTCCTTTGACGTGTCCACCCTTGTCTCTGTGACTCCGCTCCCCCCTGTGTGCCATGGGGAAAATATTTCCTTTCTCCCGCCTTTGGTCAGTCTGGTCTATTGAGACAGTAAACACTGCGGGACGGGGCCTGTCTCTTACTTGGCTTTGAACCTGCAAATCATCGTAAGGTTATGAGGGTTTTAGGAGATGGAGTTTGGGAGGGGCCCAGCACACAGGAAGGAGTGTGGGGAGAAATTGCTAAGAACAACATCTTTGCAATAGAAGCTTATCGGGCGCTGCTAATCCGGGCAGTGCTGCGCGGGGACGTGGTAACTTTGAGGCGCGTGTTGTCGGCGCTTCACCTTAGCTGTGTGATATTGGTCCCTGCTGCTCCAGCCAGGAAAATAACACTGATGATCAGAAACAACAGCTTCAGCACCTCCTGCTGCTCTAGTCGCTCCGCCATCTGCCTCACGGCTTCTTTCGTGCTCCCTGCCGCTTGAGCACCTGCTCTGGCGTCAACGATTCCAGGACCCGTTTCAGAACTCTTCTGCTCAAACCGTACCCCTGGCTGCTTCAACAAAATCACCTCCCGGGGGTTCAGCTAAGGCCCTTTCAGTGCTCCTGGCCCTCCAACTGCTCCAGAGCTGATGCCCCTGTGATTTGATCCTTCCAGGCCAGCATCATAAGAATGGCCAAACTGGGTCATAGCAAAGGTCCATCTAGCCCAGTATCCTGTCTTCTGACAGTGGCCAATGCCAGGTGCCCCAGATGGAATGAACAGAACAGGTAATCATCAAGTGATCCATCCCCTGTCCCCCATTCCCAGCTTCTGGCAAACAGAGACTAGGGACACCATCCCTGTCCCTCCTGGCTAATAGCCATTGATGGAGCTATTCTCCATGAATTTATCTAGTTCTTTTTTGAACCCTGTTATAGTCTTGGCCTTCACAACATCACACCTCCCCTGCTTCTGCTCCAATTGCCATTGATCAATTTACAAGCCCTCACCCGCCTCTGTATTTTCTGCTTGTGCATTTTATCTGCTTCTGGGTGGATCCCGAGTTAGATGAACAGAACAGTTTAAAATAAATTTGATGAGATCGTGGTGCTAAGGAGGCACTTGGGAGCTGAGGGTGACCCAGCAGTAGAAAGAAAGAGTCAAACTCCCCGTTTGTGTAGCTGTGGGAGAACTCTCCGGTAAGACCAGGCTTTCTAAGGCTAGCCCAGAGAACATGTCCAGGTGTTTCATTCATTGGCTGAATCAGCCACTGTCTCCTTTGACAGGAATATAGATGCAATGGTTCTTTTTCACTCTCTCTGAAATTGCTTTGTAATAACAGTAGGAGTTGGAGAGGCATTTTTATTGATTAAACAATCGAGGCTATTTGTCTTTACAAAACCAAAAATATAGAGGTGTCTCTTGCTTCCTAGATATACATTATGCACTTTTATTTATTAGAAACAACAGTCTCTGTAATCAAGCTGATGTTCATGATGGGTTGGTTCGCAACACTGGATTGAGATGAAATAAGGGGAGTGGAAGTGTAAAGGAAATCTGATGTCAATATACTGAATAACAAGGGCAGGGGTAGAGGGAATTAAGAAGAGAGAGATCAAGCTTTGGCTTAGTGGAGGGAATACGTGACCTAGGGGAAGAATTACCACTGAGACATGCCTCTTTCTAGTCTTTCCCTAGTGATTTTGGACCCCATTTCCCCCAAACATGATTTCAGTCATTGGATATCTCATGTTGTCTGCACATCCCCCTGACCCTTATGCAAAGAGAATGGGTGATTCCACATCTCAGACATTTCTACAATTTAAACAGTCACGGTTGCAGCACCCTGAGCTGGAGTGGTACTCCTGGAGGATTTATATGTCTGTGGACAGGAAGAACACACTTAGGTATTCTGTGACAGCGTCTGTTCTTCATTTTGCATGTGCTTTGTATTTTCACATCTGCGTGCCAGGTCAGGTTGGTCTCTGTGTAATATTTGTGTTCTGAATGTCTGCACACGCTTGTTCCTCCTTGTATACATGTGATTTCTTGTCTTCGTGTCTGTTCTGTCTCAAGTGTGGCGTGGGACTAGGAAATAGGTTGGTTAGCATGTATATTGAGTGTGCCTGCATGCACATGTGACATTTATTTAGGAGTGTGCCTTTGTCTATTCTGGGTGTGTCTCTCTGAACATATAGGTCCGTGTGTAGATTTTCTGTGTGGGCTTTGTATATGTGTCAGCATCTCTCTGACAGTGGGCGTATTTATGAATGTGTTTCGGTGCGTTTGGGTGCACGAGGCCCCGTGGGGGTCACTTGGAGGCAGTGGTTTATGCAAACCATTTCAGCTGTCAAATACTAGAGCTCTCCTCGGAGGGCCCTGCAGGCTGACTCAGTGCTGCTGTGTCTGAGTAAAAATCCCTGGCTTGGTGTCTCTCAGGCTGTGGCCTGGAGATAGATGCTTGCTTTGGCTGCGCCTCATAGTGGTGACCCGATGCCCCGATTTTATGGGGACAGTCCTGATATTTGGGGCTTTGTCTTATAAAGGATCCTATTTACACACCCCCCTCCTGACTTTTCACACTTGCTGTCTGGTCACCCTAGCAGTGCTAGAGGTAGCTTGGATTTTTCAGGCATCTGCACTTCCTTTTGGTTCCATGGATGAAAATTCCCTTACCTACCTTCCTGGGCAGACAATCGCAGAGCGATAGGAAACCATTGCACTATCCCTATGAAGTGCTTTGTCCTGACATCACAAATCAGTCTGACTGAATTACTAAGAGATCATTCTAATCCCAGCACTGATGCTGGCTTTTTTGTTCCAGTTTTTGTGGGGGTTTTATAAAAGCCCTCTTCAGTCACTTGCCTGACTGACTGACTCCTGCCAAACTATATTCATGACATTCAGTTTCTTGTCTAGAACTGGGAGCTGCAACACCCAGATTGGAGCAAAAACCAGTTGAGCTTGGATTGCCTCTGTGGGTGTATTTGTTTATATGGTATCTAGTGCACACAGTGTATTTATGTATGCCTCAGTTACCTTCTCTCAGTGTAGCAGTGTGTCTGCCTGAATTGCTTGTGTGTGCATGCATAAATACAGCGCATACACACACATTGCTGGATTGCCTTGTTGTTTGTGTAGGTCGTGTATATTGGGGTCGTTCTCCACGGATTTGATCTCAGCCTGGGTGCACGCTGTCTCATGTGTGTTGAGGTGTGTGTGTGCTATCTGACATGGGTTGGTCTCTGTTGGAGATTCCTCTGGTGGGATCGTCTCATCATGGCAGGATTGAATCATTGTTCTAGGCTTGGCACTCCCACATGGAACATTTGATAGTCTTTCAGCGTTTTTCATCAAACTTTCCAAAGTTATTCCTGTTCACAGCTTTCCATACAGACCTGGTGGAAATGGTTTTTCATTTTTTTTATCAGCTGGAAATTTTTGTAAAATTCACAGTCCAGCACTTTATCCACTGGATCCCATGGTAGCTTCTCTTTGACAATGGTGGAGACTGACGCCATTCGTCTACAGAATAGGCAGGACATGAGGAGACACACAACAAATTTGCCCACTTAATATTCCCTTCAGACATTTCCTTCACTGTGGAGGATTGCACATACCTCTTGAATGTATTGGAGGGGCGAAAAAGTAAGTTATTCACGTAGAAATTCAGAATTAAGAATCTGGGAGGAGAACTAGCCTGAGTGTCTTCATGTTGCCATCGCTTTAATACAAAGGATATTTGAAGCTTACGGAAAAAGTTACCTTCCTGTATTTGGTTCTGGGAATCCTTTTGATCTGAATGTTTTCAAATGACCCCTGCAGCATCTTCTGTGAGCAACAAAGTGGTCAGATCCTTCAGGCAGGATGAAAAGTGGCCACCTGTCTTGCTTGTGCGATGCTCGGCTTGGAACTGAATTCACTCTGATTTTATTTTGAGCTGACAGCTGGATTCTTTTCTTTTCTTTCTTCTTTTTTTTCTTTTTTTTTTTTTAGAAGTTGTGATTAATCCTCCAGGACAGTATTTGGCTCAGTAATGTCAGGACTGTGCTGCCTTTTTTTCACTGCACAGTTGGTTGCAATCCAGCTGGGGTCGATAGTGACCAAAATTTTGACGGTTGCGTGACATGAGTTGGCAGGTGCCTGGGCAATTCCCGTGTGTCCACATCACAAAGTCATCAGAACCGTTGTTGTGCTTTATATTTAAGGTGGTGCCGAGAAGCCACAACTGAGATTGAGGCCTGATTAGATGTGGGGCTGTGTGAATAGATAAGAGACAATTTTTGTGGGATGTAGGTAGCTTTGGGTCTAAAATAGTGGTTCTCACTTTCTTCCACCCTGGGACACTGTAATACGCTAACTTCCTCACCAGCCTGGGGAATTATCAGCCACAACAAATTGGTCTTTGACCCTTGGCACTGGGCTCCATTTACCATCCAAATGATCAGACTGACAAAAAGAAAACAAAGCTTGCAGCTGGGGCTTTCCACCTGGAGCCGTCCATCCTTCCTCTGGGACTATTACAGGAGACCATCCATCCTTGCAGCTTCCTTCTGCTGTTCCCTCTCAAATGAGCCACTTGCTGCCTTTTAGAATCACTTATTCCCTTCCAGGTTGTGTCTGATGTTTGACTAGGGCTAGCTGGATCCAGGCGTCTCGCCCTTTAAAGAGGACAGGCCACCCTGTTAGACACTCCTTGGGAGACATCTAGCTGGTGTCCTCCTCCCAGTTAGCAGTATGGAAAAATCAGGACAGTTGCACCCCAGAGGCGAGACCCCTTCGAGTAACTTGGATGACTTCCCTTGAAATGAAGGACGTTGGAGAGGTGAGGTCCTAAGTGGAGGCTACGTAATGTTTTTTTGGATGAAATTGGTAGCCTTCATTCCCTTTGCCTGCCTTCTGTTAACTTTATGTCCTTTGGACGAGGTGATGTGTGCACTGGGCAGGCAAGGGTGGAGAGGAAGTACAGCCGGAGAAACATTGCGCTGTGGATGGGAGAGTCACTTTCTTCAGCTTTTTTGGATGAGGGCGGAGGAGAATTGCCGCTCGGTTTTACTTGGCTGCTTTGCCAGATTAGAAACCGAATTTTTGTTTGGTGCTTGTTTATTTGCTAGTGTGGTGTTCTAGAATTTACAGCGCCTTTTCTCCCGTCATCTCCCTTGATTGCAGTCTTACGCCACCTTTTTTAATTTCACCACGCAGCCTTCTTTATACGAATACGGAGGTAGTTAAAATGCAGAAGAAAAAAAAAGAGAGAGAGAAACGACAAAATAGATGAGCCCACAGCAACAACTGTTTGGAGAGAGAATCCCAGCGAAGCTATGCCTTTCGCTAATTAGAAATCCGACTTCCTTTTAGGAAGGATAACGTCTACATTTTCAGATTCCTGTTCTTGCTCCTAATTACGTCTCCATTAAATGAATAAAGCCATTGTGTTGTGTATGTTTTACTTATGGAGTTGCTGAGGCGGAGAATATTGCCTTGAAATGTCTTTCTTTTTTCTTTTCTCTCCCCCACAACTCCCTCCCCCTGCCCCCCCCCCCCAACAGATTAAAAAACCAAGTGAGTCAGAGGCTGATGCAAGCAGTTGGATATAGGAGAAAAAATATATGCCAATGCATCCTTTCTGGAGAGCTGGAGTTAGCAGCTATGGTGGAATAGGTCCGTTGGAATCTGCAGAGTGCGGGTAGGAAACCAGGCTGGAGGAGCTAGCTGGTAGCTAGGATGGATCTGTGCTGATTGGTCACTTACAATACCAAGAATGAAGAGAAGTTTCAAGTACCGGGTTGGATCTATATGGAGAGACTTGAGTTATGTCTTCACTGCACCGTTAACCTGGTCTCCTGCCTGGGTTTTAGCCTCCCCACCAACTACCTATATACCTTTTACCTGGGTTTGGACGTGCTTCAAACGTCGGCCAGCTTTACCCAGCTGGGCAAATAGAGTGGACCCCAGGTTCTAATCTAATTCAGGCTGGAGCTTGATCCCTGAGCAGTGAAGACACAGGCTAAGTCCCTCAACTGCTGATAGTCCTCCAGTGCCTTGCCACAGTTCCCCCTGAAAGACAGACAAGTTCTCCCACAATTGACTGGGAAAGAGTCAGAGAGCTGTGGCCCGAAGAATTGGTGGACATGCCACCAGATACCCACGGGCAGGTTCAGAGCCAGTGAGGACACAATCACTGGGTATAATGTTGCAGTGGAGACCCTCACACCTGGGCGAGGCTAACCTGACTGCTCAGACCACGTGCCAGTCACCTGGGCTTCACGGCAGGGAAAGACCTGATTCTCAGAGCACCGCTTTGGTGATACAAGTCAGTCATGCTCATTTTAGGGTCTCTACCCTGCCAGAATGGTGTGAAAGGGGCTCAGTGCCTCTGAGGGTCTGTCTACTCTGGGAATTATTTGGGAAGCTCTGTTCCTGATTAATTATTCTGGATTAACTCCGTGTGTGGATGCTGTTATTCTGGAATAAGAGTGCCCTTTTCTGAATGAGTTTAATCCAGTCTGGAAACTAATGGGGAATAAGGCACTATTATTCTGGAGTTAATCTGGAATAGTTGGTTATAGACTGGCATTCTGCTTTACTCTGGAGTAACTTTCACATATAGGCAGCCCCTGAGAATCCGGCCCAGGGTGCTGGGTTAGCGGGATCTGTAGGACTAGTCAGTGTGCCAGGATAGAGGAGCGTGTTGCTGTTAGGATGGATTTGGGCGGATCTCCAGTTTGCTGTTGCAACATACAGACTTAGTGATTTAAACACAGAGATGGTCCAGAGTTTTTGTTTGTTGTTAGGGCAGAAGGGTGCCTGGGAGGAAGGAAGGTATCCCATTGCCCATCTAAGTGGGGAAAGAGGGTTAAAATTTATTGGTGTAGTGTACAGGTGAATGGAGCCGGGACTCTGTCTCTCTGCTGAGCATTGTTAAGTGTTCAACTGCTGCTAGTATGTAACCATTATAGGATGCAATCTATTAGACAGAGCAATAAACTTCTAAAGGAAGCTATGGAAATGGCATTGCTTGGGGCGTTTAAATGTAGACTGGGAAAAAAAGCATTACAAATATATTTAGGGAACAATCCTTCAGGGACAAGGGAATGGCCGAGAGGTGGGTAAGAACTATTAGGCCAGATTTATCCCTGGTGTAATCCAATTGAATTTCAATAGATCAGTTTGGTCTCTTGTATTTTAGTATTCTGTGAAATGAGGGAGGAAAAAGCCTGCTACAAAGCAATCTGGAAATGAGTTTTCACACTTGGAAATTGGGTTGTGTTATAAGATGTGTTAATCAACATGTGTTAACTAACATGATGGCAAATGTGATTTGATACTCAGTGCAGATAAGATGTGTCCTTCTTAAAATCAAATCTGTTATTCTTGGAGGGTTAACCGTGTCCAGCTGACTAACCATGATTATCTGACATGATTTAAACATTGTAGCCCTTATCTGCTAAATGCCAAATCATGTTTACTATTTGTTAGCTAACGTGTTATAATACGGTCTGTTTCCACCACTGTTGATGATAAGACATTCCTAAGGTCATTCTCCCTTTTCAGTGTTACTCATTTTCCCAAGAACACGTAACTGGAGTAATGAAAAGTTTAAAGCCGGTATGTGTGCAATTTGGAAATGAGAGGGTAGGGGAAATGTGTGTTTGATCTCTCTCCTAGAAGCTGTACTGATGGATCCTTTTATGTAGGAACTGTGCTCCTCTGGATGAATTCTCATGGTTCAAAAGTTGATGGTGTATTTCTCCCCCTCTACTTTGAATTCATTTGCTTTCATCAGTGTGAAATGGAGATAGGAGGTTTTAAAACTCTTTTGAAGGACGGTCTAGAGGGATCAATAGCCATGATTGGATTTCTAGGATTGGATTTGATATATATCTCACAAGAAAATCACTCAGTGATCATTCTGTTTCTTTCTGAGTCACAAAGAACCGAGTTACCTGCTTTGTGGATTATGTCTTGATCCCATAGTCTGAGGATTGAAAAATACCAAATTGTTTATTCCCTTTTTTATATTGGATTTAAATTTTGTACCAGGCAGGCTACAGAGGAAAAAAGAACCTCAAATCTCTATTTATTTGATCATTACAATAATCTCTACATAAGGAAGAGACTGCAGAAATGAAAAACAGAGGATTTTGCCTAAACCCCAAAAATTATGACCAGAGAGAGGAGGGAGTAAAGAACCCTAACAGTCAAAGTACAGTAGCTTGTCTTGTAATATTTGGTGTGTTTTCTTAAATCTCCAACTCCTGGAATCTTGTGATTTTGTGAGAATTTCGGCTGTCATTTAAATTCCAGCCCTCCTGGTTACAGAGAGGTTGAAAATGTTACTCGAATGCATCCAAAAAGGCTCAGAAACTAAAAGGAAGTAAAAGAACCTCATATTTGTTTATTTTTAAATCTCATAATTTTAAAGCCAATTTCACAACTCTTGAGGGCTGGACTCATGATTTTTCAATACTTGACATTGGCCACAATGAAAATTGAACCAAATATTTGAATCAGTCAAGGCCCCAATCCTACAAGTTGATCTATGCAGTGGAATTGTGCAGAAATCAAAGGGGGAAATGAACATCAAATGAAACAATGCCAGGGAAACCGAAAAGGGGGGGGGGGGATAAGGATTAAGACATAAAACTTTATTGCTTGATTTAAAATTATGCTTTGAAACAAAACTCTCTGGATTAGCAACCATGTATTTCAAAATGTAAAAAGATGGAAGAAGCACACGGAGAAATAAACAACCTCATCTCAGCACTTATATTTTGTCTTCATTATGCCAGTGAGAAAGTGTTAATATACAATGTACAGTGTATTAATCACCCCTCTAACTTCCAAATGCTAAATGCATCAGTGACACTCATGTTGTTTTCAATTAGTTTGCTGCATTGGAAGAAAGGGGGAGGGAAGGCACTGGTATCCATTGCAAAATTGGGGCCCAAGATTACAAAGGGAGTCTCACTCTGTTTTAGAGTGACATTTCAGGGAGCAACAAATAGAAACCTCTGAACGTTTAGGGTGCACTCACTTCAGGCTTTTAAGCTTTTCTCCTCTACCACAAAGGCTAGAAATCAATCAAATAATCACTTGACTCCAGGAGCCAGGGCTTTAAGAAAAATACCAAATATCCCAAGACTCATGATCAAATCATGAGAGTTGGCAGCAGTGCTCATCATTATTGTTCAGTGCTCTGCAGCTTGAAAAGTCTGCTCTCCAATTGGGAGCGGAAACAATGCATATGATTCATGTGACCCATCACACCCCACAATTTAGAAATGAAATACAAATAATAAAAGGTTAACTGGATTAATCTACCCAGAAGTGAACTTCCCCCCATTGCAGGGGGTTAGCATGAAGTCTATCAACCACTAAAGCTCTATTTTGCAGAAGAAGAAGAATCCTAGAAAGATCGGTGTGTAAACGGAATAATGCGTGGGATTCATGATGATCTTTACTCTTGATGGCTAAGTCAGTCATTTCTGGTTTTCATATGTGGGATTTTCAGATTCTTTTATTAGCACAGGGATTTTTTCTTTTTTCCTACTGCAAATTATATAGCTGGTCAAACTTTACTCACAATGCAAAAAAATAAAAAATGGGCCTCTCATTGCTTGATTTATTGTCCAAACCATTTGTAACAAGATTTCTAGTCTCATAAAATATTAAATACATCCATATATTGAATATCCCATTTTGATATGTTTTATGCCTCATTTGCTTCTGGAGTCAAGGACAACTTCACATTTTTCATGGCAAAAGGCCCAGATTTGTCTCACTTTTTTTAAAAACTACTTTCTTTTTTACCTACATCCGTTTGCATTAAGTCTTGGCAACCATAGCAACCTATACCAGCGTGTGGCTTCAAGTCTTGAGCCTGGAGATGATGTGAGAGCAGTTTGCCTTGGTCATCCCATGTATTAAGCTATACGGGCCAGTTATATATAAGCCATCTAAAAGGGAACATGGTAATAGGGAAGGAGCCATCTACAGTTTGGCTGTAAATTTTAGGCTGAGGCTAAGGCAGGCAGTCCCGTCTTGTCATCTTTAAACAAAAGGCTGTTTTGTTAAACAGCTCACATGATGTAATGAGGGGATTAGATGGGATTTGCTGCCACTGTTAGGGGGTGATGCACATAACTCCTGTTAATTAGAAAAGGCTCAGGATCTGTCTCAGTCCTGATCTATGCAGGAGTTTTTAGTTATTGCTTCTCACTTTGGGGAGAAACATCTACATTTTGCTGCTTTCTGATCTGCTGTGTAAGCTCATCAGCACGAAGAGTTTTCCAGCCTCTGCGGACAATAGTAGAGGGCAGCATGAACTACCAGTTAAACCAGGTGGCTGGACTTCCGGACACTTGGATTGAATTTCCAGTTCAATTATTTGGCTTGCTGTATAACCATGAGCAAATCATTTTCAATTTCTGTGTTGGTCCATTCCTCCTTGGGGATAGTAACACTCACCCCCCTTTTGTTAAGGGCTGTGAGATGAAATGTGCTGCATCTATACATGTGTAAAGTATTGGTCCCCAATTCTCCATTGCTCTGAAGCCTTCCAGGGGACACAGAATGGGCTGAGAGGACCACAAGGGAATACCGTCTGTACAGGGGTCTTCCCGGCTGGATAGAAATGTTAGAGCCACCCTCAACCGGTCCCTGGAATAAGGGGCAGGCCAGGGAGACCGGGAGCATGGTCAGAATGCATTGGATTCCAGTTCTACTCTGGTGCCTGCAGCTCATGGATGGTCATACCGTGTTTCCCCGAAAATAAGACAGTGTCTTATATTAATTTTTGCTCCCAAAATTACATTACATTATATTACAGCGAGAGGCAAAACTGGAAGTACGTCTTATTTTCAGGGGATGTCTTACTTTCAGGGAAACAGGGTAGGAAGCAGAGTGTAAGTTAGAGCTGAATGCGGCAATGGAGAAACAGAGACCAGGGCTCATATTATCTATTTAATCACACACCTCCCACAAAAATACATACTCCAGGTGCTTAGTCAGTGGCCAGTTCAGTGGCTTGACTTTTTAAAAAACTGTTAAAACAGGTATGGCTTGTTATTATTTTTATTTAATTTAAATGACTAATAAATTGTAGCAAATTTAAGTCTTAACATAGATTTCACATTTGATTTTAAATAGGTCTGTTTTAAAAAACAAAAATGTATTTAATTTAAATAAAAAATAAAAAAATTGACACTTATGAGCCTAAATCACATTGGCCTTCACTGGCACCTAGACAGTCATTTCTAATGGTATTTAGGTGCCTAAAGTTGCAGACGGGCACCTTACCTCTTAAGGGCCTAGTTTTCAAATGCACTTATCTACCCATTTAGGTTTTCAAATGCCACTGGAAATCTTACCCTTAGGAGCCTCTTGTTGAACGTCAGTGTGATTTAGGCTGATAGATGCATGTCACTTTTGAAAATGGGACTTAGGCACTTTTGACATTTTTTACCCTTAATACATTAATGCTCCTTCCTCTCCAATCTTGACCTGGTCAGAGCCTATCTGTATCTTTAGATACCTGAATCCCTTTGAAAAATCTGGCCCTACGTGCGTTACTTTTGACCATAGGATTTAGGCTCCTAAGTCATTTAGGTGCTTTTGAAAATGTTACCCATAGTCTGTCCCAGGCACCAGAGAACACATCGAATAGCCATGGAAATTCAACGCTGCTCTGCATCTCAGCAGCAGCGGGTCTCTGTATGTGATAGACGGGCAAGAGTTTCACCCAAATTGGTTTTTCTGCTCCTGAGACTTTCAAAAACATAGCGTACTTTCATGGAAGAACCTGCCTTCCCTCCTTTCCTTCCAATGCAGCAAACTAATTGAAAACAACATGAGTTTTAATGAGGCATTTCACATTTGGAAGTTAGAAGGGTGATTAATACACTGTATGTTGTATATTAACACCTTCTCGGTGGCATAATGAAGACAAAATAGACACTCTGAGATGAGGTTGTTTATTCCTCCGTTGTGCTTCTTGTGTTCTTCCATCTTTTTACCTCTTGAAATACCTGGTTGCCAATCCAGAGGGTTTTGTTTCAAAGCATAATTTTAAATCAACCAATAAAGTTGTCAATCTTTTTTACCCCTTAATCTTTATTACCCCTCCCCCCCACACACATACCTTTTTTTGTTGGTTGGGTAACTGAAATGCAATACACAAAGCAAACAGAGATGTACAAAAGACTGTTTCTACTCTAGCTGGGAAGATGCTGAAGGACATGATATGGCCTTGAACCCACATCTGATTTTATCATCATTGGTGGGAGGGGATCTGTTCTGGGAAAGAGGGCTAGTATAAGGTAACATATTAGAAGCTAGGGAAAGCTTTCTTCCCTTCCTGATTGTTAGCTGTCTCTACGATCCACGTAACGTTAATTATTGTGATTAATTGCACTTGTGGAGTCTCTGGAAGGGCTGGGCGCTGCAACCTTTGATTAACCCATAAAGCAGTCTCAGAAGTATTGTGAGTGTCCACGTGACATGCAGGAACCACACACTTTTCTCATGTGTGTGCATGTGGCTTGCTTGTGTCTTGGAAACCCCTCCTGCCCTTCAGTGTATGCAGGTGAAAATCTTTCTTTGGAAGGGAGGTCAGTGGCTTAGGCCCTGTTTCTGCAATCTGACCCACGTGGGCTGCTCCCAGGACCAATACAGAGCTCGCTGATTTCAGGAGAACTGGTGAATGGTGAGGGAGTCCAGCACATAGATCTGATTGCAAGGGTTTTAATCCTATCTGGGCAACACCCATCACAGGGCCAGGAAACCCATCTTCAGCACAGCTCAGCTGTTCATGTAGACAGGAGTTAGCCAGGTCCTTGTAACCGAGTGATATCCTTGGACGGCACAAGGCTTGAATCCAGTCACGGTGAAGCAATTATGCTCAGCCTACACTAAATGTCTAACTGTGTTCTAATGGGATCTCGGTGCCACGTCTCCTGATTTACAAGACTCACAATACCAGGAATATTTTTTTCTAAACACCCCAGATCCTGGAGTCATGTTATTTTATGACAATCTCCGCTTTTATATTTTTTTAATGTATTAAAAAGGAAAGTAAAAGCAAGAGTCTCTTCCAGTTATGCTAGGAGTCAGTGGGGCTCAACCATGCAGAGCACTTGGTTTTAAGCCCCTTAGTGGGCAGCTATAGCAGTTTTATCAGCTTCTTCTATGGACCAGCCCCTAGTCGGTGACATAGACTCACGGTCTCCTAGCATGAGTTACACAGGCACTGATGCTAATGTGTGGTCTTGTCGACTCCATTGAGACGGCTTGCAGTAGTAAGCATCGTCTCACTGCGATTATTCACAGTTGCCAGCACTGTACCTAACAGTGACTGCAAGCAGGAACTGGCCCTTAAGTTGTAACATAACTGGTGTAGGTGGATGCATGGGGCGGCAGTTGATTGTACCATTCACTCCAGCAAAGGAAGTCGATAACACAAGTTAGATCCCATCTAAAACTAAATATAACAACAGGCTAAAACAACCAATAGTGCTATCTTTGGCCACATGGGAATTTTTCTCCTTTGGCAAAGTCATTAAAGGAATGGAGAGAGGCGGGGGAAGGCAAATTTGTAGCCATCCACTCTGCATATTTCGTTTGATTGATGAAAATGAAAATCCGAGGAGTGAAATCCCAGGGAGAGTGGCCAAGTTTTTTTTTCCAGCCTCTTATTAATAAATATCACCTGGTGTTGCTATTTCCACTGATTTGGTAAAAATATCCACAGTTCTATCCCATTTGTCAAAGGAAAAAACAAAATCAAACAAACAAGCCATAGTAATTACCGCTTGAGGTTTTTAGTATTTATTGACTTTTTGAAGGTTGATGAATGGGAATGCTGTTTATTAATTAAATTTCCTGAGGAACCTTCCCCAGTCAGAACTGTGATGAATTTATCCCATTCTGGCAACCTACTAACCCTACTCCCATCCTCCCACTAGGCCACATTTGCATGCAGCCACGACGTGCCAACTCCTTCTCTCTGTTCCCTTTGTCTGAAATGATAATAGACACAAATGAAGCCCCTAGAGCCGTTTGATGGCACATCCTACCTTACTCACTTGGCTCCGTCTCCCTGCCGCGGCAGCAGTATCCTGTGGCTGTGTGTATGATCTTAACCCAACTGTGGTTTGGCTGATTTTTTATATGGTTTGCTTGTTGGTTGGTTCTAATTACTTTTCTAGGAATAGTAACTAAAAAAAAATATGGATTTCAGTATTCCACTTACAGAAAAGTCTTAAAGAATTTAATTGGAATGAGATGAAAGTGTTCAGTGGAAATGACTCAGAAAAGCGATGCAATTTAATAGATCATTTTAACCTGTTTCTCTAGTAATTTTCAAGCCAGCTGTAGTGGGGGTGCCAGGATTTATGAAATCACAGAGGGATGCAGGGGTCTTCTACTGTTTTGTCTACAGGAGTCGGAACCTTGCAATGAATCTGTCACTGTTGCCTCTCTCATTGAAATTGTCTCATTGATACTTTATGCTCCCCCGGGTTTGCTTGTCTCTTGTTTTATCCTTGGATTGCAAGCTCTTTGGGGCACAGACTGTCTTTTCCTTGTATGTTTGTACAGCACCTAGAAAAATGAGCCTCACAGTGCTACAGTAATCCACTGGTGAGTGTGCATCACACTTCCACAATTTAAATTTTAATAAATCTGGCGAGTAATTTCTGCTGACTCGTGGCAGGGGAGGCGAGAGAGTTCTGCTAAGGTATAAGAAAAATAGGTGTGACTTTCCTAGCAGAGAGAAGAAGGGGTGGCGGTGTCCTATAGGAAACATTAGGAATGGCCATACTTAGGGAGAAAGCTTGGGGGCTCAATATGGGTTGTTCCCTCTAAAGGCAATCCCCCAACAAGGACGTACAGTTGATTGTGTCATTGTACCTCCTAGGAAAACTTCATTTGGGGAGCAGGGTGGGAATGCCACATCCTCACCCCAGCCTGTAGGATTTGACTGGCAAATTCTATGCCTGCTATCGAATCCTAGAGAGAAACAAGGGGAGAGTGAGCTAACAGCTTTCATTGGACCTATTTCTGTTGGGGAGAGAGACAAGCTTTTGTGCGTACAGAAGACTCTTCTTCAGCTCTGTGTAAGCTTGTCTCTCTGACCAACAGAAGTTGGTCTGGTAAAAGATATTGCCTCACCGACCTTGTCTGTCTAATATCCTGGACCTGACATGGCTACCCCACTGCATACATAGAACCCTATAGGCTGGCATCAAAATTCTACAGTGTGGACATTACAGATCCCCTGACACTTTTCACCAGATTTAGGAGCTTGCTGGGGTGTTTTGGCCATAGTTACCTTTCCTGTCACTCTTGTGTAGGAACTGTGCTCCACTTGACTGCTACCGTACACCCCAGAGGTAGCTGCAATGGTTGCTATCTGTCAAATATTTTGTAAGGATTGCAAGTTAGGCCTGATTTTACTCAGCTCACTTGATGTGATCAACACAGGATGAGTCACCGGCTGTGACGGCAGCCAGGGTGTGACCTTAGGATCAAGAAGGAGCCATAACTACCTGTGCTTTATGATTATTCATAAATAGGCGCTTCTCTATTACCACCTTGATGCGGCAGATTGGAGTCACGCCAAACTCTCATCATCGACAGGTTGAGTCCTCATGTTCCAACCTACTTGGCAGACTGCAGTGACTGCTGCCGGGTCAACAACCCAACTAATAAGGAGCCCTCAGGTTCAGCATAATAATAGGTTGTAATGACTTCAGGGGAGTTATTCTGATATTGGTATTCCTGCTCTCTGCTGCCACAGGCAGCTCTCAGACCTGCGTATGTATCGACACCGATGCATGTCATGATGAAGGTGATTCCTTCCGGCTGTAGTCTCTCAGTGTCAGCGTTTAAAAGCTGAATGTGGTAGAGGTGCGGGTTTAAAATGGGAGCCGGGGTGTTGGCAGAGCACATAGGAATGGGACATGTGGTGGTTTGGCCAGGAGCGGGGAGCAGCACTTTTGAATGGAAGGATGTGGAGAAAATGTGGGAGGGTGATGGATGAGGTGGGGAAGGTTGCTGTTTACACAAGCCTATGGCTGAACCGTATTTGACAGGCCGGCTCCAAAACCCATTGACGTCAATGGAAACTCTCAAGTCACTGAGCTTTGGATTGGGCCCTGTAGGAGTCAGGTGTTCCTGACTGGTGAGGCAGATCCGTGGCTGCATTCACTCCAGTGATTCTGGTGGGGTTATGCTAGGGATGAATCTAATCCATTGCCCCCAAGGGTACTTTTACATCCCCTCTTTTGTCAATGACAAGCAGGTTATGCAAGTCCATCCAAACCACCGTGTAGGCCTCTGTTTCTGGGTTGTTTTAATTCAGGAAGGATTCTAAAACCTTCCCTTTTTAATAGCGCTATAAAAAAGGAGATTAAATCACAAATACTCGCTATAAAATCATGACGTTGCACAGGGGGTCTGAGATTAATCCATTGAGGCCAGTAAATTATAGGCTCGGGATTTGACTGCTTTCCCAACTCACTGTGATACAAAAGGCACAGAGCAAAGGCTCACCCAACATACATGATCTGCAGTGTTTTGTTGACATTTTGTCCAGAGTTACAATTTCAGAATTAGTAACGACCTCCATTAACGAGGTTCTACTGTACCTACATTCTGCTCCACTGTGTTGTAACTATTTATCCTCCATCTCTTCCTCTCGCAACGTATACGTCAGTTCTTTGTTCTTTTTGGCCTGCCTCGGTCTCTGGGATGGAGGAGTCTCTGATGCTCAAGTTTTGCAGTGATTCTGAGTTACCCTTGCAGGGCTATGTGCGTACTGAGAGTTTGCTTCTGCGGGCCCTGAACTGATTGAACGTGACGTGTTGAAGAGGGTGGGTTTGTGATTTACCGCTGCAGCTGTGATCCGCTGACAGAATGTTGCAGAGTCCAACATTCTAGTCAGGCTAAAATCAAATTAAATTTTCCCGTCATGATATTTTTTGAAAAATTAATATATATTTTTTTTTAAAAAGCCCACGGAGTTCATCTTTTGGATGAAGTTACATTATGTGGATGGAAATTAAAGGCTTTTCATAGAGAGATCTTTGGTGTAATTTGATGGAAGACTTAAATTATTTCAAAGTGCTTAAAAAATGGAGCTTTTAAAAAGATTTCATTCTGGGGCTCTCATAAAAATACATATCTGTCTCTGTGAACCTTTTTTAGCAACATTGGGGCTGAATGGGCTGCTGTCAGCTCAAAAAAGAGGCATTTGAAAATCCCATGCCCCCTCTCCTCCCCAGAGACCAATTTCCACTTGAGTGGCAGTAAGACTCCAAAGAGGAGAGCATGGAGGCGGGAGGAGAGACAGAGCAAAGATTTCAATGCTGCCAAACTGTTTCCCTTACCAGCCAGCTAAGGGAGTTTTGGATGAAGAGCTCTGTGGGTTCTTAGGGCCGGGACAGCTAGCGGCTGTTGATTTTATCTTTATTGGATTCTCAGAGACGGTAGAGCTGGAGCCAGATGGAGAATTTCCTCCTAGTATCTCAGGCCCAGCAAAGCCAGCTCGGGGTGCTGGATAAGGGACTCAGCAGCAGTCAGGGTGCAAAGAGGAGAGGGAGGGTTTAGCATTCCAAGCACTTAGTGAAGAGCAGTCCCAGGTTCAAATCCCCACAGAGGCAGCTCCGCCCTTCATATTTCTCAAAGAGGTAAATAAAAATCTGTGCAGTACATTGTATGGCTGGGACAAAGGGCATGAGACTGTAACGGTTGAAGCCACCTGTGAGGCAACTGGGCAAATTTTCAGGAGGTGGATATTGCTTGATTTACACCAACCGAGGATGTGGCCCAAAAGATCCCAGGGCACTTGTTCTGGTGTCCTGGGCCAAAATTTCCTTCCTACCCTCTGTAGTGCAATGCAGCATGTGCTGATTTGGCTGCCGCCCTCCACCCCAGAGGTGGCTGCATTCCATTGGGGCTGTGTGTGGTGTATAGTTTACATAGCCCTTTCGCCGTGTGAATGTCAAATATTTTTTCCAATAAACCCCAGGATGGCTTGCCCTGCTCTGTGCTGCAGCAGTTCCCTCTGTCCTTTCTGAGAGGACAGATGGTCTGATAGTGAGGGTGTGAGCTTGGGGTTAGGAAGACCTGACTTCACTTCCATGTGTCGTTTTCCCAAACACTCTGTGTCTTAGATAATAGCGTTGCCCTACTTCACCATGCTGTTGTCAGAACAAATACATCATAGATTGTGAGGTGTCCAGATGACCGTGATGAAGCTCATGTAAGCACCTAAAATAGAAATCCATGACTTGGATCACAATGGGATCTGTCCCGGGGACCTGCATTAAAATAGCAGTGGAGAAGGAGGTGCCCGTCTTTTCTTTCTCCTTGGAAGGCGACAGAGGAAAGAGAGCAGGGACGGGATGCCTAGTAGGAGGGGAAAGGGAATTCTGAATCACAGGAAGGAGTCCGAGGGCTTGCCTGCATGGTGAGGTAGCATGCGGCAAGCCAGCATTCTACAGCATGCTAGCTTCCCACGCACTAACTGGCCCTGTGGACTATGCAGTGTGTGAGAGCACACTAGGGGACCATTAGAGCACAGCAGCAGGGTTTGCGTGGCCAGTTAGCATGCTGTAGATCTACAGGACTGGTCACTCACTACCTCGCAGGGTAGACAAGCCCCGCGATAGTGAAGACTGCAAAGCCCACTATTTAATCAGCCGTGCGTGGCAGAGGAGCGTGGTCAGCTGCCTCCACTTCCTCTATCCTGTCATCCCAAGTGATCCCTGCCAGACTGACCTCATGCAGGTTGCATATGAAATGGTTCTGAGAACAGAGACATGAGGCCAAATGTCCACTCGGGCAATCCAGAGGAATTAACACTCTTCCTAGGAGGCTCAATGATTGCAGAGTCGTGCTGTCTGCTTGAGCAGAGAGGAGAAGCTGCAACTTCATCGGAAAGATTCCTCTAATGGGGCACTGCGTTTGCTTGGCTTCTAATGAGCAGCTTTCTGGGGTTGTCATCAGGCTTGGTATCATAGACTGAGAAGCGTAAGGACGTTTATGAGGCCAGAGTTAATCCGGCACTACATCATTCATTGGAAACTGCACACAGTTTGCTCTGGGTGTACTCTTACTTTGCACTGCGGTGTTGATGGTTTTATGCACCAGTCCTTTTTGCACTGATCGTTCATAGCTACGTTTTCTCCCTAATCCCCCTCTCTAAAGAACCAGCCTTCCTCCCAGGCGCCATCCTCTGCACATTACGTCCCCATCGGGACGTGTGCGTGTGCACACACACGGACACGCGTGTCACGTTCAGAATAGAACGATCAATCATGAACAACGTGGGTCCCAGCGGATGATTTTCAAATATGTGCTTGAGATTCAGGGGTGTAACAGCCTTCCCAAAGCAAGACCCTTCTCGGCTGGGGTGTCTCTCTGCAGAAGCAGCTGTGTAAGGTATGTTTACCATGTAGCTGGGAGCACTGGTCCCATGGCAGGTGGAGAGATGTTAGCTCTTCTCAAGCTAGTGTGCTAACAATAGTCATATAGATAGAGTGGTACAGGGGGTGCTGGAACAATACGTATAGCAGGGGCGCTGAGAGCCATTGAACCGAACTGTAGACTCTGGAGATGAAGGGGACTACTTTCAAGCAAGGATGCGGCAACCCCCCTAATTCCAGCACCTATGCATGAGTACAAACCTGCCTGGCGCCCCGGGTGTGTACAGGGGGGCTAAGCCAAGCTATGCTATTTCTCTCTCTACCCTGACTGGGAAGCAGGCTCCCAGCTGCTCTTCAGACATATCCTGAGTGGAGACAGCTGAGCATTCAGTACAGGCGGCTTCCTAAGTGACAGGTCTTCAGGGCAGGAACCGTTTGTGAACCAGGAAGGAGCTGAGGTTTTAATTCAGGGTCCTTTGAGCACAGAACAAACCTGCCCACTTCCCCTGATTGTAAATCAGGCATCTCAACATCTCTGCTTCCCTCTTCAGTCAGCTCTTTTGGGATGTTTATTTAAACAGACTGATTGGGGGGGGGGAACGCAGCTGCATTAGGGAGTTAACTCTTCATTAACCAGAATGAGCGATCCATTGTCATAGAGAGCTGCTCTCCCACAGCAGGAATTGGGGGAGAAAGTGGTTTGAAGGTGACATGAATAACTGGTTTCATTCACTCTCATAATCCATTCTTGTCTCTCCCTCCATCTCCTTTATGGCAGGTTTTCCAAGCAAAGGCCATGCCACGTGTGTAAGAGAGCGATGTGGGAAATGGAGAGTTTGCAGCTTTTCTTTTGGGTCTAGGAGTCTCTCTAGAGGCTGCTGCTTGACAGCTGGGAACATAAAAAGAGCTGGGCTGAAGAGTAGTGGGCATCTGGGGTAGTCGGAGGCCTGCTGGGCTCGTAGCTGGTTTGAGATGAGTTGCGTAGAAACATAACTAGACAGAGCCGCATCCTGCTGGAGCACGTCTGAACTGGAGTGAGTCCAACAAGCGTCAGGGCTGGGTTAAGATGGAAAAGCTCCTGTCATTCAGTGCAGCGAGAAAAGAGAGGAGGAATTGTTTAGTGGTGAGGGTTCACGCCCGGGACATGTAAGACCTGGGTTTGCTACCCTGCCCTGCCTCCATTCCCCATCTGTACAATGGCAATGATACTGCCTACTTCCTGGGGATATTGGGAGGGTAAACTCCTTAAAGATTTTGAGGCTTGCTAATAATGGGGCCAGATACACACCTGAGAGAGAGAGAGTGTTTCTCCCCCCTCCCCCCGCGCGATCTTTCTTTACAAATCCCTATTCAAACTGCATGACAGATCCCAGGCCCTTGGGTTGATCTCCTGCTACCATGACCCAGCTAAGAAGATTAGAGATTTTGGTAGAAAAGTTATACAGTGGAATTCATCTCTGTAGTGTTTGTTGTTGGCCCCAGGCTACCTGCACTCCCCGGGCTGAGTCTCTCAGGAGTTGGCTTTTTACTGCAAGCTAGGGAAACTCGGAGCTGCCCATTCTCTCCCACCCCCTCAGGAGTGTAACATTTCATCTCAGCCACACTGCAGCACTGTGCCTATAATTGCTTGGCGTTCAACCGTTCATCAAACACACGTTTCTGGTTTGAAGTCTTTTTGTGCCTCTTATGCTACAACCAAGATTAAAAGCTTCGCTTGTACAAATAAATCCCTTCTACACGTAACATCAGGAAGTTGGTTCGTGCTTTGGAGCTTCTTCGCTGGGAGATTGGGTGTCATTTATTTATTTATTTATTCATTATTGCCGCAGGCTTCTCCATTGCTCCATAGATTGCATAAGTGCACAGTAACCCATGTGCTCTGATGTGTACCTTCCTACTCTTGCATTCGTGCGCTCTTGAACTCCTTTCAAACACAGGTTCTCATGGGAGAGAGCATGTGGATTAGTGTGCATGTTTCTGTGCTTGTACATTTCATGTTTACACATGTGCTTTCTCCTGTACATAGCTATTGTTGCACATGAGTGTGCGATATCTTGGGCTTTCTTGTGCATATCCCCTCCTGCATGCTTACACACCTGTTCTCTTGTGTATGTTCTTATCCTTGCACATTGGCCCGCTTGCTCCACCTGCTTTCTTGAGCATATTCTTGCTCTTTCATGGTAACTGTCATGCTCAATCAAAAGCATTATCCGTGTGCTCTCTTGTGCTTGTTCTTAGTCTGGCGTGCTGCCCTCTTTCCTGGGCACTCTCGAATGTACTCGCCAACTCTCCTAGAAGTGCACACTTACTCACAGAGAAGTTCCTGCTGAAATACAACTTACAAACCAGCCTAGCTCACAGGTATCTTGGAGAGTAATTCCCAGCTGGTCTGTTCCTTAACTCAGACCAGAAGAGTCATTGAGCATCTCTTAAATGTATCAAGGTAATCTCTGGGCAAGAGATGGATGTTTAATCTATTTATTTCACTTCCAGTTTTGGCAGACATGAAAAGAAGCAAAGCCAGCCTTTTGGCCAGAAACTGCCTCTCTCAGGTGGCCTTGATAGAAGTCACTCCACTTCTTTTTTGACTCTGCGACAGTTGTAAGTGAAATAAATAGATTCATCTTCCTTCTCTTGCCCAGAGAGCATTTTGATAAGTTTAAGAATGGTGTGGTTGGGTTTTTTTGTTCCTTTAAAAAAAAAACTCCACTGGAATGTTCACAAATCTGATTCATACAGTAGAATGCACTTTATGCAAAGCGTGAACAAGCAAGGAGGAATTCTAACTACCCATAAACAAGGTGTTTTGTTGGGGGTTTTTTGTTGTTGTTTTTTAAGAACTGGGCGAAATATTTCCATCAAAATGTTTTCCAATGGAAAATGACTTTTCTGTTACATGAAAATTTGTTGGAAAAAATATCCATTTCCCCCAAAAAGTCTTGGGCTTTTATTGAAAATCTGACTCCCCAAAATTGATCAGTTATCATTTTTTGTCAATCAAAATTGTTTTGTGTTTAAATTTAAAAAAAATTCAGTTGCTGCAAACCAAAAAAGAGAAGTCATAATTGGTGGCTGACAACATACATTTTGGGGTTTTTCAATAGAAAGTTTGAAAAAGTTTGACAAAAGCTGGGGGAAATACATTACGTTGAATTTTTCTTGGGGGGGAAAAGATCATTTACTGAGCAGCTCTAGTGCTTTTGTGATTCCGTGGAACGCATTGTGCTAAGAAGACACCATAGTAAGGGCTTTCTCAAAGGATCTCTATCTACCATCACATTAAAGTTGAGGTCCTAGAAATGTCTGTCACCTTATATGCCCCTATCATGCTCTAATGAGAGATGCTCAGGTGAAACGAGTAAAAACCTGAAGCTCTCATTCTTCCCATGTGTTGAATCACCTTGACCTAATATAAGCGGAAGTGATATTGATATGCAGATGCATATTTTAAGGAGAAACTTGGTGCATGGATTGTACCTTTGCATCCCTTTTTATCTCATGATCTCAAGGTGCTTTAGAGATATTACGTCTCCTGGCTCCCCATATGAAGCAAGTATGTAGTACACCCGATTTATAGTTGGGGATGCTCAGGGATGGTGCAATATAAGGGTTCGTCTACTCAACAATTAAATATTAAAGATTGCTCCCTCTGGTATTGCTGTTTCCCAGTACTCCCCTGTGGTGTCAGTAACCATGAGCTCTCTCTATTAACAGTCTCTGGGGAGCAAGTGAGCAGATGTGCTCAGACAGCCTGCCTCTGCTGGGAATACCACGGTGCAGGCAGGGAACTGGGTACCCTGGAAATATCTCAGTCTCAAGGGCATGAGACTCAGGTCTCCACCCAAAAAGGCAATGGCTGGGGAGCTGGAAGTCTGAACTTGGCTGCCCTTGTTGGGCGACTGAGGGGAAATGCCCTGAAATATGCCAGTTTGTACAACCTGTGCTGCAGCAGCAGCTTCCTTGCTCTTGTTACTGGAACTAGCTAGATCAGAGCTAGCCAGGGTAGGTCCACACGTGCTGTGGCCATGCTCTGAATTCAGTTTAGACTTGGCCTAAGACTCTCAGCTCTTCGGGGCTGGCTCTGTCTTCTGCTGTATGTCTGAACAGCACCTAGCATGGGGGGGCTCCGACCTGGTTGGAGCCTCTAGGCACCACCATGATACAATTAATTATTATTTCAGACATTGCACTGATTAGGGCCTGATCTGTCTGAGGATTGGGCTGAATGAAAGGGACGTCGATGAATCAGTAGGTGTCATTCTTCCCTCTGAGTACTTAGCCGGTGCCTCAGAGTGGATGATGTATAGTTGGAGGTGATATAAAACCAGCAGCTTGACTGCTTGTGGTCATTAAAGAGCCCATGGCTCTTCCTGCAAAAGTGGAGCTGATAGTTCCAGTGCCCTGGCTTAATTACACTTTGGGTGATTAAATTATGTGTACCTAATATTTATTCTCGTAGATTACACCTACACCCACCCAGGCAGGGGGTTCTCCTAGTGTCACAGTCCATCCCTGAGAGGTGCAGCTAAATCCATGGAAGAATTCTGCTGTTGACCTAGCACAGTCTACAATGGGGGTTAGGTCAGCATTGCAACATTTCTCAACGTATAGATCTAACTATGCCGATGTAAGTTCCCAGTGTAGACCAGAGCTGGGTGGAGAGAAGCATTGATGCAGGAGGTAAATTTGGTTCCCTTTCATGATGAAGTGCACAGTTTTAAGGAGTATCCCCAGCCCCGCTGATAGAAGGAGCTATGTGGAAGATGCACCTGTTTTTTTCGGGGATATCTTTACCACCAGGCAGAAGCAGCAATAGAAAAGGCATACATGCTTTCTGCAGTTTAACAGTTTATCCCCCTCTGGTTTTTGTTGCAATGAATAAGAAATTTCCTACAGACATCTCACCATGTCAGAAAGATGCTACATCATAAACAGGGAACTGTACTGGCTAGTACAATAAAAGAGAGCTCATTAAATATGTGTAGATAGCTTCAGGAGCAGCTGCTAACTCTGAGAAGTGAACCTTATGTAAAAATGTCTAAACTCCCCATCAGCATAGTCTCTCTTAATTTCATCCTCCTGAAGTTTCATAGCTGAAGCCCCAGATTTTTAAAGGTATCTAGGCATTGCTGCACTTGGTGTTGCAGTGCCTAACTGATTTAGGAGCCTAACTCTCAGTTTGAAGAGGGATTTAGGTAGTTGGGAGCCAAAATCCCATAGTCTGCCAATATGATTTTAGATTTTGAAAGTGATATGGGCTTCTAAATCACTCAGGCACTGCAACTCTCCATGCAGAAATGCCTAAATGCCTTTAAAACTCTGAGCTGAAGTGCTTACAGCAAAAACTACACTTCCTTCCTTTCCTGAGAGCAGCCAAAGATTTTAGATCATTTGCCACTATAAGTGATTTATGAGACACATCTTTCATCTGACCTCTCTCTATCTGGCAAGGTCATATTCTTAAGGATATTGAAGTATCATGACCTAAAACAATAACAGATGCTCTGTGCTTTAAACAGCTACTGCTTTCCAGGGTAGCTTTTAGTCTTGGAATGTCTTCAGTGCTACAAATGAAAGCTTTTGCAAAGGAGATCCATGTGTTTTCCCTGCGAACCTGCTGGCGGAGGGAAGGCCTCAGGACCATGGACAGAGACTCTAACAAAGGCCAGCTGTCTCTTTCTAGGAAGCTTGTGGGTCATGTTCTCCGTGGATGGAAGGATTAGTGCAGGCATCTCTTGTATGCATTCTCTTTCCCTCTTCATGCTCAGTGGAGAAAAGAGGATCAGAACAGTACTGAAGGCCTTTCCCCCCCCCCCCATTTGCCATAGACGGGGGAATTTATTTCCCCCCTCTCCTTTGCTGTGGAAGCTTCTCTGCGTTATTAGGATGGATGCCCTCTTAGTAGGGGAGCGTGTGGTTTGTTAGCAAATGCTCCACCCCATCCCTGAAGCCCTCTGCCAGGTAAAGCGGTGTGGAAAGTGTATTTCATGGCAGTAAAAGGCAGGTGTATGAGAGAGAGCGGAACAGCTTGGGGCTAAGCCAGCACTGATTACGAGATGAGTTCCACCTGTGAGGAGTCACGTAGTTCCGCTGTTAAAAGGCAGCAGGGGGCTGCAGTGTGGTGTGCTGAGGAGAAGCTCCAAAATCAGAACCACTATTAGGTGAAGGAAGCAGGGCCAAAAAGCCTGAGCTCCAGCCAGCCAGGCAGACGGAGGAAGAGCCCTGGAGGTGGCTGAGGATCCGGAGTGATGTATGAACTGTCGAGTCACGATGTTGGGCTTGATGTCGAGGCTGCGTTATCGCTTGGATTATTTTGTGACCAAGGACTTTAGTCAGTATTAAAATGGCCCCGGAAAGGGGTGCTGTGAGCCACAACAGGACTGATATGGAGTGCTCGGAGCCGGGGTTAATAGGGACAGATCACACTGCTACAGGGAGAGAGAGAGAGAGAGAGAGAGAGAGAGACTGACTTCACAGCAGCAAGGAAGTGAGCACTGTGGGAGAACGGGGAACTTTTCAGCTTGGGCAGAATGAACTTCCCAGTGAGGGGAAGCGAGGAGCCACGCTTGCTACCTTTTTGTGTCTCAATTAAGCGAGCGAGCGAGAGAATTTTGAGCAGGGGAGGGAGCTGGGCTCTGCAGGCTGGGAGCAAAGGGCAGCTCTAACAATCTGCTGCAGACGCCTCCCAAGGCTCTTGTTTGCCTTCCTAAATGGCAGCGCGACACCCTGGTGTTTTATAACTAAGAGAACGGTTCTTGCTGCTTTTCTGTCTGCTCCTAGCCTTCGGTTGCATGGATCTGGCGATGGGGGCATAGGGGGGGAGAGGGAAGAGTTCTTGTGTTGCTATCTCTGGGCACGTCAAAGCATATGATCCAGATAGGGGATGTGTGTGCGCAGTGTGGAGGAGGGGGGCTGATTGCTCAGCGTCTGCCATTTGGCAAGCACCAAGGTACCTTTCTCTCCCTGCCAGCTGTTCCTCAGGTTCACGCTAGCAATCAAAGTGCTGGGAACTTGTTCCTAGCTGTGGATAACGTGTTAGGTGACCGCAGCATCCCTCTGTGCTCCATGTTCTAGGTAATTACAACCCTGCTGGTCTATCATTTGGCTTTTAACTATTAACTCCAGGCTGGTGACGCTGAGGCAGCAGCTTCCCGGTGAGTCTTGCATTCTGCCCTCTCACCAAACCCAGATGGCATTTGGCTGCAAGCCGTGGAGGTGGCCTGGAGGTCACTGCCGTATGGTCGATGATCTGACTCTCCCCCAGATCTCTGCTGGTGTATGTTCAATTGGCAAATAGATGCAGAAGCCACCCCTGCGCAGCTGCACTCTTGGGGAGCTATAAAATGAGATCCCCTCCTGTACAGTAATGATCCTGTGCAACTTTTTTCGAGAAAGGGGGAATGCTAACCTAGTGGATAGAGCACTGGACTGGAACTCAGGGGATCTAGGTTAGAGTCCCAGCTCTGGCACTGTCCTGCTGGGTGACTAAGGCATCGATCTATGTCTCAGTTTTCCCATCTGTAAAATGGGGATAACAAGACTGCCCTTCTTTTGTAAATCACTTTGAGAACTACTGATGGAAAGTGCTATATATGAGCTAAGAATCAGAGAGGTAGCCGTGTTAGTCTGGAATAGCAGAGGTAACAAAGTCCTGTGGCACCTTAAAGACTAACTATAAAGTTTTGAAGCATAAGCTTTCGTGGGCTAATACCCACTTCGTCGGATGCAAGCAGTGGCACTGCATCCGACGAAGTGGGTATTAGCCCACGAAAGCTTATGCTTCAAAACTTTATAGTTAGTCTTTAAGGTGCCACAGGACTTTGTTACCTCATATATGAGCTAGGAATCCCAGCCAATTTCCAGTGTGGATACTTTTTAACTGAATCCCTCCTACAGCTTTGACTGGCTGTGACAACCTTTTTCATACCCTGCCCTCAGCTAAGTGTCATTGTGTACCATTAACATATTGGTGTGTTCTTCCCCAGAGGTGGGTGCATTTGTGTGGTGGATGAAAATTGTTAGCTATGACTAGCTGGCACGTTGGATTGTTTTCCGAAATCCTTTATTGAGATCCCTTTGGGAATGAGAGAAATCTCAGGTGTTATTAAGAAGCGAAGGGTACATAGGTGGGGGAATAATCATAGGTTAAGCAACTCCATCTTGCTGCTTTCTCCATCAGGGGAGCTGGGCCAGCACCTAGAGAGAGGGATTTGGTTTTTCACCCTTCGTCATGTTTTGCGATATGGCTATTGTTGCATTCCCCGACGAGCCCGATTTGCTTCCACTTTAGTGCGCTTGATCCCTTACATTCCATTTAACAAACACCGACGAGTGTGAAACGTTCCCTGGGACCGAATCATGCAGCGATGCCCTGCTGGTTCCTAGAGCTCTGCTTCCCAAATGCCACTGACAGCCGGCAACGCGAAGGCTAGGGAGAAAGACAAGACGCAGGCCATAGAAGAAGAGAGAGGATGGATTGGTGGGGGGGGGTGGGGAAGTGGGTGGGAACTCAGGTGACATGTTATAGATAACAGTGCAGTGAAGAAGCTTCCAATACTTCTGCAAGTTTCTCTTTGGAACAAACAGGCAGCTGAAGAGTCGGTGGCTGGGAGACTGCAGCAGGGTTGTAATGGGGGAAACTAGCAATTACCAAGTTTCTCTGTGGCATCTTAGACAGAAAAGGTATTTAGAGTCTCTCTCTCCTAGGCCGCATTGGTCAAACAGAGGGAGTGGGCAAGAAGGAAGGCAAATACCAGATCCCACCCTACAAGGTTCTGGATACCCTCGGAGTCAATGAGAGTTACTCATCGTTTCTTGGGATCTTGTTTTATTTTCCTGCAGAATAGGCATGAGAAACTGTGTGTGTGTGCGTGCGTGTCTGTAACATGGTGAGAGAGAGCCAATTCCACACATCTGGTTGTAATGCCAGTGTGAGTAAATTTGACTTGATCCTGCTGTTTTGTCAATAACCTGGAAAGTTTTGAAATAACGGCTTCAGAATGCTCAAATGATACGTTGCTCTGCCGTCTGAGTCTGCTGTTGCAAACACTTGTAAGGAACAGGTTTACCATATGCATGGCATTTTAGGGCTCTCCCATCCCTGCTAGTGTTCTGCGGTGGTCACCAAAACGAAACAAAAAATCCTTAAGGCTGGATTTTCAGAAGGGACAGTAGTTTTGCTTATAAACTATAATAATCTCTCTATGAAGCTGTTAATGAGGCCTCTTAAAAGCACCTATTTTCTTCTGGTGCTGCCGGTTCAGTTACTGGAATGAGCCACTTCCTCTAACTGACCATATAATCCCATTCACAAATTTGTCAAGCTCCATCTTCAAACACCCTTAGGGTGTTTGTCCCCACTACTCCTCTAGAAGCTTACTCCTCTGGTGGCTAGAAACCTTCTGATTTATTGCTTTGTTCTCAAACACTGGCACAAAAGTTAGAGTCCTATAGCTGGGTGCTCGAATTGCTCCGTAGGTATTGATATGGATATTTAGGGGTCGAAGTTTATAGAATAATGTTTTGCTCTGTGTTTCCAAGTGGCTCCCTCCGCCACTCATCTGTTCATGGCGTTACTAGGTTGGATTTTGGAGGTGGGAACCTGGGCCTTGAACCTGGGTGGGGACCTGGGTCAGGAAGTAGCAATCAGGGGAGTGGCTGGTGGTCGGGGATGTGTGGTTAGTGGATCTTGTTCACTATCATGCTTACCCTGCTTCTGTCAGGTTGGAGGAGGCAAGACGAACTGTCCCTTCAATTGGGATGCTTCTACAAGCACTGTTGGTTCCACAACCGGTGTCACTAACCATGCAACGTTCCCTCTTTGCAGAGTTATGTCATGCCCAGACCACCACAGGGCTCCATGAGGATTTATAGAAGATGCCCCGGGTCTTGGCGCCTCTGGTGCTCCTTCTGGCATGGCTAATGAAGATCGCTGCCAGCCCCCACTCCCTGAGGATTGGTGAGTAAGAAACCTCCTGCACACGCTTTTTAATCACCCTTCCAAGGCACTTGTTGCACCCGATGAAATTACAAAGCCTGAGTCTGCTGTCAGACGCACTGGTCTTGCTCCAAACATGGGCTCTTGGGAATGTAAAGTTGAAACCTGAGATTGTCACACAAACTCTCCATGTCAAGCCAGCAGTCTAATGAGCCAGGCCTCTCTAGCTGCCTAGATTTAGCTCTCTGCTAGGGATGGTGTAATCACTAGGGGAGCATAAATCAAATGCAGCTTGTGGTGAGTATTCATGTTTGCATTGTTTTCATCAAGTTAATGCTACCCTGTGGGAATCTTTTATATATAAATTTGTGGTGCAAGCCACCCGGGAAAGAGGAGCTATGGAATATAACTTGATTTTCCCTTGGCCTTCCTGCTGAATACTCCTGTAAGTGCCATGCAAACAAACAACAAAAAGTCTTTCCACAGCAATGTATTTGTTCTTGTCCTTGCGCTGGGGAGAGTGAGAAATGTTGAGCTCACATTGAATACAGTTTAGCAGCATTATAGAGCCGTTAATCTCAGCAAGATGCGTAATTCACAAGGGACCCACGTTTATTCAGTCCTCCCTGTGTGTACTAAAAGGAGTTTGGGAGGCAGGGACCATCGGCATTTATTCGCTGCCTGTGTGGCTTAGAGAAAAGAAATGCAGCCAGAAATTCCGGTAATGAAATTCGCCTTGTATTGACACTTCGCTCTGCTGTTAAGAAAGGAAACAGCTTTCCCACCTGCTGTCTCTGGAGCTGCGAGCTGGTTTTATTAACTCTTTGTAGCAGATAAGAGGCTAATCTATTTCCTTCCCGGTTTGTGACACACGCAGGTGACAGCTGGAATAAACCCATTTCTCCCCTTTGCTAGTAGAGCACAGCACAGTTGACAAATTTGGCAAGGGCTGATCGTGCGCTGGCTGGGGTTGGAGTGAGGGATGTCTCCATTCCTGAGGTAACTGTAGCTCTGATCCCTTCCTGGTTTCCTTGTGGGCATGCCAGGCCTTAAGCTATCACCTTTATGAGGGTGGAAATCGTGTTCCCCTCTCTCTAGACGGGGGAGGATTTAGGCTGCAATTCTTCCTGTCCTTCTGACCACTTCAGCAAGTCTGGGTTTAGTTTATTACTTGCCCTCCTGTCCTCTTCCAGGGGCTACAACAGGGATAACCAGTGACCAACCAGCCTTGAGGAAGCAAGAGACTTACTTAGAATAAAAGTATTACAGGGAAAAAACATATCTTAAAAACAAAAACCTAGCTTATAGGCAGACTTGTTATCTGTCATACCAGGTGTCACTCATCTTCTTCATGAAGACCCTGGTAGGTTTCAAAATCCTTCCAACTAAAGCTGACTGGAAAATGGAAATCCCTTCCCTTGGAATATACCAGTTTTTTTAAAAAATGAACAAAAAGTCAAAACTGTGACTTAACATGGTCATAAGAATGGCCACCCTGGATCAGACCAAAGGTCCATTTAGCCCAGTATCCTGTCTTCCAACAGTGGCCAATGCCAGGTGCCCCAGAGGGAATAAACAGAACAGGGCAATTAGCGAGTTATCCATCCCCTGTTGTCGAGTCCCAGAATCTGGCAGTCAGAGGTGTAGGAACACCCAGAGCCACCTTGGCTAATAGCCATGACAAGGAAAATCATGATTAAAACTGTGTTAAGGGCTTGTGGTTAACCTTACTATCCTTTCCATGTAATACCAGCAGCTCACATGAGTTTAAATGCACCTGTCTTTACCCACAGGCCTTGGTTACACTGGCACTTGATAGTGCTATAAAGCCTCCAGGAGCGCTATAACTCCCTACCCGTCCACACTGGCAAGGCATGTATTGCGCTATAAACCCACAGTTATACCGCTCCTGGTAATCCTCCCTTCCTTGAGGAATAATAGCTATTGCGTATTCCCTGTAGCGTATTATCGCAAGTGTTAACAGTCATTACACTATACGTGATTTCTGGCATGCCTCTGAGCCATTTAAGACAATTGACGTCTCTTTGCTTTGTTTTGAACTTGGCAGGAGGAATGCGGAAGTACCTTTTCAGAGTTTCTCTCTTAACTTGGCAGATAAGCACTGCAAATGTTTACAAAGGTGTGACCAACAAACTATAGCAGGTTCTACAAGACTCTCAGCCTGTAGAAAATCCCCTCGCTCTCTCCCTCTGCATACACACTACACGTTCCCCCTCACCCCTCTCGTTTGAAAAGCACATTGCACCCAGCTGAATGCTGGGATAGCTGCCTATAATGCACCACTCCCTGTGTCGCTGCAAGTGCCGCAAATGTGGCCACGCCAGGACATGCTATAGCGCTATACCTATTGCTGTATATGGGTACAGCTATAACCAAAAGTGCTATAATCCTGTAAGTGTAACCATGGCCACAGTCACTCCAAATGGCCTTGAACATCATGTTAGATAAGGTGTTCACACATTTTCTTATGTGATGCATAACTGAGGCCTTAATGGTTTATATCAATTCAACTACAATAACTTCTGGCCACTGATTGCTATTCCCGAGTGTAGACAAGGGTTTATTTTGCCTTGGGACTTAAAGAAGGCGACTGAAGCTGGATTAACACTCCGGGCAAGGAGCAAGTGAACTGTATGTACCAAGAGAAGGAGCTATCGCTGCAAAACCTTTCTACTTATGAATATGAATAACATTTAAGAAAACAAAGCTCCCGATGGGGCATTCGCTCTACTGATCTCCTCTGGCTAGTTGTAATTAGTGCGCTGCTTGCCCACTTATCACACCTATTCTGGGAACAACAGATTTAAGTGCCACCTATTCAGAAGGGAGAGGAACTAATTACACCTAGCCAGAGGGGACCAGAGTGGAGAGAACAGCTGATCTGGAAAAAAAAGTAGGTCAATAAAACACATATGTGATTAGCTGACTCCTGTATACCAGACTTGAACAGCAGTCTTGTTAAAGGATTAAAAATAATCCTTCTTTAAGCTCAACCACCGGTAGGGTGATACTTTGAAAGTTGTAGGCACCTCTGCACTGCAACTTCACTGCAGCTTCATGCCGGAGTGCACGTGTGTGAGTAAAGCCATTATTATAAATAACGCATCACTTTACATCCAGAGATCTCCAAGCGCTTTACGTTTGAATTGCAGTAGTAGGGATCAGACCTCCCTGTGCGAGGCCCTGCACACAGACATCATCAAAAGGGCCGTCCTTGCCCTAAGGAACTTGCCAACAATGAGGTGTTAGATGAAAACAGTGAAACAATCCTGTTCGGTGTAATAAAGCATTTCTATCGCATGCCCCCTGCCTTGTGTCTTGTAGGCAACACAGCAGAAGTGAAGCTTAAAGAAAGGCCCGGAGTAGTTTTTACAGGAGCTCCTTCAATGCGTAAGACACAGCATGGGAAGTATCTTCATCTCCATTTTTTCACAGGCAGAAGAAGTGAGTCATGGGAGACTGGGGGAAGTAATTTGATTGACTGCAGATCAGAGGGAGGGTTAGGACTGGAACTCAGCACTCGTGACTCTGAGGGTACGTCTATAGTACAGCAGCACAGCTCCGTCGCTGCGGCTGAGCCAGTATAGCACCATGGCATAGATGCTTCCGGCATCAACAGAAGGGTTTTTTTAGCATCAGCATGGGTAATCCACCTCTCTGACAGGCAGTAGTAGCTAGTCAACAGAAGAATTCTTTAGTCATTATTATATTTCATTCAAGGTTTTCAGATCACATTCTTAAAGGAATCTTTAGATTGGGGGAGAGGGAAACAGGGGGACCTAACATAACATAAATAAAATCCTAGCTGATGCATGTTGTACTAAATTAACGTGGCTGTGATATTGTAAATGTTTCATTTTTTCCCCTGTAAAGAAACCCCCGTCAAGTCCATTAAGGTGAAATAGATTCATTGTTATTCTTCGTTTGTTACTGGAGTGTGGAGGAAGGTGAAGAAAAGTACAATATTCATTTGTTAGCTATTTGGCCCCTTAATTATATTTTTACAGTTCATCTAGTAGAGTGATATTTTATTTATGCTCCCCAAGATACGCGCCTAAATCCCCAAACCAACCATAAATATGTCACCCCCATCAATAATTCATCTTCTGGAAATGCCCTTTGATTTCTTTTAACTTTCCCCCACAAATCTCCATCGCAGTGACTGAGTGCCTAGAAAGAGGAGTTGTAGACATATTGGTCCCAGAATATAGAGAGACAGGGTGGGCAACGTAGCATCTTTCACTGGGCCAACTTCTGTTGGTGAGAAAGACAAGCTTTCGAGCCTGTCTTCGACTTTAAGAAGAGTGCAGTATAAGCTCGAGAACTTGTCTCTCTCACCAACAGAAGTTGGCTCAGTGAAAGATATTACTTCACCCACCTTGTCTGCCTGGGAAGAGAGCAGCTGATAAAAATGCCACTTCTCTTAGCTCTAGCCTTCGGGTTCTTGATGGGACTTCTAAACACGCCAGTCTTTCCAGACAACCAGGACACAGTGGGCCCTTCCAAGATAAAAAGGGGTCCAAGCCCTGTGGGAAAAGCTTACTGATGCTGTTCTGTCCATGCTGAAAGAGGGCCTACAGTGCCCACGTCAGTTGAGGCCTGACATCTGACCCATTCTTGTCTAAATGAGCAAGCATTTTTTTTTCCCCTTAGGTGGGTTCTGCTAACTCACTGTGTCAGGTGGCTCATTAACAACACCTGAGTGCAGGGAAATGGGAGTGGTTCTCTGAGGAGAGAGGATCTAGAATGTGGGCTGAGCAGCTCTGAGGGAGGAACTCTGGAAGCAGTCAAGCTTGAGGTGAACTTCGTCACTTTGTTTTCCTTGTTAATAAAATCAGACCACAGGGGTAAATTTTTTGAGTCTGGACAGCACGTGGACTTTGTTTATAGAGCAGGCTGAAAAAAGTGTCCACTCTCACTCCCATTGAAAGCTAAGGGGTATGTTGCCTAAATAGAAATCTCTGGATATGGCCCACCAAGAGAAGAGCAGAGTAGCTTGTAAGCACTGTTCTCACCTCTGGAGTTAAGGGCAGGAACCAACTGTCCAACAGCAGGAGGGCAGATTTTGGCCAAAGCCCTGCTTTTCTGAAGAACAGGTAGGGCGTCGGGTTTTTAAAGTCCCATCAGAAAGATCTCCAGACAGCAACCTGTATGGTTCTTAATTAATCTGCCTAACTCAGCCCTGGCAGTATTTGAACCAGTGGTCCCTGGGATCTAGGGATCCCAAACAAATCTCAGAATGTCTCTTCTGCCTCCTCTTTGCTTACTCTGCGTCGATCTTGTCATTTTATTTTAATCTTAGTCATTCAAGTGAAATCAACAGAGGAGACCATTCATCCACCTTGCAAACATAACCTGCCACATTCAGAGCCCGTTTCAAAGGAACCCCAAATTCTTCCAGTAAAACTCAGCTCCAGCTTCCTTGGAAGACCTTTCCATTATGCAACTGATATTTGTCGGTCACTTAAGTCATTGCATAAGGCAGGTTTCTCTGCATGACCTTCCCTCTTCACCCCATGCCTCCGTTCTTGGTTTCCTTAACTTCAGTACTCTCTCTTTTTCTCCAAATAGCCTGTGAAATTCATTGCCCTGAAGGGTCACACAGATCCAGATGCTGCGGCTGGATTTTCTAAAAGGCAGTGGGATAATGTTATGACCCTTAACCGCTGTAGTCACATTTTGTGCTTTAGGTTGTAAATTGTGTGTGGCAAGGGGCTTGTACAGCACTGCACAAATGGGCCAGGGCTTCACCTTCCTCTGATGCATCAGGCTGAGCCATTGTCTTCCAGACACAGGACACTGAATAGGATGGACGTATGGCGGTTCCCGTGTTAAATACACTCAGCTGTGGCTGGCAAGCCCAGTGAATCTTCTCTGATTTAAAACAATAATGGGCTGGCCTTTGATACCCATACTCACTGTAGGGACTCCTTGCAGAGTCAAGGAATATTCGGTGTGAACGCTGGCTGCATCATCTGACCGGAAATGAGCGAGGAGATTCTGTCTTTCTGTATACGTGGATCTGTCCCGGAGTGGTATGTCTAATGTTTGTGCTGGCAGAGCTTAGTTATCTAGTCTGGTCCCTTCCTCAGTGCTTGTTAGTTTTACTGCCGCTCCAGTTGCAGTCCGCGCTTTGTTACTCTTGATAAGCAGACCTACCGTATCCGCTTAGCGGGCAATGGAGGCTGGCTAGGGCTGAGCACCTGGGAAGCAGGAAGAAGAGAGTTGGATTTGGAGAGACAAATGACCCCTTTGAGCCTTGTTTGTACATCTGTGCTGGGCTTGTTCCCTCCTCTGCTTTCACTGGATTAAATTATCTTTACTGATTTCCTTGTGTCTGGTAATATCCGAGAGGCATGTTGAACTGGCACTGATGGATCAATGTTTTATGGAGATTGGTGGCTTTGGCCCAGGAAGGCCCCAAGCTTTGTTCTGATTCATACATGTGCATAAACTGTCCTGACTGTGAAATCACTGCCTCGCTGTGGGTGCCAAGCAAGCCACATGGTTAGCAAGTTAGCACTAACCGTTATTTGTAGTGCAAAGTTTATGCTTCCGCTGAGCCTACTAAAACTGTGGAACGACTGTATTCCGCAGCAGAATGCTACCATTGTGCTGCACTACATCGTGCTAGGTTTGAAATGTGCATAGGTCTTACTGTAGGTGCTAATGCAGCAGAAGGAAGTGGAAAATTTTACATTAAGGACAGGAGCCAGAGAACAGGGCCGATCACCGAAATGTCAGATCTCTTATGAGTACAGTCCACTACACCCAGTGTAGGAATGACAAGACAGAGAGATGTACAACTAGTGTAAACACCACCACACACACACGCTTTCTGGGCCTGATGTATTGTCTTCTCCTGGAGGTGCTGCGTGTCTGTGTCTGAGCCAGAGGTCAGGAAATGAGAGCAATGCAACCCTGATAAACTGCTCGTGACTGCGTACTGTACTAAGCAGGGTTTTCAGTGGGTCTAGAGTTCAGCCATTTTTTAATATCTCTCTTCTTTAATAGCCTGAAAACCAGTCCTAGTAAAAGCTATTTTTGTCATTTCTTTCATTAGTTTAAAAAAAAAATCCTTTATGTGAATGAAAGCGAAACACGCCCTCCTCCCTGGATACTCCAACAGCTGCCAAAATTAGTTCCAGATCCCAGCCATCAATGAAGCGAGAACATCCATGGAAAGCTCCCATGTAGCATGAGACAGGTTTCTGCACTGGTCTGTGTTATAAATAGCTACTGTCCAGTCCTGTCCCTCAGCTCTGCCAGGAACTAGGCTATGTATTGTGGATTTCACACACACACCGTAAGGCTTGTCTTGGCTGCACGGGTAGCTGGAGTTATCTACACTCAAGTTAAAAACCTCTGGAGTTAGCTTGGCTCGAGTGAGAGCCATCTCACGGCAATGGTCAAGCTGCGTCCCTACTGCCGTTACTGGCTCAAGCCTCAAGCTTTAATCCACCTGCTCCCCAACAGGCCAGCTAGCTTGAGTTTAAAGCACCATTGGAGCTAGAGTTTCTGGGGTGTGGACGGGAGTCTGGTAAGGGGCACCTCTCACATTGTACCACAAGCTAACACTGCCCTTAACAAAAACAGCTTTATTGATCTGCTAGCCACTTCTGAAGTGGGAAGGTAGCAACCACACGGCACCCTGCACAACACTGGGGATGAGGAGGGTGTGCATAGTTTGGTCAATTGCTTTCTGTTATTGAAACTGCTGCGGGATCTTTTAATGTCCACAGAATGTGAGCAGAACCTGAGATTTTAAAACCTGCATCCAAAAGATGAGAGGAAGGATGCACTGGTGGGACCCAGAAGGAAGGAGTTTCAGTTCTTGTCTTCGCCACAGACTCCCCGTGTGAGCGTGTCAATCTCTCCGGCTTAAGTGTGTTGGATGTTTCTGAGAGCTCGAGATGAGTTTAGTCAGTTCTTTACACAGTTGGGTGGTTTTTGATCTGGAGTTTCTAGGAGCAGATACGTAGTAGGAGGTGGGTTTTTCTCCAGGCACTGCTTCAAAAGAATGTACTCTGATATGGGTCATTTGTATTCCCCTCGCCCCTCCTAGGAAATACACTTAACATGTATTGTTTCCCAAAGTCCCTTGAAGTTCCTAATCCTTCCCAGAGATTGCATTAGTTAGTGTGCTAGAGATGTTACATGCAACAACACACACGCACACAACCATAATTTGAATACAATGGATCCCCAAGGCATTAAATTTAATTCCACAAGGTTTGTCTAGGATATTGTCATATCTGCCATGCAAGGGCTCGAGTTTTTACTGGAGTGTACTCACAATAAGTCTCTGTGGAAGTCCCAGGGCAATGCTGTTAAAGAGACACGGGTCACAAAGGTCTTTGCTGCAGGAAAATCACCTCTTTTCTGAGGCTTGTATTTATTGGTTTTCGAGTGACTCAAACTGAAAACATCAGTGTTCAGAGTCCCAAAGCTGAATTCTTCCTTATATGCAGGACAAGCAAAACAGAATAACACACTAAGGGGACACTGAGTTATTCCCACAGCGCTGCCCGCTCTGCCTCTTTCTAAGCACTTTCTCCTGAATCATCCTTCAGCGAGGTCAGCTGCTTTGAACTGCTTGATAAGTAATGATGGGCACCTGCTCTGTCCTCAGCTGCCTCCTCTGAACCAAGGTAGGACAGGGGGAGAAACTCCCTGTGAATGCAGGGAATGGAAGGGGTTAGGGGAGTTAGTGAGAGTGGGAGACGGGACAGCTGGCTTCAGGCTGCGAAGGGGTATCCCACTCTTGTCGGGGTGAGCATAGCCTCTCGCCTCTGTGACAGCAGTGGTGGCAGAAAACATGGACCCCACTCGCAGTACTTCCATTGTAAGAGTTTCTCCGGGCTGTGTGCTCTGTTCCTGCGTCTCCCCCGTGAAAGCCTCAAGGAGCTGATTGAAACTAATGGCCGAGATCCCTTGCGAAAACCAGTGAAAGGAGGAATAGCTCAGACAAATGGAAGTTATTTGGATGTAGGATCTCTCCTGACAAAGTGTTGGCAAATGCTTCCCAGCTAATTGCAGCCTGCAAAGAACAAGTAAGTGTGTGTAGTCATGGGGATGCATTTATATAAGATATAGCAGTGGGCAGGGAGAACGGATATGGATCTTGAGACTGGATTTTGTTAGACTCTCTGGAAAGGCCATTCAAGGTGGTAAAGGCAGCATGGGGGATGGATGCAACCTTGCCTGTGGTATTTTCCGTTGAGAAGAAATCCAGCCTTTGAATGAGTTAGACCAAACATCACCAATGGGAGGCAGTGTGGCCCACCAGATGAGGTACCAGACTGTGAGTCTGGGGACTATTCCCAGCTGTGCGTGGATAGGTTTTGTGGCAGGAAGGGTGGTCATGTAATCGAGGCACTGGGCTGGATCTGGGTTCCGTTCCCAGTTCTGTCGTAGACTCACTGGGGCAAGTCACTTTGTCCCTCTCTGCCTCCATTTCCCTTCACTAAAAATGGGGTGTTCATGATACTTCCCTATCTCACAGGCACTGTGAGAGGATAAAATCCATAAGTACTTGGAAGGTTCTCAGGTACCAAGATGATAGGACTATATAAGTATGCAGATAAATAGACATTACTGTCCTTCGCTGCCTCATTTTCCCCATCTGCATAATGGAGATGATTATCCATCCGCTATCTTTGTCAAGTGCTTTGCATCGCCCAAAGAAAAGCACTGGAAGTACTAAGTGTTGTTTATCTGCTTGTACAGTGGAGCCAGAAGGTTGTGTGTACAGCTGAGCAAATACAGCAGAATATTTTCCCGTTTTTAATTTTTAAAAGGATCCCTATTAAAAAATGTTCATGTCTCTGTTTGTGTTCACTCTCAATGAATATTCCAGCAACCGAGTTCCCTGGCAGGAATGTTAGAGAGGAAAGGTGACATTCAAGTGAAAACAGATGAGTATTCACTGACAGCAAATATATTCACTGACAGCAAATTCCTAATTGGTTATCGGAAACATTCACAATGCAGAAGTAAGCGTTCTGCCCGTCCAGTCAGGTAACTGAAAAATGCCATGTGACCTCCGTGGCCAGTCAAAACCATGAGGATTGCAATTATTTGCAGCAAACTTCTCATCAACTAGCCACAGATAAAGAATTATTTGCAGAAATTTTTTGGCAAATAATGTCAGATAACTAATAAACATAAGCCAACTGGGTGGAAAGTCATTGAATGATTGTTCATCTGGCTCTAATGTATTTCAGGCCAGATGGAATATGGAAATGAGTGTCTTGCAGGCTTGTGGCACCAAGAAGCCACTTATAACACTGAATGGTGCCACAGAGAGACTCGTTAATTATGGCAGAATGTCCTGTTGTTGCATCGTTTTCCCCATTCTTGTTGCAATGCTGGTGCAGCGCTGTTTCCGGTTGCCTGACCATAGTTATTTGGTGGCTCCCCTGGGATTCCCATGTCATATATTTTCTTTCACTCTTGGCTGCTGGGAAAAGGGAATATTTCTCCTCTCCTTTCACTTTCTTGATTGCCTGGAGGAATTCATGGAGCTCTAGTCTGTTTGCTTGGCAATCCCTCCTCATGGGGACCTGGCAGAGTGAGGCAAGCAGCTACTCAATTGATGGATTGCACTGGAACCATGGGGTTTGATTTTTGCTGATTTTAGAGCCCATTGGGGTTCACAGCTAATTCACTTGTGTTTTTGGTTAATAACAGAGACTGAGAGGCCATCAAAGGGATTTGGATTCACAGTTAATGGGAATTGGGCTCCCAAAACACACACATGGCTTCAGAAATCTTAGCCTTAGATACACAAGGCTTCACCAAATGCAGGTGAGCAAATGTCCCCAGGGAAAGAGCCTCCCCAAACCCACTGAGTCCCGCTGTCTGCACTGACATTGGACATTGCTCCTTTGGAATGAAATAGGAGCATGAGACTGTCCCTCATAAATTTTACCCACAATGGGGATCTAACGGGCAGGCTTCTAGCCCAAGCCTCACAAATGAAATCAGAACAATGTGCCCAAATCTGCCACTGAATCATACCAAAGCAGGTGCTCTGATATCGGCACAGAATATCGTGTGTATGTGCGTGGGACGGGGGGGGGGGGGAGCAGAAAATCTACCATGGAAGTGAAACGTAGCCCAGCGGTAGCCCGTCTTGGGTCAGCCCTTGCCAACCAGTGGCTCTCAGATGGCAAAGGCTGCAGGGGCGGAATGGTTAGTTCTCCCAAGGTCGCCGTTAATGAATTCCACTTGCATCTCCCAGAGCTGTGGGGGTTTGGAGAGACTAAATGGAACTTTATCCAAACATGATGGCTGAATGTCAATGCCACTGTCGAAGCCAATTTGGGAGACGGAAAGTGCTAAAAGAATTAATGGAAATAAGTCTACTTGGTTGAGATGAAATAGGGCTTAAATGAGTGAAATTATCGGTGGATTACCCTTGTTAGAGCACTGCTTCATTTTAATAAACTGAGTTTTAATCTGCTGCAGGGATTCCTGAAGGAAAGGCACAGCTTTCTAGGGTTATGTGTGCGGTGCCGGTGGGAGAACTGGACTTGCAGTTCCTGTGCAGAATAGGGGGACATGCTGATGGGTTGGTCATTATTCACCTGTGATGGTTCCGTATTTTCCTGAAGATCCTGGTTGCTGCCTAAAAAGTGGCTTGCTCCCTGTTCTCAGCTCGCTCCCCTCTTTTGCTGGCAGAATGGAAGCACTCTAGCGTTACTGCCACTTAGATAATACATGTTCCGGGGGAAATTCACCCTGGTGCCAAGTGCCAATGCAGAGACTGTGCATCATTTAAGCCGTCCTATGCAATAGAGTCAAGGTCCCATGTGGTCATTAGAAAGGAGAGATGCAAAGAAATGGAACCCCATGCATTTAGAAGACAAAAACAATAGGCTGCGTTGTCAGAAAGACGTGGTTAATAATTATTAATAGGTACTAACGATCCCCTTCCATTAGAGCCGATCTCTTGCAGCAAAAGAATGGAAGCAGATGTTCTTGCCTAACTTAGCCGGCCGCCAGGGTAAACACAGATGTAACCTGTCGTTCTGCCGGTGAGTCTGACCTGTCTGTTTTTATGATGGGCTTGAAAAGCATAACTGCTCCATATGCTTTGGAAATTGTGCCCTAAAGACAGGACCCAATCTCTGGAGCTTCCAGAAGCAGAGGGAACTCAGCAAGCAGACTCTGAAAGAGTTGGGGCATATTCTGTGAGTCGCCACCTGCCCCAGGCTCTCCTTGCAGAATCGGGCCCTAGATCAGGATTGCGATTTGTATACGGCCACATCTAGAGGACCCAACCGAGACCAGGGCCTCACCTTGCTTTCCGACCACACAGGCCTTGTCCCCAAGGAGTTGAAAATCTAAATCAACACGATGGAGCAAGGGTGGGAGGGGAAACAGGCTCAGAGAGATGAAGCGACTCGCCACTGTTGCACAGTCGCTCAGGAGCAGAGCTGAGGGTAGAACTCGGTTATTTAGAGTCTCCATCCAGAGCCCTGTCTACTAGACCACATTGCTTCTCTTACAACAATTTGATGCTGCTGGAAGTGGTAGTGGCTGCCAACCTTGTGCTCAGGGCATAGCATTAGGTCTGCCCCAGCAGAGCTGGAAGAGGAGGAGAAGGAAAGGGTTCTCTGCTCCCATACACGACCTATTTACCTGTGCTGGAATAGCCGTAAGTCGGTCACTATTGAAGAGTTCTGCAGAGCGCGTTGGTTGTGATCCATGAGCGTCGCGCTGCCCATCAGCTCCCTCCCCGTTTCACACCACACCCATGCTGAAGTGCAGGCTGCGATGAGAACCCAGGCTCTGACCCCAGGTTTCCTCCCAATGGAGCTGGCAAGGTTTGCAAATTTTTTGCTGAGCCCCGTTGGTAACAAAGCCTGAGTGCCGGCAATGTGAGCTTGTTTGTGGGTTTCCAGGTTCCATTTCAAATACCTGTATCCCCATTCCCAGCCCTGGCATCTGAATCAGCTGACCTGACTAGAAGGAATTCTTCTATTGCTTGATTTTGTTGCTTAGAGTGATTTATAACCTGCAGAGGTGTGTCTGGGTTGGGGGGGGTGCACACACATGCTGCAATCATTCCGTTCCCCAGCAGGTTTCTGTTGGCATCCAGTCTGCATTGAAGCCGCTTTTGAAAAATTTCATTTTACAATCGCAACATGGGCCTGCTCCTTCTCACCTCTGTGATCTCCTCGCAGATTTGTCATGCAAACTGCTTTCACCCGCCCAGCGCCATCCCCTCTCCGAATGAAAACAGGCGGAGAAAGGTTATTTTGTCCTTTGGCTCCTGCATTTTAAAGCAGATTGTACCATATCCCCTGTCCCCAGGATGCTTTGGCAGTTGCAGACTTCTGGCATTTAATTTCAGTTACATTCTACTAACTTGAACTGCACATGGGTTTTTTGACATGGTTGTTTCTTCTAGGGGACTGGTGCAGTTGGGTGGAAGTGGTGTTTTTATGCATGTAGGTAAATATGTTTGGTCACAAAACAAAACAGCCTTGCGGGAAGCTGTTGTATTGCAAGAGTTTGCAACATCTGTGCAATGTCGTGCTACATCCACATTTGACAGCTGTCCCGGGTGTTCCCCGTGTTGGCTTGTTCTGGTTCATTGCAGCGCCTGGCAGACAGTCTGTCGGGATTAACCAAAATGGTGCAATCTACAGTGGTTTCTCCTAAAGCCAGGAATGTTACAACTCCACCAGGCCCCAAATCGCAATCCCACAATGACCTCAGCAACAGTGTTGGTGACACTATGGGACAGGTATCACTGATGTCCCAGAATGGACTGTGGTTGTCAGGCGTGTTGTGTCCGACCCACCAGAATGGTTCTGTCAGAAACAATCTTAGCTGAGTCATTGCCAGGGCAAAGGAAACAAGCAGCTCAGGGTGGGTGGAAGACAAGAATTTTGTTTTGTGGGGGGGAAATTGAGGGTTCCAAATTTCATTGGAATGAAACTGAAATTTTTCAGAAAAAGAGAGACCAATAGCTCAGTTGTTGGGGGCATTCATCTGGGATGTGCCAGACAAGTGTCTGTTTCATGCATGCACCCAACATGCCCTGGTCTGAGCCTGGCTAACCCGCAGTGCTCTTCTGTCTTTGTTGGCCTGAAGATCTCCATGCATTGATGTTCGTGCAACGTACTTTCATTCCACTGACTGCACTGAGAGAGCCTGTTTGACTCGTGTGTATAAATCCTATGCAGTCTTTCATCAGCAATGAGCAAAGCAGTCAGCAGGCAGAATTGAAGGAACGAGATCTTTACTGAGTACGTGGGGTGCTCAGAGTCATATGCGGAGGCTCTAGGGCAGAGGTAGCCAATTATTTCTTTGTGAAGGTCCAAATTTCTTGGTCAAAGTGTGGTCAAGAGCCAGACTCCAGAGCAAATAATTAAAACAAAAAATAACAATAATGAGTAAATGAAATGGTTTTGGGGTCTGTTCAAAAGCATCTGGTGGTCCGGATTTGACCCGCGATTCATCCTGTTGATTACCCCTGCTCTAGGTTTTTATGTGCGAGAAGTTTGGCTGTGGCTAGTGAGGGGGTTAAAGGATCCCTTATCCAGCTGAAACTACATGGGAAATTCACAGCAAGAGCCTGTATAAATAGTAGCATTTGAATCTTATGAAAAGTGCCATGGGGTCTTTAAGAGCCACAGAGTGGCCAGGTCCATGGTTTTGCATTGCACTTGAAAACCCTTTCAACAGAACAGCACTTCCCGGTGCTATTCTGGGGCAGTTTCACAGCAATGAAGGAGAGCCGCTGGTCTGCATTTCTGCTTCCAGCTGATGTGCTGGAGTACCAAAGCAGAGCTACAGAACGTGGACTCATCAGTCTCTGCCCATTACTGTATAACACTAGAGTAATCAGATGTCCTGATTTTATAGGGACAGTCCCGATTTTGGGGTCTTGTTCTTATATGGGCTCCCATTACTCCCCACCCTCTGTCCCGATTTTCACACTTGAGGTCTGGTTGCCCTGTATAACACGCCATTCACAGTAGATACAAAATGAATCATAAACTCATAGGCTCGGTGGGTCAAAGGCCAGTCAACAGCAAAACAGATTTAAACAATAATCCTGCCAGTTATTTAGCTTTCTACCTCTGCTGGATAGCGAGAGGGAGGAAAAAAGGGCTCAGAAAAATGAGGTGAGACATTTGATGCTAGCTAAAGAGCCTACACGCTTCAGTAGCTCAGCTAACCCCAGAACCTGCTTGAGAACACATTGTTTCATTCGGTACAAGGGATATTTACAGACCGAGCCCTAGTCTCACGCCTGCGTTGGAATGATAAGAGTCTCCAGTTGAACTCAGAAAGCATGGAAGAAAAATACACGCACGGGGCTTGTTCTTAGCTGCCACGCTTTGTTTTATAAAAGGAAATAAAATGAAGTCAAGAGAATAAAATTTGGCAGTAGAGTCTGTCCTGTCGAAGCGCCTGAAGCTGACGCGATGGATGGAGTCATTACCGGCTCCTGTGTAAATACAGACCCTTTTTTTCCTTATATATATCTCATTTGCTCAATAGCCCATAATGGCTCCCAAGGAGCCGTTACTGTTTATCAAGTCAAAGCTTCTTTTGCTGCTTAGCAGACTGTAGAATTGATGGCCCATAGTGGCTATTTTGGGTCAGACTAGGTGCTTTTGCGAGACATGCTGCAGAGCAGGAGCCATTAAACCTGTCAGACAAAGGTCACTTGGAGAACTGTTTTTAGACCTGTGAGTGGGAGAAATCCATGTGCTGTTCAAGAGGCAGCATGGACTAATGGGTAGGATGGTGGACTGACAGGAAACCTGGGTTCTAGTCTTGATTCTGCCATTGGCTTCTGATGGGAATGTCCCGTCCTCTCTGTTTTCTCCTCCCATGCTTTGTCCACCTTCTCTATTTGGATTGTAAGTGGCAGGGACTCTCTCTCTCTCTCTGTTTGAACAATGCCTAGTGCAATGGAGCCCTGAGCCCTGTTGTCATAATAAAAATAATAGTAATATGCTGAAAAACTTAGTGGCAGGCTACCCTGGCAAAGGTTCTGCAGTTTGGCAAAGTAGCTTGGAAGAGCATCCAGAACTGAGTCTTCCCACTCCTGCTGTAGACATGCAGCCACTTCTGGGGCAAAGCACGTTTGTTTTTTAACAGCTAAAGTCAGAGCAGGAAGGGGAGGGAAGAATACTGTTGCCCCTTTTTAACCTAAAAGGCTAGGATATGGATGCTGAAAATACCTTTTGAGAGAGACAAGGTGGGTGAGGTAATATCTTTTATTGAACTAACTTCTGTTGGTGAAAGAGACAAACTTACAGGGCAGAAGCTTTTGGTTTGCTGAGTAAAGGGCGCCGCACTCCAATATGGTCCCTCAGCTAGATCCTGTTCTTCCCTGGCCCTGTGAGGATGCTCAGCGTCTCGCAGGATTGGGCCCCAGTGTCCAATCTGCCAATCACAGCAGCATCCCATTCCCAGCAGCACTTGCCATGGTCCTTAATCACACTCTCTTTAGTTGAGGCTCAGTGCACTGATTCATGAAGCTCCTCACTGCCGGAGGCCTGCGTGTCCTTCAGGATTTATATCACCCAATCCTGCGCTTGACATTCTCTAGGTAGCACGGGGAAGCCGAGTAGCAGTCCCGCTGTACCTTTTTGCCTGTCTGGGGGAACCAAAGAGGTGATGGAGAGAGAGGGGGAGGTGTCTTTAGAAGTACGAACAGTCATTCCTGAGCTTTGGCTGTCTCTGTCCTGGCGGGTGCCTGCTGGAATGGAACATCCAGTCACAGGGCCCCTCTCCAATCACGCCACCCTGTGCAGACCCCGTCAAAACCACGACTTTAAATGTCAGCTGCTTCGGATTGGATTTTGTAACAATGGAAAAGGCCAGGGACTCAACTTTGATATTACCTTTCAAGGCAGGCGGGGAGGTGGGAGGTCAATGAAATCTGCATTTAGCTCCCAGGCACAGTCCTGTCCCTTCTCTCCTGTCAGGTGCTCAGTGGCAAATAAATATTTTGCTCACCGCTCATTGGAGGTGGCACCTCACCAGATGCTCGTTCGCTTAGAATGACAGTAGATTTATTTTGTTGTCCAGTTGTAGCTTATTATTTCCCCTCTTCCATCCCTTCCATCTCCCCCTGCCCTAATAACTGATTACTATCCATACATTGGGGCATACATTCTTTTCTGATTAAGTGCCATTTAGCTGTTGCCTGCTTGCTCATTTAGTTTTATAGACACATTCACACAGGTGCAGAGAGAGGGTAATGAGAATGGCAACAGCCTGGTTAGATTGGATTTTAATAAAGTTTCCAGCTAAGCTAGATCATAACCATTCAGAGCAGTGGCATAGCTGTGGTGTGTGTGTGTGTAACTTTTGACCCGATAATGCAACAGACAATGGACCCGCTACAATGACCCACACTAGACACTTACACTGTCATTTTTGGACCATAAAGAACAGTGACCACACTGCATCGCTCTGAGGTGAAGTGTCTCTTGGGGAACAAGTGATTTCCCAGCTCTTGGCAGCTGCTAATTAGTAGTAGATGATGAGATAATTTATAAAAATTAGGAGCAATTTTCTTCTTTGTGATAATATCGCTCAGCAATAACACTGCTCTTTTAAAGGGCAACTTTTGTATAATGTAGCAATGACTGCTAAAAATACATACATACATATATATACACACACATATAGATATATATGTGTGCGTGAGAGAGAGAGCACAGAGAGGTATTTTAGCAGTTCACCTGAACCATCAGAATATATTCAAATTCAAATTTCAATGTCACCTACAGTGCTGATTGGAAGAAATTTTTGATCAAGTCACCTTGGTGAAAGGACAATGGGAAAACTGTCTGCCATTAGCCTGTGGAAAGATTTTTAACATTGAGAAGGTGGCTGCACTAACTGGGGTTCTCTGCCGTACATTTTGGGGCATGTCTTCACTACCAGTCTTAAAGCGTGGCTGCGTAGTCGTGGCACCAGCGCTGGGAGAGAGCTCTCCCGGTGCTGTGAAAAAACCCATCCCTAGGAGGGGAGTAATTCCCAGCGCTGGTGCACTGTCCACCCTTGCAACGCGTGTTTTTTCACACCCCTGAGCGAGAAAGTTTCAGCGCTGTAAAGTGAGCTGAGATGGATAAGGAGGGAGTATTGGCTTGCTGTAGCATGTGCCCGACAGTAGCTTGTCAGGAGGCTGAGGTTGCAGTGATAGATACAGCTGTGGCTTTGAAGCTGTTCGGAAGTGGTGGTAACATCTCCTTCCAAGCTCGTTGCCGTTTCAAGGAGAAAGGGCCACACGGATGGACGTCAGGACCCCTCCTGGGGGTGCAGATGGAGACAGAGCGCTGTGACTCCGCCTCCAAGTTGCCTGACTGCATGTAGCAGAGCCTTGGGCTGCAGAATCGTTGATGCCTCTCTGGGAGTTCCAGGAGTCGTTCGCCCCTTTAGGGCGTCTAGGGGGTGAGCCGGATCCCAAAGGTAATGAGTTTATTTGTGGAGTGTCAGGAGGGACCTGAGAAATGAATGGCAATGCAGCATTCGCCTGGAAGGAAGGCATTCATTAGGCTGAGGAATGAATGTTCTGCAGACTGGGGGGGGGGGCTCCAATACTCCATCAGGTTTCTAATGATTTTGTCAGAATGTTAATCCCTGGGGTGAGCGGCAGCATTACGATATCAGCCAACAAATTACGCTTCCGCACAGATAACCCAATATGGAGTAGCGCACGAGAGCGGAACACAATTCATCTCTTTCTAATGGGACCCGAGTCAGGCTGATTTACATCAGTCTACAGATGGAAGAGTGTGCCGGGATACATCCCTGACAGTCAGGTGTGTAATAGAGAAGTAATGGTTGTCCACAAAAGCTGCAAGGGTCGGTTGCCTAATTTTATTATGTGCTTGTATACAGTGAGGCTTAAAGACCCCCAACTGAGATCGGGGCCCCATTGTGCTGGAGATTTTACAAACATATATAACAAGAGAGGGTCTCCGCTTCCAAAGAGCTTACAGTCTAAATAGAGAAGAAAAAGCAAAGAGGGGAGGGAAAGCAATGACACCGAGAAGGGAAGTGACGGTCACACAGGAGAAATGTAAATAGAACCCAGATCTCCTGTGTCCCCGTCTAGTGCACCATCCACTAAGTCCACCTCCTGAATAGCAAGTGTGTATGAATGGGTGTCCGGGACATACAGCAGAGAAAACCTATGAATAGTAGTGACAAGGGAAGGCATATGCACCGATTACAGGATCAAGAGGATATGTGACTAGTAGGGGATGTCTGTTATTTGTGCTTCACAAAGCCGGGCGGGCTGGGGGGAGAGGGGGACATAGAATACCCCAGTAAGAATACAGGCACGGGAATGAAAGCATGTTCCTGTCACAGTGAATGAGTTTACATAAAACACTGCAGCAGGACAAGGGATGTTTAAACATTGGCACTGAGCGTATCCGTACCTGTCCACACCCGCAAAGGTGTACGTGCAAGGTATGGAGCTCTCACATGTACGGGGGTGACAGAATAGCTCAGTGCTGGTGCATAGGTGTGATAATGAGTAGTGTGCAGGTACAGCGTGGGCATCCCAGCAGTGAGTCTGCATTAGGTGTGTGGGGGTGAACTGAACTGAATGGGGCAGGAAAGGGGACAGTGGAAGCTGTGGAATTCAGCAGCAGCCGGAGGAGCAGCTGCAGCCTTCTCAGGGAACAGAAGCTGATGCACTCAGACACGAACCAGATGCCAATGTTTGCTCTGGGAGCAGCAGGGATTTCCAGGGCACTCCATAGCAGGAGTGTGTGTGTGTGCGCAAATGGAAATCGAGTACTGGGTACAGCTATGAGGTGGCACAAGTGCATGACCCTGGGATAGGGCCCATGAGTGGGGTGAATACTAGGAGACAGGGCTGGAGAGGATTTGCCAGGTCTCCTCCTTTTGTCCTTTTCTCTGCCCTATAAACATCTGGTTTTATCTTGTTCAATGGTTCCCAGGGAGGTCAGGCTCTCGGGACGACTGCTCCAGGTCTTCCCCAGTCTTCTTGAAGAGTCTTTTAGGATCTTTGCTCTCCACTTACCAGTCAATTGAGCATACTCTAACCTGCATGGGAGCTCCAAACCCAGCCATCACCAGCCCAAACAGCTGGAAGGGTTGGTGCAGTGTAACGGAATGGGAGGGAATATCCACTGAAGCTAAACAGTGATACAGTTCTGCCAGACCTTAGCAGGCTACGCTATATTTTATCCTTGAACGCCAGCTGCGACGGAGCCTCTGTGAGCCCTCCAGGCCATGGATTCCATTCATGAGTTTGCTGCAAAGCAGTTCAGGTGGGATTTTCCAAAGCTCCCGGTACTGGAAGCTCTGCTCCATCGGACTCAATCCCAACTTCGGTGAGAGCAGAGTTAGCCTCATCCTGGTCTCCTTTCCCAATGTCTTTAATTTAAATTCACTGTAATTTTGGGGCATTTCTCCTTATACTACCATCCTTCACTACCTTAAATAACCTCTCCTCTTTTATGCAGCTCCTTCTCACATATTTATGGTAGCGATAACATACCCCCTCACCTTCAGTTAGAATTTCTGTAAGCGCTACATATTATGTCCCTTTTATGTCCTTTTAACCTCTCTTTATAGAGCATGACTTTTAATTCATTTAATCATTTTTATCTTCCTCCTTTGGATTCCTTCTGATTTCCCTCTCTTTCTTTGCAACAAGGAGTCCAAAACAGTACATAGTGCTGCAAGAGTAGCCCATTCCCACCTGTGATCTCTCTTTGAAGATTTATTTTTCTAAACAGCAATCTCCCGTTAGTATCACCTGCAGCTACATCACCTGGGACTGTCATCTTCTTTGATTTCAGCAAGGTCAGCCAGGGACCTTGGATGGGAGAACTCCAAGGCATACCTAAGAGTTCCCAAGGAAGCAGTTATGAAGGAACAGTTGATTAACCCTGGTCTGGGAGTCAGTGATGGAACCAATGCCCCAGCATGATGTTAAGAGGTGCTGTTGTTACTGTGTGTTTCAGTCACTCTCTCTGCCTGATGCACAGAGCACAGGAGTCTGTTACAGCCCTGGCTAGTGGCAGCTCATGCTTTTCTCTCCGGAGGGTCCTTGATTCATCCTGCTGTGTGTGCCAAGATGGCGCATCCATCATGCTATGCTGCTGGAAATGCCAGCCGTGGGATGAGGTATAAAATGGAGGCCTTATCACTTGTCATGCAAAGAGACATGGTAGGACTTAGGGATGCAATAGCCACGGTGTTCCAAACTGAGTAAACGCATTCTGTCCATGGACATTTTTCCCATAGACTTTTAGTTGCAAATGGGTTCCTTCATCATGTCCTGCCCTAAACGCTGTGTACTTCTGCTGTGCATTGCTAAACAGCTGATGCATTATATTCCAAAAATGGATGAGGCGATGCTTATATCTAGTTGGCATAACCGATTGTAAAGCACATTAGGATCTTTTGAGGTGGAATCATGCTATAGAACTAGCTTGCTCATCTATTGACTAACAAGTATACAGTAGACTCTCGATTATCCAGGATGATAGGGAAAAAATTAATCCTGGTTAATAAAATCCTGGATAATCACGATCCATAGGAAATATGGGGAGGTGGGGTTGGTTCACCAGCCACCCTGCACCAGGGACAGGGTGTGTTGGTTCACTGACTGCCCTGCACCCTGGTGGGTTTTTTTGTGTGTGTGTGCTTGGAGCGGCAACAAAGCCAGAGCCGGTCCTGCGAGTTATGCATATTTCTTTGGACATCCTGGTTAATCCACATTCTGGTTAACCCACTTCTGGATAATCGAGAGTCTACTGTATTTCTAAAGACAATCAGGTTCCACTGAACCATGTCCCTTAAAAAAATGTGTATGTGAAAGACCAGATCCTTAGCTGATGTAAATCCGCACACCTCTGTTGACAGTAGAGCTTTGGGATTGCAGTTCACAACTGTGTTGAAGTTGTCATTGATGTGCAGGAAGCGTGTGGAAGACCCAGCGCTGGGCTCACTGATCAGAGAGAGACCAGTGCGTTCTTAGTTGCTCCTCATGGACCTTATCAACACTTTACATGGACGCAGGGTCAGACAGCTATCTACACAGAGCCATTGATGTCAACGGAGCTACACCCATTTACCACGCTTGATGATCTGGCCATAATATATCATTTCTGTTTATTCTTTTCTGCATTTATAAGCCCTCACGTACAGCATCATTGTTTGGAGGGGAGGAACTGTCATCCCCCTCCCCATCCTAAGACCCCCGCCAGACAATGATACAAAACTGAGCTGTACTCAGACCCCAAGTGGAATTTGTCCTGAAAACCTCTGTCGTGTTCTGGGGTGCCTTCCAGACCAGCAAGGAGTTGTCAGTGGCTGTCCTGGGCAGTTCAGAGAAATCGCATGATTTGTTCCTCTAAAGACACAAACACACATCTCTAACATAACTAGGGAGAATACACCTTTCCCTTTAAACAGGGACCATGATGGTACATAATTCCTCCTATAGCATTAATTCAGAGATTTCACAATGATATTAATCGCCAGTCTGTCATTAGCTTTCAGTAGAGACCTGACTCTACACACCTTTACAATACAGCAATGCAGGATAGAATCAGTTTGTTCCTTATCACCTGAGGTTCAGTCCCTCTGTCTTTATTGACCAGGGCCAGCGACAGAAATTTTGGGGCCCCCTACTCTGATCGTTGGGGGTCCCCCCAGCCCCCCCAGCCTATTCTCCTTCCCCTCCTGCCTTACCCGGCCCACCCAACCTAATCTCCTCCCCTAGCCTAACCTCCTCCCCTCCCCACCCCCATTGGTTCCCCGCTGGCCCCTTGGCTGGCGCCGGCCGGGCTGCGCGCACCCGGGTCTCCCCAGCCCCACTCGCTGGGCCCCGCCCCCGCGGAACGGCGCGCCCGGCCAGTCCTCTGCAGCCGCTGGGGCGGGGGAGGCGATGGAGCCGGCATCCTGTGGTGCCGGGGGCCTCCCCCCCGCCGCCAAGGGCTGGCCCGGCACTGCAGCCGGGGGTGCCTCGGGGTGGCACTGACAGCCCGGGAAAGAGCAGCCAGGGAGATGCGATGCCCAGGTGAGACGACTACGGGTACAGCTGTGTACCGGGCCCCGGTCTTCAGGGAGCCCCCCTTAAGTCCGGGGCCCGGTACAGCTCTACCCGTAGTACACCCCTGTCGCCGGCCCTGTTATTGACCAGTATATTTTTGCAATGTATTCTTTAAAAAGTAAAACCCGCACCAAGCTTCTCTGTCCTGCTTGGTTTGCCCACCTTGCTGTCCTCTCCCCGACTTGTTAGAGTGAGGGCTGCCTCCACCCCTTGTTAGCTTGGTTATTACCTATATGTAAATTGAGGTAAACACACATTCCTTTGTTTAACAACTTCCCCTGATGTACCTGGTTGTCACACTCTAATCAGAAGTCCAGCATTTATTCATAACTCTGAATACCCACTGCGGACATAACATCGCACAAGAATATTAATGATCAGCGAGTTATTAGTTTTCAAGTGATATCGCCCAAGGCATATTTTATACAAAGATTATCCCAGTAGTGTGTGTAGAGCGTGAATACAGGGGTGCTTCGTGCCCAAACCTCTTGCCCGTTTAACGGTGGGCCGTTTGTCATCCCTAAGCAGAAGGAGGTCATGAGTGCTGTGGGTTGTGGGATGTGTGTGTGAAGGTGTGCAGGAGGGGTGTGTGTGTGCATGCATGGCAGGGAGATGTATAGTTCTAAGCACAGAGAGACTGTGACCTGACCCGGCTCTTCTGGGCTTTCCAAGATGAGTGAAGAGACAGTTTTATTGAGCTTGGACTCAGCAGACTCGCAATTCTCTCCATTTTATTCCTTCGTGGAGCCTGTTCGCGGCCCCCAGTGATGCCCCATCACAGCGCAGCAGGCTTGGCATGTCTGCTCAGTGTTACCCAGGGAGCTGCTGCTGGGCTGGGCCAGATTTCTCACCGCGTTCTAGCCAGGCCCCGGGAGGCCAGGCTGCTGCATCTTGCCGCGCTGCTTTGCAAGGTGAAGATTTCCACGTGGCTCGCCAGTGAGTGAGACCCAGTCCGTCCTCTCATTAGAGGGTTTCTGTGGCAGAGCTGAGCTGCCGACTCCTCGTTCCTGAGGGCACTTGTGATGGAGATTGTCAGACCGTTCATTTCTGAGGCAGTGAGGAGTTGTCAGGGTTCGTTTGTGGCTAGTAGGGGTCAGGCTGCTGCCCCTGGGTCCGTGCTGTGGCTAGAAAGAGAGGGAGTGTGAAGCAGAGAGATGATGATCAGGAGCTAGGCTGGATCTTGTGAGCAAATTTGTTCATAAAGAAAAGCTCAATACAATAGGGCTTTTCCTTGAGACTGAATCAAAGACCTGACAATGTTATTACATGTAGTAAATGCATCCTCCTTAGCCATCTTCATCTATTGATCTACTTTGCAGTGCTGACGGGGTCTGCTGGATGGCTGTGGGTAACTAGCTGTCCACTAATGGGTCTGTGTGCCCTGTTGCTAAGGGCTATTTGAGTAACAAAAGAAGAGTTTGGACTCTAATCAGTTTAAGCCATCACGGGGTCTTCTATATGGGCACCCGGCTGGTAACTGACAACTTCAGCACAGGTGTGGGCTGCCGTCCAAGAGGTCCGGTTGAAGCAAGGAAGCCCTGGTCTGCTGGGCTGTTTGCAATGCAAAAGATCACGCTGTCTTGCAATCAGGAGTACTGCAGAGAGTCTGCAGTTTCAGGACTGCTGCTTGGAGTCAGGTTGCAAATGACAATGCGGCTAACATGATCTAATTGGCTATTAAAGGAGATAGCAGACCCAGAGATGCTGAGGGCCAATTAACCCTGGGAACTGCGAGGGTGACACTATATCTCTGCGCAGTGATGTGTTCATGAGTCTTTCATGCGTGGATATAGAAAGGAGCAACGAGGTCCTGACCAGAACCCTTTTGAATTTGCATGGGGGTATATTGGTTACGCAGCCAGTTAAGTGATCGCTTCCTTTTGTAGCTGGATGGAGACTGGATTAATAACTGGATAGGGTGGGCACAGCGAGAAACAACTTAATGAAGCTGTTTGTGGGTGGTTTAGTGTCCTCAGTAGTGAGTCAGTATGAAACGGCAACGAATCAGCATAGCATGTTTTTGGTGTGTGTAGTTGGGAGGTAAGGAGGCATAGTGTGGGTGCAGAAGGATGGTGCTAATAGACGTGCTAATGAAGCACACCAGGGTTCAAAGCATTCTCTCTTCTCTTCTCTTCTCTTCTCTTCTCTTCTCTTCTCTTCTCTTCTCTTCTCTGTAGGTTCTGATCCTGTGTTCATCACTGAGCACTTCCCAGTAGTCTGTTAAGCAGCGTGCCTACACATCTGTCACATGGTGTTTGTTCTCCCATCCTCTCCCCAGAGAGAGCAGTGTGCACAGTGGAGTGTCTTGGTTTGGTACTGTGTGTTTTGTTTTCTTTTAAGATACATCTACCCGTTGCTCGGTGTTTATATTAAAAAAGGCAAGATCAAAGAGATGCACCTGGGGCTTGGAGCAGAAGGGGGTGAGGTTTGTGATGTCCCTTAGTTCTTGCGGGAGTTCAATCTGCAGTCTCGGGTCACCCCCAAGAACGCTCTAAAGACATTAAACTGCCCCCTTGAGGTAGGTATAGATTGTTGTCGTCATTATGGGTAACCTGACCAGTTCAAGGTCCCGCAGCTACTCAATGACACCAGAGCCCACTGCTCCTTGCTCCCAGTATTAAGTTCTAACCATTGAGCTGCACATTCCTTCTCCTCTGCTGCCCTTTGTCAAATGTGCTGCAGCTCATGTGCTCAAACCCCACATCCGATGAAAAGGTTGGAGTGGGGCTCTGTGCTGTCTCCGTACCGTGCTGTTGCCTCTCTAACTATAAATGGACATAAAAGGCCATTGAGATGTCTGAGCAACTTAGCAGAGGGATGGAGAAAAGACATTCGGGCCCATGGGAGTTGCTGCTCGGTCATCTGACAGTCTGAATCAACGCAACAAACAAATGAAATCTGCAGGCAGTGTCAAGTGCCATAACTCTGCCCCCGGTAGTTACTTTCCGCCCGCCAGGGTGCATTTTGTAGGACACTTGTTGTGAATTGCCGGGACAACACGTATTGTCTGGATGCTGCATGTACCGAACAAGACTCAGCCATGCAGTGTGCTTAGTGGGATGGAATGGCCCTGGGGATTGGTAACGGGATATTATGGGAACCTGCTGTCACAAGCTGGCTGGTTTGGATCTAGCCTAGATCAGCACTGAGTTAAAGTCACTGGCACTTGGTGACCTATGTGAACGGAACTGGTAGGTCTCGCTCTGCTTACCGACAAACAAAGGGGCGTGTCATGAAGCCACTTCCACCCGGGAGGCCAGTTGTTGGCAGTCTCGGCAGAGATGCTCTGGCCTGAATGGGCTGTGGATCCTGAACTCCCCCTCACCTGTACAGGTGCTCCATTGAAGGGAGGATCAAGGTAGATCAGTAGCTTATTGCATCTGGGAAGCTTCTACTCCTGCTGCCCTGTTATGCAGATCAATTGAGGGCTTCGGTCCCTGTGGTACCTTTCATCAGTGCTCAATTGCCTTTAAAAACTGGACAGACGTGAAGGCTTTTCCACATACGAATAACCCCCATACCCCATTTACAGAATGTTCCTAATGCATTGCGGGACCGAGAACATGCACATCCTACTACAGATATCAGCTTGAGAAAACAAACACAGAAGTTCAAAGGAATCCAGTTGAGATTTTCACCTAGGCAGCAAATAAATTGGCCAGTGCAGCTTTTTCTTCCCTAAATTGGCGGTGCCGGGAGTGGGGCCATTTTTTTTCTTTCTTTCTCCGGGAGACACCCACAGCTCCTCTGGGGAAGTCTTTGAAAGCTGCTGGAGGACAAGATAGCCTGTGGCTTCAGGAAGCCACAGGACCTTCCAAAGGTTAATTGCATCTGGTTAATGCTCTGCTGGAAGGAAATCTGGACCCTCTTCCCCATTCAGATGACTGTAGCGGTTTATAGCAACGCTGAGTCCCAACGCATACACCCATCCCCAGTGTACCCTAGAGTGTTATTAGTTGCAGCTGTATCTGTCAAGCCCATATTTCAGATTTCTGTTTAAACTAAACTGAAGTGCTCAAAACCTGCACAGATCTCTTGAAGAAAATGAGATCTTAGCAGGTTGTCTATTGACCCCAGAATGCTGCTATCAAAGGGATGCTGCAGGTGGCTGTTTTTATGTAGCAAAATACTTAGGGCTGGTCTACACGTGGTTTTTAGACAGTTTAGAAACAACTATAGTTAAATGAGCATGATCCCCTAGAATGGCTACAGTTTGGGTGGTAGCAATGCGCCTCTATTGATCTTATTCCCATATGAGATTTTTTGGATGAAAAACTGAAAATTACACTGGTTTTCTGCAAAAATATGCAGTTTTTTTAAAGCTTTCAAATAACAAACATTTTTAAGAAAAGTTTTTTTTAAAATCACCATTTTTTGATTGTTTATGAAACCCCAGAAAATTTTGACCAAATTGAAAATTTTCCATGCAAATTGTTTTGCTTTCGTTGAAAAGACAAAAAAACCCATTTTTTTTAATGAAAATACTTCAAGCAGCTCTTCCTGGGGTCTAGAATCTAGGGGGTGGTGAAGCACTGGAATGGGTTACCTAGGGAGGTGGTGGAACCTCCATCCTTAGAGGTTTTTAAGGTCAGGCTTGACAAAGCCCTGGGATGATTTAGTTGGGGTTGGTCCTGCTTTGAGCAGGGGGTTGGACTAGATACCTCCTGAGGTCTCTTCCAACCTTAATCTTCTATGATTCCATATTGACTCCTGCATGCAACTTGGATTTGGACTCTCTCATATCATGTGCCGTGATTCCCACAGGACCACAGAATGACTTGATGTACCAGGACACACAAGTTATGACGTACTGTAAAGCAATGCACCATGAAATTGTAGACCCATCAGCCTAACTTGGATATCCGGAAAGATACTGGAACAAATCATTAAGCAATCAGTTTATAAGTACCTAGAGGATAATAGGGTTAAAAGGAATCGCCAGCTGGATGTGTCAAGAACAAATCGTTCCACATCAACCTAATTTCCTTTTTTGACAGGGTTGCTGGCCTAGCAGATAAGGGGAAGCTGTAGACATAATATATATTGATTTTAGTAAGGCCTTTGACGTGGTCCCACGCGATATTCTCGTAGGAAAATGTGGTGTAGGTGAAGTTACTGAAAGCTGAGTGGGTACACAACTGGTTGAAAGACTGTACTCAAAGAGTAGTTATCAGTGGTTTGCTGTTAAACAGAAAGGCCGGTTCTCGTGCCTAATTCTGCAACTGTGAACTCCCTCCAGTTTCCATTCAAAATCATGTGTAGATGTAGGAGGGCAGATTGAGATAAAGCAGGGTTGAACGGGGCTCTAATAAACAGCTCTTTCTTATTTAATAATAAAGATCCATGAAGCTACTTGTAGCTTTTAAGTGATGGATTCCATCCTGCTTCTCCCTGCGTTTTACTCCAGTTGGAGAATAGGAAGGATGGTCTAGTGGGTAGGGCACAGGACAGGAACTCAGGAGGCCTGGGTTAAATTCCTAGCTCAGCTGTGGACTTCCTCTATGACTTATGACTTGTCTACATGGTTTGAATCTACCGGGCATGTTTGCCATGTTTCAGGGCCCGCATGGGGTGTTGTTTGAAGGAAGCTGGTGTGCTGAGCTTACACTCTGGCTTGTAGTGTATTAACTTGCTGGACAGATAAGCCCTCAGTTTGCCCTGTGCCTCCCTTTCACAGCTGTAAAATGGGGCTAATACTTCCCTGCCTTGTGAAGGTAAATGCCATTCATGGGTGTGAGGGGCTCAGAGACTATGACGGTGTGAGGCCAGATGAGTAATGAGATACAGAAAGGATGGGAGGATGCTCTGTCCTTCTAATGGGGGAAGCGTTTGACATCCGAGCGAGAGACCCTCCTTGTCTCCTGTGGTCTCTCTCTCCAGCCTGGACAGCCCAGCATTTCCAGTACAGTAGCTCTGGCTGGCCGCCAGCCCTCTCTGCCTTGGCAGCCCACAGGTTAAGCGTGTGTCGTGGGAACCCATGAGCACAGAGCTGAGCCCCGGAGGCTGCCGACGCTCTGATTAATACTGCAGCAGGGCTTGTTATGCCGGAGAAGAGCCTTTCCTCTGGAGACATTAAATATTAATAGCCGCAATAGAGAGACAGATAAACAAGAACCAGTTATAAAATGTTCATTTCGGAGGGCATAGGTGTTAACTCTGACAAACGCGTGGTGGAGCTGGTTCATGAAGAGGGGCCAAAGGCTGGCAGAGCACTTAACACTCTGGATTTCCACTTCCTTAATGTCCATGCGGTTCACCCCTGCGGAAGACCCTTCCTGGCCAGGGGAGGGAGGTAGTGAAGCTCAGCTAGACAGCAACAGGAATGTTATTTTAACATTATGTTTTTACTTGGTCTGAGTTTACCCTGAGGCCAGAGCCATCCTTAGGATTTATGGGACCCCACGCAGCATTATTACACTGGTGCCCTCTATGTTCCACTGAAAGCAGTCCTCAGCTGGCGCCGCTGACTCCAGTGTGACATGGGAGCACAGACACTATCCCCAACCACAGACCCCCATTGCTGACACACACTGAGCGTGCTACGCAGCCGACGCTGTGGCAGCGGCACAAGGCCAGCTTCGCGCTATCACATGGGGGCTGCAGGAGTCAAATGCAGAACATCTGACTCTGGTTTGGGGCTTTAGAACCCTCTACAGAGTTCAGAGTTATTTCAACCTTCGGGCCCGTCAGTAAAGTGCTTTAGAGGATCTCCAGGATGAAGGGAATTTTAGAATGTTGTTGTTCAAATATCTTTCTGCTGTGCTAAGGTTGAAGTGAACAATCCACCCTCTGGAAAGCAAACGATGATACATTAGCTGCAGTCACACCACTTGAGTAAATGACACTTTGATGTTACTCTGAAAACTCAGTGAAGCAGAAGAGCCATGCTGCCCAGCTGTTTGGAATGCAAGGCAAAAATAAAATAATAATAATTAATTAAAAAAAAAAAAGCCAACCACTGCTGCATAGGGAAAATAGCATCACAATGAGCATTGTGCTGCAAACTGAAGCTGACCAGCGGGGTTTAAAATTCCCTTCTTAATAACACATTCTTGTGGCAAGGAGGATCATATTGGGAATCCAAAGTTTTAATGCAAAAATAACAGCAGGAACAATAACTTGTTTAAAAAGTTGCTCCATATGTTCAGAGGAGATTGATATCTGGTTTTGTTAGTGACGGCGGGACAAAAAGCATATCGATATTTTTTCAAGGTCACACTTCATGTTAAGGTTATATTTGTAGATAGTTTCTAAAGGATTAATAAATGATGAGTTGAAGATTTTATGCTTTTGGGGGGCAGGAACCATCTTTTTGTTCTCTGTCTGTGTGCCCTGGCACAGTGGGGCCCTGGTCTGTGACTAGGGTGCCTTGGTGTTGTATCAAGCAGGCAAGGTACTAACAAGCTTTAACAGACTTTATTTAACAACAGTGAAATCTCTTTACAGAGCTGCTGCTGCACCCCTCTGTAGCTCTAACTCCGGCTTGGCTCCACTCCTCCCCCCTCCTTCCTGTTTCCTGTCCTACAGTCCCCCCAGTCCTAATAATTACCAGCAACATCTAAAACACCACACTTGGCAGTGCTGCAGTACAAACTAAGCATATTACAGACATGAGTAGGGCATGTTATAAGTGATAAACCCATGATCTGTATAGCTGTCCCTTCTGGGGACAGAGCCCTTTGCCGGGGGTAGGGCTCAGATCCTCTACTTCCAACAGTACCCGCCTTTGTTAGTCACTAGCAGTAGTAGGCTTGTGACACACGGTAGAGCAGTTCTGAGCTCAAGCAGCAGAGGGCACACACGTGTGGCCCTCAATCTTTTTCCATACCAGAACTCCCTTCCCAACTAGCACTAATTCTATGGGTAGGACAGGATGGCCCTGATGTCTATTTACAACCTCTCACAAAGGGGCCGTGACCCTAGGAATGAGAACCCTGCTTTATAGTGTGGTTAGATGCAGCCAAACACATACAGGCTACAGAGGAAGACTGGGAAGAGAAACAGCTGGACAATTGCATGTTAGCCACTCCAGCTCTTGTGAGTCAGGAGAGAATGTACTGCGGGCTTTGAGCGGCATGAGCAATCACCTCAGCAGAAGCACAAGAGTTCCCACTGGCAGTGCATTGAGACCAACCACATCCCCTCGCCTAGGCCGTACCCAGTCCAGCCACACACTATTATCTCTTCTTGCAGCAAACAGCCTCACTTTCTTTCCCTGCTGAGAGAAGAGAAGCAACAAAACGGTTGAATAAAAGGAGCATGCAATTTGTATTGACATTTTGTGGCCCTAGGGACTCAGTGGAGAGAGGCTACTGAGAGAGCAGAGAAGAAATGGCCCAGGGTGAGAATTTTTATACTGAGTAAATTGGCAGAGAAATTAGATCTGAGACCAAAAACTCAAAACTCTTTTTTTTTATGTTTGGGAGGAGGGGAGTGAGCAATCTATATCTGAGTCAGCTGCACAAGGAGAAAGCTCAGGCAGTAAACCTGTGTTTTTCTCTGTGTGTCTGTATGTGTTTGTGTGTGTGTGTGTGTGTACACCTGTGTGTATCTGTTTGTTTCTCTCATGGGCAAGGTTGGGAGGATTCCATCAGTCAATAAAACAAGCTTTAAAAATTATTGTCTGAGTCTCCAACATTCACTGCAAACATGAGAGCATCAATGCTAGTCATGCCCAGAATCTGAAATATTACATTATCGTTTGTCTTAGTTATTGCAAAATATAACTTGTCATGGAGCGTTGTTGAAAGGATCATAAAGTTTGTGTGAGACGAGTTGAAAACAAGAAAGAGAAGGTGGGGGGGGGGCGAGGGAGGGAGGGCAAGTGACTGCAAAGCTGGGCATGCAGGAGAGACATTTTGGTTTGCTGCATCTCTGATGCTTTCCCATTTTGATCTAGTTCAGTGTCTTCCATTGGCTTGCATTGGTTTGAAGATGTTCCATGCTGGGATGGGACGCTGTTAGGTCTTCCAGTCTGGGCTGGATCAGTCTCTCTGGCTCCAAAATCATTTAATCATGGAACTAGTCCAATGGCTTTGTTCTAAAATATTTTGGTTTTAAATGGACTTTAAAAAAAAAAGTTCCTGGACATTTTTGGTTTCTTTTAAAATTCTGCAGTTTTCTAATAAAATTATGTTTTTAATTGAAAAAAGAAATTCTGCAAAAAAATTCCTTAAGCTTCACCCACTCCCATTTTTATTTCTAAAATCTTAGCCGAAAATATTTGCTGTTTTCCAGCCCATTATATTGGGCAGATTGATTCAAGAAGGATGGTCCAGTGGTTAGGATGCTAGCCTGGGACTTGGGAAACCCAGCGTTGAATTCCCTGCTCTACCAAAGGCTTCCCGTGTGACCCTGGGCAAGTCAGTCTGTCTGCCTCAGTTCCTATCTGTAAAATGGGGCTATTGCACTGCCCAACCTCACAGGGGTGCTGTGAGGATAAACACATTAAGGACTGTGATAGCTGCTTCAGTGGAAGGTACAAGCAATTCTGTACGAGGCATTTATGGGATAAACTGCCCACATGGAAAATTCTGTTGGCTTATTGTCTGAGGGGTCGGTAACCTTTCAGAAGTGGTGTGCCGAGTCTTCTTTTATTCACTCTAATTAAGGGTTCGCATGCCAGTAATACATTTTAATGTTTTTAGAAGGTCTGTCTCTATAAGTCTATAATAGAGAACTAAACTTTTGTTGTAAGTAAAGTAAATACGTTTTTAAAAATGTTTAAGAAGCTTCATTTAAAATTAAATTAAAATGCAGAGTCCCCAAACCAGTGGCCAGGACCCGGGTAGTGTGAATGCCACTGGAAATCAGCTCACGTGCCGCCTTTGCCACGCGTGCCATAGGTTGCCTACCCCAATCTATGCTGTCCTCTATAGCTTTTTATTGTGTCTTCATCTCTGTAATATCTGAGCGCTTGCCATGGGTACATGAACTAACATCTGTCAGGTGCACCCTGTATCAGAAGGGTGATGTGTTGGTGGCCGTGGGGTGGGGTTTTCTATCCAGCGTGTGTCCTTGGCTTTATTACAAGAGTCACCACGCGCCAGCTTCGCTGCAGCTGAATGTCCCTCATTCCAACGCTCATTGTAGTGTGGGTGGGCTAATCGTGCTCTGCATAGAGCAGGCGGAAAGAGGAGCAGGTTTTCAATGAGAGTTTCGGAGAGCTGGAGCGAGCAGCTGGGGTTCCACTGGGCACGGGACCAGTGAGCAGCATCGAAATGTCACCTGCAAATGGACTGCTGATTATGCAAAAGCCCAGAACATATGGAGGAGCAGTGGAGGACTATCCACCAGCAAAATATAAAAATGAAAATGTGTGGCATGCAATCAGGGACCAGTGGCTCTCGTGTTGCTCACAGCCCTGCCTCGGCGCGGTGCTATCCTTAGGTCTTGCAAACGAGCAGCCCCTCCAAGGCAGTAGCGGTACCGACCCTGATGTTGCAGCCATCGAATTGTTCTGCATTCCGAGTCAGGGCTGACCCCAGCATGGTGTCTGGGGACATTTTTGATGGAGGAGGTCCCCTGTGGCAGAGGAGATGCCATGCTGAGGCCTGGACCATTCCTGAGCGTTAAAGCTCCTGGTGAGATGGGAGCGGGGGTTACTCTATAGCACACTGGCTAGATTCCAGCGTTTGGGTGAATAGGCTGCATTCCTGCATTTCCCCTGTTGTTTAGTTGCATGCTGGATTACTCTTCCTAGCCTAATTTGATGTAAACATGAAGTGCTTCTGTTTCACCCTTTAGCTAGCTGCATTTCCCTAACAGGTGAACTGATCTTTCAGTATAATTTAATGACCACGTTCTGCCTTGAATTATGCTTTTTGTATGGAAGTTAATGGCATTATGGGGCATGTAAATAAGGATAGAATTTGATTCTGGGTTTGTAAAGCTCTTTAGGATTCCTTGGGAGTAAAAGACCCTTTGTAACTGCAAAGTACAGTTATTCTTGCATGACTGGTAACTATTGTTCTTTGCATTAGTGGAATGATCAGGGTCTGGTTTAAGAGCTCCGTGCTGATACAGTGCAAGAGGAGACTCGAGATAAAAGTGATGCCTTCATAAGGAGGAAGGATTATCTTGGGCTGAAGGAATAGGCCTGGGAGAGAAAAGGTCTGGGTTCTATTCCCCGCTTTCTGACTGGTTCTGTGTAACTCTGCAGATGTCATTTAACTACTCTGGGTGTCAGTTTCCTAATCTATAAAATGGGGACAACAGTACCTGCCTCCCTCAGAAGTGGGGAGTTGTCATGAGGCTTCATTCATTGTGGGGTTTGATCCTTGACTAGACAGCCCCAGAGAAGGAAGAAGTGTAATGTGGGACAATAAATCCCTTTCACGGATCCATCCCATTCCTTCTGTTGTTACAATGGATTGTGTGGGGAATTCTGAATGGAGTTAAAGGTTGGCAGATTTTTTCTTATTATTATTTTTAGTACCTGTCTAGATACAACACCTGCTGCCAGGGATGAAAGAGTCGAGGCCATTTATTTTTTGTTTCCTCATAAAAAATGAGACAATAAAAGAGTAATTGATGTTACTGATATCACAGGCTTGTCTAGTCACATGCTGTGCTTTGGCGTTGTGTAACATATATATATTTCCCCTCAGCCGTGGGTTTGAAAGGGTGATGACTTCTGGGAGCAGAGGTAGCACCGAAGCAATAGAGAGGATAATGCAGGGATTGTTTTTGAAATACAGGCAAGTCTCATCTTACAGGGTGGGTTCTGTTCCGCGGTTAGCACATAAAGCGAAAACCACGTACAGTGAAACACTCATTGAATTGAATGGCAGGCGGAATTGCCTGCACTACAGAGGCAGCTTTTAAATTGTTATATTTTTTCTTTTTTCCCCCCAGTTTTTGCCGACCACACACAGCCGCATTCATGCATGTTAAATGCGCCTAAGATGCGACTCGCCTGTCATGGGAACTCAACAAGTGCAATTCGCCTCTAGGCAGAGAACCAGCATGAAACACGCACATCATTTAAGTCTCACTTATGTTTTTAGTGGCACTTGGGTGGTGCACAGACCCTCTGCACAAGAATGAATTTTGCCTAATAGCAGCATGCTCAGTAAAGATCAAGACACTGTTTGGTAATCGTGGAAATTAGACAAAGAAGGCTTAAAGGATGATTGTTTCCATCCCACTGTGGACGATCCAGGGTCAATCCCCACAGTGTCTTGTCCAGTTTTAAATAGCTTGGGTGATGGGACTTCCACCTAAATCCTTGCCAAAAATGCCTTATTCAGGGCACTGAAGCTACTTATAAATTCATGCTGAATTTGACCAGCTGCTGGCCAAAAAAAAGGGGGGGGGAGGTCAGAGGGTTTCATTTTGAAGCAAAACATTTCAAATTGTTTTTCGCAAAAAGACATTTTGTTCAGGAGTTTAGCTCATTATTTTAAAACCCCAAAGGAAATGGGCAAAGATCAACTGGAAATGACCCAAAACGGATTAAAAAAAACTTTTTTTTTTCATTTAGGTAAGAAAAAAATGGAGTTTGAGTTCAAACGGAACAGACTTTTATGATTCATGGGCGGAACTGAAAAATCAATTATTTGCTCAGCCCTACCTACCGCCTCTCTTTAAAGAACTGGTCATCAACCTGCTGGTCTGTAGGGAAGCCAGTGAGAATTTTGCCATTGACTTCTGTGCAAATCCAGCAGACCTAAATGGCGGTGGGAGTGGAGAAAAGAACATTCACCCCTTTGTGGAGGGACAGCATATAGTCAGTGAATTGCTTGAATCCCACATTAGCCTTACACCATGCATGGGGTTAGGGCTGAATTGTGCCCTAACCAAAGAGTGCATTTAAAGGACTGGATTCTTATTTTAATTGGTCTTGGTGCTGCAAAGGTCAGAATGTGGCCCAAGATCTGGTATGAGCAGTTGGTGCACTCAAGGTTACCGTTAGCAGCATTTCCTTTGTCGTAGTCCTGGCTAGTTAAGCTCTGCCAATGCAGCCAGGCGGTGGAGATCAATAAACAATGAATTTTTGTTTGGCTCTCGCTTAATACAAATTGCCTTTTTGCGAAGTCTCTTGTTGTTCCTCTTGGGCCTGTGGCAAATAAATATTGATTCCCCCCTCCCCCCCCCCCCCCCCGCCGCCCTGCTGCATTTCTGTTATGGGAATCTCTTCATTAGATAACAAAGGAAATAAGAAACATGGAGGCTTTTTTGTGTTTGCTTTTAAATTAACCTTATCAAATCAAATAGAGCCAATATCACTTTCCATAGATTCCAGATAACTGGGTTATGCAGGAAGCCTTGATTCTGACTGGGGGCCTCAGGGGGCTGCTATGATACACAGGACTTTGAGAATGGCTAGGTAACTGGTGTACTTTGCCTGATGCTTATTACACTACTCATAATAGTCTCCCTGCTACCCTGAGCTTCCTGCTGTCTGTGTCCACCAGTTATCTGCCGTTGAATAGAGGCAGGATGGCCCAGTGGTTAGGGCATTAGCCTACGATTTGGAAGACCTGGGTTAAATTCCCTTCTCTGCCACAGACTTCCTGTGTGACCCTGAGCAAGTCACTTAGCCTCTCCATGCCTCAGTTCCCCATCTCTACAGTGGGGCTAATAGCACTGCCCTACTGCACAGGGCAGTGATGATAAATGCTTTAGAGACTGAAGCACTTTGAGAGCTACTTATGCAGAGTACCTTTATGAGAGCTAGGTATTAATCCTAGAAGTTTGATTGTAAGCTCTCTGGGGCAGAGGCTGGCTTTTTCCTATGGGTTTACAATAGGTCTGATCAGATTGTGTTGCTAGTGGAGGTTGTCAGCGTGGATTTTTCTTTAATGCTACTGTACTGGCTTGGCACTGATGCTGCTCTGCTCAGAGGCTTCCATGTTCAGTCATCCGGTCCTAGCTTCCTGCAGACAGAGGGTTAGGGACACCCCAAGCATGGGGTTACATAGCTGATCATCTTGGCTAATAGCCACTGAGGACCTATCCTCCATGAATTTATCTAATTTATTTTTTAATGCAGTTATACTTTTGGCCTTCATAACATCTCCTGGCAACGAGTTCCACAGGCTGGCTGGTTGTTGTGTGAAGAAGCGCTCCCGTTTGTTTGTTTTAAACTTTGCCCTTCTCTGTACTTTCCCAACTGTAATATGTCTTTTCTGAGACGGATGACCGGAACTGCACACAGTATTCCCGGCGTGGGCGTGCCGTGGATTTATATACTGGCATTATGAAATTTTCTGTCTTGTGATTTATCCCTCTCCTAATGTCTCTGAACATGCTGCTCACTTTTTTGACCGCTGCTGCACATTGAGCAGCTGTTTTCAGAGAGCTATCCACAGTGACTCCATGATCTCCTCCTTGAGTGGTGATAACTAATTTAGACCCCACTGTTTTGTATGTATAGTTGGGATTGTGTTTTCCAGTGTGTATCTCTTTGCACATATCACCATTGAATTGGCATTTTCTTGCCCAGATCCCTTTGTGACTCTTCGCTGTCAGCTTTAGACTTAGCTATCTTGAGTAATTTTGTATTGTTTGCAAACTGCCAGCGGGGAGTTGCCTTCTACTCTGCTGAAAGGCTGTTGAATGGCATTGGCAAGTGGATTTACTGCAGCAATGAGCAAACCTTGGGATTTTCAGGTTCAGAATTTCCTCCAGCAGAGCAGCTGATGCTGCTGTAGGATTGCATAAGACAACTGGGTTTTAATGGAGTGATGGCCCTAACCCCAGTTATTATACCAGTGTGTTCACTCAGCAGCTGTCAGATAGGATATTAAGGAAAGAGGCAAAATCTTCTTTCATCAGGGTGTCTGGTTCTGGGACTCTGCATGTGAATGTAGAGTTATTCTGCTAACTCATTCTGGTAGGCAGACCAGGTGAGTCCTATTAGCTCCATGCCAGGGGTGTGGAAAGGGTTGAGGGTTTTTTCTCTGGAGTATTGTGAGCTAAGGACAGTGAAACACAGATTCTGCAAGGGAGCACTGGGGGAGCAGACCAGCTTAGAAGAAAGCTTAGGGTAAGATTTCAAGTTTTGGGTTTCATTAAATTAACAAGAAGTGCACATCACAGGAAATGGGGGGAGTTTGTGTTTGTGTGGTGTTTTTCAAGTGAACCTATATTGACTCTTCCATTTATTCGGGTTTATAGTAAAATTTTAAAGTCCATTGACAAACCACCCTCGTGATCTAATGAGAGTTAGATCTGAGAGCATCAGTGTTACAGAATCAACCTCCAGTGTGATACAGGAGAGGAATAGATTGGGTACGTACTGATAAATTGCCTTGTTGGCAGTACAAGGGTTTACATCTCTTCATAACATAATAGTTAGCAAAGGGCCCAAAGAGCAAAATTCTGATCCAGATTCAGATTTTATATTCCCCAGCCTTTGAGCACATTTTGCCTCTGACCCATCTCTGGACGGGACCATTATAACCATCCAGTGTGATCCCTTGGGTAGCAAGGCCATATAATTACTCCCTGTAATTCCTGCATCAAGCCCATACTTTCTGATTGTGCTACTAATATTAACATTTGCCTGTCAAAGAGATACAGTAGGGAAAGAGAGGAGGTTCTCTTAGTCAAACACACGCAATATGAAGGAAGAGAGATGAAATGTTTCCTACTTCAAATATTTATAGGTGGGATTTTCTGTTGTGCATAGCATTGGTCTAGCTGGTCCCATTGGAGGCAATGGTAAACTTCAGGGAGAGAAGATGTAAGCCAATGCTGAGCATCCCTTCCTCCATTTATAAAGCTGCTTCCAGCATGACACATCCTAGATACTCTGAAAACGTTATACAGGCAGTATCACTGAAATGCAGCCATCTCAGTGGTGGAGGAAGATAACCAACTGGAGGAGGGGAAATTTTGGCCAAGGACTCTTGGACAAAGGTCCTTCATTCTCCTTCCTAAACACCCAGACATGCACCCCAAATCTCCCATGGATGCTTTAATGTCCAATCAGAGCCTCAGTGGGTAAAATTTCTGAATGACCCAAAGATATAAATTGCACCGAACTTGTGTGTCCTCCCTAGAAGGGTGAAGGGCTGTGTTTCCCCAGGTGGGATTTGAACCTCTGGCTTCCAGGGAAGGAGAATGGTGTATGTTCCCATGCACTCTGATCGAGGTTAGCAAGTATGAGTGAAAGGGCTTGTGGTTCCTCAGACTTTTTTTCCCATCCCTACTTACTTTCCCTCCTTATTTAGAGAGATCATTTAATTAAAAGTTTGGAAATGTAGAAAAGCAATTTGTCTTATCTTGAAAATGAGTTAATGTGACAGTTTAGGAAAATGGGGAAATAGATCTGGAGGATGGAGAGAGACAAGCCCAGCCAGTTTGCTCTCCCTTGTATGCAATTTCCCAGTAAGTGCTATTCTAGTTCGTTTTCATTTGAATCTTTCTCTGCTGAAGTAAAAAATCCAAATCTAAAAGCAAGTTCTTTGCTCTCCTCCCCACCAATCTCAAAACCATCCAGTGTGAGAAAGAAAAGGAACAATAAACTGCTTTATATAATTCCAGACAGTAGAACCCTGCAATTACCCTCTCAGACAGGCGGCTCTTTCCATCTGCTACCTAGCAGTGCTGGTTCTGGATTGCCTCAGTAAGAAAGGTAAATCAAGAAACCAAAGGGTCAGAAGAGAGATGGATTAAGTCTCATAGAGATATTATGCCTACTACCTGTTCAGATTTAGTAGTATTTGGGTATGTTTTTAGTATTTCCCAAGATTCTCCTTTCCCCTCTTTCTTTTTAATAATGGTCTTTATCTTTCGTTTTTCAGCCATAGATCTCAACGTGCTTTTTTCGTGGATGTTGTTTAATGAATGGGTTATGGTAGAACCTAGAGGCCTGGTTTCATTGGATTAGGTGCTGCATGGATAGAGAACGACAGACAGAGTTTACAGTCTAAATAGACTAGATGGACAAAGAGTGGAGAAAAGAAGAGTCATTCTTCCCATAATGCAGATGGGAAGCTGAGACACTGAGGGCAATCGGAGGTGGGACTACAGCACACATAGAGAGATCTGTGCTCGCTTCAGTTTAGCTAAAGTTGGGTACTAGTAGCTGTTCCGCTATGTATTTACCCAGGCTCACTGGAGACCTAGTACTTGGTGGCCCGCCCAAGCTGTGGCCTGAGTGCTATTGGCACCCGAGCTAACCAAATTAAAGCTACCCCAAGTGCATCGAATGCTGCAGCCACACTGTTGGTTGCAGTGTTGTCATACCGAGAAGGACTAAGTGACTTAGCTAGAGTCACACAAGGAGTCTATGGTGGAACGGAATCATCCCAGATCCCCTAGGTCTCAGCTCACAAGTATGCTCTTCCTCTCTTTACAAAGATCAATACTATCCCTGTGTTACAAATGGGGAAACTGAGGCACAGAGCGGCTAAGTGCCGACACAAGGTTTGCTCCGTGAGCCAGTTGCAGAATTGAGGCTGGAATCCAAGAGTTTGGATACCCTGTCCACTTCAACCGACTAGACAATGCTGCTTCCCAGCTTTGGAGAGCAAAGGGCAGCACAGTTGTCTGGAGAGATGTGGTGCCGTGTTCTTCCCCGGGGTGGGCTCTGAATGTGTGAGGTTCCGTTAAACTGAGTCTCTCATTGCAGAGCCTGTTTATGTGGATTATCCTTTTGTTAGGATCAGCTGGAAGCTCTGATTCTTCCGGTCCTGCTAGAGGAAAAAGGCCAGCCTCTGAGATGGTGTAATTCAGTGCAGCTCTGCGCTGATTTATCTCTTCGGAGGATCTGGCCCTGTAAATCCATGTTCAGCCCTTTAATAAAGAAGGATCGCTGCCCACTTTATTCCAAAGTCCTCAGAGCATTAAACCTCCCCAAATGAGATCTGCTCCATAATTCCCTTCTCCTTAGCAAAGTTTACGGGACAGTGTTTCAAGGCAAATTAATGAGGGTGTGCTTTATTTAGAGGCCGCTCCTTCTGCCCCCCTGACTTCTGCCTGACAGCAAGGGAATGCAAACAAGGGGCTTGGCTATTCTTAACTGCAGGGGCTGGGCTTCTGGCAAGGGCCCATGTGGCAGTTCTGCTCGTGCTCCCAAGTCCGCCCACCATCTGGCTGCCCTCCCGTCATACTCTTTCCCTTGCTAAAAGAACACTGGGTAGTCTTGGCAACCATTAGTCGCGCCGGGGAAGGTGTGTGGGGGTCATTAGAGGGAGTTTGGCCTTGGATAGGGATCACAGAACTGGGTGTGACATGTTAATAGATACACAGGGCCACATCCTCTAGTGCATTAAATCTGCTTTGTACCACTCAGGGGGAGCACAGCAATCTCAAAGAAAGCTTAGCCAGTCACGTGAAGTCCCCTCTCCCGTATGTAGGAATCTTGGTTGGCACAGAGCCACTGTTGGGGCTCCAGTGGCATCCACCTACCCCTCACCCCCACTGCAGACAGGGAAAAGGAGACCTTGATGAGGCATCCCTATGCCAGAATGACCCTAGCAGCTGGAACGTCTCCCTCAAGGCATTAGTAGCTGATGTGAAATAGAGCAGCCTCTAGGCTGCTCAAATTTAGGATCGGTATCTGCCTAGCTGCTGGATGTTCCCAGGATTGCGGGCCAGGGAGCTAAAAGCTCAGTTACAGTTCAGGCTGTGGGGGTCTTTATTTCATGCAGTCTATGCCCCCTGGAAATGCACCATTGCTTGGGAGATATAGAACTGTTACTAGCCTTGGGTTAATGGAGTTTGATCCCATTCCTTTAGGTCAGTCACTTCAGTGGGAGTTGATCAGGCCCATCTGAAATGTATAGCTGGCTTTTCAGATCTAGCGATGAGTCCCACCCTCTCCTCTTGGTCCGGAGAGTGGGTCTGTCCTGGGAAATCTATTAGGCACTTCTCTCACTGCTAAGGCATTTTGTGTCACTCTGGTCCCCTTTTATACTTGAGAAGAGTCGCTACCAATAAATGGCAATTGTGTGAATGGGGGAGCAGTGTTTGTTCCATCAGTGCCAGGCAGACAATGAACCCAGCTTTGCCCAGATGGCACCAGCGGCTCTCCAAACAGTTAAACGCTGCTGTTGCCACTGAAACTGGCCCAAACATGCATAACTATAGTGACAGTGGTAATTACAGTGTCTCCAGTGACCATCTGGACACACAAACTGATTTTCTAGGTAGATAATGAAACATCCTCTGCATCTCCAATATTAGTGTTCTATGTGTACACTAATTGGTTTAATTGGGACCCAAAATACCAAGCAAATAGGCATCAGCAACCTTTTCGGTCCAGGTATTCTATTTATTCCCTGCCAAGTCAGATAATCTGTTGATCTTTGTAAAATGGAATGACAGGAAGGTCTGGTCTGATATTGAGTTTGTTGCAGTGGCAGGTTCTTTATAGGCCCTTATGAAGCAAGATCTTTGCATGAGAAATGAGGAGTAGAACGTGAATGGCGGGGGGGTAGTGTCTTTTGAAAGCTATCTTCACTTGTGTATATAGTGGGTTTCTCAGGCCATGTCTACACTGTGACTGGCCTGTGTCAGCTGACTCAGACTTGTGGGGCTCAGGCTATGGGGCTGTTTAATTGCAGTATAGACGTTCGGGCTCAAGGATCCTGCAAGTCCGAGCGCACATGTCTACTCAGCAATTACACAGTCCCGTAGCCCAAGTCTGAGTCCACTGACATGGGCCAGCCATGGGTGTTTAACACAGTTCAGACATATCCTAAGAGGGCTTGATTGTGATGCTACCTGATTTTGGATACATTTCCAAAGTTTCAGGGTTTTTATGCCCCAAATGACCTGATGAAATGAACTGGTTTTCAGATGACTTTTTAAATGCAAAAACGACCCTTTTGGCAAAGTTGCCCGCCTATGGGATGAGCAAAAAAGTCACTCGTAGTAGAAGTGGTACTAGTGGTCATAGTCAATTGTACTGCAAGCCAGTTTTGAATGTTCTGAAGTGGTTGCATAGCAGAGGGTGTTGCCCATGGAAGAATGTCGTTAATGCAAGTTTCACTACACTACGTATGTTTCAATGTATAACGTGTGATATGTGTTCCCCAGGCTAACTGATGGCTTTAACGCCCCCACACAGCCTGCTCCCACCCGCCCTCAAAAATGTTTTTTATTTGTAAATTGGAAAGGTATCAGGTCTCATTTGGCACCAGTTCGCTTTCTCTGGTTGGTCTCATTGATTCAGACTCCTCATTAGATGTTTTATCAGGAACACGACAAACACAGCCAAGCGCTTTTGAGATAGGCGAGGTGAGTTTTGAGGGAGCGGGTCAGCTTGAGGAGACCCCTGCAGAAAGCCAAAGAGTGGACTTGGCATATTTGTAGCCAGGAACTTATAGCTAAGATTCTGGAGAGCAAGGATGGGAAGATATCATCGCTGCTTCTAATCCAAGAATCTCTAATGGTATCCGTTCCGCTGTCAGAGCAGCAGGAGCTGGGGAGAAGATTACAAATCAGTGACTCATACTACTAAAGAACCCGCAATGGCAAAGAGCCACCTGCTTCCTGCAGGCTGCCTGCTTTCCCGGCCCGAGGAGGGAAATAGGCAACTGAAGCCCAGAATGTCCTCATCAGAGAGTTAATTCCTGGCTTTAGCATGGGAGAGCCGATTGGCTTAATGGAGACAGCCACAGGAACCATGATCTCCACCTGTATGGAGAAACACGTGTTCAGGCTGGCAGCCCTTGAATCCAAAGGTTTAACATGTTTGTGTGTGAACACTTCCAAGATAATGATGGCAGTACCTTGCAGGATCTCAGTGTGGGTGGGTGGGGTGTGGTTGTGTTTTTTATCCCTAACTGACAGGTGCACAGAGATACGACTTGACTTACCCAAGTTCAGAGGCAGAGTAGGCAGTACAAACCTGGCTCTGAGTCCCCTGCTCCAACGATTAGTCTGTGCTGCTTAAAGCAACTTTGTTACCTGACATCATCCCCTCAGTTTATCCTTCTAGTTTAAATGCTTCTGTGTGAGAGAAAGAGAGCATAATAGATATGCCTAGAGGCCTCATTGTGCTAGGCACCATGCAAACATGCTGTTAGAGATTATAACTGACCCAAAGCACTTACAATCTAAATAGGAAAAGAAAGACACAAGGTCTAGGAAAGGAAACACTGTCCCTGTTGTACAGATAGGGAACTGAGAAGCAGAGAGATTAAGTCCACAGGATGTTGGTGGCCAAGGTAGTGTGTGTGTAATGGAAATTCTGTAGGAATGCAAGAGAATTAGAGAATGTGTGGGTTGTCTTCCCGCAATATATGTGTGAACAACAGCATCTTGTTGTGGGTAATGCATAGGCATCTCCAAAGCACTAAGTGTTTGGAGACCGGGTGGGGAGAGCCTGGAGGAAATTATCTGTGAAAAAGACATGGGCATTCCCTAGTGATCACATATGAGGGAGCAGTACAAGAACTGGAATTGATGGGTCGACCAGAGAGAAAGGAGACTGCCTAGCAGTAGTAGGGGAGGAGAAGCATTTGAAGGAAAGGTCCAGACTCCCTCGTGTACTCCCTCTGCTGTGATGCCCTTTATGAACCTACCGCCTTTTCCTCTGTGGAACTTACTGATAGCTCACTTCTAAACAAGTTGCTGTTATTTGGCAGGAAATGTGGTCTCAGTCCAGTTTCTGGTGGGCTGGTGTCCATCTAAAATATCGCAGAGGGCCTCAAGAGGCCCCTTTCATTGACCGCCTCTGCAGGGAATCCCAGGTTTGACTAATCCAATCTCTTCAGGCCTAGTGCCCTCTTCAGGTCTGGGCTCAGAGACATGGGCAGGGAGCAGAGTAGCGGGAAGGGCTTGCCTGGCCACTGCTCCTGCTTGGTGGATCAGAAGAGGAGTTCAGCCTCCCGGCTGATGATTTATCATCTTTCCCCAGCACTAAATACACTTAAAAGCAGCTATCTGAACAATTCCAGTTGGTAACGTGACGCTTTTCGCATCAGGCAGTTGCCGGAAAGCCACTGCCAATTTGTATGGGCACCTGCTGCCTTTCTGCACAGGTCCTGGATGCCTGTTCAGATGTGAGCTCTGTTGCCATTTCACATTAGTTCCCTGCTGCCTGTTTTCTTTGGACAATGACCATCGATGCACATTGGATACAGCTGTTGGCCGGATGGTTTGTGCTGATGGCTCAGAATTAGTGGATGCTACTTTGTTTCAAGGTGGCTTCCTGCTGTCATTTCGTAACAATAAGACTTTGCATAGAGCCTTCCATCTGAGGATCATGTGGCACTTAACAAACATTAATTAAGCCATCCAATTCCTAAGTGAAATAGGGGGCTGGTTATACAATGGGTAAACTGAGGCACGGGTTGCTTAAATGACTTCCCCAGTGCAGCTAATCAATGACAGAGCTGGGGAGTCAGTCCCCCACTGCCAGTTTAAGATGGATGCCTCATTCATACTCACTCTCCCAAAATTAAATGACGCACCTGTTTGGAAAGCACTCGGAGATACTGGCCTTCGCTGAGGTTTAATTGCCAACAGTAGGCAGTTTATGGAACGATAGTAAACAGAGCTTATTTAGAGCTAAATTTCCCTACACTGAACCCAGCTTAAAAAAACAACAACCCAGACCTCTAGATTGGCAGGTCCCTACTGGTAAGATTTTGACTCTCGCTTTAAAACCTTGTAGAGTGTCCAGATAGGAGATAGTTCAGCCCTTCCCACGCTCAACCCTCTCCTTAAGCAAATGCCCAAGTGAAGGGACAGAACCTCCCCCTTCTCCTAAAAGTGAGTAGACTTAGTGTGCTGCAAGTCGGTGTCTGCTTTATCGGTTATGGTATTCCGTGTGTTCTCGACCTCTGGGAATTTTCCTCCAGTCTCACTTAGGAAATCATTGAAAGGTTTTGTTTGTTCCTCCCTCCTACACAGAAAGGCCTCCTGGAGAGGAGAGAGTCATTTGACTAGCAAGATGTGAAGTTTACCTAACCAGCCTAAGGGCAGAGGCTTCATTCAGCTGATTCACACGGGGAGACTTCTAAAGGCCTCCTGTAAGGCATGTGATGCTTGAAGGGAGAGGCTCAGTTGTACAATCCAAGGGTAGGTGGGAAAATTCTTACCCTTGGGAAGGAAGAGAAAATAGGTCAGTTCATATGTTGCCAGTGTCCCAAAGATGTAGTTCCAGTGGGACCCAGGTCTCAACCCAGAGTGGTGTCAAAGAAGGTAGGGAAAGGTCCATGCTGGCATACAGAGTCCTCATACGATAGGGTGGGGGCGGGGGCTCAGCTACATGCTACAATGCTGGTGAATTTCAGAGTCAAGGGCCCCCTGCTGAGGACAACCTGCCCTCAGAGGGACTTGCTACCAGGTTGATATGTTGGGTCAGCTGAAGATGATGATCTCTGGGTAGCCAGCACTGCAAGTAGAGCAGGTCGAAAAATTTCTGATGGAACTTTTTTCCATTGTAAAGTGCCATTGTGTTGAAACCAAAATGTTTTGCAGAAACGTGTCTGTTTTCACACAAAAAATGTGTTGGGTTCAAGGGGAGAGAAATAGTCTCACCCACCCCAGAACAGCCTGGTGTTTAGGAGGTGTGCTGAAAAGTGTTTTAAAATTACAAGTGATCACTTTAAGTGCGTGCAGGCGAGAGGGTTCCGTAGGGAAGCGTGCATTCAGTGGCCAGTCTGCAAAAGAGCCGGTCTTGCGTGACATCGGGTGAGTTGTGCCGCCTTGCCTTAAGGAGCAGCCTGCTTTGTCTCACTCTGTATTTGGTTGGTGTATGTTAGATTCTGGAGTTTTAGAAATTTAACATTTTTCATGAAATGGAGTTGTCATTTTTTGGCCAAGCCCAAGGTCAAGTCATGCATGACCCTGTCTTAGGTATGCTCAAAGTTTGTAAGCACAAAGGGGCATGATTGGCTCCAACTGTACTTTTTGTCCATTTGCCGCATGGTTAATAGTCACTATGGCAACTGAGCATTTTATCCTTGCTAGAAGCTGACGTGTGCAGATTCCTGTCCTCCTATAATTGGCTTAGCACACTTGTCTGGTGAGTCTGCAGTGTAGATGGGACTATCTATTGGTGTGTCTGTAAGTGCCCTGGCCAGTCCTTGTATCTGTACAGTAAAATGTTGCAGAGTACATTGCTCTCTGCGCACTGGCATTCTATCCCTTGTTGTGGCAGAATGGTCCAGTGGTTAGGGTGCTAGCCTGCAACTCAGGTTCAATTCCCTGCTCCTCCATAAACTTACTGTGTGATCTTGAGGCGATCAATCTTTCCACCCAGTTCTCTGTCTGTAAAATGGGTGCAATTGCCTAATTCAAAGAATGTTGTGAGGATACGCACATTAAGCCTTGTGACATGCTCAGGTACTACACTACTATATAAGTACCTTAGATACTGACCCAGGTTTTTCCAGAACTCACTGACTTGTGATTGTCTCGTGAAAGGAGCAACTGTGCAAGTACAACTCACCCAGGTTTGCTGTAACCGTGTCAGATAACTGGTGGTTGTACTTGTAGGAAGAAGAGGCTCTGCACTGGAGATGAATTCACTCCATGATGAGAGCCAGCAGGTAGTCTGAGCTCTACTCAAGTGAATTTCACCCTATGATGATTATAAGATAACATCTCTAAGCAGAGGCTTTCTATGTCTCATGCCCTCCCCCCCCATTGCAAGGTTACAGGGAGCATGGAAACACTGATTTCACAACTCCCACTTGTGTGTTTCCCATTTGTGGGTGCCTTTTTAATTACCAGCAAACAGCCTGGGAAAGACCAGAAGCGCTCCTTCCCTGTCTGGCAGGAACACAGCATTGGCTGATGAGTCAGGAAGTAAAGAGCTCCCACTTCCCAGGGCGGGGAGGCTTGGAGGGCGGGCGGAGAATTGTAGGCAAAGAATGGTGCAATAAATGACATTTGTTTAAAGACACATTAGAAGATTAATGATGGGAGTTAAAGTGTAAAAGCAACAGGGCCTAAGTGTAATATTAATGGATTCCATTTTCTTTGCCATCTCCTGCAGGAACCCTTTGGAAGTGCAAAGGGAAAAAAATCACTTTACAGTAATAACTGTTATTTATATAACAGAACAGTATTGGATATATCAAAACCTGCAGTTTCAAGGTAATAACTGGCCCCTCGCAATCATCATTATCCACTTAAAAGGCAATTTCTTGGATGGCAAATGGATGAACAGAAACTGCCCCAATTCCGCAGCCAGTCGTAAACAAAGTTTATTATTTTTATTATTATTATTATTCAGTTCCCAATCTGATAAGATTGTGTTAAAAGAACGGAGAGAAGGATGAAAAAGGAGCCGGTAACATTCCTAGCAGCCTTTGCTGAGGAAGTCTGATGAGTTCAGTACCCATTCCTGCCCCATTTCTGCTCCCTCTGAAGTCAAAACTCCTATTGCCTTTTGTGGTGCCCTTATTTTACTTCCTGGGGAGTTTATGAATAACATAAAACCTGGAATTACAGCAGCAGTTTCCAGTCTCAGTGGGTTGCTTTCCTTCCATCTCCTAGAATGCACATCTCTTAGGGCTGAATCTATACCAGTGGTTCCAACCTATTTACCATTGTGGGCTGCATATGCAGCTCTCTCTGTTACATATGGACTGCATACACACAATATATATACTTCCAGTATGGCCCTGAGGATGTCACATGGGCTGCAGTTCTGTGCTGATTGGGCCGCAAGCAACCAGCGAGTCTGTGGTTTGAGAAACTGATCTATACCATGTGACTTAATCCCGCTGCACCACTAATATCTGGTAGCCTATAGTCGAGATGGATGGTTTGCACGTGTGTCCCAAAGGTGGAAATCTGTTTGCATAAAGCACTCCACAAATATTTGACAAATACTTTCTCGGGAATAGGGGTAGAATTGCAAATGATTCACAAGTTCATGGGGGGGGGGGGGTTGTGGAGAGGAATAGGACTAAAAAAATATATTGTAATTGATCCACAACAAGTAATTTGATCCGCTCTAAATAACAGTTGAGTTTGTAAACAGACCTTGAATTAACAGGTCTGGCAGATCAGTTTAAACAAGCTTTGGTCTCTCCTAAGTAGGTTATTCAGCTGGAGGCAATTAGAGGGTGGAACACTAAGAGCTGCGTAAAAACTCTAGACTAGGGAGAAGCTGGGAAATCAGAAAGCGATTTCTGTCATTTATAAGATAGTTTTGTGATTTGTAAGGCCTTGATTCAGGAAGGCCCTTAAGCATGCACCTAAGTCCATCTCTATTCGGAACAGCACAGCTTTAAGCAGGTGTTTAAGTCTCGTGGTGTGAAATATTTGCCATTGTCTTCAGAGGAGTCAGGATTTCACTCACTGACTTCATGTGATGACGTGCTGCTCCGAGCAGGGATGCTTGCCAGGATCACGGCCTAAGTTGACTGTACTTCTCGGTCAGAACAGTGGGGACGCCCTCACTGCAGCTGGATGTGTCATTGCCAGCGTAGGTAGACATACACGAGCTGGCTTTGATAGAGCTAGTGCACTAAAAATGGCCGTGTAGCTACTGCAGTGCGGGTGGAAGCCAAGGCTAGCTACCGGAGTCCAAACTGAGACTCTAGGGAGAGTCGTTGGGTGGCTAGCCCATGCTGCTGTGGCTACGCTGATATTTTTAGTCTGCTAGCTCAGTTGAAGCTAGTGCCTATACATTTTGCTCCCCACCACGGCTGCAATGTAGATGAACCCTGTATGTGAATGCAAGGAAAGAAGGGATGATAGGTCAGAATATTTGTAATGCCATCTATTGCCCTCCTGGAGGGTAAGGTTCAGAGTCACCATTTACACAGGACGGAAGGATGACAAAGCACTACATTTTCCCAGGCCATTTTGGGGGGCTGGAGTAATCAAAGGAGCTGAATCAGTAAGTGCAGCTGGTGTAGCCCACTGGTCTTAAAGCCTTTATCAGCGTCACATCCGATGCCTTCCTAGCTACTGAAAGCTGGGTGAAATACAGCATCAACAGCTGCCAGCAAACCGAGCTTTTTGTCCGACAGCATCAAGAGCAATCCCCTAACAAGAGGCCTGTGCCACCTTCCAGAATACAAGCTGAGACAGCCTTCTCCCGGCTTCCTAAGATTCTCTTCATTTGTGCTCAGGCTCGCAAACACTGAGCGTCTGTGGCTGCCGTTTGTGTTCTCATTAAGGTGGGCAAAAGCAAGCGGGATTTAACTATCTGAACCACAACTTTATTTAACTAATCAACTCAAATGCTGGCTTTTTTACAACATAAACTGCAGCCTTTGGATAACTCCATTGTTTAAGCTTATCATTGTGAACCTGATCTGGGTCCTTGATGGATTAATGCAACTAATTCAATATCCTCTCTAAGAAGCATCTTCGTAAACTACAGGGGATGTAATTCACTTACGAAAACCTCCACTCAATCTCTGCGTTACAAGACAAGTCTGACTGGTTTTGTTATTTCTCATTCATGAACTGGAGTAGGTCTCAGTTTCCGTCTAATCCCACCATTCTGTTCCACCTTGCAGCCCGGTTATCTTCTAGTGCCTCACTCACGCTTAATTCTTGAGTTGTTCAGTCTCCTGAGTTATGTTTCTTTGTGTTTCTTTCATCTTCTTCACTAACACTTTCCACTGTGGTTTTTAATTTACTTTATACAATCGATTTTTCCTGCCTCTTGGGTTCTTTTCCATTTTTTCCCTGTTTCTGTTCATCATCTTTAAACCTCTTTCTCTCACGCTCTCCCCCTTTTCTCTCTCGAATAGATCCAGCAGAATCAATATGAAGTTCCCACCCAAGGAGCCATCAAAAGTTGTTTGTGTAGCAAAGTGAACAACGTTGAACTGGAAACCTCAGGGTAGTCTTAAGAAGGATGTTTGCCAGTAGTTAGAGCAAGAGCTTGTAACATGGGTGATTTGGGTTCAGTTTCCTGCTCTGCTACAGATTGACTCTGTGGTCTTAGGTAAGTCCCTTAGTCTCTCTGGGCCTCAGTTGCCCACCTGGACGAGGGCGATAAGAACACTGCACTGCCTTACAGGGATCTCATGAGGACAGATATTTGAAAGCATTTGAGTTACTCAGAGTTCCTCCTCAGGCCATTCGGCACCCAAAAATTAAAAATGTGGTGCCAAAAAATTACAAATTCTGCACACAATATTTTAAAATTCTGTGTTTTATTTGTCAATAAATAAATGCAGCGGCTCCAGCCTGGCAGGGGGGAGCACAGGCCCCTGGCTGCATGAAGGTGGGTGATCACCCTACAGCCCACTCTCCATCCTCCAGAACACAGATTCAGTGGTGAGGCCAACCCTGGAACACCCCAGAAACACCCTGGGGCTTGCCTCTCTGCGCCAGCGCACCAGGTGTGGCGCAGGCAGACTCAACCAGGCAGAGGCTCAGTGTGAGGGGATCCAGGTGTGGGGTGAGAGGATTCTGTGTGGGACAACCTGGGTGCAGGCAGTTCACTGGGGAAGTCTAGGTGTGGGGGGATCTGGATGCACAGAGGCTTGTTGCAGGGGCAATTGAACTTTGCGGAGGCTTCCAAGTGAAGATGGTTGGGGCTCAGTGGAGGGGTCTGAGTATGAGGATCTCAGTGGTGGCAGGGAGACCAAATGGGCAGTAGCTGTATGGAGCGAGCTCAAAGCAGTCTTCCTCGGCTGAGAGGGGCTAAAAAGAAATGGAACAAGTGCTCATCTGGGGTCAACTGGAAGGTGAGCGTTGCATCCCTTGCAGCTGTTTGCAAAAGTAAAAGAGCCTAATTCTCCCCCATTAATGCCGGGTCACTCTCTCTGTAAGCAGCAAACAGCTGCAGAAACTGGGATGGGTGCAAGGAGCACTTTTGCTACTAAGCGTGTTGCAAGGGAATGGAACCCTTTTAAAAAGGTCCAGAGGAAAGGATTCTTGACTTGTTTCACCCGTGGGAGCAGAGAATAGCTTGCAAAAACTCAATTAACACCGCACACCAGAGAGAAGGGAGGATGATGTTAAAATAATCTATTAGATTCCTGGGGACTAGGTAAAAAGGAAAGGATGCACAGACTAAGGGAAATTGAATCTGAGAGGTTTCCACCACTGGTGGATCAACTCTTTAGCATCTCGTTTTGATGTAGCTCAGCGGGGAACGTTGTTTTCCCGATGGCAAAGCAAAGAGATGAAAGCAATCCTGAGGTGCATCAGCCAGCGCTCTGGTCTCACTCTTCCAAATTCAGTAAAGCACCTTTGTGCAGCTTAATTAATACTGTGGGGCTTCTGGGTTGCGCGTAAGGTGGGCGGTGGGTTACCTTCCACCTCTTCTCTCATGTTCTGCTGCTCCCCTTCACTGTTCTGAAATGAACTCCCTCATTGTACTATTTCCATGCTTTCATAATCACCTCCTACTCTTAATACTCCCTCTCTTTTCTCTTGCACCAAGCAACCTCTGCCTAGACATTTGAATGGTGCTAAGCCACCTGGCATCTGTGCATTCAACTCTCTCCCTAAATCACCTGTCTCCTGGAGGCTTTCCTATTACAATCCATCAAAGTCAACTTCACGACTTAGAGACTGGGCTCTTTCTGAAGTGCACTGCCTGTGTCGGAATTAAACCATAAATTCCTTGGTGCAGGGGCTGATTCTGTATCTGTGTTCAGTGTGGTGCTGTGACAACACATCAGCCGTGCATTCTATCCTTTGCTCTGCTGCTGACTCACTGGGTGACCTTGGATGGGTCATAAATTCATAAATTCCTAGGCCAGAAGGGACCATTGTGATCATCTACTCTGACCTCCTCTATAACACAGGCCAGAGACCTGCCCCAAAAGAATTCCCAGAGCAGAGCTTTTAGAACAACTTCCAATCCTGATTTTAAAAGTGTCAGTGATGGAGAATCCACCGGGACCCTTAGCAAATTGTTTCAGTGATTATTTACTCTCACTCTTAACATTTTATGCCTTATTTCCCGTTGGAATTTGTCTAGCTTCAACTTTCAGCCATTGGATCATGTCTTACCTTTCTCGGCTAGATTAAAGAGCCCAATATTAAATGTTTGCTCCCCATATAGTTACTTATAGACGGTAATCAAGTCACCCCTTAACCTCTTTGTTAAGCTACCTAGATTGAGCTCCTTGAGTCTATCACTATATGACATGTTTTCTAATCCTTTCATCATTCTTCAGTTTATCAACGGCCTTCTTGAATTGTGGGCACCAGAAATGAACACAGTATTCCATCAGCGATTGCACCAATGCCAAATACAAAGGCAAAATAAGCTCTTGACTCCTACTCAAAATTACCCTCTTCATACATCCCAGGATGATATTAGCTGTCTTGGCCAGAGCGTTGCACTGGGAACTCATGTTGATGATAATCCTTTCACACATCCCTTATCTGCTTACTTCAAGACAGGGACTGTCTTTAACTATGTATATGGACAGCACCTAACACAACAAGGCCCCAGTCTCTGTTGGGTCCTCCAGCTGTTACGACTAGGTGGTGAATATCCATAAGCTCTCCCCATTGGAGGAAGCATGAAACCTTTCCTATTTTCCCCCTTTTCACCTTGATATTGCAGATGAAGCTATTTTCTCTCCCTATAAATGCAATTAATCAATTAGCTGTGGCAAGCTTGGCAATATGAGCCTAGAATCTCTGCACACTGGGGTCTCAAATCAAGCTGTGCAGCCTCTGCAATGCGTTGGTGGCTGCCAACCTGAAACAATTGGGCAAGGATGCTGTTTAGTAATATTCAGGTCCCTCAAAGGAGGGAAGCAAGTGCTGAAGAAAGAGTAAAATGACTGTACAGGCCAGATGCAGAGATCTTGCAGTATTTGCCAAAAAGGATATGGGCCTCACTCTCTGCTTACTTAAGGGCTGATCCAAAACCCATTGAAGTAAATGGAAAGACACCCACTGATGCTGGGTCGGTCAGGACCGTAGTCTCATAAATCTTGCAGGAAGGTTCAGGTGACGACTCAGTCTGGGAGAGTGTCACCGTTAGAAGCACTGATCACAACCCTTCGTTCCAAAGCATTTTACGGACTTCCCCTCATACAGGGATCACTTCACCAGTAAAATGCAGCCACCTCTGGGGTGAAATGATAGCCATTCAGGAATCTTCTATGCCATTTCAGGAAAGACAGTGGAGATAGGCAGTTGGAACTAAGGTGAGGGCAAGCGGGAGAGAGGCGCTAGAGAGACTAAAATGCAGTTATCTTAGATTTAAACCAGGACATATACATTTATATCTCCTGTCTTTGGTGGGGAGGTGCTGTGGGCTCTTTAAGTGAGCAGTTGTGACAAGGGTCTTGGTTATAAGACTTAACTGAAAACTCCACCCTTCCCTCTGCCAAGGCGTTCACTAGCACCACTATTTGGAGAAATCTGGACACTGCAGAGGTGGATTTAAGAGGCTGAATCTGCTTCATTAGCATAATCTGAGCAGTCTGTGGGGTGAGGTGTCACGGAGGTGGGATGGTCACTCAGGGCACTGGAGTGGTCTATCTTTCTGCATCGCCTTGCTGCAGGGAATCTCTCTGCAAAACCCAGCTGCTGCTAGCTGTCTATCAAATGCAGAATTCAACAGCTGAAACATACTGCGGGCCTCTCACGTCCATCATTGCTGCTATAAACCCTGACAGGCTACTCCTGGCTTGTCTTTACAAGACCTGGAATCTTTAAATCTTATTTCTCGCTTCCTGGGTTTTTGTCTGGCAAGGGCTTGGGAGTTTGTTTGGCTATATCTCCTCCTACCCTGTGTTCAAATTCTCCACTGACTTAATTAAACTCTTGCTTGTCTCCTGGTCTTGCCTAGTTAGCTCATCTTATCAGGGTTTTTAGTGCTATCCTTGTAACAACCGCAGCTGCTGGTGGTCACCTGAGACCATGGAAGGGGCAGGAAAACCTCCAGATATGGATTCATGGTACTATCCAGTCTGGGACTGCTCGGAATAGATGGAGGGGACCTCCTTCTCTGATCTCATGGCCTGTTCTGCTCATGATCAGAGTGCTTTGGATAGCGCCTTCCCTCAGTCCCAGCAGCTTATTCCTTGCTATAATGTGCCCTGCGCACCATCCTCCACCCACAAGCATCCAGGGGAGATTGAGCTATTTACTTATCCTTCTCCTGCCTTAATTTTGGACTGCTCCCCACATGTCTCTGGGGCCTACACAGGCTTCCCCAGTTCTCAAGCCACATGGTTTGTGAAACCAAATTGAAGCTTTGCCACAATATGGCAGTATTTCAGGGGTGGAATCTTGTCTTCCTTGACATCAGTGGGTTTTCCCATTGACTTCAGTGGAGCCAAGATTTCACGTCTGGTGTCTACAAGAGACAGAATACTCTGAGCCAATGTTTCTGTTTCTCAGACTCATCTCTGGTTCCAACAGACTGTTGCTGTTTCATGCTGGTGCAGCTAGCTGACCGCCTTGTCCCCAAAAATCTGTATTCTGCAAGGCAGATGATCTCGCTGGGAAGACCAGGACCGTGTCTCATTAAAGTGTTTGTTCCCACCCGTGAAGTGAAGGGAGGGGGAGCAAGCGAGGAAGAGACAAGATCCATTTTCCAGGCACCTGTCCTCAGAATGACAGCATGAATGTTTTTCTGTTTCGACTGTGAAAGGATTTTTTGTTGGTGGTGGTTCTGCGGGACCAGGCGAAGCTGAACGGCGCTGATCCAGCTTCTCTCGAGTGCCACTGAGAAATTCACCCTTGAGCGAATCAAACCAACCACTCCTACGTACAGTGGCCCATGAATGTCTCGCCTCGGTGGCAGGCAGTTAGGGCATATTGGGAAGAGATACCACTCCTCTCCATGCAAGGAGAGCTGTTTTACCTGAGATTACAGCCTGCATCTGCCCGTGCAAAGGAGGAAATAGTGTCCTGTAACCTGGCAACGTTCTTCTTTGGCTGCATGAGATGGACCGTGTTTACCTAGGCACAGAGATAAGATTTCCCCGTGGTTGTCTGATAGGATGCAATGAGGAGTTTGGACAGCCATTGCGTAGCTATTTTTTTTTTTTTATTGTTTAACGCACACAAAACAATTATTAAGAAAGAGAAAAGAGATGCTGCATTTCAAAGAGTGGCAACACAAAGCCTTGTGCTGTGTGATCGTTTCTCCCCACCTCTCCCTCATTCTCTCTCTTCTGAATTCACTGGATCTCATAAATGAGAGGGAAGCTCCATTTAAATGCAGATTTCAGATGGTGGCCGAAAGCAATAAATAGCCCTCTGCTATGCTGAGCTGATGAACGCTATCAAATCTGATTTTGAAAGAGAGCGTCTGGTGCTTAGGTATCTTTTCTTTCTCAATGAGATTCTTTTTCCTGCTGGAGTAATAGCAGATTTTATTTTTTTCCCTAACCAGCAGTTCAGAGACTAAAATGAAAACACAAATGCACCTGTTCTCCACTGGAGTTCTACTTGACAGACCTGTAATGAGGGAGTTTGCAAATTCCTCACAGTTTACTGAATTGACAGCCTGAAGGGCTGATATTGTCACCAACAGAGGGGAAATTCACAAAATAAGCAAACCTGGCTACCATCTTTAACCTAAAAAAACCAAAAAATTGGAATTACCTCTTTATCAGAACAATTTTAGGTTACAAAACCGATTAAATTGTGAGCAGGTAAAATCAAGTGGTAATAGCAACACAGCAGGCCTATGATCTGTGCACGAAGTGCAGAGGAGAATAGGAAAGAGATGTGGGAGGACTTGCGGTCAATTCCCGTTTCAGAGGGATTTCCTATGGCAGAGCATTGCTGCTGGTGGGCTGGTCTCCACTAGGGGGGGAAATCGACTGTAGATACGCAATTCCAGCTACGTTAATAACGTAGCTGAAATTGACGTCTCTACAGCCGACTTACATCCCATCCTCACGGCGGTGGCGGTCGGCGGCGCGGTCCCCCATCGACTCCAGCTTGCGCCTCTTCACGAGCTGGACTTCTGGAGTCGATGGGGGAGCCGCTGGTGGTCGATTTATCACGTCTTAACGAGACGCGATAAATCGATCACCAAAAGATTGATCCCTGATGGCTCAAGTGAAGACAAGCCCGGTGTGTTGGAATGGGGCTCTTGGAGTTTCAAAGGGGAGAGCGTGTTTCTGAGATTTGGAACAGCCCAGGATGCTAAAATTGGCTCCAGTGCTAAAGAGCTAGCCACATTAAATCACATGCTTTTGAATAATTTGTCAGGGGAGGATTGAAAACCTAGGATTCTGAGTTGAGTTTAAGTGCTAGCATGCGTCTGGATTGAACCTAGCTCTTCTGCATTATTTGGGCTGGACGTCAGTTCTGAGCTTACAAATCATCTTTGGAACATACAAGGGGTTGGAAGTAAGTTTAGGATATAAATACAAAAAATATGAAATACATATTACATGTATGGGTGATATGCACCTTGAAAATACCTTGGGTAAATGGACCTCTTGACCCCAAAGCACTGGAAGTGAAGTCCTTATCTCAAGTCCATGCTTCCATAACACTGAGTATTCAAGACCCTAACTTGGAAATAACAGTTGCTTTTGATTGATTGTCGGCTGTCAGTATATCCCCAATGGTACGAAAGCCATCTTAAGAGATTTAACGGCACTTAATAAACTTAACTGGGAAAGGTCAACAAAACAGTGTTGTTGCAGCAGTAGATAAACCTTCCAGTACCATCTGTTCCCCGTTGTTGTAAAAACGCCACTTCATTAGATCTTGGTTGGATCATGAATTAAGTAGTGATATGTAATAAACATGCAATAGTGGAATGGATGATTCAGGGGAATGGAAGAGCTTTTAGCCTCTTGGGTGAATCTAAGGCAACAGGAGATTAAATTAATTTCTGTCTGAAAACTGGCTGTGGTCTTTATAGGGTGAGTTGGTCAGTCTCGGTGCAGCTCCAAGCAGACAGCTCTCCATGTCGCGAAAAGAACCCAGACCCAGGTCCTTGTGTTAGCAGAGTCAGCAGAATGGACAAGGGTTGACCGAGTCAGGGAGAATGAACACTTCTCTTGTTCCTAGAGGAGTTTCTTCAAGGCTAGGGGAGAGAAGTTGGAGGAGGGTGGTGCTCTTGCACCTGAGCTGTGGGCAGTCGAAATGTGAACATCGATAACCTTAACCCAACAGTTTTATAGCTTTCAGATGACATGTTTCTGTTTTTGGCACATCTGGGGGGGTTTATGCAAACCTGAAAACTTTTTAGGAAAAGTGTAAATTAAAACTTTATCCATCTTCAAAATTTCCCTCAAGAATAAAAAAGCAGCTCTGCTGGAGATACTTTGGGGGTTATTTTCGGAAGCACTAAGCATCTACTACAGCTCCGATTGACTCCAGTAGAAATGGGTGCTGCTCAGTTGCTCTGAAATCCCAAATGGTTTTAAGTCAAGCCCCCACACCAGTGACCAGTTCTGAAAGTTGCCCCTGATTCTATAACGGAGAAGCCCTGAAAGTTCTGAGGAGGAGCCTTTTATTATGACTGGGAAAAAAGCAGTGAAGCCATTCTGTGGCTAATGCAGTTCAAAGCATTGCTGTAAATTTTTCAGGATTAAGATTTACTTGATATATCTCTCCATATTTTATCGACGTGACTAGATGAAAGTGAATTTAAATAAGGACTTTAGTCTGCTCTTAATGATGCCGCTATTAGGCTAGATTTGGCAATGTGTCCCCAGACATAAAGTTTTAAAATCAACCTTTTAAAATATTAAATTAATCTTTTGGTCTGCTAGATGGAATGATAAATAAAGCTCAGTTCATCCTCATTAGCCAGTCAGATTCATTGGATGGTTTAATGTTTGGTAAAAATGTTCCAGTCTCACAGTAAACATGCGGATGTGAAAAAACTAAAGACACAAAATTACAAGCCCTGCAGGGAATTAGGAATCTGCCACATAGATTTGAAGGAACTGGCTACTTTGTATGGGTACCCTTCTGCCTCCTGGGTGGAATCAGAATTGCTTAGCTGCATGTCCTAATTCTTTTAGCTCACGGTCTCATGTTTTTGGAGAAAGAGGAACTGAGTTCTTTCCTCACTGCTGCAATGGAATTCTAAGTGGAGCATAATTTGAAGTACAGTGACAGCTGTCAAGTGAGATGATCCAAGTTCTTTCCTTGTTACCAACCTGAAGTTCCAGGAAACCAGAATGTTCAGTATACCGTTCCAGGTGAAGTCCTAGATGACCAACCATGTTTCCTGAAGCATCTTAGACTACAATCTACTATGGTTGCTAGGTTTAGTCATGGTGTGCTAAGAGTTACTGCAGTAAGCAGAATTGGGATTGATTTGACTCCTTAAACAGAGAGACTCCCAGCTGTAAAGATATGGGGGATCCCATGCTGCCGGTGACTTATTCCCATGATTCTTATTCCCATCTACCCCAGATCTAGTGGGATGATGGAATCTAGGAGGTACCTGGTACACACTTTCTATTCCTGCTGTCGGAGGGAGATGAGGGATGTTGTCAGTCTGTGCAGACTGGGGTCCTAGGAAGGTGCTTATGTACCCTGTGTTTAAGGCTGCCTTTGACTTTCTGCAATTTGCCGTGTGCCAGTGAGCCATTTTCTTTCCTCTCAGACGCGTGTTCTCAATGCAAGCTGCAATGTTCAGGAGCATTCAGATTGAGAGTTTATGGAGAGAGCCACAAAGTTCAGATCCCAGCTTCTGAAGTCTTTGGGATCTGGAGGTACAGTGGTTGATTTGGGCCTTCTCTACACTGTAGTGGTAGAAGAAGGGGAGCGAAAGAAAGCCAAGAGAAAGTAAATTGATGGTTGGCTTTTGGGGCTGCTGCCCCCCATCCCTAGCTGTTCTGTCATTTAAAATAGCCACTATGTATATTAATTTTAAAAATCCTGCAGTCAGAGTTCCTGGTCTGAGAAGAAAGTGCAGCCTCCTCCAGTCACATCATGAGATCAAGGTTGACTGTACATGCTTTGCAGATGATGATAGTGATTGTATGTAAGCGGAGCAGAAGAGCTGGTGTTGCCTGAAGGACTGGGAATGCTCGCCAAGACATCTGTGCAGGGAGACCCATCTTGCAAGAATAGCTGCCATGTGTTTCCTGATTGGAAGCTGGCTGATTTAACACCCTGAAAACAGGAACAAAACGGGAAGAGGAGGTCCCTTAGTGGATCTATGTATCCCCCTGCCCCCACCCATCTGTCTTTCATCTGTCCCCATCTATACCCATCTGTCTCACTGATGCACATTGCCAGCATATCCAGGTACCTATGGTATGGACAATACAAAGTGGAGACCCCAATGTCTGCATCTATTCAATGAATTGATTTAATTTCTAACCGGTCTCTGTAATGTTCTCTGTCTTTTTCATTCATTCTATAACACGGCCAGGCAAATTTCTTGGGTGACCTAAAAAAATAAACAAGTGGAACTGACTGGAAATCTCAACATGTCACATCTCTTTTATACTCTGCTCCTTGTACCTCAAGCTAAGTGCTGGCCCCAAATGACTGATGGTTTTACAGCTGCCATTGCAAAGTCTGACTTGTCTTCCACTAGCCTGTGTCATATAGAAGCCCAGATGCCAAGCATGACATGATGTATTACAGTAAATGCCAGGCAGGAAGGGAAGTGGAAAGGGGGCGAGGGGAGAAAACCTTGTAGTGCAAAGATGATTCTGCTTGTCAGCTGCCCAAACATTCCAGAAACACATCCTTAATAGCCTCGACGATGCAGCCGCTTTGCTTGTTTTAAAATCACAACAAGCTTTTGCTGCGGGTGAAATGTGCCAGATTGGAGCGCGTCTCATTAGACCAGACCAGAGCACTGCAAACTTTATTTATTTCTCGCCAGCTTGCCCCGTGCAGCATTGGCTGGCATTCTGGGGCTCTCAAACAGTGCTGAGGACATGGTAACTGAGCGGGGGGGGGGGGGGGGGGGAGGGATTTCCGTCTTATTTCTCTCACCTGCTCTCCATCCGTGGGGGTGCCTCTCCTTTCACTGCAGTGGAAGTTCTCTGTGGGGAGAATTCTCTGTGGCGTGTGTATCCCTTAATGGAGGGGAAGGCAGGGGGCAGTTGCCTTTTAGAACCGTGGCCTGAAGCTGGAGCTGTGTGAAATGAAACCCCAAATCCCAGTGGCCCCTTTGGGGTTTCTTATAAACTCTCACTATACGCCAGGTTGGTCTAAATGTTTCCTCAGCTCCTCAAGCCTTTGGCATGAACCGGGGTGACTGCGGTATAGGTGGGGTGGGATACAGCTGAGGAACACAGGAGTGCCGGCATTGTGCCTTCCCTAGATTGAATTGTGTGGAGAGGAGCTCAGAAGCGGCACAAGCAGCTACCTCCTGCATGGGTCTCCCTGTACGCCCAGGGCAACCACAATTTGATCCATATGCGCTTATCCCAGAATCACGGCTAATTCTCAGCCCCTCAGAGATCTCAGCCTGAAACATCTGGCTAATGGGTCATCAGGAGGAAACTTTCCCTGGGGGCAGATTATTCCATAAACGCCCACCCCAGGATTTTGGCACCTTCCCTTGAAGCAGTTGGTGCAGGCCGCTGGAGACAGAAGAGTGGGCTAGATTGACCATGGGTCCGATTCAGTATGACAGTCTCCTGAAGGGGTTAAAAATAGCCCTATGAAAGGGCTGCCCCCGGAAGCCAATAAGAAAAGGCTGTGAGGCAGCCAGTCGGGGCCAGACTGGGCCCTATAAAAGTGCTGCAAGGCCAGAGGGCAAGGCAGTCTCTCTCCAGCCCTGGAGGGAGAGGGTCTAGCTGCTGAGGAACACAGGGTACCTGAAGCAGAGCAGGTCTGGGGAAGGGCAAAAGAAGCCGGGGAGCTCCAGCCTGGTAAACCCCCAGGCTGGAGGCCTTGGTAAAGACCCAGAAAGGTACTGAGGCTGAAGAGGGGCAGCCTGGGAATAGGCAGAGGCAGCTGGTCCTAAGCCCTTGCTAGTGATGAGTGGCCACTACAGACTGCAGTCTGCCCCAGGAAAGGGGTCTGGATGACGACTGGCAGTAGCCACTGAGGCAAGATGGGCATAGAAGGCTGGGGGTTCCCCTGGGAGGGGAGACCCAGAGCAGGGGCCTACTGCAGGAAGCGCCATGCTGGTGAATTTCACTTTGTTGCACTGGGATAGACAAAGATGCCATCACCTGGCTCAAATGGCAGCACCGTGGGATGACTCTGTGATCTTTTGGTCCCAGCTGGGAGTTTCTCCCTTTGCCTAGCCCAGTGATTTTCAACCTTTTTTCATTTGTGGACTCCTAAAGAGGTGTGGACACCATTAGAAATACTAGATATAGTCTGTGGACCCTCAGGGATCTGCAGGCCACAGGCTGAAAACCGCTGGCCCGAGCCAACATCCTCCTTTAAATTCCCATATGCCTTCTGTGTGTGTATTCTCTTGTTTTTTCCCTCTGCTGTTGGAGCAGCACTGTGCTTCAGGTTACAGCCAATTTGCTTTATTTCATCTGTCAGTTCTTTCTCCAAAAAAAAGCTTCTGCAGCAAAGTGATGCATTTCAAAGCTTTAACAAGACCCCCAATTGCTGTAGTTAGTATTTTGTGTGTGTGTGTGTGTGTGTGTGAGAGAGAGAGAGAGAGAGAGAGAGAGAGAGAGATTTACACCCACATAACTCTGTGTCAGTGGATGTGATGCTGTTGTAAAACCAGTGTGAGGGAGCTAAGCATCGGGCCCTTTATTATTCACACACCGAAAAGCAGTGCTCTCTCCCCAGCTAAGATTTAATAGCTAAACCCTGCAATGAGCTCTGTTATTAACAAGACTCAGCAAACCAGACTGCAGAAATTTTACTAACACACTGTGAAGTATTTAGATTAATGCTGCTAAACGCCAATCTATTTTTACCTTCTAGAAACAAACAAACAAACAGTGCGGGATGATCTCTCCCCCGCACAGGACGGATTTAAATAGGCAGATGGTTTTACGCTGGGCCTTGATGGACAGCAAATTTGGGCCCAGGAGATAAGATCAGGAATCAAGTGCCTTCTGTTGAAAAATATTTCTCCCATCACTCCCACCTGGGCCCACTCACTTCCGGAAATATCCAGACTGTGAGAGCTGATTAGCGCAGCACAGAGACTTTGTTAAATGAATGTACAAAGTCCGTTGTGTGTGTGGGTATGTGTGTGTGTGTGAGAGAGAGAGTCGTAAATCTCAGTAAATCATAATTGTTCTGGTCATTAACACAAATACTGACCCTGCCCATGGAGTCAAGTACACAGCATGCTACTTTATGCTTTGTTACTAGTAGGGTAACATTAGGACTCTCAGTCAAGGATTGAGGGTCCTACTGTGCTAGGCTAGAGTGACCAGATGTCCTGATTTTATAGGGACAGTCCTGATTTTTAGGTCTTTTTCTTATATAGGCTCCTATTATCCCCCACCCCCTTCCTGACTTTTCACATTTCCTGTCTGGTCACCCTATGCTAGGCGCTGCACAGACAGGTAACAAAGCTCAGCTTCGTAGAGCTCACAACATACGTGTGAGACCAGATGAAACAGACGGAGAGGGTGGGGAACGTGGCGGTAAAACAAACAGAGCTTAGCGGAAATGCGCATTACTCACCCTATGCCTCCCCAATCCCTGATGACAATATAAGACTTTAGCAGGACTGTGCCTGTAGGTTTCAGTTTTCCCGGATCCAGCTGCAAGATCGGGGCCTTATTTATTGATATAATTACCTAGCTGGTTCATGCGCTCATGCGAGTAATGAAAACCATCTTTGCAAACTGGCCAGTAAAATTTGCCATGACAGTCGGGCTCTTCACTTGCCGCCCGCCACAGTGGAATGGTTAGGTTCTGCTCTGTACCGATTTCCGTTTCGGAGTTGCTGACCTTTTGCCTTGTTTCCTAGCCGCCATTTTGGATGACCCGATGGAGTGCAGCAGAGGGGAGAGGCTGTCCATTACTCTAGCGAAGAATCGTATTAACCGTGCACCAGAGCGAGCGGGGAAAGCCAAAGTGGAGGTGGACATTTTTGAGCTGCTGAGAGACAGCGAGTATGAGACAGCTGAAACCAGTACGTACATCGCGATGTCACCATTCCTTCCTTTGCCTGTGCGTCTCCAAGCACTTTAGGTGACCAGACAGCAAATGTGAAAAATCAGGACAGAGGATGGGGGGTAACAGGAGCCTATATAAGAAAAATACTCAAAAATCAGGATTGTCCCTATAAAATCGGGACATCTGGTCACCCGCCTCTCTCTACAACGGCATCGTAGGTGTCCAGTGGGGTTCTGCAGAAGGTTCCTACTGAATGTGATACCCACATTGGCAAATAGTCTCATTATAATCCAGTGGGGCCACTCCCTGTAGTAAGCAGTACTCTGTCCCAAGCACTGGAAAGATCAAAACCCCATGTTCGGACACTGAATGGCTCTCTATCTTTGATGGTATCTTAAAGGCACAGGTGTGTCAGGGTTCCTCAAGTGAAGTAGGGCATAAGAACTGGGTAGCCTTCCTTTTTAAAAGTTTTTGTGCCCTCTAGTGGTGCTTACAAGCTATTTAAAGGGGTATTGCCCTTTTCTCAGACACCTCATCATCATGTTGCTAAAGTGTAATGGCCTGCCAGATTGCCCCATATTTGAGGGTGTGTCTACACATACTGCCCTGCAGCTGTGCCACTGCAGCGTGGTAAAGAGACACTATGCCCATGGGTGAGAGCTCTCCCGGCGGCATTATATAACCACCTCCGTGAACAGAAGAAGCTGTGCCGGGGGACATAGCTCTGCACACAAGAGTGCTTATGTCAGTGTGACTTATGTCGCTCAGAGGGGCAGTTTATTCACACCCCTGGGGAACATACATGATGCCAACATAGGCTGTAGTAGACGTAGCCTGAAATTCACATGAGTACAAAATTTCCACTGCAGAGCTGTCTTAACAGGCCAGGCCTACGCTAGAAAATTAGATCGACCCAGCTACGTCACTCAGGAGGGAGAAAAATCCACACCCCTGAAGGACATAGTTAAGCCCACCTAACTCCACACTGTAGACAGTCGTAGGTGGATAGACCTAGTTACAGCTTCTCGGGGAGATGTTTTAACTACAGCGATGGGTTACTGTAATGAGCGTCTACCCTGAAGCTGTGCCGCTGTAGCATTTTAAATGTAGACATAATCTACTTCAGACATGTCTAGGTTTGGAAAAGAAACAGGGTTTTACAATGTGTTAGCTAACGTTTCTCATTTGACACATTCCTAAATTCCACTTAGTGCTTGACGTCAGCAAAGACAAACATGGGAGCTGATCCAGTATCTTAAGACACCAATGTATTTGTTTACACCGGGTGCTAAGTCATTTTTTAAAACGATGGTGGTATATTGTGTGTTAAAACTCTTAAGCTGTTTTCCTAGAGGAAACTTGTGCCCTATATTACTGTCAGATTCCCTAATATAGATTAATCTGTAGTCTAGATGTACCCTTAAATTTTGTGGCTTTAGATACCAGCTCTTTGCTCCACATCTTAGATCTCCACATCCATGACTTAAAAGTTGGCTTTATTTTTATATATTTTAACACTGAAGAGTATTAATAAGTCAGATGTCACCAAAGTCCTTTGGTTATTTGTGGTCCTCCATCTCCTCCCAGCCCTGCCAAAATCCCCCAAATGTATAGTGACTGCCCCTTACAGAAACATGCTCTCGAATTCAACAGTATGATTACCTCCCAGTATAATTTTTTTTTTAAGCTTAACCCATAAAATCATTGAAATGCATGGCTGGAAGAAGTCGTCTATTGCAGACCTCAACAATCAGGCAGAATTACGTATACCTAAACCATCCCTGACAGGTGTTTGATAATCTGTTCTTAAAAACCTCCCATGATAGGGATTCCACAATCTCCCTAGGTAACCTGTTCCAATGCTTAATTATCCTTAGAGATAGACAGATTTTCCTAATATCTAACCTGAATCTCCCTTGCAAACTAAGCCAATTACTTTATCCCACTCTCAGTGGACATGGAAAACAATTGATCACCATCCACATTAAAAAAACAACCTCCCCCCCCCCCCCAGTCTTCTCTTTTCTGGCATACTATAGCAAGTCTTGAATTCTTGTCTACCAGCTGGTTTTAAAAGCCCATAGAAAGTATGTAAATTATAGAGACACAAGATGGGTGAGGTAATATCTTTTATTAGACCAACTTCTGTTGGTGAGAGAGACAAGTTTTTGAGCTACATAGAGATCTTCTTCGAGTCTTTGTCAGATCAAAAGTTTGTCTCTTTCACCAGCAGAAGTTGATCCAATAAAAGATATTATCTCTCCCACCTTGTCTCTCTGGTATCCTGGAACCCACATGGCTACAGTAACACTGCAAACGTTATATTATATAGGTTTATTCCAGCAATTTCTATGCAACCCTATTCAATGACTATAGCACCATACTGGTTTCATCTCTGTTCACAGACTTGGGCAACATAGCTAAGTCAATCTAATTAAGCATAGACCCAGCCTTGATTACAGCTTTTCAGAGACTGTTTGTAGCAGTAATCCTCTGCCTTTGCCTGTTGATCACTTTAGGATCCCGCATATAATCCTTTCTGGTCATCATGTCTGATAAGTGCCATGCTCATTCTGTTTTATTTCCCCCCATCCCCAGGCAAAGCTAGTAAGTAGAGCATCAGTCATAGGAGGGCTTCCTGACCTGCTTCATAGTGGGCAGAGAGAAGAGCAAACAGCCCTGGCTGTCTGTGTGTTATCAGGGTCCATTTCTCATTTGCACTCCTTGGCAAGTGTGTCCCACTCCAGAATACGGCCCATCACCTTCCCGCATCCCTTGGTAGGAGAGGAAATTATAATGGTGCATTGTTTCCCTAGACTATTCTACGCACTCATTGTCTCACGTCTTTGAATTACATGGTTGCATTTTCTATTCCCCTTTTCTTTGTTTAGCACAAACCTCCTCTGTGTACCACTATTTGTGTTATTTATCCTCTGCCAGATAACAAACGAGGTTTGCAAGTTGGCCAAATTCAACATGGTAAAACTCTTGCAGCCGATTCCCCTCTCCCTTACACCAGGGTATATTTAACAAGAGCCGGTTGGAAGTTTTCTGACTGAAACATTTTTCTGTTGGAAAATGCCAGTTCGCCAAAAGAGAAGTGTTTTGAGGAAACATGTCGATTTTGACAACGTTTCGTTTTGGAACAAAAAACCAGAATGGAGCATCCTGATGAGGTGACAATGTTCCATTTCAGCCTTTTCAGAGAAAAACGCTTTAAATTCCTATTTGGCCATGACTTATCTTTTCATTTTTTAAAATTCTGAAACATATAGTGTAATATAAAAGAAAAAAGTGAAATCAGAACAATATATTTCAGTTGTACAGTATTTCATTTAACCCAAATGATTGTTGTTCAGCATTTTGTTTCCCAGGAAATTTCTTTTGTGTGTGTGTGTGTGTGTGTGTGTGTTTGTTCTGGTTCAGAATTAAAATTATTTTTTAAATCATGGAATTTCCTGCAAAACAGAAAATCCAATTCCTGCACAGCTCTGTGATTAATATCAATAAAGTTATTCATAATTTGCATCAGTGTTAGAGGAGAACCAGGCCCCTAAGAGTTAAGGATTGCCTGGCTTTTTGAATACCAGACTTCTCAACTTTAACATGATGCTACTGCTGACATTGCATTTAATATTAATAAAAGTAGCTTAGATGTGTTAACCTATCACAGCAAAATGTTTGCTCTTTAATATTACCTCTTTAATATTGTTCTCAGATTTCATGCTTTTTGATTTGCTCCTAAACATCACAGCTAATATATGTAGCCGACTGATTCTAGGAATGTCGCTATTCATCTGAAAAATGACATTTTGTATCACAGATGATTAACAGTTTGAGAGAAGAAAGGCTTTTGTGGGTTTCTTTTCATTTTATTTTAAAACTATTTTTCTTTTCTTTTTTTTAAGTTGAGTGGGGTATTTTAATGCATTTGGCTACAAATATGCCATTCCTAGAAGGGATAGAAAATGAACTGGTCTTAATCAAATTCATGCATGGTTTGCCACTGCCGCTTTATATCTAAAGGGAAGAAAATGTATCAACTTGTAAGGAAAGCATCTGTAAATTACTATGGTTTGAAGTAATCCCTCAGTAAAAGGGTTATGGATGGCGCGGTTTTGTCATTACAGGTAAAGCCTGCTTTTCTCAGTGTGTTTGACTTTTCAGATCTCTTTACAGAGATCCAAAATGGGCTGTTTAATCACATCTTTATCTAAGCCACCTTCTCTTGAGGTCCAGGAAGGGACTGTTTTTCTACTTATCCATCCGTCTCCCGTGATCTAACGCATCTTCTAAGAGCCTGCCTTGTGCTAATCCAAACACCCAGAGGCTTTTCAGCCACTAACATGACCAGCTGGGGAATTTCTAGCTTTAATGTACACACACAAATAATATTTCTACGTGCTTAGCTGATGCTTCCAGAGTAGTACCTGTGCCACATTGTGCTGTGAACCCATCAGATTTCACAAGCTAAGCAGGGCTGGGCCAGGCCTATAATAAGTTGTGGGTATACGTAGGATGCTTCAGGACATAGGACATTTCAATAAGTGGTGGTCTCACTCAGAGTTAACGTCCTGGAGTCATTGCATTGCTGGGTGTGTGGTCTTTCAGAAGAATAACAAGGCTTAGCCATTTGTGGCCAGTAAAGATCCCACAGTGCTTTTCACAAGAGTTCAGATGTTAGACCCCCGCAAAATTCCAGCTGGGGTAATTACACTTGTAAACCCCTTGTGTAGGTTCATTTGGATTCAATATTCTTCTTTACTTTCTGTCCCAAATTGTTGGGAAGGGTTGCTATGTGTTCACCTGAGGTGGATGTTGCATGAAGTGCTTTCTATAGAGACCCAGTTTATGTACGAATATGCAAAGTGCTTGGAGATCCTTAGAGATGAAAGCCGTCATCATTATTAACTAGCTATATGTATCTAATCTGAACTCTTGTTAGGTTTTTTATTTACAGAAATTGTTACTTGCTCAGATATTCATTTAAAATGTATCTTGCAGTTGTCTGAACAGCACTGAGTTCCACTTAATTATTAAACCCTACTGTCTGAGTGTCACTGAAAGTATTAGGGGAGGTTCATTAGTTCCTGGAGAGTGTACGAGTCTCTAAGCAGGCGTCTGTTTCAGCTGGACGGGCTGAGCAGTCTGATGCTGTGAAGAAGGAGGGCTGAAGCCCCAGCAGTTCAGTCTCTGGAGACAGAGTCTGACTCCTTGGGGATCTGGAACATCGAAGGAGTTCCCCCAAGAGACTGTTCCAAAACTGGGTGCAGCAGCAAGGGGGGTGGGAAAGATTGGTCCAGACCTTGGACTGTCAGCAGACCTATAGCAATTCATACCAGCTGAGAATCTGGCCTGGAGAGTCTAGTGTCTAAACAATATCCATTAGTTAAGTTTCCAGTCTTCTATGCCAGTGGCTGTCCTAGCATCCGTGGTTCTCTGGGTCCATTTTCGTCAGTCCAGTTACACCAGGGAAGAATGTGGCATTGTGTGGGCAATTCTGCATCCTCGAGAGTGCTGGTCTCTGAGCACACAAGACCAGGGTATGTAGTAGGCTTAGGAGTCCAGACATGAGCTACCTGCTGCAGTATAAAGTACCCTGAGACAGGAAGAGTGTTTGGGTAACAAGAGGTGCTCTCCTTACATGGTCTGATCCTCTGCCTCAGGCATCTCCACTTCGTTGCAGTGTTTTTTCTCTAATTCCGTAGTAGGTTTCACCCTGAGAGTGATAAGCCACCTGTTCTTCCTTTGACAATCATTGCAACTCAGTTGCTATGACTACTTAACCTATTCTCCCAGTCTCTCTGTTCTTGGCTACCTGCGAGACAAAGGGAAAGGGCTCGCCAAACTTTCTCCTGCATGCATGACAAAAATCCCCCCAAGGACTTTTGACTTATTCAAAGGCGCACAAATAGGAGAGAGAGACCGGCCTTCTTCCTCGACGCTGGCAGATGCCTGATAATCTGCAAAATAGCTGAACGTTCCCAGCTGTCACCAGGGACTGATGAATGTTTCTAAAACAGAATGCACAGTTTGCAAATTGCTAATTTTCTTATTCAAAAAGGGCTATTCGAGAGGTACAAGTGTCTGCAAATTTCTAAGCACAGAGAAGCAAATGCCAGATCCATGTGAAGTTGCTAGATTAAAACATCCACTTGTGGGTGCACTAGACTGAATGGAGTGAACAAAACCAAGAGGAGATGTTTGCATGGCGTTTACGCTTCCTGTAAGAACTTAGAAGCCTTACTATGCATCCTGGGGACCGGAGGACTTGGTAGCTGAGTATTGAATCTCTCACCTCCAGGTTGTCTGCACAAACCCAGTCTAGGTCATTTTCATGTTTGGTGTCCCACATGAAATGAATTTGATTGATCTCACTCACCTCCCCAGGGTCAAAAAAACCTTCCACTACATCCTGGTATTTTGCAGCAGAATGGCCAGCCATTGCGTTGCTGGCTTAGAGGTGGTTCCTTCAAATCAACATGGAGGCAAATAGAGGGAGACGTATGGGGGAAGCTTGTACTTTCTTGTGTTGTATTGTGGACCGAGGCTTTCAGTGGTATTCATTTGCCATGTTTTACCAGTGCTAGATTGACACCGTTTTTTTTAAAACAAAGAGAAGGATGATGGTGTGATTAAATTTCCCCCGTTCTAAGGTGTGGATGTGTGTGTTCGTTTTGTTTGTTTTCTTGTTTTTTGCTGATTTTAGGATTGAGCTTTTAAGGAGCTATCTAATTTTTCATTTTCCAGGTGTAAATTTCAGGGAGGCTGGGACGGTGTCTGGCGCCCGGTCTGGCGTATAGGGTAGTGGGACTCCATGGAACAGGAGGTGGGTTGTGGGTCAGGAACTTGACCCCTTAGGAAATATGAGGTCCAGGATGGTGATAACCCATGAAGTCCTGGGCACAAAGGCGGTGGATTCTGTGTCGGTGGGAACATGGATGAATTTATACTCTCAGCCCCTGAGGATTGGAAAAAAGACATAGTGGGCAATGATACTTACTGAGAATCTGGGATACCCCCTATTAATTAACACTTTTCCTCTCCTGCTCTCTAATTCTCCGTGGTGACCCCAGTGTGCCAGATTCTTCCGAAAGGGGTGGTAGCCGTCCTGGGACCTTCGTCGAGTCCAGCCTCAAGCTCTATTATCAGCAATATCTGCGGGGAGAAAGAGGTGAGTGAAATCCCACCTGTGGGGATATCTTGAGGCTGTCTGAGAGAGCGACTGAGCTGCCTTGCAGGGCTCCCATAGCCTGATGGTGGCATTACGTGTTTCTCAGGGCATTGGGCTTCTAGGTTGTCAGTCTGTCTGGGACAGGGACTCTGGGCGAGAGGAAGCCCATTGTTGCGGGGCAAAAGGGTGCAGAATAGTTCCCCTGGCCTCTCTTCCCCACTCTAGCACAATCTCAGGTCCACTGCAAATTCTCTTCCTAGCACATATGACTCAGGGCAGTGCAGGCTTTGTTGGAGACCCTCAGGCAGAATTCTACCCCCCACCCTCTCTCTCTCTCTGGCTGACGTTGATACTTTGCTGTCTCTGCTGAATGTTACCTGAACGCTCTACGACACAGCATCTCCCCTCTGATTTATTAGCTGCAAATGAGATTATTATTCGCCTTCCTAGTTCCGATCCCATTAGACTTTCTGCCTTAGAGCCGCCAGGGCCTCCTCTGCAGAGCCAGCAAGGAAGTCACTTTCTCCTTCACAGGGTCCCTGCCGGCATCTTCTGTCACTCTCTTCCCCCACAGATGTCAGCCAAGGTCTTACTGCTGTTCCTCCACCCATTTCTGCTTCCAGCTCCTCCTCATTGTGACTCTCCTCCTTCTTCCTCCCCAGGGTCTGGCTGCTTCTTTTCTTCAGCCAGTCCCCTAGAAAGGCCTCTTGCTGCTTTCCTGTCCGTCACCCCACCAAGCGCACACAGACCCCAATGTGGGTTTAACTACGGCTGTGTCGGTTTCTCTCTGCCCAGCAGGGCACGTACACAACCTTGCATCAGCCTAGTATCTGAGCACCTCACAGTCACTAGTGGACTTGATCCTCACAACATCCCTGAGAGGCAGGGAAGTGCTATTAACCACATTTTACACCTGGGGAACTGAGACACAGCACAGGTGAAGCGACTTGCCCCTGGTAGCCCTGTGATGTCTGTGGCAGAGCTGAGACTTGAATTCAGATCTCCTGAGTTCCAGTCCAGTGCCTTATCCACTAAGCCATCCTTCCTCTAACCATCTGTGGGCTGCAGCAAGGTGTACCCGAATTTATAATTTAGTGCATGGGGTCCCATCTTTCCCTTCTCTTCACCCCTTGTTCTTCCTCCTCTCTCCTATCACATCTCCTGCTTCTCTGCTAGTCTCACCCCATCTCCCACTTTCTCCTGCACTACACATTCCTCCGGCTTCTCTAGGATCCAGCAAAGCCCCTGAACTGCCTCGTCCGTTACAGTCGCAAAAGCCAGCACCTGCTTGGCCATCGTAACTCAGCACAGACGCTCCTGGCAGTCGTTAGTTTGTGCATGATCCTCCTGGACGATTACACTCCCTTTCTGTTTGGCGATGTTTCTTTAATACAACCCTTTTTAATCTACACCCAGATTATGTCTCTGATTTAATGTTTTATAAACCCTCAACTGCTGGTGTACACTGATCCCTCTGTGCTCTGGGGAAAAGAAATTGAGTCCTCTTCTTATAGTTCATCACTTCATAGCCTGATAACATCTCAGCCATTTATTGGCCTCTGTCTCTGGTGCCTCCACATTGTAGGAGCGTTTGAAATGGAACAAGGTAAATAGCTTGGATTTGCAAATGAATTGCATTGCTTTATTTCCCTAGAATCAGAGGCATTAGAGCTGGAAGAGATCCACTGGACCCAACTCCCTTGGCCATTGCATGATTGTCCCCCTGAGTATCTTTTCTAGTTGCTCGATCCATTGCAGGGTTAACTGCCTCAAGCATCCAACACTTCCCAGGCAAAGACCAGTCTGCCCTAACAGATCAGCAGTGTTTTCCCTGATATCCATCTTAACTCTGTGCCTCTTTGATCTCAGCAAGTTGTCTCTAGCTAGACTCCCCTTGTTCCACCCTAAGCAATTCTCTTCCTCTTTTTAGAGGTGGCCCTGAATCAATACTGGGGTTCTAAGAAGTTCAGATCCAGTCTTATCTGTCTGGTTATTGAACCTAATCCTCTCTGCTGTCATTTACACTGATCTGAATCAGGAATGACTCATTATTGGTTTTACAGTAGCACTTAGCGGCCTCAGCCAAGGTCAGGTCCTAAATTCAGTAGTAAGACTCTGTCCTGAAAAACTTACAGTCTAACCAGAAAAGGCAGACAAAGGAAGTGCTCTTGTACTGATGAAGAATAGATGCACACAGAGGTGAAGTGACTTGCCTGAGGGGACACAAGGCATCTGTGGCGGAGCTGATAGATCTCCTGAGTCACAGTCCAGTGCTTTAACCTAAAGACTGTCGTGTTGAAGTCACTGGCAGCACCCTGGCATAAAACCACTGGAAAGGAGACAAGAATTAGACCTCCTGCCTCTGTCTTGGGCTGACCCAAAGCCGTGGATTGGAGCAACCCTCGGCTTTGTGTCTTGGGCCCAGCTCTTTGGGGATCACAGACGTTTGTGGCAGGTTCTAGTGGACACCTCTGTCTGCGCAGCTCTCTGCCTCATTAATCGTCATTACCACGAGCCTCAGACTCCATCTGGCGTCAGAGAATGATCAACACGCCCAGACTGTAGATGTCCCGTCTACATTAGTTAAAGGAATCTGCCTCTGGCGTACAGTCTGCTTCTCTCCCTGTTAATGGAGCCCAGGCTGAGGGCTGCGGAGGGAGATCACGGCAGATAGCAGCTTATTACTCTTTAACTTTCCTATTACTAACAAAACAGCTGATGCCACCAATAAAAGCAGACCTCGCAGCCCACTAACAGCCTTCCCCAAGAGGAGACGGATCAGAGGCGTGGGGTGATAGCTTCTGGAAGTGCCGCTAATGGAAGCAAAGAGGACTTGACACTGCTCTAATGAAGCTGAACCAGATGTTCCCCTTTTTCTGTTCGGTTTCTTCCAAATAATCCGTGCTGTCAAACAAACAAACAAACCAATCCTTTCTCGGTCCCGCTCACCCTCATCCTTGCTGGTCTCCCATTGCTCCCATTCCATACAAACCATGGGCTCCTTGGCCCATGTTGTCCATATTCCCTGGCATGCAGCAACTCGGGGCTGCCTCCATTCCCCTTTATGAATGGCAAATGAAACATTATTAGGACTCGTAGCTCTGATCCCTGTTACTTCTCCGTAGATCAAACAGTGCAAAGCTTTAGACTGCTGCATCTGTTTCTCCTTCTCCTGTGATTCACATGAATGGGGTTATCTTGTTCTTCTTTTGGGCCCTCCTAAATGTTTCAGCTAGGCTCTTACAGCTAGACTTTCCTTAAGGGTCTCAGCCAGGGACTCCCTGGTCCATTTCTCCCCATCACTCCCAAGTCAGACACTTCTTGCTGCTGTGACTTTCTCCTTCTCGGGATTCACAAGAGCAAAAACCCACAGGCGCTGACTTTTCTTTTTATCTAGGAGTGCTCCACCCCAGCTCTGTCCCACGATCCCACCCTCACTCTGCTGCTTCCCACTCCTGCTCCATCCCCTCCCCTGAGGCTGCGCCCTTGCTCCGTCTCTTTCCACCCCACTCAAGCCCCTCTCCCAAAGCCCTCACCACTCCCTGCTCTCTGCCCTCCCCCAAACGCCTCCCGCAGCTGCCAAACAGTTGAACAGGTGCGCTGCCAATCAACTGTGGCTGGTGGGTACTGAGCACCCACTAATTTTTCCCCACGGAGTTGGCACCTCTGCTTCCATCCATTGTCTCTTCTGTTCAGTAGAATACTCTGTGCAGTTTTACTAGGATGTCTTTTTTCTCGCCGGCTTCCCATGTGGCACTGAGTTTACTGGTTTTCACTGGAGAAATTCATCTTCTGCCATTGATCTTTCTCACTTTCTTTCTGTATCTTCTGGTTTTTCTCATTTTCCCAGGTCCCTCATTTCAAAGTTGCCCCAGAGGAATTCCTCAAGTTCCAGTTCCAGCGATTCACCACCTTGAACCTCCACCCCAGCAACACCGACATCAGCGTGGCCGTAGCTGGGATCCTGAATTTCTTTAACTGCACCACTGCCTGCCTCATCTGTGCCAAAGCTGAATGTAAGTCACCGGGTTTGTGTTAACCCCCTGCTGCTCCCCCTTGTGCCTCATTTTATCCCCTTCCCACATCCGTTACCTCTCCCCGCTGTGTAAAAATGCCTCTAAGTTCCAGCACTGGGTGGTGAAATCCCACTGGCACGGCTGGTGTCGATTGCAGGAGGCCTGTGATTTTCTCTGATTATAGTGGCCTAAAATAATCCATTTTACTAATGACGGGTCTGTCCTGTCCGGGGCAAGAGGGGAACTTGGTGACACCAGAGGCAAGTGAGAGGCCTACAGCTGCGGTCCACACCTGAAACCAAGTCCAGACATTTGCAGCAGCAGTTTGTGAGAGATGGAGGCTGGGGGGAAAGACATTGGCTGCCTTTTGGTTTAATAGAGAGCGTTGGATGGGAAGAGGCAGAGTGAGGATGGGGTTTCGGGGGAAGGGACAGAGTGGGGGTGGGATCTTGGGGCATAGGCAGGGTGAGGCACCTCTGGATAAATGGGAAAAAGCCTGAGGTCAGTTCCTGATAAAGCACCGTTGGAATATGTCTTTCTGAGAGTCGTGTGCAGTCTGTGACCTAAACCGAGTGCATGCTGGATTTCGCTAATCTCCAGCCCGTTCTATGCAATCGTGGGTGCTGATTTACTCCATTGCACGTGATGCTGATGCCGTGCATGCCCCGGTAACTGCACAGCTGTGTGCCTGCCTGAAAACTTCCACACACCTTAGGCCTTTCTCCTCTGCTGGTTTTGTGCTCCAGTGTCACTCCAGTGTCATCCTGGGATTCACTCCTGGATTTAGACTGGAGTCAGCGAGAGGGGAATTGGGCCCCGTGTGTTTCGATGTGAGCATGCGGGCACGTAGATCTGGGTGGTGACTGTCATGTACATCTCTCAGCACGAGCGCAGGCTTATAAATCTGACTTGTGCGGAGGGACCCATACTAGACCTTGGGTCCAGACCACAAACCATGGAGAAGTTCAGATCCAAACTCTGCAGCTCTGGCTCCCCTTTCATGCACACAGGCAGACACACTTGTGTACGCATGCACACGCTGCCCCTTTCTATGCGTGCACCGGCCTTTCGCTGCCGTGCCCTCCCAGGCTTGTGTTTTTTCCAGGGAATAGCATTAAGATTGCAGCTAACCTCACCGGGAGTCAGGACATGACATGGTTAAGGGTTCCCATTAGCACCTGGTATTTCAGAGTGGTAGCTGGATGCATTAGGACTAAAGTGTTCCTGGTCAAAGGATCCTGCTGCAGGGGGTGGTGAAGAGGTGCACTGCCCTAATGGGAGCTCCGGGGGGCACTGTACATCACTCAGCAAGGCACAATGCCTCCAGAAGCAGCCCGTGCCAGCGGAATGTAAGCTAGCAGCCTGGGTCTGTCCTTGCGTTCAGGAGAGCAATAGGAATTCCATTCCGACCCGCTCTGGCATGGGGTCCTTGCGGCTCTTCCCAAATTGTGCACACGCTGAGAGCCAGATCCGCAGGTGGTGGAAATCAGCAAAATCCCTGTTGACTCCAGTTTACTCCAGCTGAGGATGTGGCCCATGGTGTGCGTTGATGTTCATGTCGCAGTATTTTTTTACTCTTACTCTGATTTTTCCTGCCTTTAACATTGCCATGAACCTATCTTTTATATAATCGTTGTTATACCTCATGTGCAGCTTTTCCTTATCTCCACAACCTCCTTCCTCCCCCCCCTTCCCCTCTGGCGACACACAGTGTGATGCACACACACAGGAACACACAGACCCATACACCAGGCGTCTGACTGCACCTGCCCATCCACAAGCCGACACACTCAGGTGCCTCCCACTTAATTCAGTCCCTGGTTAATTTGATCCTTCATTTCACTGGATCGAAGAATCTCAGGAACCAAATGGCTCGTGTTAAATAATTCAACGTCCACCCTTAATTGAATCAATTTGGATAGCTTTAATCAGGAACTGCTGGATAACTCAATTGCTAGCTCCAGGAAGTTCCCCTTTAGGGCTAGTGTGACATTTTGCCACAAGCCCTGAGTAGGAGGAGTCCTGGCCCAGGCCCAGAGGAGTTCTGGAGAGAAGGTGCCTCATGCAGTTACAACTCCCCCCATCCTGCTCTTTGCACTTGCCATTGTGCTGGCACGGAGGACAGGAATGGACCATAGCCCTGCTCCGTGGGAGGAAGCAGAAGCCAGCACCCCAAGCACAGAGATTGCTATTGACCACTCTCCTTGAGCAAGCGGATGCATACCCCTTTCTGGCCCGGACAGGACCGTACACAATCTGGCCATTAATTGATAAGAAAATTTCATTTTGAGGGACAATGTTGTTTGTTTTGCTGCGACAGGTAGAAACTCGAGCCCAAGGAGCAGAAAGTCTGAGTGGTTTGGTTTAACACAGGACTGCGTGACAGGACTCCTAGGTTCTATTCCTAGTCTTGCTACCAACCCACACTGGAACCTTGGAAAAGTCTCGTCTGTGGGCCACTTGACACCTATGTTGGAGTAAACAGAAATTAACTCTCTCTCTCTCGCAGTCCATGTTGTTACACCAGTGCACTCGGGAGCCGACTCTGGCCCCATGACTCCGTTTCCCCATGTCGGAGCGGTTGCGAGGGATAATTCGCCCTAACCTGGAAGGCGCTGCGTGTTTTTAGAAAACCCGCGGCAAATAGGACACGACTCCAGCTCCGATCTGTTGTGGGCGGAGATCGCTGTTGCTATCACAATTCCCACCATGTGTTGTACAAGCTGTGATCTGCACCCTGGCAGTGAGAGGGAAAACAAGGCAAGCTGCTTAATTCAGTCCAAGAACCAGGGGTGGCTCAAAGCAAAGGAGAAGGCTGTATGCCTGAAGCCACACGGACACCTACCAGCGTGTGCACAATTTGTATCAAACCCTATGTGCTCATTACTACCACTGCACACTCAAGCCAAAACCACTCTATTCCAGCACAATGGCTGGTGCAAATGGCTCACCCTCAGTGAGCCGCACAGGGAAGGCTGCCTCTCCATGGTCCCTGTGCTGTCATCCTCTGCTCAGGTCAGGGCTTGTAGCTGAATACTACAGTGCAGGGAATGAAATGCCTGCATGGATACATGTACATGCACAGATCCTGCTTTCTCCAATAGCCTTTGGTTACAGAGATGGGGAAACATTGTTATCACCATTGTCTGATGGGGAAAGTGAGTCAGTGCGGCTCAGGATTCTGGAGTAGAGCTGGGTGAATGTATTTCAACTAATAGATTTTTCATTGAAAAAAAAATGTTCAGGTCCCCAAACCTATTTTCTGACTCCGAGCTGAATTTAGCAAGATGTTGAGTTGAACAACAAATAGTTTTAAAGTGGAAACGTTTTGTTTCAACCATTTCGTTTCAAAATTACATTTGGCCAATTAAAAATAGAGAGGTGTGTGTGTGAAATAGGGTGACCAGATGTCCTGATTTTATAGGATTTTGGGGGCATTTTCTTATATAAGCGCCTATAACCCTGTCCCGATTTTTCACACTTGCTGTCTGGTCACCCAAGTGTGAAAAAATAGTTGACTTGAAACAACTCCTCCCCACCCCTAGATCATTTGGAATCAACTTAAAACCATTTCCCCCCCCCCCAAGTTTTTGTTTGAACAGCAATTTACAGGGGGCAGCCGGAGAGAAGGCTTTCTGTTCAAATTGACTGGCATTTTTTTGCCTCGGTCATTTCAGCCCCCAGACTGAAAACTCCATTATTCACTGTTGTATTCCTGAGTCCCACTTACCTGCTCTAACCACTAGAGTGGCAACACTCAGACCGTGGTTCTCCCTGCAGCACACAAAGTTAAAACATGATGCAATTTAATTATTAACCAATCAGGAGACTTTTAATGTGTTACTAACCACTTGTTGATAAAATAATAATACTATATATAAAAATGAAATATTTCCCCTCTCATACTGTTTAAATACGACTATCTAGTACTATAGTAAATGAAACAATGAATTCACCCTACCTTGGCTCTTTTGGGTAATGTTGATCGCTAATTTGGCTCTTGAACTATTGAGGCCTGAGTATCACTGCACTACGTGGAGTTGTCTTTAAGTCCCCAGACGCAAGCTCAGAGTGGGTACTGGGTCTGGTTCAGGAGACATTCCTGCTTTGCCTCAATGAACGGCACAGACTGAGACCACACTCGGTGGTCCTCGTTTATGCGCTTCAGAGTAGCCGGGAGGGATCTACAGGTCCTTGCTCACATCTGTCCTGTAAAACAGCCTTCTGAAGTGTCAGTCTCTCAGCAGGCAGGCATTTCGCTTTCTCATGTCCCTGGAACAAAAAGGGAATCTCTTCAGATAGCAGAATCTTCCCTCCCCACGCTGAGAGGCGGGGAAGGTGCAAAACCGATGGGGCTATGGGCAGGATATAACGTGATGGGAATGATAATTCCGTGGAGCCAGAGGAGAGGAAATCAGCTGTCTCCGCTGAGCCTCCACACCCCTCTCATGGAGTCTGCTCTGGGTTAGAAACTGGCCCGCAGGCAGGGTTGTGCCTTCTGACCTCGAGAATCTCCGCCGCCGTCTGCCTGCAGTGATGGGCTAGGGTAGCACTCGGGAAAGGCTAGGGTAGGGCGAGCGCTAGTGGAGGGCGGTGGGGTGGTGGGGAAGGGATATAAATGGAAAAACTAATCAAGAGAGATGAAATGAGGGTCTGATGTGAATTGCGGTTCCATTTAGCGGCTGCGTTCGGGGATGCTTTCCAATCTGCCTCATTAATGCATGGCTGAGACACAAGGCCTGCTGAATTTAGGAGCAGGATCTAATTTGATGTTGCGGGGCTGAAATGAGACATAAACTGGAAAATTCCAGCGTGTCCTGCTGGCTTTTCTTTCTCTCCCGGAGAATTTCCGCACATTGTTGAGGGGCAGAGCCCAGTGTAAATGGACCTCGCTCCCTTGCCTTCACTCCCCACCTGTGGGCCCTGCCCAGCAGAGTATAAGATGGAGCAATAGCAAATGACTCCCCCGAAGGCATTCCCAGGGCCGGGGGCAGCTGGAGAGGTGCCGCCTCATGTTGAGAATCCTATTCTGCAATGCTTCACATAGAGCGTCTGAAACCAATGCCTGCCCCGGTTTTTGAGCTGGAGGAGAGGCCCCTGCCTCCTCCGCCTCCGTCTGTGTCAATTCACCTAGAACACGGCACTGAGAACCCCAGTGTGAGCTCTGCGCCCGCCTGCCAGGAGTCCTGCCACCTCCCACCCTCACTGCTCAAGATGGAGCCCGAGCGTGACAGTGTGCCATGCAGCAGGCTTCAAGCAGGCTCCCCGGAGTAACATCTCCACAGCTGGCCTTCCCCGTCCTTAACCAGCTTGCTCTAAGGCAGGCTTCCTCCTCCCCCTCTTCCCCCACGCCCTCTCCCAGGACTTACAGTCCTGCTGTATTTGGTATTGATCTGGGCAGATGCATCCTGAGCGAGGCTAATGCGTTCCTGGAGTCCACAGCGAGGGAGGGTGAAAGTCATTTGATTTAGTCTGATGTGCAGCTCCGGCCTGTTTCTCTGCAGACAGGAGAAGCTGGCTTTAACCCTTCCTGCACCCGCACCCTGAAATCCTTATTATGGGTTATAATAGCGCACAGTTGAAATGGGGGCCTCATTGTGCTAGGCAGCGTGAGAGATAGGCCTTGCCCCAAGGAGATTGCAGGGAAGAGAGGGAGAAACTGAGGCACAGTGCAGTGAAATGACTCATTCTAGGCCACCCAGCAAGTCAGTAGTTGTGCTGGGAGTAGAAACCTTCTCTCCTCACTGCCAGGCCGGGCTGCTTCCCGTCGTTATGTGATTGACCTTGCCACTGAAGCCGTCAGGGAGGGGAGTCTGTAGAATTCTCATGACCTACGTCCACTCCTTGCAGGAAGAGTTTACATGTTTCCTTGTGGTCTTGGTGTTGCCCTGTGCAGAGATCTGGCGCAAAGCTTGGACAACACTTAGGTCCCACTTATACCCATAAAATAACGCTCAGGCCCTCTTAGAATTTCAGCCTCCATGAAGAAATAGACTAGGAAGTTAATTCCATCCCAGAGAGATCCTGCTGACTGCAGTTGCTTTAGTCCCCAGCGGAGTTCCTCCTGGATTAAGGAGGAAAGGCAGGGGCACCACATGGTAAAGTGTGCACGCACACTGGTTTGCTGAAAAACCTCTCCGTGAATGAGACTCAGCTCAACTAGGCTTTATCTCTTTAATGCATCACTTTGTTGCCTTTTGTGAAGCTTGGGAGTTCTTGAGAGCAGCACTCTCCCTCTTAATTGTGTTGCTTTGTACCCCGTTGTATTGCTTCCCCGGCCCTTGACTTTCTGGGTGAATAAACTGTTGAGTGCCATCAAAATGGCATTTAGTTGAAGAGTGGAGGGCTGGGCTTGTAGCACAGGAAGGGATATGTCTACACTGCATCTGTAGAGGATATGGCTACACTGCAAACAAAAACCAACCCCGTGGCAGCAAGTGTCAGAGCCGGGTCAAGTGACTCGGGGTCATGGGGCTCGCACTATGGTACCAAAAGTCTTAGCGCAGATGTTCCTGTTCACGTGAGCCAGGCTCAGAGACTCATTGCCACGCCTTTGTTTATTTGTTCCAGGGTGGACTTACTCCGAGTGCCCCTCTGAGCACTGGCCTGAAGCTCTGGGTTTGGGATCTGTTCTTTGTTCTCTTCCTTTGGAGGGATGCTGGTAGTTAACTAGTCCAGTTTCCATTTGATTAATTCCTCCTTTGAAAAAAGCTAACCAAACTCACTCCTCCTTTTCCAGCCTGATATAGGGCCGGATGCAACATAATCTTTCATCATGCCAGAAGTTTTACTGGCTCCATTGCATCCGTAAGGTTTTGCCAAATTAGGGCTTTGGATCGTAAGGTGCTTGGCCTAGGGACATTCTTCTTGTTGTTTATATGACAGAAGTGCCAAAAAGCACAGAGGCAGAGACAACTGCTGCCCCAAAGAACAGATAGTGACTATCAGTGATACTCAGACTGTGGCTCTTTAATGTGTCTCCTGCGGCTCTTTGCAGCACATGATATTAAAACACTGTATGATTTAATTATTAACCAATCCAAGTTATTAACCAATCAGGATGCTTTTACTATATGATTAACGAATTAAGCTATCAACTTGCACTAGGTTATTAACTTGTATGTTGTCAGAATCTATATAACCGCTAAATATTTTCCCTGTCGTTCGCGCTGCTGTGGCTCTTTGGGGTAATGTTGATCTGTAATTTGGCTCCCGAATCAATGAAGTATCACTGGTCTAAATGGAGAAGGCCAAAGAAAAAGAAAATGGTGGGAAGACAAGCAGAGAAGTGACCTGAGATGGGAATTAAAATCAAGGTCTACAGAGACCTAGCCCAGAGCCCCACCCACTGGGCCACGCTGCCATTCTACCTTGTCCTCTTATTTCTCTGTCAGTGCCTAGAATACATTTGGTTGAGTTTGTCTGTGGCCATGTTGGATATTAGAGCGGCAAGGTGGGTGAGGTAACATTCTTTATTGGACTAACTCCTGTTGGTGAGAGAGACGAGCTTTCAAGTTCCACAGAGCTCTTCTGCAGAATACGTTTGGTTCTTTATTATTATTATTTGTGCTGGGGTAGCACTTTGAAGCCCCAGCGTTCTGTTTCTTCCCCTCCCTGGGAGAGACCTTGGGACTTAAATGTGGCTTCTTTGCTTTGTAGCATGTTGCTACATCCTTTGTCCAATCACGTTTGCAAAGACTGGTTCCTATGGGAGAGGATAGCTTTTGTCATGGGTGGGGGTACTCTTGATTCAAAAGGTCTGTTTGTGTTTCTTTTATTTGAAGGCCTTTTAAACCTAGAGAAGTTGCTTCGTCAGTTTCTTATCTCGAAGGACACCCTCTCAGTCCGGATGCTGGATGACAGCCGGGACCCTACCCCACTTCTAAAAGAAATCAGAGATGACAAAACCTCCACCATCATTGTACATGCGAATGCCTCCATGTCTCACATCATCCTCCAGAAGGTAGGCAGCTGTGAAACTACAGCTTCATAAACCGCCTTGCTTCCACCAAATGATCCTTCTGCGTGTGCATTGCACGGTTTCAAAGCTTAAAAATTCCTACCATGCGACCGAAAATTATCTACGCTATAGGGAGATTTCCACTGATTGATGCTGAGGTCCAGGGATAACAGATTGCTCACTGCCTCGTTAATTCTGGCTGTAGAACACATAGATTAAATACTCTGAGAGCATGCCCCAGAGGTGTCTGGCTTGGCTTCCAAGATACCAAACTCTTACTGTTCCTATTGACTTCGAGCAGGGGCATCTCAGAGATTTTGAAAGTCAGTCCGCCGATGATGTAGACTCTCTTTTCCGAGTGCATCTCTGTTGTGTTTCTCTGTCTCGTTATTTTTACCAGATTAGGTTGGTTTGTTTTATTGTCTCCCTTACAATTATTTGTTTATTTACAGAGTTTGTTTAGAGAGTTTGGTTTAATCTGAGCATTGGATCCAGTTTGGGCATCCACTGTAGTGCTGTTCTCCAGAGCCTGTGTGGAGCAGGAGGTTTTTTTAGCCAGTTATCAAATTAAATAAATATAAGTTCTGGCTCCCTAGATTCACCTCTCAGTATACCAATGGGCCTAGATGAGGGATTCCCGACAGTGTAGAAGGTATGGTAGTATGGAGTCAATCATCTGAATCTACCAAACCTAATCCAAAGCCCATTGGAACCAGTGGGATTCTCTGTAGGTTTCAGTGAGATTTGAATCAGGGCCATGATGCTGTGTCTCATCTTCACTCCTAGACCAGAATGCATGTTGTCTAGCCTAATGTATTAGGCCAGATGCTTTGTGAATCAACACAGAGGGGCACCTGTAGCACATGTTCTGCCATGAGTTCTGTTTCTAGCTAGACAGGAAATGCTGTTCCCATCCCAGGAAAATTTCCACGATTTCGGAAAATGTCCCTATCCCGAATTGGGCCAAAAAGTCAAAATCTCAAAAATGTTTGTGGACCAAAATGTGGAGGAAAAGCTTGGATTGGGTCAGTCACATTTTGTTTTGATTCTGACCTTTTAATTTTTTATTAGATTTCCTACCCCCTTACCCTCCAATTCACTTACATTTCAAAACGAGGTCGTTTTGAACTGAAAAATTGAATTTTTCATTTTAAAAATGAGGAAACGGGACATTTTGAAACTTTTTCCAAAACGGGAACTCCGTTGAAGCCGACACTTTGCAGCGGAATGTTTCGGTTTCCACAAACCAGTGTTTTCCAAACGCAAAATGTTAAACTGAAAAATTCCTGACCAGCTCTGGCTCCCTTTGCTTTACTACTATGGTGAAAAGAATATGAACGTTGCCTGGGAGATGCAAAGAAACAGTGGCAGAATTTCAATTGCAGATAGCTCCTCTTGGGGCCTGAGGCATGACGGCTGACGTGTGTCCATTCAAAATGTTCCCCTTGCTAATCTTTGCTGGTACAGATGCCAGACTTCAATACAGAGGCTGACATTAGACCAAGGCTGCTAATAGAGTCTGTGCTGTCGCGAGTGACATCAGTCCATTCTGGTGTCGTTTTAATTGCACATTTAAATGGACTATAGTCAATTTCACTGAAGAACAACTTTCCTTTTTTGACTTTTGTTATTTCGCTAACAATATTTTTTATTTTGTATAATTTTGTCTCTGAGTTAATAAAGGATTTGAATGAGCTCTCTCACTATTGAGGGCTATCCCTTCAGCCTGTTGCCATGGTAATTTTCCACAGCTACAGAGCAGAGTGGCTTTTTAGACACACTCTCTCTTCCTTCCCATCTCTGGGGGATTCTCAGGCCACGACCGATGAAGATGTCAAAGATTGAGAAGATTTTGTAGCAATTCAATAACATTGAATGCAGTCGCCCTGTGCAGAGGTTTCCAAGGGGGAAGGGAAATGAACATGCTCTTGTCATTTATGAACTTCTTGCGACTGGTGAAACTGGAAATTATTTCTCCGTATACTGGGAGAGCCAGCAGAACAATGGGTAAAGACAATGATTATAAAACAGTTTCCTCCTTTGGTCTCAATACAAACAGAAAGACTGACATTAATTGTAAAATACTTTGGATCAAACCTTGTATTACAAGACCTTTCTTGGTCTCTGCTACCTTTGGACAATGAGGCAGAAGCTACAACCTCTCATATCTTCCCTTCCTCATATGGTTTAGAGACACGTGGTTGCTTCTCATATAGCCAGCCTGCCCCAGCTTTCTCTATAGGTATTGTAACAAATTACTGCCACTATATTGATGGGTCCTGCGCTTTCTCTTCTTGTGGGGAATTCAGGGAGCCTATTTCTTGCCCCTGAACAGGGTCTTAACTGTCCCACTAGTACTAGAGGGGAGAAGTGGAGAGGGAGGGACCCGGGCCCGCCCTCTACCCCGAGTCCCAGCTCAGGGGCCCTGAGGATAGCGGTAAACCACTGGGATTAGCTACTCCTTCCCCTGGGCTACTTCCCTCTCCTACTCTTCAGCTTTTGGGGGCTTCCTGCCCTCTCTCTGCACAAGCCAAGTGTTCCTTTACTTAGGGTCTGGGTCTTTCTTAGCTCACCGCTCCAACGCCTCCAAACTGCTCTCCGCTCCAACGCCTCCAAACTGCTCTCCGCTCCAACGCCTCCAAACTGCTCTCCGCTCCAACGCCTCCAAACTGCTCTCCGCTCCAACGCCTCCAAACTCCTTCCAAACACCCACACCTGTCTGCCTGAGGCAGGGGTTTTTATTAAGGTCCTAATTGACAGCAGGTGCTCCAATTAGCCTGCTGCCTGCTTCCCTAGTCTACAGGGAGCCACGCCCTAATGAACCTTGAATTGATATATCTCCCCTCAAGCACTCTGCCACAGCTCCCTGACCTTCCTCTATCACAGTATGTTAAATGGATGAGATCAATGGAGGAAAGGAGACAGCTTGTTGCTTTCTTTGATTTTCTTCCCTTGAAATTGCACATGTTGATTTCAGAGTAAGTCACAGGCAGAGCAGACATTGCTGCATTCCCCAGATAGTGAAAACTGTGTTGTGCAGCCATCAGAAGATGAGAGGCATTGTGGTCTGGTGGTGGGAGGCAGTGGTCAGAGCATGCCGCCTGATGATCTGGAGGATCTAGTTTTCTCCCTGCCACTGACTTGCAGTGTGTCCTTGGACAAATTATGTTCTCACGGCCTCCCTTTCCTCATCTGTAAAAGACAGGTGATAGTGCTGTCCTATTGATCTGTGGCTCAAAGGTGTCTGTGCAGATTAGTTGCTTCGTGTCTGTAAAGCACTTCCTAGTTTTGGGACAGGATTTTCAAAGCACTCTACCTTGGCCGAATTCTGCTCCCACTGATGTCCATGGTAGGTCAATGTCGGGGGAGTACAGGTAGACTGGAGTGTTGGAGGCTCTTATCCTAACACGTTGTGCACAAGTGCTAAGTGGTATTGGTGTTAAAGTTCCTCTGATTTCCCCACCCCTGACTTTTTGTACTTGGTTTTCCAGCTTTCAGCTTATCAGCAAAGGGCCCCGGCAAATAGCTACCAGGCTCCAAAATCTCCTTTTCATTTTCCCTGCAGAGGATGCATCACGCCAGCCGTTCGCGCATCACTGGAGGCTGTAGATCTGTTAAGTTCATAAAGATCAATAAAAATGATAAGACCATTAGAAAACATGACCTACGAGGAAAGGTTGAAAGAACTGGGCATGTTTTGTTTAGAGAGGAGAAGGCTGCAGGGGGAAGTAATAATGGTCTTCAAATATGTTAAGGGCTGTCATAAAGAGGATGGTGATTAATTGTTCTCCAGATCCTCTGAGAGTAGGACCAGATGTAATTGGCATGATCTGCAGCAAAAAAGATTTAGATTAGATAGTTGGAAAAACTTTCCAATTCTAAGGGTAGTTAAACTCTGGAATAGGCTTCCCAGGGAGGTTGTGGAATTCCCATCACTGGAGGTTTTTAAGAACACATTAGACATACAGATGTCCGGAATGGTGTAGATATACTTAATCCTGCTTTAGCACAGCAGTGTATACTAGATCAGTGGACCCCAACCTTTTCATCGCCGCGGACCGGTCAACGCGGGCGAGTGAATGCTTGCGGCCCAGGGGGGAATTTTTCATTCTGTGCGGTGGACCGTGGTATGTCCGCCGAAAACCCGCAGAATTCATTTGATCTGCTTTATTACTTTAATTCGCCGCGGCGGACTCTTGGACTCCCGAAAAGCCACCAGAAGCCGGAATGGAACGGAACCTGAATGCGGAACGGAACCGGATGCGGGAACCAACAGGGAACCTGAAGCCGGACCGGAAGGGAACCGGATGCAAAGGCGGCCGGGGGGGGGAACGCGGCCGCGGCCCGGAGGGGAACGCGGCCCGTAGGGGAACGCGGCCGCGGCCCAGTACCAAATGCCCCACGGACCGGTACCGGTCCGCGGACCGGGGGTTGGGGACCACTGTACTAGATGATCTCTTGAGGTCCTATATCACTATGTTTCTTTAATCATAGGAATCTGACTGAGAAAGGGGAGTGGGAAAAGCTGTGGGGACTCCTCCATGGTGAAGGCAGGATGTTTGCGGGGAACAACATTGTCTGCCTTGCTTTGAATCTTTCCCTACTGCTGGTTAATCAGGCCAGGAGCTCCACCTCCACCTTGTCTGTATCTGTTTCATCCCCCCACTTCCTGACACCATCAACCTCCAGCTAGGGGAGCAGAGAAAAGAAGGAAAGTAGAGGAGCTCCCCCAAAATCATTTGGGATGATTTGCACATTGCAAATCTGAGCATATTCAATGGTTGGATCATTACAGTGAAAAACTGTCATAAGTGTAAAGGCTGGAGAGGGTTAATGTTATCTGAGAACAAGTGACGTAAGAGCTCCCTGCCATGAGAGAGCGAGGGAGGGAGGGAGGGAGGGGTTTTAGAGTGAGTTTCGTTTTGCTGACCATGCAGCATGAGCCAGGGTCCGGGAGCCCATCTCTAGCTGTGGAGATGACTCAACTTTCCTTCTTATATTCCTACTTAACTGATTGTAAGTGATATTTTGATCTTTTGATTCATAAGCCTGTGCCTATTTGGGGTGTCTCTATCCTTTTCAGAGGGGGAGTTAGGGAACCCTAAATTGTAAGCTGTACTGTGCCTGTGTTCTATGCTCTTTTCTTCATTAAATCTTTTAGTTATAAAATGTTTGGTTTATTCCCCTTAAGGTTTCCTCTGCTTCCAGGCTGTGAAGAGAGGAGGTGGGGGGGGGTAGGTAAAAGAATAAGCTGAGGAACGGAGTCTGGCTCTGCCTTCAGCCGAGAAGGGTGAAGGGGGAGGGGAAGCAGCCTCCAGGTGTCTGACTCTGGCTCTCAGGGAGGGGGACAGAGTTAGGGTTTTCGGGAGTCTGAGTACCCCAATCCAAGGTCTTGGATATCTACTCAGATGGTGGCAGCTGTGGTTCCCCAAGAACCCAACTGGTAAAAGGGGGGAGTCTTGGGGTGTAGAGAATTAACTTGGCTACAAAGCAGTTAAAGTTCATTGGTCTGGCAATAAAGAGTCCTTTTCTCTGTACCCAAGAGCACAAAGACTAGGGTACCCCACTCTTACAAAAACAAACAATGGATTTAACTGAAACTGGTAGAGGATTCAAGAATCAGAGAGGTAGCCGTGTTAGTCTGGAATAGCAGAGGTAACAAAGAGTCCTGTGGCACCTTAAAGACTAACTATAAAGTATAGAAGCATAAGCTTTCGTGGGCTAATACCCACTTTGTCGGATGCAAGCAGTGGAAGTGTCCCACTTGTGCAAGTTTCTTCATGAGGTTGATGGATTTCCACTCCATACGGCTAAATGCAGTGCCTTGCATGATGTCAAGAATCAGAGGTAGCCATGTTAGTACTGCTTGCATCCGACGAAGTGGGTATTAGCCCACGAAAGCTCATGCCTCTATACTTTATAGTTAGTCTTTAAGGTGCCACAGGACTCTTTGTTACCTCTGGTAGAGGAGTGAAACTCATGGGGGTGCCACGCCACCTGATACAACAGGATGACAATTGCTTTACAGAATTTTTTTTCACCCGTGTCTTTTTACTTTACCCAACAATACACACACAAATTGTACTGCTTTAATGCTACCGACATAGCTAATCTCATGTAGTCCCACCTAGTGTGGATACAGTAATGCCAGTGGAAAGATTCTATTCCATGTGGGAAGGGAAATAGACTGTCCTGGTATATGGCACCTTTTATACTAGGGGTTTGTAGCAGGAGAAATATATTGATTTTTTTAAAACTCACCTCCCTAACCAACATAGTTACACCACTACCAAATCTGTGTGTAGACTAGGCCTAACATTAGAATTGAATCTAGTAAAGACCACGCTGTGGGTTTGATCTTCAACATGTCATCTGGCAACCAGGGACGGTTAAAACCATTATTACTAGTAAGTTATGCAAATAGTCCTGTTTCGGTTGTTACGTCTTCCTTCCCAGTCCTTTGTCTTTATTCACCTGTGACAAATTGTCTAAATCCTAGATTAGAGCTAGATGTAGGGAGGAATCCTCTGTCCTTCATTATGCATGAGGTTGAATTAGATGGTCGTAACGATCTGGAATTTTAAAAGATCAATGAATCTTTGGGTTATTTGTTTGTACAAGTTGGCAAGTTTGGGTCCATAGGCACTACCGAAATAGAACTAATTCATAATAACCTGCAGCTTCCATTAACTTCACTGGGAGCTTCAGCTGCTTAGTACCCCTGAAAAAGCAGATCCCCTTCTTTAATAGGCTAACCTGTGCTTCTGTGGACTATCCTTTATGGCTTTTAAAAGGACAGCAGAGTCCTTCATGCAAAGTGGTAAATATGAAAAGCAAATGTGATACAGACTCCCCCAGTACTGCTGCTGAGATGGAAGATTGTCACTCTCTAGCCTAATCTCCTTTCCTCTCCTTCACAGGCAGCTGAACTGGGAATGGCGTCAGCCTATTACACATATATCTTCACTAATCTGGTAAGACATTTTCTCAGCTCCTCTCCCCTGCATGTAGTGTTATGTTAATGGCAGCAGATCTGCGCCATCTTGGTGGTGTTTGATGGAACCACAAGCTCAGGGGGTTGGAGGAGGATTTATAAGGTTGGGGAGAGGTGATGGAGAGATCAGGGGTCCCTCCAGAAACCCAAACTTCAGAAGAGAACAAGACCTCACTGTGACATGTGTGCAGTGAAAAGTTCTTAATCCACCAGTGGCACCGATTCTGTAGAATGGGAAACGGGCACCGTCAGTCCATAGGGACAAACACTATGGGGGTTCTCATACTCCATACCCTGAGATGTATGGCTCTTTAGAACCAGTAACAGAGACATCTGATCTCCTGATGGGGAAAGCTGGGCTCTAAACATAAGACCATCCCTCCTTCCCTGGATGAGCAGGGATAAAGAGGTGTTAGGGGAGAGTAAAAGCATCATTTATATCTTAGGCCATACTTGAAGGACATGATCCAAGGCCTTAGAAGACAATGGGAGTCTTTGTGCTGATTTCAATGGGCTTTGGATGGGACACTAAGCGACTAATCCTGCAACACCTACTTACCCAGTGTGACCACTGGCATGAACAGGAACTGCTTGTGTGAGTAAAGGCTGCATGTTTTAAATGCAGCCGTAGGCTTTGGTAGCATAAACCTAGAGCTGAAAATTACACCATCCCTTACAGAAACTTTCCATTGGCCCCTCTGCGATTTTCAAGGATGTAAATGAAATTCTAAAAAAAAGATGGTGAATCTGAAAAAACCAACCAACCATGATTTCCTGAGGCAGAAGTACTCTGGTTGGATTCTCAGCTGGTGGAAATCAGCGCAGATCTGTATAGCCACCCAGGTTCACGCCACATGAAGATCTAGCTTGGGCAAAAGGAGAGTAGGCGGTTGCAGTAGCCAGAGAGAGAGGGCTGCAAAGTGGCACACAGAGAGGGATATGAGGCATATGTCTGTGTGTCACAAGGGGGGGTGACCGTGTGCATTGGGGGAGAAGGAGATGCAGTGCATGGGTGAGAACAGAAAGGGATTGTGTGAATGCAACAGGTGGAGGGGGGTATATTTTGTAACATGGCTGATTGTATTTAGCTTTACAACTCCTATTATCACTAATGGGCATCATGTCGCTAGATTCCCGTGCACTGTGCTAAACAAGAGGCGGTGGGTTTAAGTAAAAGCAGGGGGGAAGCCAGGCTAAAATGCCCTACCGTGTAGCAGGTCTTGAAAACAAGTCATCAAGCAGGGTGGGGGATAGCTCAGATGAGCCCAGACGCCTATCAAGTAGGGATGGTTTAGGGATAATGAAATCTATCATGCCTTGATGCAAGGGGATGGACCAGATGATTAACTGGAGTTGCCTTCCAGCCCGTATGATTCTCTGATTCTATAATGTCTATGAATATTTATGCCGGGTGCATGTGAGCCAGGAAAGCTGAGAGCTGAAGCGTGCTGTGTGTCTATGTATTTGGGTGGGAGGCAGACGGAAACAGATGGAGCCAAGTGTGTAGGAAGGGTGATCCAAACGTAGGAGAGGGAGAATGAAACGGATGGGTGACAACACTGAGAGCAAGGGGGGAGTGGTGTGAAGAACTGGAGTGTGAAAGGAGGTGTCAGAAAGAGAAAAATTCCACACCCAGTCTCCCTCCCTGCGCTAATATCATTCCAGTTCATGCTCAGAGCCCATTCCCTCGTTCCTAGCCCTAGTCAATACCATTCCACTATGGACTAGTCCATTTGGTCCTAGTCCTAATTGCCAACTGTGTGAGTAGTAAAGAAGCCCTTCTAGAGCTCAGCTGGGAGCATAAATCTTGAGCGCAGAGCGTGAGGGGCGAGGGTCCGCAAATGTCAGGTGACTTTGTATTCGGGTGGTGGTGGTTTCATATTGTGATTTCTAGTCCGAGGGTTCCTCATTCTGGTGAGTGTTCTTTTCTGTACCATCACACCAAGATGACTTGAAGAAGATCCGAGCCATATTGTGCTAGGGGCTGTACTTACATGCAATGAGAGAGTGTCCCAGCTCATGACTGTTCCCCTTAGTTCCTAATCTAAACAAGCTGATGTAATTGTGTCCCCGTCCCAAGAATGACCATTCCTATGGGTCTCCAATCCCAACAATGGGTGTTTTAATTATTTCTCAAACCCAACAACTATCATTCTACCCCCTGCACCCCAGTTGGTTTTAGGCCTGATGGGCACCAGGCTGTGTTAGTTCCCAGTGCTCTTGAGCATCAATATGGCTGGCTCTTAATCCCAGGCAGTTCCTGGTCCCTACTGACTACCATTGTACTTGGCTTCCAATGCCAATTGGTATCAGCACATCTGGGATTGTCACTTAGTCTGTTATCAGTACTGGGTGTAAAGTACCAGCTCTGTAAGGGGTGGGGGTTCTGCCCCATCTAATGGGTAAGGAGCAGGAGGTGGTGTGAGACAGTCATGTGGATGTTCCCGTGATACAAATAATAAATGATCTGTGTCCGTACATCACCTAGCACAACAGGGTCCTGGTCTGTGACTGGAGCTCCTGTGGCGACCACAATACAAAAACACCTCTGAATTTGCAGGAGGGGCAGCTCAGGTTTTGGCTCCTGGTCTGGATCTGAGTGTTTGCAACCGAAGCCAGTTTCTCTAACCCAGTTTAGAGCAATAGGTGAGAAAGAAGAGGATCCTAGAGCCCTTTGTTCTTGCTTGAGATCAATCAAGAAGAGTGTCTGTTTATTCCAGTTTATTTTTCCACATTGTTAAAAAGACCAGCTCTCCATAGAGCTGACTGGACATTTTTGACAGGGATCATTAAGAAGAAGGGTGATGCTGGGCGAAACCTGGGCAGATGGAAGAGATATTTAAGGAAATTAGTAATATTTAAATGGGGATGTGAGATGGAAGCGAGCAATTTAAACTAATAAATCTGGAGGGATTATCAAGCCGCTAATGAACCCACTGAGATTTTGCAATCACTGCCTAATAGAAAAGATAAAATTACCGTGAACTACTCTCTGGGAGGGCAGGCGGAAAGATGGTTTAAATGGAGGAAGAGCCTGCCAAACGAAGGACTGACAGTACGTGTAGTTAAAGGCATCGATATGAACTAATGGGAGCTGGAGAAAATAATCGGACCTAGGAGAAAGGACAGGGGGTTTGGAGGCTGAGTTATGCACAGGCAGGAGGAACTGAGGGGGGCGTATCTCCGGGCATTAAGCCCATTACAGCCATTACAACCAGAGCTTCCTGGACAATGGGCAGTTATGCACCTCTATATTATTTCTTTTCTCCTCTGGGGCACCGGATGGAGGCCAGTTGCTGGGACTTGACGGCTTTCGCACAGAGCGGCTAAAGTGGGGAGGCTGGCTGCTACATATAATGATCAGTGATTCACAGAGCTTAGACTCTATTAATTAGTCAATTCAGCGGGGAGGAAGCTTGGCATGTGAAAGCAGATGCCAACCGCCGGCAGAGGGATCTCCCAGCCCCTTGTGCATTTACATATAGGCTGAGGGCTAGATGCCAGGGCTCTGAAGTGAATATCTATAGAATAACTTATGGGCACCCGTGAATTCATTATTGGCTTTCTCCAGCCAACTGCGGGGCAAACATCATCTTTGTCATTGGGAGGAGTTTGTCCACATTTTCCCCATGCACAGCCAGGAATCAGAATAAATCTAACAATAGAGAAATTATTTGTAGCAGTTTTCATCCACAGATTTCCAAGGAGGGTGTTGTCATCCCTGCTTTTGAGATAGGGAAACTGAGGCACCATGAGGGGGAAAATGTTACCCAGTGCCCCACAGAAGCTCAGTGATAGTGCTGGGAATGGAACCCAGGTCTCTCTTGATTCCTGGGCCCATTCCTGTCTTTTTGAACCACACTCTCCCCATCCCACCCCAGCCTGGGGGAAAAATTTAAATTGTCTGTGGCTACCTTGTTAAGGGGGACGGGCTTAAAAATCGTCATCTGGGCTGGCCCACGAACAATAAGGCTCTCAAGAAGCACTCTTTTTCGTACGTAGAAGTCCTCTTCAGTAGCCTTGTCCAGATTGTCCCCTCCCCTTACTAGCTCACGGGGTGTTCTACACGGCTAGGTTTTTCACCATCCACCCAGAGGTGGCTGCATTTCAGTGGTGCTCTGTGCGTATGTACAAATTTGCCAAGCACTTTGATTTCTTCCAGAGTGAAAAGTGACCGTGTAAATATAAAAAAGAGAAGATACAGGGCTAACATGTGCTTTTAGGCACATCTTTTAAAGCGTGTGTAATCTACAGCGTCCTGGGAGTGGCCCCAACAGCAACAGTATCTCAGAGAGAGAGACACACACACACGCTTTGGCTTCCCTCTTGTAGCTAGTTGCTGCTGACCCAATAGCAGGTACCAATGCCATCCTCCGACCTGGCTGTGCTGGCTGGCTAGGGATAAAATTCCCCCATCACTCCCCACCCACATGTTCTGGGAACAGAAAGTGAGCAGGCACATAGAACCTATTTATCTGTGTGCATCCAGACCCATGTAGTGCTTGAGGGGCATAGAGTGGAGACGGGGGGGAGGGGGACTTACTCCTTCCTGTGTGCATATGTGGATATGCTGGCCAAGTCCCAGTCTAGTCCATAGTGACTAAAACTCCCAATTAAAAGAATGTGTTTGGCAGAGAAACTTGACTGGATAACCACTGGGGAAGTGGGAGGAAATGTAGACATGTTGGCATTTGATTTATAATAACAATAAGGATGACGCGAAGCTAGTGCATTGCAGATAAGCTACAGTGAATTGCAAGGAAATAATTGCATGTCCTAGCCCTAGAAACATTTGAAACCACCAGAGCAGATCACGAGAGGCTTTGGATGTCTCCAAAACCCTGTGATGGAATTAATTCCTTGTAGCTCATTAATTCCATGTAGCTTGTTGTTGTTTCGGCCTTTTTTAAAAATAATAATAAAAATAATATATGGACCCGAGGCTGGATTTCAATTTCAAAACATTTATCAGGGAGCTTAGATGGAAATAATTGAAACGATTAAAATGACTAGTACAAGAGGGAAGGTGTGAAGGAATTGTAGTAGTGCCTGGAGTCAGACAGTATATTCTTTGTATGTTGTTTTGTTCTCTTGATAGTATTGTGTCTTGCTGCTGTGCCTTGAAAACTGCTGCTTTGTTCCATTGTCAGAGCTGGCGTAAATCTGTGGGGTTTTATCAGTGAAGGGAAAAGATTCTTCTATAGAAAGGGTGAGATTTTCAAAGCTTTCTAATTGGTTTGGATGCCCGCTTAGAAATTAATGGGAATCTGGTGTCTAAATCCCCCTAACCAGCTTCAAGAAATTTCAGCTTTAGTTTGTAAATCACTTTACCTCTGCTTATGTTTATCTCATGTCTGCCTCCTGAAGGCTCGTCAAGTGATATAGTGAACTAGGGTACTGGACTGGAGGGTACTGGGCTTGGAGTGAAGAGACTAGATTTTTATTCCTGGCTATAACCATCCTTCCAAATGTGAACTTTGCAGCAGCAATTGCTAATTCGTTTCTTTGGGTGGAGTTCATTCTGGTTTAAAGGGTCTAGACAAGGCCCTTTATACCATTTCAACTTTTTCCTGTGTTAGGGGTGTAAACGGCAGGTAGGGCCTTGCGTAGGCCATCTGCCCTGGGGTGAATTTCGCCCATTGGGATTAAGAATGACAACTCATTTAAAATACAAGTGGCCCAAGGCATCACTTAGAATTCATAGGAATTTGAGGACTGCCATATCCAATCACACCATTGGTGCCTCCAATCCAGTTTCCAAGGAGAGTGTAGGAAAGCTCGTAGGCAGTTATAGAAGAAGAGTTGGCCCATGGAGAAAGCTCTCTGTACCCCTTGCTGGTACAATAAATATGATCTTAACTTCGCTGAGGTTTGAAAGTATTTAACGTGTTTCCTCCAATATGTTTAATTTGGCAGCGGCCTCACAACTTCCCATTCCCAGTGGAAAGGAGAAATGATGGGGTGCCCTCAGAGTGAGAGACTTTTCTCCAGACTTGGGCCTGATGGGTGGGAATTTCTAGGCAGACTCAGAGATTTAGACACACAACTCCCATTCATTTTAATGGGGGGCGTGTCTAAATCCCTTAGTGACTTTGAAAAACCTCAGTCCCTCTTCTTCTATTTCCATTCCCAGTTCTACAGAGACACAAGGACCTAATTCATCCTGAATGCAACTTCATTAACTTCAGTGGAGTTGCACCAGGGACTTGGTTTTCGTCTTACGGGACCTGGAGTGTTTGGATGAACTTGGGAGAAGGATGGGAATTTTTGGATGCTGTTCTGCTTAGAAATTCTGAAATGTTTGAGATCCACCTGTGAATAAAGATGACGACCCCAAGAAACCCTACTTTTGAAAGTCATTAGGACTACAACTCCCAGAATGCTCCAATGACTCAATATGTCTGAATGAACCCACAGGAGAAAAAAAAAAGCAAAAATTCGTCATTCAAATGACTCTTCTGCTGGGGAAATTGATTTTTTACTTGTGGTTTATTATACCATTATTGACTCGGTCAATATATTGTAAGCGAACTGAGCCATTCAACAGCACCATAACCCATTTAGCATAATCCTGTACAGTTTAGTGACCAAATAAATATGTTTTTAGAGCAATTTAGAAATGATTAACAGGCTCAGCAGTTCAGTATTTAAAATCCACTGAGGGGAGAGCATCAAATTCCAAAGGCAGGTCTTCTCCTAGCCTTACACTTAATTTAGGAGAGGTCTCACATGCTTTTGTTGGGAAGGGCTCCCCAAATTCATGGTCCATCTTGTTCAATTTCACAGTCATGGGGTTTTAAAAATAGTAAATTTCATGACTTCAACTATTTAAATCTGAAGTGTCACAGTGTTCTAACTGTAAAAGGGTCCTGGCCCAAAAAGGAGTTGTTGAGGGGGGTCGCAAGGTTATTGTAGGGGGGATTGTGATACTGTTACCCTTACTTCTGCGCTGCTGCAGGAGGCAGGCTGCCTTCAGAACTGGGCAGCTGGAAAGTGGCAGCTGCTGGCCGGGAGCCCAGCGCTGAAGGCAGAGCCGCTGTCAGCAGCAGCGCAGAAGTAAGATGGCATGGTCTGGTATTGCCACCCTTACTTGTGCACTGCTGCCCGCAGAGCTGGGCCTTCATCAGCAGCTGCCACTTTCTGGCTGCCCAGTACTCAAGTCAGCGCAGAAGTAAGGATGGCAATGCCGTGATGATTCCCCACCCCCAAATAATCTTGTGACTCCCCCTGCACTCCCTTCTGGGTCAGGACCCCCAATTTGAGAAGCGCTGGTCTCTCCGGTGAAATCTCTATAGTATAGGGGGAAAGCACACAAAAGAGCAGATTTCACAGTCTGTGACACGTTCTTCATGGCTGTGAACTTGATAAGGCTCTACCCATAATCTAATCTCAGACCCAGGCAGCAGCAGCAGCATTTGAGGACCGTTTGGAGCCTGCCAATCAGCAAATCTGGAAATCCAATGAAGTAATCAATAGGGGAAGATGCACGTGTGTGTCAAGGTCTCAGTGTCACTGCAATCAAAAAGAGCAAATCGTGGCAAGTCTTCCCAGCGTGGGAGGCAACCCTGTTTCTTTGCTTCCCCGGGTGACCCGGTTTATTAAAAACATGATAAGAATCTCATAAAGGAATGAGATTCTGTGCATGCAAAGGGGACGCAGAACAATATTGCCAGCCAAATTGATGGAAGAGGAAGGCACTCAATAGCTGACACAGAGCAGCTAACAATAGCAAACTGTCCTTCTCCACGTTAAGAGATAAGCAATTACCAGAAGCCAATCACTGATGTGAGATCAGCAGTGTGACAATGCAGATAAATCCCAAGGCTTCTGAGCCTTGCTACATGTACCTATCATCGGGTTCTTATTAAAGCAATAATACTCTTGCCTAATGCTTTTCAACCAAGGCTCTTGAATCTCTTTGTAAATATTAATTAAGTCTCTCAGCTCCCCTGTGAGCTAGGTGAGTATTGGGCAAATTGGGCAACAGAGAGAGTAGAGGTGATTTGATCTAGGTCACACAATCCAGGCTGGGAATGGAACCCAGGTGTCCTGACTCCTGGTCTGCTCACCTAAGCACTGCTCACTGCTCCCTCTGACTCTTAGTGATAGTATGTGGAACTGGTGGCGAGGAGGGGATGTACATTTTAGACAGGAATTTGTCAAAGAAAAATCCCAAGACCGTGATCAACCTTGATCAATGTTACACTGAGACTGTGTGTAGGGGCAAGAGAAGATCTGAAATTGACTCTCCTGTTCTATCCTTGGCTCTGCCATTGGGAACATGCACAAGTCATTTAGGGCTAAAACTAAAAAAAATACTTAGGCTCCTACCTTCCATTGATTTCTATGGAAAGTGGGAGCCTAAATTCCATTGAGGCTCTGGATCTTAGGCTCCAATTCAGTAAAGCATTTACACACGTGTTTAAGTCTCAGTGATTTAACAGACCCATTTCCAATCCTGTTTGGGGTGAAGAAAAGATTCTCCTCACTCCTAGCCTTTTTGGTTAATTCTTCACTGCCATGCTAGAGGAAGCCCTCCATGGTTCTTCAGACAGCATCTTTTTACGCTTTCGCTCTGCCTCGTTTATTAATCTCTCTAAACTACATGTGAAGAGCAAGGTGATTGAAGTGTTGATCCAAGAACTGCTCTCCACCCACAATTGCCTTGTGGAACACTCTGAAACAACACTACAAGATCTCACAAACCGCTTTGCTAGGGCGGCTCACAACTTTGGCCTTACCATCAGCTGAACAAAAACTGAAGCTGTGTATCACCCAGTTCCTCAGCAACTTTACGAAGATCCAGCAATACACTTGGAAGGTACCATGCTCCAAGCCATCAAACTGTTCACTCACTGTGACAGCATGTTAAATAATGAAGCGACAAAGAGTAATGAAATGGATACATGAATTCAGAAAGCCAGCACCGCACATGATCTGGAAGCAACATGGAGTATGTCTACAGATAAAAAAATCCAAGTGTATAACGCTGTTGTCTTCACAGCATTGCTCTCCGGGTGTGAAAGATGGACCATTTATCAATGGCATGTTAAAGGGTTTGACAGTTTCCATTAGAGACACCTATGACAACTGCTGGGTATCGCATGGAAGGAGCGGGTGTCCAACATAAAAGTCTTGGCAAATTAAGGCTCAGTTGATTCTTGTCCAACTGACAGGGACTGGTAATGTCATTCATATGCCTGAGATTCATCTAGATAAACAAATTCTATATTCAAAATTAAGCTCTGGCAACCGTAAGCCTGAAGGGCAGATGGAACCTCTCAGAGATGCTCTGAAACAAAATCTGCACAAGACAAATATTTCTGAATCGACCTTCTAGTCTGATCACGTCGCCTGGCATCACGCCATAAGGGTGGGTGTCCAGGACGTTAAGAACCCCGGGGGCAGCTGGCAGCAGAGAGCCAGGCATAGATACAAAGTGAAGCTCACTTAAATCAAGCAGGGAAATGACTCTCTGGTCAGTGCAGTAAATATTGTTCTTCCCAAATTGCTCTCTGGAGCCATGCAAAGACCCATTGGTCCAAGCTGTGATTGTCGACGGATCCTTGGAATCGGAGTGACTAGTGTTATTAATTGAGTCTCATTGATTTTGGTAGGATTTAGGTATTTGTTCGTGTGGTCCATTGTGCTTTTAGCTCTGAAGGCCCCCAGTGCAAGCCCTGGTCATCACACTTAGAGCTAAGTACCTGCTTTAAGAGCAGAGCAAAGGATTCCTGTCCCCACTGATGTCAATGGGAGTTTTTCCATTATTTCAACTGAAGCAGGATCGGCTTCTTAGCAACTCTGTGCTTCAATTTCCTCATCTGTAAAGTGGTCATAATACCACCACTACCTTGTAGGGATGAATGGGGAGCTCAGTGAATTAACAAAGTGCTTTGAGAAGAGCATATGCAGAAAGAGACAATGCGAGGGCAGTCCATCTATGCTATTTTATTATGGAAATAGAACGGACAGACCTAGCAAGTTGGGAGAAGAGTTTTAGATAAGGCTTCAGTCCAAGTAGTACAGCGGTTCAGCATTGGCTAAAATCAATGAGGATCGTGGGAGCTTAGCTCCAGTTCAGATCAGGCCCTTACTCATTATATGTGAGTCAGAGACTTGTGTGGAGCAAGGTGCTGAAGCCTGGTGATGGGTTTATATTCCCACAGACTGGAGAACATGGTCCATAAATCTCAAGCTCATAATTCACAGCCACCAAGTTCAAGTTCCCCAGGCTGAAAATGTGACTTACGGAGGCCGGCTGTGCTGTTTTTATTAGGCAGCTGCTCCGGATGAGCTAAGGGGTTAGGTTCGAGAATACAGGCCAAGCACTGCAGGAAGAACAGAAACCCAGGCGTGACTCCAGCCTGTAGTAACTCCTGCAGTGCTGTATCCCAGGGAACCACTTTCTATGCAGTTAGTGAATGCAGGCCTGGCGCTTAGAAAATAGAGCATGCCATATAATTGCTAAGAGTCATTATTTAACTGTACACGTTTCGTGGGGAAAGCCACAGACCAGAAGTCAGGAGACCTAAGTTCCAGTCCCTGACTTTGCTACAAATGCACTGAGCAATTTGGGGCCTAAATTTTCAGATGGTTCCATCGATTTTGGGTGCCCAACTTCAGATTTTCTGACCTCCGGCACCCTTCTCTCTTTCCCGTCCCATGAAGTTGGCGGCCGTTGTGGGTGCTCAACCCCTTTGAAAGTCTGATCCAAGGAGTCTTGAAACAAGTGCCTAAAAATGAGTAAACACTTGACATTTTTGTCCTTGATGGCTCTGTGCCTCAGTTTCCCCCGAGTAACATAAGGATAGCACCAATATTTAGCCATATCCCAGGATTGCTTTGAGGCTCAGTGCAGGAGAGGTAGTAATGCTCTTTGAGATCTTGCAAAGGAAGGTACAATGGAAATGCAAATTTCAGATTTTTTTAATTTAATTTTATTACTGGGAGAAACCTGTCTGTGAAAGGTTGTATTGTTTATGTCCTGGTCAGTGTGTCTGTGTGAGTAACTTGCATGGGTGTATTTACCTACCTGTCATTTGCACCTGCTTGTGGGTTCATCTGGTAGCCAGAGGACCAAAGGCATCTCTTTCTTGTATGAGTGCACATGGCTATGAAAGCCTTTGTGTGTGAGTTCTTGTCCCAAGAGAGGTATGGGGGGTGCAGAGTTTGCTGTGAAGGACAAATGACCTGTCTCTGGCCAAGGTGATCAATCTATGAGAGGCAGCACAGAAAAGGAGGCTGGGAAGGCTGGAATGGCAGGTTTAAGGGCTTGGAGTATCCCACTAAATAGAATTTACTGACAGGTATGAATTAGTCTCTCAGCAGCTCCTTGCTCTTGGGAGTTATTACATGACATGCAATCTTCCAACCTGCAAAAGCACAGGCCCTCAGCGCAGACAGAAGAGAACAAAGGCACCAGTGACTAAAAGAGAGGCGGAAAGGGAAGGAAGGTTGTGCCAGAAAACCAGTAGTATCCTGTGCACCTCAAGGATCCTTCCGATTCATTGCTAAGAAGCAGAGAAGTGCGGGGAGTGAATTGCAGGCCCCCTCGTATATGCACTCAGGAAAGTGGCTATCCTACCACAGCATTCCACAGAGAGGGGGGTCCCAGCTGCAAATTTCTGATCCAAACTTTCCACAAGGGTTTGGAGTTCTGATCCCGAGCATTGGTTCGGCCTACTCAAAATATAGAACGTGATGTATGATGTTAGCATAGTATGTATCCTCGTATTGTACTAATACCATACTGACACAGATGTGTTAGCCCTGAGCTTCAAATGGTTCAGCTGTGGTCGAACAGGGATTGGGAAGGCCAGAGAGAAGAAGGATGGTCCACTGGTTAGAGTGCTAGACTGGGACCTGCAAGATCCAGCTTCGATTTTTTTTTTTTTTTTTTTATTTTGTGCTCTGCCACAAACTTTTTGGGTGGCTGTGGGCAGGTCACTTTGCCTCTCAGTGCCTCAGTTTCCCATAGCATGGACAACAGCATTGCCCTACGTCCCAGGGATTTTGTGAGGATACATGCAGTACAGTTTATGAGGTGCTCAGATATTATTGTAATAGGCACCATAGATAAGAGGAGTGGTTGCGGTGACATCAGGGTTAGCTAACCCTGACCTAACTTTGACATTTTCCGTAGTGTAGACGCCTTCTGTAGTGTTAGCATCTTTTACCTCTCTGTAACAAGCTGAGGTGGATCTTAAGGGTTGTTGGTGGCTGTGGGTTCAAATCCTGGCTCTTCTTCGGACTCCCTACGTGACCTTTGGCAAGCCATTTAAGCTCTCAGTTCTCCATTTCTAAAATGGGGATAATCGTTTTCCCTACCTCACGTGAGGCTAAATCCATTCAGGCTCGTGAGGTGCTGTGGTGAAAGGGGCCATATAAAAACCTAGCCAGCACCGTCTCTAAGAGCAACCTACCCCGTACTCCCCTTTGCCTCGTACCCACATGCAGAAAGCAACAGCGCTGAACCACTCCAGACGCAGCTGGTCATTGAAAATCCACACCTTCCCTGTGTCTGGTGGTAGGTAGAGCGGAGCCAAGTGATGGGTCTTCGGGCTCGGGAAATCAGCTGGGCAGCACAGGCCTTGAATTGCAAATGAGTTTTTGTTTGGAAAACGTGGATCTGAAAATGTCAAGCGGCGACAGCGGCCATGTAAGAAAAAATAAATAAGGGACGGAGACTGAACAGGCGGCTTCTAAATCAGTCAGGCGCTGTCACCTCTGTGCCCTCCACTGCTCCCCTGGCCTCACCAAACCCCTCTTATCCCATTCCAAATGAAGCGTCTCCTCCCGGGACTGATTTAATCCACATCTCATTCCAGAGTCAACTCTCCTTCGTTCATTTACTTATTTGTGACCGGGGTGCACAGAATTTTCATGAGAACAGCTGCAGAAAAACCTTTCCGAGAGGTGGCTGGGTTTGGAGGTGTGGCCAGGGGGATGCAGGGTGGCTGGCTGGCATCTGCATGGGTTTTATGTACAGGCCATTTGGTGCCCAGATACCATGGTGATGGGTACCTTCTCAATGTGATGTCTAAACAGAGACTTTTTTTTAACAGCTGGCAGTTAGCCTAGAAAAAGAGAGAGTGCCATGTAGTGAAAAGTGTCAGCGTAATTTGAGCTGGAAAAATCTTTTGTTAACACTAAGTGGAGCAAATTTGTGTCTCTGTTTTGTCAGCAGGCACCTATGGGCTAGTCAGCAAAGGAGGCAGTAGGGCCTAGTGGATAGAGCACTGACTTGGAGTTCAGGGGATCTGGCTTCAATTCTCTGCCACTGGCCCGTTGCATGACCTTGGACGAGTCACATCACATTTGTGTGCCTCAGTTTCCCTGTCTGTAAATGGGGGATAATGATGCTGACTTCTATTACAGAGTGGTTTGGGAACTACAGATGAGATGTGCTAGATAAAATCTGGTTATTAGTATTACTAGAGGACCAGTTTTCCAAGGTGCTGAATGCCCTCAAATCAACCTCACAGAAGCCAGTTTTTTTTGTTGTTTTTTTTAAATCCACTGATTTTTGGATGACTCCATTTTTTGGTAGGTCCATCCTAAGACATCTTAAAGGGGCTGATTTTCATGAGTCCTGAGCACCTATAGCTCCTGTTGGCTTCAGTTGCAGGTGCGGGGAACATGTGCCTCAGTTTCCCCATCAACACAAGAAAGCCAGCAAGTGCTAAGCGCACCTCTCAGGATTGGGTCTATTGTGCCCCAAATGTTTTGCCTTCCTGCCCGGGGTTCCAGCTGTGAAGAGAGTGTTGTTTTCCAGCAGAATGGGGGTGGCATGCTGCTTGCTACACTGTCTGCATACAGAATCTCCTCAGGCCCTGACTCTCATTAGCCATCTGCCCTTGTTCTGCAGGTTGACAGGGGTGCAGTGAGTAAATGGATAACCTGTCAGGGAGGCAGGAGGATAATATCAGTCAAATGCATCAATAGTTCACAGGCAATTTCATGTTACCTAACGTTCATGCATTTGAGTCCAAAATACATTTAATCCCGTGTCAAATCTCATCCTCCTAGGAGTTCACTGCGCTGGAGGAGCCTTGTAATTCCACGTCTTTCACTCAGTGACATACTGTTCCCATGCGTGCGTGCACACAAATGGCAGGACACCCATCTCCCTTTTAGCACTTAGCAAAAAGAACGAAAGAATGCGCCTGTATCTCCTAAGGAGAAGTGGGAGTCACACAGAATGGCACCCCCATGGCCCAGCTGGGCACGGCACTTCCCTTTTCAGTGCTCACTTTGTCATTGTTTTAACCAGGCTTCTCGGCCATGAGATCACTGCGCTTTTCTTAAGCCCCGCTGCTAGGAATGTGGTTTCATCCTTCCCCCGTCCTACACAAGCTTCCCTCTTGCCTGATGCTCTTTTCTTTTTCCTGGGATGCTTTAGGAGTTCTCACTCCAGCAACTGGACAGCTTTCTGGATGACCGGGTCAACATCCTGGGATTTTCCACCTTCAACCAGTCTCATGCTTTCTTCCAAGAGTTTGTCCAGAGCCTCAACCAGTCGTGGCAGGAGAACTGTGATCACGCTCCCTTCACTGGGCCGGCAGTGAGTAAAAATAATCCCCACCATTGCACTTGGAACAAATAGTTGAAGCCTGTAATGAGGCAGCATGTGGCTGGGGCAAAGGAGACAAGCTATGGAGGTGGGAGAGGCTTAATGGGGGACAGCTGCAAATGGAACTGGTTGGGGAACCAGATGTGGAGGGTGAACCAAGCCAAAGGGAGTGAGGTGAAGGCAACGGAGATGAGAACCCAGCAGGGTTGGCTTTGGTTGTGGATGTTGCTATGGAGGGGCCTGGAGGGGGAACCGTTGCAGGTAGGGGTGGAAGCAATAGGGCCTTAGGAAGGAACAGGTTGAGCAGCTAGAGGTGGAGCTAGAAGGGTGAGTAGCAGGCGTTGCACTGCGGATCAGGTCATGGAGCTAAGGAGACAGCCTGGCTTTTCAGTGCCACCCTTTCCCCCTGACTCTCACAGCTTAGCTCTTCCGAGTTTGGTGGCAAACTCTTGCCGTTGCCACTGTTTCAGGTCTGAGAATGAATAGCCCTGTAAATACAGGCCAGGCGGGCAACTGGGCGGAGATGTTTGCTGTCTAGCCATCAAGTCCTCCCCGCGCCAGCCCTATTGACTTCAGTGGGAATTGCAAGCTGGGCAGAATTCAGCCCTGAGGCTGGTACTAAACGGTGTCTGGAGTGGGGAGGAGGAAGCATGGGTTTTAGGGAGGCTTTTCGGTGGCCATATAAAGTATGTGCCCCTGAGATGGTAGAAGGGGAAACGAGTAGAAATCAGGAGAGCGGGGGCACAGCGGCAGGAGAAAGAAACAGGCGTGAGCCAGGAGGACATCATAGGCGAGTAAAGGAGGCAGGCGTGGAGTTGGGGTAACCTGCTGTGACTTATGAGAGAGCCTCCAGCTCTGGAGAGTAGCAAGGCAAGACCCTTGCCAGTGCTAAAGGAACTCTGGTAGGCAGACGCCATTAGAGCCATAGGAGAGGAGCTGGGAGATAAAACCTGGATAATTTAGGATGTTCAGGTAGGAGGCTTCACAGGGCTTAGCTGAAAGCCAAAGGGCTGGGTTAGGCCTTGGCTATGCTACCTTACATATGTCAGTGATGCTGCTGCTGCAAATTTCCCTGAAATCTGCCCCACAAGGCTTCCACTAGCTTGGAAGGTTTGTGGAGCAGCTTTGCCAAATTGGGGAAGGGAGAGCAAAAGCCAACGACCAAACAATGTACGTGCCAACCAATTAAAATAAAAAATCCCCTCCATTTCCTGAGGCAGCCCCAGCTTCTGAAAGGCCTGCTATTCTTGCTGCAAATTGACCTTATGAACTAACGAGTTCTCTCTACTTTGCATTTGCTTGGCACAAACTGCCAGCCCTGGTTCACACCTGACTACTTCCAAGCCGCTGCTCTTTGGTGTTCTAGCCAGCTCCTCCCTGACATTCTCTCCCCATCCCTAGAGCTCAAGTGGCTGCAGCTAACTCACTGCCTGGTTTGCCGAATCTTGATGCAATCTCTCCCTGGAAGCCGCTTGCCTGGGCGACAGCTGAGGGCCGTTGAGATGCATTAAAAATAAAGCTTTTCAAATAAGACAATAAAAAACAACAACCTAGAGACCCAAGTGCTGAAGGGAAAAAATATAATCCTCGTCTCTTCCCTCCAGTCGGCCCTGAATGAGCAGAAAAGCTCTTTCGATGCAAAGGCCAGTCCCCAGACATCCTCTCCTCTATTACAGTTTTCAGTGTATTTCGGTGAATGGTGCTGGATTGGGAGCCTCTGTCTAAAGCCTCCTTTGCTGTCATGTTAATACAGCTGGATGGTTGAGTCCTGCACAGAACTGGTTCAGTAGAAGGGTAGGTTTACTCCTGGTCTAGTGAGGCCACCTCTAGGGGAGCATGGGAAGGGAGTTCAGTCGCCCTCGCCCTGATCCAGTCAGTCCTAATCCTCTCCACTGAAAGCTAGCCCTGATGTCAATTAATCACGGTATGGTCTCCCATCCAGCAGGGACGAGAGGGAAACTCACCAGTTTATGTCACCTTCCCCCACTACCTATCAGATGGTTATGATTTGCAGCTATTACTGACTTCACTATTATTGTAGCAGAGCCCCATTGTGCTAGGCACTGTACATACACATAGCAAGAGACAGCCCCTACCCCAAAGAGCTTTGCCATCTAAATAGTCGAGGTAAAGGATGGGAGAAAAGAAAGACTGTTGTTCCCATTTTGCAGATGGGGAAATGAAAGAGAGAGATCAAGTAATAATATCTAGCTCTTCTAATCTCAAAGCACTTTACTGAGGAGGTCAGTATCTTTATCCCCATTTTACAGAGGCACAGGGTGATCCAGCAGGGCAGTGGCAGAGCCAGGAATAGGATCCAGGTCTCCTGGCAGTCCAGTGCTCTAGCTACTAAGCAACACTACCTCAGTGTTACTGAATGCCACAGACATGGCAAAGGTCAGAGTCATGAATTGAACCCAGGTCTCACTCCAGTCTTAGCCACAAGAGCACCCTAACTGTCCTGTTTAGTGACCTAGAGGTTTTCCCTGTGCATGTTCCCCCATCACCTTGGTCTCTGAACATCATTCTTAATTCCTGAGCCACGTGGCCTCCCGGGGATAAGAACAAACACTGCCAGACATAAGTCAGAAGCAGGGCACTTATTTTCTCCCCTCCTGCCCGCTAGGAGCATTATCATGGCACAATGAATTGGCCTCTGTCTTTTTCATTTTAAACACCTGCTGCAGTTAATGTCCGACAGGTCTGCTTTGGGGAAAGTCTCTGTCTCCGTAGGGATTGGGGAATTTACCCCAGTAGTGCAGGGGAGCTGAGGGCTCCTGAGATTGTGTCAAGAAAGGAGTTCAACAGCCGGACGCGACAGAGAGATCTCTGGGCTTTCTTGCTAGAGATAGGAAAGAGTCTTAAGGAAGGGTGGGGGAAGCTATTTCTTCAAATGCCATTCTCATTAATCACATTGCAAGGAAAAGAAATCAGAGAAAATCATTAAAATTACAGATGGCTAGATTAGGTAATTAGAATTTAGGCTGAAACAGATGTTTGTAATTAAGTGTTTATTTCATAGAATGAAATCCAGATTGTAAAGTCTATTTCACGGGATTTTAATGGTTTTAATTCTCTGTGTTATGTTTGGGGGCAAATATACAGATGACAATGTTTCAGGAATGACTCCCCTTTGCCCCTCCCAAACCTGCTTATAGCCCCCAGAGAGCAGCTTGGCTTTAAACATTGGCCTTGATGTGAGAGATTTTGGTAAATAAAACGAAAATCTTCTCTTTAAACTATGATGGATCTCTTTGTGTCTCTGTAAATATGTCTACACTGCAGCCGGAAGCCAGCAACCCAGCCCGAGTAGACAGACGGAAGCTAGCGTGCTAAAACTAGCAGTGTGCGTGTCACGGCTCGGGTGGCAGCTCTGACCCACCCAATCTCCTGGGTCCGTGCTTAGGTGACTATCCACCCTCCATCCTGTTGGTTTTAGTACGCTACCTCGAGCCCTGCTAGCATTGCTTACACAGGCTCTGGGGCTCGCTGCCAGCTGCCCTGTAGCTGTACCCCACAGGGCTAGATTTGGGGATTTTAGCCGCTGTGCTGCGGCCGGCAAGCAGCTGAGCCGTGCCAGCTGGCAGAATCGAGGGCATCATGCATCAGAAAGGTCCAGCGCATTCTGGAATGCTTTGTTCGTGCCGGGCAGAGGGAGGGTAACTTGTGGCACACGCGGCATGCTCCCCACTAGCCCAGCTGGCTTGTGCACAAAGGGTACGGAACTATGGCTTTATGTGCTCCTTGCCCCTTTGCAAGTGAGTTGCTCCCAATGCTTAAATTCAGGGTGCACCATACTCCTCATGCAGCTGATTACACACAGAGTAACACAATTCTACCTATGCTCTATCCCCTATCTGGGGAGTTGCTCCCCTGGTTTACCAGCCGTGCAGTGACATCCCCACAAGATACGGGGGGGAGACTGTTTGCTCACCTACACCCCACACACAATCGTGTGAGTAGGAACCACCATCAAAACCATTGGTTCTTTCACATGCAGTGTTGTGCCGGCACTGTTCACCCCAGGGGTGGCACAAAATGACAACAATCAGCAGAAATCAAGAATGCACATCAGCGAAAGACTCATGTTGATGTGCAAATTGGTGGGGTTTTTAATGTCAGAACAAAAAAATCCATGTTTTTTTAAATGAATCTATTAAAGGAGAAGGAGATTGATAAGAGGTAGGGGGAGAAAGGGATTGGGGAAAGCCAAAGTGAATGAGTTTTAAACCATGTGGTCGGAAGAACCAAAACATCGGCTAGCAGCTGTGCTTCGGTGAAATGAAACTTAATTTTGCACAAGTGTCTTCCATGCAAACTGTATCCCAATTTGCTTGACTGAGTTAAATACAGTTAACAGAGTTTACAAATAAATAATGGCAGACGGAAATAGCAATTAGGAGGCATAGACGGGGGAGACAATATTATGTTTGGCTGAGATTTGAAACGAGCCGGGGAGCTGATGAGCCAGAGAGAGACACAGAAAAGACTGCTCCAGATGGCAGAAGCAGCAGAGGAGAAGGCTCTTGCACCAACAGCCATGAGAAGTGACGTAGAGGATTCTGATACTAGATGAGCAGAGGGAACAAGGAGAGGACTAGAGCAGAATATAGTTTGTGATTTTGGATAGTGCAAATTTATAGCGGGCTTTAAAAGCAGGTCTCTGAAATAAAGGGGGAAGCTGGTGAAGACATTTGAGGGTGGGTGCTAGGATCTTTTTCTGCATGTTGCAATATTGCTGCCCCTTCGGGTTCAAACGCCCTGAATCAGACCCCTCAAAATCATGGAACTGACATAGATTCCTAGTTCTGAGCCCATGTGGATAGGGAATAGCTGGCCTGATACACAGCATTAGAATTGGAAATGGGATGCTTCAGAGGGAAGCTATAAGTAGAGAAAAGAGAGAGGGACGGGGAGGACTTGGGGGATGGGGTAGGATCCCATTAGCAAAGGTCGTCACCCCCGTCAGCAAACCAAACCAAAAAGGGCATGTTTGAAAAGGGAAGTGTAATGCCAGAAATACCAGCAAATCGTCTGAGGCTAAAGAGTAAAATATTCCAATCAATAATGTCAAATGCTTCACTAAGATCTACAAGCCTCTTGCTTAGTAGCTAATAAGAGATCATTAGCTGCTCAAAGAAAAGGGAAATGAAAACCCGACCAGAGACAGCTGGGGCCAGTTTTCAGAGCTGGGGTAAGGGGATAGAAACTCCTGATGTCAGTGGAGCTGCGTCTCCTTACACCAGGTCAGAATTTGACCTGTCGCTACTGATAAGGTCCCTGAGACAGCAAAGCACACAGGTAAGTGAAGTTAAACGTGTGCATATGTGCGTTGCTGAACAGAAGCCAAAGCACCCAGCCAGTTGAGGATGGAGAACTCCTAGTTGCAATAACTAGCAATGGAACTTGGAGTGCAAAGAGATGATTTGAGTCAATAGGGGTGAGGAGGATGGATAGATTCGGTCCTTTAACAACTCTGGATAATGCAGCCCTGGAGGGGAATTCTTAAGAGCAGATGTGACTATTTAGGGAGAAAGCTGGAAGACTTATCTCCAAACATAGTCAGAGAGGGATGGCATGTTATCTGATGGCTTGGCCAGGGGGACTGGGAATCAGGATGTCTGGGTTCTAGTCCCAACTATGCCACAACCTCATGTGTATCCTTGGTCAAGTCCCTTATCCTCCCCTGTGCCTCAGTTTACTCTTCTGCACTTTGGAGATGGTGATACTTACCAACGCGCCAGGCATGGCTTGCAGCTCAGTTAATCCATGGTCAGAGAGTACTTTGAAGCCCTCCAGGAACAGGTGCTGACAACAGGGTTCATCACTATTACAGATGAGATCAATCAGATCCCAAGAGTACGAATCATGCATGATGCTTGCTACGTATGTCACTGGATGCACTCCTGGAAAGTGCTCTCATCCTGTGGTGAGGAGGGTGGTGTCAGAACATACACAGACTAGAGTAGGGAGGAAATTAGACATAATATTAGGTGGGATGATGCCAGAAATACCAGCAAATTGTCTGAGCTCCATCTACCTTGATGGGACAAATGTGAAAGGCGTTGAGGGGTGGGAGATGGAAGTTGGAGATTACTGGCATTATTAGAGCTGATGGTGAGGGTTTGCTAGCACCGTGTGTGGCAGCGTTAGTTTTTCATGGTGTCGGCATGTACGTTTCAAAGCCCCGAGTTGCTCATTAACAGCCTGATACCAGACCATTGAAGTAAGTTGGACTTTTGCTGTTGACTTCAGCAGGGGTAGGATCAAGCCCCAGTGGGTTAAATCTGACTCACTTTAGTCACATAGGTAATGTGGTGGAAGCCAAAGGGTCTGCTTAACAAGACTGTCCCCTCGAAGGGTGACTCGGAAGTGAATAAATGTAAACAGGCTAAAGAGGAACCCGAGCAGTAGATATAGTTGAACTGTAAATGTCCACATATGGGGAAAGGTTCAACAAGCTGATGAGCAAATATGTTGTTGGATTCTGCAGTGGTAGAGAGGAGACTCTTTGAAGAGGGAGGGAGGAAAATGGAGTTGGACAGTAATACGATGCAGCAACAAAATGCCAATGCAGTCTGGAAGTGACAATAATTGAAAGTGAAATCTTAGTCATAACAATGAAGAGGAGATAGAAAATGACCGGTTGTTAACTAGATCAAAAACATCAAAACAATTGTGCACGGGGAAAGTAACGCTCTGCATGAGACTAGATGGTAAATAAGTGATTAGAAGCGAGTGGTTCGACGGGGGGACAGTCAATATGGATTTTGAAACCTCCTGTAACAATAATTCCATTAAAGGGATGACCAACGGTAGAAAAGAGGACCAGATAATTATGGTAAAGGGATTAAGAGACTGGAGGACAAAGAAGGGAAGGGAAGTGGATAAGTGCAGAAGGGAGGAAAGCGAGGATGCGAAGGGCAATAAGAAGAAACTAGCTGAGAGGTGGAGGTAAGGAAGCGTGAGAAAAGGAGGCGGGATTCCAAGGAATGGACTTGAATCAGGAATGGCAACATGAGTTGTGCCTGCCACAATGATTGACGTGGAGATGCCAAGAGAATGATGATTAGAGGAGTCTATGGGGCAGATGCTCCGCTCTCCTGCCCTTGTGCAATGACTCAAACCTAAAAACGTAAACGTGAGACCAATGCTCCATCTATCCTGTCTTCTGATAGCAGCCAGTGGCAGATGCTTTAGTGGGAATGAACAGAACAGGGCAATTATCCAGTGATCCATCCCCTGCCGTCCACTCCCAGCTTCTGGCAGTCAGAGGTTTAGGGACACCAAGAGCATAGAGTTGCCTCCCTGACTGCGTTGGCTAATAGCTATCGATGGACCTATCCTCCATGAACGTATCTAGTTCTGTACCAAATCAGAATGATTGTAGCACCATGGTGTTGAATGGAGTCGCTGCAGGGTGTGTGAGCAGATGTAAGTTTCTACACTGGTATACTGTATGGGTGTGTAAAGATTTATTTCACAATGTGTGTGTAATTGTGTGCATACGTCTGGCAGAAACAATGGACTTGTTCCTTCACTAAGTGCAGGCTGGGTCTTATTTAATTTTCCAACCTTTGGTGCCTCTCCTCTGAGCTCCCACCTTTCTCTCTTCTGTTCACAGCTGTCCTCTGCCTTGTTGTTTGATGCCGTTTATGCTGTAGTGACAGCGGTGCAGGAGCTAAACCGGAGCCAGGAGATTGGTGTGAAACCTCTGTCCTGTGGATCCGCACAGATCTGGCAACATGGCACCAGCTTGATGAACTACCTGAGAATGGTGAGAAGTGACTGAAGTTTGTTGATTTATCTGTATCCACCCCATAGCTACCAGAAGCAAAAGACATGTGCATGTGAATGTGTGTGAGATGATGCCCCTGCAGTCAAAGCGCAGGATACCAACCTGTTTGAAGGTAGCGCTGGGAACAAAGGAGACAGCCAGGAGATAAATGTTTGTAGCCGGCCTAGGAACTACATGAAATTCACCAACTTTCAGGCTTTGTAGTAAACACACAGCTCAGCAGACCTTTTAAAGTAAGCCGGGGCAAGCTTTGTGAATGTTCCCTGGGTCCAGTTTCAAGTGAACTTCAGCTAACTTATGGTCCTACCTTGCAACCAGGAGAAGCTCAGATATCATAGATGAGATTCTCCCACGGGGGTGGATGAGTTGGACTTGTTTGAATTTAGGGTGTTGTGAACTCCTATGGATCAAAAGTAACTACAGGTCAAAACAGAACCCCAGGTCTGAACCCTTCAGATTCCTCGAGAGTTTCAATTTCAATGGTGAAGTGAACTTGACTCGGTTTTTGGTTCCAGTTTGTATCCAGTTTGAACATTTGTTCTGGTTCTGCTTTGGATGCAACTAAAATCTCACGAGAGCAGCTATTCTCATGAGATTTCATCCCAAAATGGTAGAAGACTCACTGATGTAGCTTTGTTCTCAACATCTAACCACTCCCAATCCACCACACACTCCTTAACCTGCTCCTGATTTAAACATCACCTCATTGCCCCACCCCTAATCACATGTTCACAAACTCCCGCCACCAGGGCCTGCGACGGGGGTACTACGGGTACAGCTGTACCGGGCCCCCCGACTTTAGGGGGGCCCCGGTACACAGCTGTACCCGTTGTCGTCCCCCCTTGTCACCGGACCTGGAGAGCGGGGAAGGGGCGGGGAGGCGGTGCGGCTCTCCCCTGGACAAGTGAGCCTGGCCCCAGCAGGAGCTGTGAGAGCGGCCGGCGGCAGCAGCGCTGTCCCGGGGGGGTGCGGGGGGGGAGAAAGGGCGGCTCACGCAGCTCTCGCTGCCCGGGGGAGGGAGGGGAGCGCCGGCTGGGCTGGGCTGGGGGGGGCCCCAGCCGCTGTCGGCTGGGCTGGGGGGGGGGCCCGGCTGGGCTGGGGGGGCCCCCATCTGCTGTCGGCTGGGCTAGGGGGGCCCGGCTGGGCTGGGGGCCCCCCAAACTATCAAAGTAGGGGGCCCCCAAATTTCTGTCGCCAGCCCTGCCCGCCACCCCAAAATGATAGAGCTTCTCCCGGATCTTGTATCATAAACTTGTATTCATTGCTGACAAGGTTCTTGAGCAGCCCGAAGCAGCATTTAAATCCGCTGTGTGCAGTTTGACTCTCGTCCTCATGGGACTCTTTGCAATGTGACCCCCTGTTAACACAAGCTTTGTGCAGTGCAATCGCATGGCACAGTTTGCCACAGGATCCCCAGCCGCCTCTTTCAATGTGACACGGTTAAATACTACCTCTGCAACTGAGCAATGTGCAGCCCTGGGGCCATGGAAATGGAATGAGGTTGCAGGAGAGGGCAGGTTGGGGCGTGGCTAGACAGGTAATGAACAGAACCTTCATGAGAAATGGAATTCTGGAAGCCTTGCAACTTACAAGTCTTTGTTTTGTTTGGGGATGTTTTTCCCTCTTCCCTGTCTCATTTCTACTCCAGGCAGATTCTGAAACCAATTAGAATTATGCCATGGAAATACTATTTATACTCCATCCCAATGGAGAGATGTCAGAGCTCCGTGGCTCTGTCCTAGCTAACTGGGTAAACAGCAGCCGCACGCAGGCTCTGCTCAAGACTATAAAGGGGAACACTCTCAATTTGGTGCTGTAACTCACTCTCTCTTGGACAGGTAGAATTGGAAGGTCTCACCGGCCACATCGAATTCAACAGCAAAGGTCAACGGTCGAACTATGCCCTGAAAATCCTGCAGTACACACGTAATGGCTTCAGACAGGTAAGATTGGCCCTGCAGGCCTCTTCCTAGGGTCTGAACTTGCCAAGTGCTGAGTGCCTCCTGGGAGGTGCTGAGTGCCGTCCCCACCTCCACTCCCCCTAAAATCAATGGGAGTGGAGAGTACTCCTGGCCGTGTAGTACCTGCCCCTTAGCAAGGAACAACCACAGTGTTGTTTTTAGCTGCAGCTCTGTCATTGTTCATGGCTTGCAAGAAAGTTTACAGTGAAACCCTGTGTTCCCCTTTGTTAAGAGATTCCCCCCCCCCCCCATCTCCACAGGCATCTCCATGCATTTTAAATTGCCGCCTTCAGGGACCCTCTCTCCAGCATAAGTAGCAACACCCCAGCATCAGCCTCAGTGTGACAGCAGCCCTCTCTCATAGAGGGTAAGATTCTGTGCCTACAAAACATGTTCTGTATATATACACACACAGCCCATGTCTACACACAAACTTGCACTGGTTTAAACTGGTGCAAACTGCTTTGTGGACACACTTATTTCAGATTAATATTCCTATCTGAGCAGCTCACTGGGAAGTTACAGATCAGCCCAGTGGAAAGAACCCTGGTCTCAGAGACCACTCCTTGTCCAGGTGTTTGCCAGCTGGAAGTGCCTCATCACAGAACAAAAGCAGGGACATCATACCCATATCTCCCTGGGACCGGGCCTTGGGAGAGATCTTATGTCGCTGCAGCAGTTACTCTTTGCCTTGGCTGAAATGTTGCCTGCCAATTTCTACCTCTGGCATGTGATAGCTCTGCTTTGACACTGCCTTCAGCTCCCTCTGAGTGATCAGGGAAATGGGACGTCACTTCCCACTCAGAGAGATCTCTTACAGCATCAGTGTTCTTTATAGCTATTTCCCTAGTCCCACTTGTTATGAACAAAAGTGACAGATCCAAACCCCTCCACGCTAACGAGAGTAGCCATTAGGTGGGAGCCGGGGAGAGAAACGGCTTTAAAAAGCAACATGATTGCTATGTTTTTTAATACATTTTAAATGTGAGGGAGAGTTTTGCCATAAATATGCAGATCCTTCTGAATCTGTGTTTTGCTGCGAGCTCTGCAGTGCAGTTTTGATGGCATGGAAATCCCTGCTAGTCTTACAGCTGTGTTCCAGCTACTGGAGAACGACTGACACGATAAAGATTTTGCCATCAGTCGGCAATCGTGTTTTAGGTTTGGAATGGTGATGTAGCTGTCTTGGTCGCAGGATATTAGAGAGCTCTGTGGAGCTCAAAAACTGGTTTTTGTCGCCAATAGAAGTGGGTCCCATAAAAGAGATCCCCTCACCCACCTTGTCTCTCTTAGGATTTGGAGGCATACTTATTTGCCATGATGCAAAAAAACCTAAAACATTCTATTTGTTGAACAAACCTGGTAAATGGTCCGGTCAGGTTTTCACACACCCCAATACAATATCAAGGTGTAAAGAGCAGTTCTGCCTGGAGAGCAGTGACTGGATAAGAGGCACCCTGGGGTCCCCTGTTTGTGTATCAATGATGCCAGATCAAGCTTACTTGGTTTACAAGTATCAAAATGCTTTGCCTTGCTTTTCCCTAATGGCTAGTCCTGCAACCTTCCCCCTGGAAGTTATTCTGCACAATGCTGGTTTGTATTCCAGTGGCTGGGCCTCTACCTCTGAGCGGGAGGAGGCAGCCCCAACCTGCACCTCTTACCTGGGGGTCAGGCCAATGCCCAGAAGGCATATTAAGGTTAAGCAGGGCCCAGGTCCATCCAAGTTACATGCCCTCCAAGCAGGCTCTTATACTCTGCCTGCCCCCATGCTCAGGCTCTCCCTTTCAGGCCCCCAAAACATGTCTTCCTCCCACTCCTCCCAGACGCAACATCCCAGCACACCAGCCTCACCAATTCACCTGGACGCCCTTCAGCCATGGAGCCCAGTCCGTGCCCAGCTGCGTACCTCTCACCCAAGTTGGAGGTGCTGGTCCAGGTTTCTATAATCCAGTGCTGGATCCTGCAAGGTGCTGAGTACGCCTTCAGTTCTCAGTGTTTTCAAGTAGGAATCAAGGGCCCTCAAATGCCAGCAGTAGCTTTAGGGCTTTGAGATTAGAATAGCTCTAGTGGGCTGCTAATTATTCTCCAATTTTCCTCTTCTCAGCCAACCATGGGAGAAATTCCCACATTATTATTATATTGAGTAAATAAATGAATAGTTAGAAATCGCTTAACTAAACCCACCACTCAGGAACAAACACTTTGTGTCCTGGAGACAAACTGCTCCCAAGGGTCAAATTAGCTGAACTCTGTCTAGTGCTGTTTGAAGCATCCTTGTTGTCTTTTTAACAGGCTCATGCTCTCTGCCCATGTCTGTCTCTTTCAGCCACAGGGGCTTCCAGCTCATCAGCTTTGAGAGAAAATTCACCAGAAGTTGAAGCTGATCCAGATTTCAGCTAGCAAACAAATTAGAGACTCTCAGATTTTCAAACTCCTCCTTGCTTTTGGGCAGGAGAGCCAGGGCTTTAAGTATTTAACTTTTAATATATTTATGTGATGCACTGAATGCATTTCCGTATTTAGTTTAACTTGTGGAAATATTTCCCCAACCGTATGAGAGTCCTCTGTTCGCAAGATGCCTAATAAGGCACAAGCTCATTAGTGTGTGTCTGGGATCTGGAGATCTGATAGGGGCTGATTTTGTAGATTTCTTTTTGCTTTCTCTCCCCTTTCTCCTCTTTAAAAAGCATTGTAGCATCTCTCTGGGGTTTGGATTAATCCCTGGGGACTGGGATTTGGCACTTTAAAAGCAGGGAAGACGGGGTATGTGTAATTTATAGGTGACCCCCTAGGAGGGTAATTAATGGCAAGACTGGGATTAGAACCCACCAATCTTCAGAGCCTCACCTCCAGGAGACACCACATTCCCTCCTTGTGTGGGTGTGTCCAATTATCCACTTATGTGCAAAAAAGGCTTCCATGCCTTCACATAGAGTGGTGGGGATGGCAGGAGGGTGCCTAATTGGTATGCAGATGAGATGCAGATGAGCCGACAGATCAGAGACCCTCTGCAATTACCACCACTTCAACCCATCAAGCCCTTTTAGCATATAAATGGCTAAGCAGCTGCCTCAGGACCTCCACCCCCCACCCCAGCCTCTGGTGTGGGTTCTGGGCCTGATCCTGCAAAGGAATGAGTGCCCTTGTCTCCCATGGACTTCCTTATGATCTGATGGTACTCAGCACCTCATGGGAGGCTTTTAGCAAAAGATTAGGTCCTCAGTGGACAACTCCTGGAGGTTACTGCCCCAGCTAAGGAACGGGTGGCCCTGGGAATGAGATGGCCATGGGGGTTGTCACCCTGGCTGGGGGAAGGGAATGTTGCCCTGACTGGGGAGTGAGCAGGGGTTGCCCCAAAGGGAAAGTAGGCAGGGGGGACTCTGGCTAGGAGATGGGCCGAGACGGCGCCAGGGATGGACACATGAACTGGGGAGTGGGCTGAGGGAGGGTCTCCCCATCTGAGACCCACAGGTTTGTCAGGTGTATCCGTTAGTCATGCAGCTTTAATAGGTGACCCTCCCTGTGTTATCTCCAGCCCCTCTGAGCATGCTAGACATTCGGTGGCTGTGAGCACATTGTCCTGCAAACAGGGGTCTTCCAGCAGCAGGCCTGGCAGATTTGTGCAGACACCTCCACGTTTCTGTTCTGCAAGAGATTATAATCCCCCCTCCCCCTCTATGGGTTGATAAATTCCTAATTATGTTTCCTGCGGGAACGCTCTCCTCTCCTCCCTGTTAGCATGACAAGGATCTTCAAATGCAAACTCTCTTTCTGGAACATGAGCAGTGTGTGTTGGGATGTGTGTGTGATGAATGAGCTCAGCGGGACGCTGCTTGCTAATCAGAGCTGGGAAGAAATCCACTTTCATTGCGCTGGAGGTGCCTAGCTGTTTCAAGGTATCCATATTCAGGGCCATCTTTACCCTGGTCCCTAGTTGCAGGGGTGAAGATATGGGGAGGGGAGGTTTGTTGCCTCAGGAGATTATCTCACCGTGTCATCTCTCCCTGGCATCACCTGCTGCTCAGGTCTGTGGGGCGCCGCGGAAAAGGCAAGTCATGAAAATCCTTCCTTTGAGTGGTGTTTTGTCACCTTGTGCTTTAAGGGGCTGGGAAGCTCAGGCTCGCTTGTGCCGATCCCTGTCAATCAGGGGAGTTTAAGGGATTGAAGGCGTGGGACCGGAATAGCGGGTGGCCATTTTCTATGGTGATGATAAATCTTTGTAGGTGTCACACATTCCGAAAACTCCTTTGTGGGACAGCTAAGCCACGAGACCTCGTCTGCCCAGGGAGGTTAGTGAGGGATGTGGTCAAGGCTGCTGTCTAGTTCTTTACAGGTTCAGCTGCCCTGTCTGGATACACATTATTTGTATCACAATAATGCCTTGAGGCCCTCACAGAGGTCAGGGCCTGGGTCTGGTGAGTCCTGTACATACACCTGGTAACAGACAGTCCCTGCCCAAATGAGTTTACAATCTAAATAGACAAGACAGACAAAGGAAGGGCAATTATCCCCATATTACAGAGGGGGAAAGTAGATTAAGTGACTTGCCCCAGGCCACACAGGGACTCTCACTACTGTGCTAAAAATAGCTAGGTAGAGGCTGCAACTCAGGGTGGAGCTTGGGCTTTGAAGCCTAGGGCACGGGGTGGGCCTCAGCGCCGAGCCCCAGTCTGAGAAGCAGCGTCAAAGCCCTTTCGAAACAGACATTTTTAGCATGGGAGAGTGAGTCCCACCTGCCTGAGTCTGTCGACCCAGCTGGGAGGCTCACTGGACTGTGTATATATATCCCAAGAGTCTTCATCACACACGGCCGTCTTACCCTATTCAGAACGGGGAATCTGATTGTTTTCTGAGGTGTATTGAGAAGAGATGGTGGTGGTGGTTCTTTATTTATATAGAGAACCATATATATGTGTATAGATAAATGTTTAAAATTACTTTGGTATCTGCGTTTGAGAGAGAAAAGATCTGAGAATCCTAGTAATCTTCCAGTACATTAAACTTCAGAAACACTGAGCCTTGTGGGGAGTCAATTAGTGCCATTACTGTACCATCAAGGGAGTCCGTACCAAGCACAGCACGGAGTGGGAATAACCTGGGCATATCGATGTATTTAGCCTTCGGAGCTATGCTACAAGAAGGGTCAAATCATCTGTCATGCCAGAGGAGGAGACAGTCAATTACAGTATGCCATCAGGGAAGGGAAGACTGACTACAGCAAGACTTGTTAAAATTAAAGATAATCTGTCACTAATCTCCAGTTATCAGATCTGACAAAATAATGCATTACTGAGGATTGATCACTATCTTAGAGAGGCAAGAGGGGAGGGAATGTTGTCTAGTCGTTATAGCAGGTGACTGGGGCCTTTTGATAAAGTCCAGTGTAGCTAAAATCAGTCCTGTTACACCAGTGAAGCCTGAGTTTAAAGGCTTGATCCTGCATCTCTAGAAGTGAATGACAAAACTCCCATGGACTTTAATGCAGTGTCTGCCCCAGGCTGATTACTGCATTCAGCCAAGGCTCAGTGAAAGCCATTTCAGTGCATCTATATTAGGGGGTTGCCCAAAGGAGTCTAGATTAATTTTGAGTTAAACTGTGGCTGATTTTCTAATGGAGGTCAAGGCCTAGATTGGGGTGGGCAAACGTTTTGGCCCCAGGGACACATCTGGGAATAGAAATTGTATGTCAGGCCATGGGTGCTCAGGAAATTGGGGTTGGAGTGTGGAAGGGGGTGCGAGCTCTGGGGTGGGGCTAGGGATGAGGAGTTTGGGGTGCAGGAGAGTGATCTGGGCTGGGATCAAGGGATTTTGAGGGCGGGAGGGGGATCAGAGTCAGGGCAGGAGGTTGGGGCGTGGATGGACCCTCAGGGGTGCAGGCTCCAGGGGGCACTTACCTCAAGAAGCTCCTGGGGAAGTAGCATGTCCCTTCTCCGGCTCCTCCAAGGAGGTGTGGTCCAGGCAGTTCCTGGCCAATGGGAGCTGCAGGGGCGGTGCTTGGGACAGGGGCAGTGCGCAGAGCAGAGCTCCCTGGTTTCCCCTTCACGTAGGAGCTGGAGGGGGGCCATGCCGCTGCTTCCAGGAGCCAGGTGGGGGCTACCTGGGGCTAAAACCAGTGCCTTGTCTCCGCTGGGATTTTATAGCTCAGGTGCATAGTTATCTTGTGTTAAAAACACACCAGTGAAAACAAAGCTTTAGTCCTGGTGCATCAAATAGCAATCGGCACCCCATCCCCTTACAACGTACCTCTCCGAATCAGGCGCCTGGCTGTGGTCACAGTATAGATGCCTGGATCAATCATTAGCAATTTGAACCTGGGTGGTTCTTAGCGCTGTGGCACAGATGGCGTGTGCCAAGGCTGCCTACCAGCAGAATAATCTCTCTGCCATAATGTTGGTGGGGTGCACTGTAACGGTAATGGAGCGTTAATAAATATCTTTCACAGGGCTGGCCTGATCGTTTGCAGTCACAGGAGCCATATGGCGGGCACGTATGGTAATTTGCACGGTAAATTTCATTATTCTGCTCTTTACTTCTACAGATTGGCCACTGGCACGTTTCTGAAGGACTTACCATGGACAACAGAATCTTCTCCTCCAACATATCGGATAGTCTCTTCAACACCACTCTGATTGTCACTACCATCCTGGTAAGTGAGGGGTCACCGACAGCTCCCGTTAGCTCTTCTCCAGCCCGGCGTCTAGGGATGTCATTCTCAATCAGCCAGGATATTATTCCCTCTTCCACCCCTCCTTTGCCCCCTGCATTGAGCACTGCACACTGATTTCATAAAGAACAGACGATCAAATCTCTAATTACAGCACTGAGGACAATTTATGACGGTGTAATTAAACTCAAGTTGATGTTTCATATGGAAATGATATTTGATGAGTTCAGACACAGCTGGGGAGAGGGCTGTGATGGGGATAAGTTGCAATTTTAAAATCATCTCCGAGTGATGTTCTTGTTCCGGATACAGCTGTTCGGTGGGGTGGGAGAGTTGTCCCTTCTCTCCATAAAAATTACTTTAAATGATTAAGATAATTGTAATAGACTGGGACTATGAGGGGGCACCACCACCCTCACCTCACCAAGTCCTTGTGCTGCCTGCTCTCCATCTTGCTCAGAGTCCACTACCCCACTGAGGTTTTACCAGTGCCCCTGGTGCTAACAGATACACACCCATGAAATACGCTGGGAGCCAGTTCTGTGGGTCCAGATGAGCTCTGCTTGAATCAAGACCCAAACTGCAGCAGAGATGGACTTATATTATGTTTCCCTCCCTAAGTCTCCAGCCACCAAGCCTGCGACTATAGAAGCCAGTTTGACACACACTTACCCCATCACCATAGGGCTGCTCTAAATTATTTCCAGCTAGTTCAAGATGGCTGGACTTCTGGCCCCGGCCTAGAATCCCCTTTCCACCTTGATAGAACAAACAGGTCCAGAGAATTCCACCGACACAGGAAGGATCCGGAGAAAGTGGAACAGAACTGCCTACACTATCTTTACACCACCCAAGGATTTTCCTGGGCAAGTAGAATCCATGACTAGTGCTTTGAAGCCAGCTTCCATTCCCCTCTTGCACTCCGATCCTTCGAGGAGGTCAAAGGGACAGAGCAGGACTGGCCAGTATCTTTTGCCCGAGCCCCTGCCTTCCATGGCACTCCCCAGGGAGCCCCCTTCATCAGCCCCATTAATGCAGTGCTGTTGTGATCCCATGGCTAAGATGGGAATGACAGCTGACCAGTTTCGATGCAGGAAAACCCTTATTTAATGCTGAAGGGGAACCACCAGGCACTGGAGGGGAACGACCGCTATGAAGGCTTCTGCGTGGACATGTTGAAGGAGCTGGCGGAGATCCTGCACTTCAACTACAAGATCCACCTGGTTGGTGACGGGGTGTATGGCGTGCCTGAGGCAAACGGCACCTGGACTGGCATGGTGGGAGAGCTCATTGCTCGGGTGAGTGAGACAGCATTTGTGTTAAGCCTTTATAACAGTTAAATAACTCAACAGCAAAGGGCTTCATTACTTACAAGGGATCATAAGATGATGATGATGATGATTGTGGTTTCATTCAGTAAATGAGAATTTGACCTGAAGTTCTGCATTAAAAGGTTTTTTTTAAAATAATTGTAAATGCATTTTAACTCAGTGTGACAGTGTTCCTAGTGGTTAGAGCAGGAACTAGCCTCCTGGATCCTTGCCTTCGCTGCCTTAAGGAATGTGATTTAGCGGTTGGAGTAGGGGCCTGGGCCTTTCTTCGGGACCCTGAGGCTTAAATAAATATGGTTTGGAAAATGCTTTGAGGTCCTCGGTAAAACCAGGCACATAAGAGCAAATGATTGAGTGGTATTATCGAAACCTGTATTTGTTTGCTCGCTGGCTTGGTGGTATAGGGACTTGTGAGAACTGGATGCAGAACTCAGCTGGTGGAAATCACCATCGCTCCATTAAAATCAGTCTAAGACAGTTACCTGGCCCCAGTCACTGTAGTAGTTTAGTGCTTCACAATCCTTAGGGTTTGTCCACATGAACATTCAGTTTGCAGCAAGCTGGCTTCGCTAGCGCTCTTTACTCTACTCCTGTTTCAAAATGGCAGAGGGCAAAGCCCACTAACCAAGCTGTTAGCATGCATCAGCAGGGTGCATGCGGGCAGTTAGTGTGTAGCAGGCTGGATTCACGCCCCAGCTTCCTGCAAATGAAATGGTCTTGTAGACAAGGGAAGTACCATTATCCCGAGGCACAGAGTTTAAACGATTTGCCCAGGAAGTCTGTGGCAGAGCAGTTCTTTCAAGCTAGCATCCTAACTCCTAAATCATCCATCTTCCCCATGGAGCTATGGAAACTGACCCCAGCTGTGATTCTGGCCTCCTCTTTTTTTTTTCTTTCCTGTCCAATTGTTTGCAGATCCTTTGGGCTGTTGGCATAGATTTTATCCATCTCTAGCTATATATCAAACAGCGCTGCAACATTTCTTTTGGAAGGTGAGGAAGAGAGCACACAAAGAAGTGTGTGATCTCTGTAAACAAAGGGAAGAAAGAAACACGCTTGTGACATTTTTGGCCTACTAACCTTGACAGTGCCTCTCTATTAAATGCTAACTGCTGATTTTGGGGGACATAGGTGTTTGAACCACCTCCGCACAGAAACAAAGTATTTATAACTCATTTAACTCTAGTTCAGGAGGGTTTTTGGTCCTGTGCCAAGAGGACAGAGCAGGAGAAAACACAATAAAGAGAAATGCGTGCTAGGTCTTGTTCTTTTGATGCCAGAGGCCATAGGAATCTTTCAGTTGCCTTTAGTGGGCTTTGGTTCGGACCCTGTCTCTCTCCCAACCCTACCAGCCAGTGCAGGAGTACTCCCTACAGTATCACGTCAAGTGTTTTTCTCCAGACCAGCTTCAAATGTCTCTTCCTTTGATAGATTCCGCAGCCAGCTAGAGCTCATACGTGAGGAAGGTTTATTTTTTCCCTGACGTTAAGCACAAAAGTAACGTCCTTCTTAGTTCCATCTTGTTGTTTCCACTCAATCTACCCTCAATACCACTGGCAATGGAAATGGGAGGGAGGTCGTACACAGGATACTTTCTCTGGATTTATTCAGCACACGGGCTCTCGTACTGAACTGCATATGTGCCGCTCAGGTGTTTGTGGGACACCCAGCATAACAGGAGAGTGGTCCATGACTGGGGCTCTGAAGCACCACTAGGATGGGAATGGTGTGACCCCAGTCCGGACAGCATGATCTCGCATGCACAGCATATATGAGATCATGCCCCCTGGAGAAAGCCATTTTGACGAGCCATGTCTTCATCTGCACCATGCTTACAAGCAGGCACGGGAGGTTCCCTGTGTTTTTCAAAATGGCGTCCCCTGTGTAAAACCACGTCCAGTTGTATCTCAGTAGCAAACAGGGGACAAACTATTTTAAAACAGGACTGTCCAGTTTAAAACCAGACAAATGGCCTGTCTAGGCACGACCGCTATAGAAATAACAATAATAATTCACGAGAGACTGAATAATAATTCACTTGGCAGAACTCCCAGTCTAGACACCACTGTACCTGCACCGTTGCACGTCTCTAACCAGACACAAATGTTCTTACCCTTTTAAGGCCGGGGAGCCCCATTATGATTATCCAGTGCAAGGGGGCAACAGTGGTCCTAGTGGCTAGCAACTGGACTGAGACTCAGGAATCCTGGATTGTATTCCTGGCTCTGTCACTGGCCTGCTGGGTGACCTGGGGTTAATCCCCTCGGCTCTCATTGCCTCAGTTTCCCCATGTGTAAAATGAGGATAATGCTATTGACCTCCTGTGTAAAGTGGTTTGAGATCTATAGATGAACAGTGCTACATAAGAGCTAGGTATTATTTATTATGTACTCTGAACTCCTGTATACCCAGTGTCTGCCAGGAGCTTACTGGGGTGAGCTGCACTGAACAGATCACACTGTTCCAGTGTAAATCAGGCCTACACTAGGGGTATGGTTAGACTGGGGCTTTTTTAGCACTAAAACCCTTCTTTAGCGCTACAATTGCACTGCCAGAACACACTTACAAGACACATTTTGTGCTTTTACTGACATTTTAAAGCACTTCTGGTAAACCTCAAAACGAGAGGAATAAAGCTTTTAGCGCTGCCGTTTTAGCGCAAGGGTTGCAATGTGCACACCCCTTGCATTATAGTGAGCCTCCAGCCTCCAGCATCCTGGCCCAGAATCCCCAATGCATCCTCTCTGGCCAGCATTTAAAACTCTTCTATCACCTCCTCAGGTGACCCCACGTCATACCCTCCTCCACTGCGGGCGGGCTGCCGGACCCTGCCGCTGCGGGCGGCAGGGCAGTTAGATCCCCGCCGCTGCGGGCAGCAGGGCTGTTAGATCCCCGCCGCTGCGGGCGGGCTGCCGGACCCTGCCGCTGCGGGCAGCAGGGCTGTCAGATGCCCTGCCACTGCGGGCGGCAGGGCTGTGGTGGACGGGCTGACTTTTAGCCGGATGCAGAATGGCCGCAATAAAAGCCCCCTTCCCCACAAAGCACTGTGCCAGATTTCAGAAGAGGTGCTCTGTGGGATACCTGTCCTATCGCGGTACTCTCAGTACCGCCAGAAGCGTGGATAGTCTGTTCACTCTTTGGCGCTAGAGGGCTTCAATATGAACACCCTCTAGCGCAAGACCTGTAGCGCTAAATAGGGAAGCGCTATAAAAAACAGCGCTACACCCTGTAGTCTAATCATATCCTAGAGGTTTGTACTGCTGCAGCTAAGCAGTGGCTGCAATGCCAGTATAGGCAAGGCCTAAGTCAAAGCCACTGAACTCTGTTGCTCTTTCACTTCCTATTCGAAAGGTATGAAGTATTCTCATCCAGCTCAGAGCAATTTAGGAAGACCAGCTCAGCCCAACTGAAATTCAGTTCACAGCAGCAATAGGGTTTGTGCCTCATTAGTATTTAGGACAGAATCTGAGCTCTGGTTTCTCACTGAATTGGACGTAGTCATTTCTGGGCCCTCACACACACGTCTGTGTGGGGTTTTCTTTTCTTCTCTCTTTTAAATAAAACATGCGCGTTTGCATAGTGAATAAAACTGCAAAAGTACCGCAGCTTCAAAGGGCCTGATTTGCAGACCACCCTTTAGTTTTACAGGCAGTTTTGCATCTGCAGGTTTTGTTGTTGGATTTTTTGTACCCACAAACTTAAGCGCCGATCCCACAGGTGCTTTGCACGTACTTAGCGCTCGGCACTTGAGTGGCCCCATAGACCTCGGTGGGACTACTCTTGGCTGTAGAGTTAAGCATGTGGCTAAGTGTTTGCAGGATCTGAGCCTTTAGTGGCCATCACCACAAATCAGGCTCTGTGATGCCAAAGAGGTAAGATTTCAGAACTTGATTTTTCTTGGTTGATCTGGCAGGACTAGATGGGGGTGAAGCTTCCCCCACCCCAGAAACAACACGGGGTAAGATCATCAGTCGAGCCCCTTCTTGGGCCCAGTATGCTGGATACGAGGGCTAAGGTGGCATAAAGGAACTTTAAATAATCCATATCTGGCCAGGGGAAGATTTCCGCAGCATAATCCCTGTGGATGACAGAGGAGAGGCTGCCCTCTGAGGATCCCCTCAAAAGCCCTGGCAGAATTGAAGCTCTGGGCAGGAGCCCTGTGGAGATTCCAGGCAGAACTGTGGCCCCCAGGGCAGCCCCGGGAGGCTGCCAGAACAGGTCCCCAGAACTGTCAAAATTATTCCAGGGGCCTCTCCAGCTCTCAGAGCAGCCCAGAATCAGGGCACAAAGGTTTTTAAAGCCACCGTAACCTCTCCTAGGATCTCACCCCTTGACTGTGAGTTCTGTGCTGTTCAGTGAGGCATTTTCTATAGTAGTTCAGACCTCTTGTCCTTCAGCTATGTTACCATACCTACAACAGTGACCAATACCTGATGGTGCAGAGGAAGGCAAAGTACCTAATTGCTTAAGCAGTGACCTACAATGGCTAGAGAGTGAGTCCTTCCTGACCCCTGCAGGAGGTCCATTAATGGCCAGAAGCATGAGATTTGGTTACCATGTCTGAGGCTTTGTAACTAGAAAGGTCAGAAAATTATCTATCCCTATTTTAATATCCTACTACAGTATTTGACTTGATGACCCTCCAGCCCCTGGAGCACTGAATCACCACAGAGTGACTATATGCTGAAAGGAAAAACTATTTCATAGTATTGCTTCTAATTTAGCCAGCCATTGATTAAATCTTTAGTGCTGGTAATTCTATTATGGCTAATTCTGCAAGGCCCTCAGATCTGACTGAAAAGGATGCTATAGAAATACAAGTTTGTTATTGACCCAAATAGACAAGTACATATCTATCGACCTGCATGCAAAACTAATTAAGAGCTGAGGAACACGCAGACAGGATGACTCAGGAGATTAGTGAAAGGGCCGTCGTCTTTCAGATGTAGGTCAGCAGTTTGGATCCAGCTCAGGCCAATGGTCACATGCAATTGTTACCATCTGATGGTGGTTTGACAGAGGTGAAATGAATTTGGGAGGAATCCACCCAGTTCCTAATAAAAGTATCCATATTTCCCAGAAACCACCTCGCTAATAGGTGCCTTTGTGAATCCAGGGCCATGAAGACTGGCCTCCTTTCTCGTCCTTCTAGGTGGGCTCAGGAATGAGGCACAGTAGCAAGACCGCGTCATTCCTGCCTCTGCTATTCCTGCCCTGTGGCTGGATTGAAGACTTCAATCTCCAGTTGTCAGGCTGACACCTTGTATGAGCACCGACTATCACAAGGAAACGGGAAAGAATAACACAGCTCGTGCATTGCTTAGTGTTCAGCGCCCCAGCCTGCAGGGATGGGCTGAGAGAATGTGTCTCATTTTTTTCCTTTTACAATACCATCTCTCTCTTTGAGTCCCTGATGAGGTTCTCATCCTTGAGCCGGAATGCATTCACTAGCCCGGTACAAGCCAATAACTGTATTTTCAAGGCAATGTGACAGCTTCCCCTTTATTCTCATACAACTGCATTGGCTGCTTTTTGGTAGTGAGCAGCTGGCTATGCTCGATGTCTCTTTGCAGTGCCTGTGCGTCATCTTGTGATGAGACTTCAGGGATTAACTCCCGTGCTGTGACAGCCCTGGGGAGCAAGGTTTGCTTTGAGGAATTCAGAAGCAACAGCTATCAAAGGCTTCCAATCCACCGGTCTCCCATCTCTCATTTTCATAAAGAATGAGGCTAAACTAAGGAACAAGTTGCTCACCATGCAACTTAATCAGCAGGAACGTAAGTTCCAGCGTCGCTACAAGTCACCCCTGTCGTCCTCATTGCTTATTTATTGTGTGTGTTGTGGTGGCTTGCAAAAAGCTCAAATTGGGGAGAAGTGCTGCACAGACCTGTAGCAGACAGTCCCTCCCCCAAAGCATTTACCGTCTAGGTTAACAACAAGAGGGAACGGGTGGCTGAAACAAACTGCTAGAGAGGGAGAACACGGAAACAACTGTATGAGTATGTTCCCTGGCGGACTAGCTGTGTACCCAGCATCACCTGCCAGCTGCAATAGGCACCATTTCAATCATCTCTCGGCCATGCCTAGTCATAGGTACAAGACCAACCCTGTGAGTGTTCCTAGGGTTAGCTGTGATAGACTGGGATAGTATCTTCCCATGGGGGTGTGCAGCACCCAGTACAATGGAGGCCTGCTCCTCGGGTGCTACCGCACTATCCTGGGGTGTCTCAATGGGCCACAAAAAAAGATAATGCATTCCAACAAGGCTGGAGCCTTATGTGGGAGCTGGAGGAAGAAGTGTCCACTTGGAGCAGCTGAGATAGGCCAGGGTGCGGAGACCGGCCAAGTGTTTTGTGAGGCATTACCCACTAGCAGATCAGGGCCCCCACTCACCTTTGCTCCATTACTGCTGAGAGGTTCAGGTTCAGTTATAGAAGGCGGCCGTGATTTGGTAGCGCTGCCTTTGTCCAAACTGGTTCTCCCATCCCTAGCATGGGGTGTAAAAATATTGCACACATGCAGCCACTCCTTCAAGTGCTGGGGTATCGTGCTCTATTCCCTCCCACCCTTAGGCAAACCAGAATGAAAATTCTCCCCTTTGATGGACTTGAGGGGTGCTGAACCATGGAGACTTCTGCCTGTAGATCATCTAGGTCTTTGGTTGGAATCAAGCCTGTTTCCATAGTGACTGAAGATAGTTGCCATGTGATGGCACTAATTGGCCCTTAGTTGGCAGTCTTAAGAACTGAATGAATCAAGAAGATTGAAGCACCGTTTTTTATCCCTTTTTGTCCGGGGCGAAGCACATGAGTGGGAACTGCAGGAGGAAGCTTGCCCTGACATTGATCATCCTGTCCCAGTTCTGTAGATAACATGACTAGAGTTTTCAGAAGCTCTTAGGGGATTTAGGAGCAGAGATCTCATTGGAAGTCCAGAACTCACGCTCCTAAAGCTTTGCTTTGGAAAATGCAACACTTGAAAGCCTGTCAACCTGGCGTGTGTCCCCAGGAGTGAAGTCACACAAAATCTTCTGCCCGAAACCGTTAAGTCTTCGGGGTTTTCACTGAGTTTTGTTCCATCAGCTTGGCAGGAAGCATGTGAGAAGTTGAAGGGAGGTAGGTTTGTGTCCAATGGTTAGGGCACGGGCTTACGGTGTGGGAGACCCCAGTACATTTCCCTTCTCCATCATGGACTTCCTGCATGACTTTTGACCTTGCACATCACTGTCTGTGCCTGAGTTCCCCATCTATAAAATTAGGATAATTATGCTCCCCTACCTCACAGGTGTGCTGTGAGGATCTAAAGGGCTTTGAGATCTGGTGATGGAAAAAAAATGCTCTATTAAAAACAGGCATTGCTTTTATTAAGGGCCAGGGCAGGGATCATCTCCCAGACCATCCTAAGTGCCATGGGGAACTTTTGCACAAGGTCCTTTCTTACCAAACTGTCGACTGATATCATGCGCCATCTATCACCTTCAGCGTCAGGACGAGCCACGTCTGCCTCTGCAGTGCGGGCGGGATCGGAGGAGAGAGCTGGATCCTCTGGATGGAAAATCCCAGCGTTTTACTTCTTAAATCTGTTTAATAGTGCAACAGCTCAGACTCCAGGCTCAGCTTCACCAGTTAATAATGTTCCCAGCTGCAGCTGGTTTCCGCATGTGTGTTCGAAACGCAGGCCGCATTAATGCTTAATGGCAGCTTTAGTTAAGGCAGGTCATACATTTCATTTCAAACACCAGTCCACCAGGGGATCCTCTCATCCAGCGAGTGTCTTGTTCTCATTTCAGCAGTCTTCTGCTCTGGAAGCAGCTGGCTGCGCTACAATAATGCACGTTGTCTTTTTTGGAGTTTGTTTCACATTTATAGCTGGAACACAGTGTAGACCATGGCAGCATGGGACGCACACATGGCACTTGGGTGGGGAGACTCCAGGCTTGAACTTGGGCAGAGCGCAAAAGCAGCAAGGAAGGAAGACGCACGTCTTCGCAAGAGGTAGCGGTATGAAATCAAAATAACTTCTGCCTCTGTTCAAGTGGGGAGTGGGTGTAGAGGGTTAACATTTGTGAAGCGCCCCTTGTTTCTAAGATACATTGACTTTATGAGGCAAGGGGGGAAAACCCCTGCCTGTCTTGGCCGTTTTGAGGCAAAAGGCACAAGCTCTAGCCAATTGATATTCAGGCACAGAATACGATTGGGTAAGGCTCACTAAAGTTGAATGTCGTTAGAATGTAGCCCTGTGTGATTGCCTAGTGAGTGTGAGAGAGAACCTCAGATACTGCACAATAAATAATAAAGAAATGAAGGCCCAGGTCCTCTGCATCGCGGAGTTTCCACTCTGTGCATCACAGAGAGGGATGGGTTTGCACTAGATCTTGTGTAGGCTAGAGCAATCTGAGGCTGCTCTAAGCTCTGCCAGCTGGAAAGGTTGTGAAAGGAAAGAATGCGAGCGGGGGATAACGGGAGTGCAGTAAACTCTGCCGGCATCCTCTGCTCACCTTTATGCCAGGACTGAGAGTGAATTTATGCTGTGAGATTGTGTGCAAAGGGGCCTATATTCAGAATAAAGGACCCTTGTGATTCCTTTATTTTTTTTTTTCTTCCTTCATCACTGATGCTGGATACTTTAAAAAGAATAGTTTCTCCTCTCTCCACAGGCTCAGGCCAACAGTCTCTTCAAATTTGTATAAGCCTTCTCAATGTACAGTAGGAAATAGGATTTACTGTGACACAGAGATGCGGTAACCTTGGAACAAAGTCTTCCAGGATTGTTGAGATTGCTTTGCTTCTTGCCAGGACAGTCTGACTTAGTTTCTCCTCCCTCAGGGATGCTGTGTCAGACATGTAGCCTCTCCTCATGTCTGACCATGATTATCTCTTCGGGGTACTACTTTCCTCACACACATGCTGAGCTATCCTCCCTCAACAGCTATCATACCAAAATTGTTCCTGACACATGGGCGGAATGATCTTACCATTAGGTGCTTCTGTTTAAAGCACCATGTCATTTATGCAGAGAGAAAGGTCATCATACTGGCTCAGTGGCTTCTGTATTCTTCCTTCTAAGCCTTCCCTTCCAACCTGTATCACTGCATCTTGGAAAAGTGTGTTCTTGTTTCTGTGCTCAGGCATCTGCACTGGGTTCTTTGGAGGTTCCATGCCCCAGAATCCTTTGCATTGACTGCAGCTGTGCTTTGGAAAGCGATGGTGTGGCAGCCAATACAGCTGATTGTAGATCACAACCACGTCTAAGGCCAAAGGTGCCCACGGCTGAGCTGAAACAGGGAAGATACCCCTCTGGCCTTGGGAAACATGGGGAAGAACCATTTGCACAGAAGCTCTGCAACCAGAGAAGGGATTAAGGAAATTGACCCGTTGATTGATGTGGGACAAGAGTATTCTTAGCGCTCTCCTGTTTGGTCTATCTGAGACTTCCCCGAATGAGAGAATTTCTTCGGTACCATGGCATGCGGATCAATCGATCCAATCTTTGTATTGTATTCTGGTGGTATTTATATAACACCAGTTAATGGAGTATCTAGACACCATGCCAAGTTATGATGATAGATACCTTTTAAAAATCCCTTAGGTGGACAGCTGGATAGGTAGAAATCCCTCCCAATCTGTAACTAATTTCAGCCTGAACTTCATAAGCATCATCTATAGCCACATACAGACAGCCACAAAATCTGGCGCTGGTTATTCCAATAAATTTTATGTGCCCAGAATGTGACATGAAATGTAATTAGTCCTGCCACATGTGCAGGGGACTGGGCTAGATGACCTCTCAAGGTCCTATGATTCTATGTCACCTTCACAACCCATGCACCCTGCTAAATCATGGGTAGATTTTTGCTACTCTCTTAGCCTTTTTTCCCCCTTTCTTCCTGTAGGTAATAAAGTAGGACTCCAATAAACCAACATTTTGTTTTTTCTCTTGCCGCTCCTCCTGTATTTTATAGCCCTTTAGACCAGAGACTTTGAATGGAGGAAGGTTTGTTTGTTTTTTTGCCCACTTCTGCCAGGAGATGATTAATCCAGTTATTCTTAAGAAAATCCTGCAACAGCAGCAGATTCAGGCAGCAAGCAGAGTGAAGCACACATGCAAATTTGCCATCTCACAGTGCATTTACAACTAGGGCACGGACGTGGATAAATAAGTCGCATATTTTATCAGGCCTTCAAGGCTTTATAGTGCATTGACTGCCTTGCAAACCTTGTGAAACTCAGGGATGCCAAACGCAAGCTGTTTCCCCCCCACACACACACACACCTGCATGACTGGGGCAGCTCCCTCTTGCCTGAGGAGGTTGTGAAGGCTAAGACTATAACAAGGTTTAAAAGAGAACAGGATAAATGTATGGAGGTTAAGTCCATTAATGACTATTAACCAGGATGGGTAAGGAATGGTGTTCATAGCCTCTGTTTGTCAGAGGGGGGTGATGGATGGCAGGAGAGAGATCACTTGATCATCACCAGTTAGGTTCACTCACTCCAGGGCACCTGGCATTGGCCACTGTCGGCAGACAGGATACTGGTCTGGATGGACCTTTGGTCTGACCCAGTATGGCCGTTCTTATGTTATTCTGCAAATAACAGAAACATATATGTGAGAGAACAGTGCAGACCGTATTTTTAAAAAAAGCAATTGAAGCCATTAAAGAGAGAGATAATAATAAAAATATATTTAAAATTAAAATCACTTATCAGCATTAGAAGATTATTAAATCTGGATGGATTCTTTTTAAATCTACTTTGCTTTACGCCATTGATGGCACTTAAGTGTATTACAACCTTGTGAGAATGTGTGTTGTGTTGCCCTTTACTGGTTGTCCCACATAAAGGATAGCAGCCTGCTCCTGCCACCGCCTAAAAGTTTCAAAACCTACAAGATCAATGCAAAGAAACTATTGGTTTTAATCTCATGATTTTTAAGCCAATCTCATATTTTGTTTTGTTTTTCGTGCCTGATTCATGATTTTTGAACTAATGGGGTTGGCAACGCAGCAGACTTTGTGGCTTGGGAGGCATCTCTAATGATCTTGTTTAAACTGTTAGCTCCCTCCTGTGGCACTCTGTAAGTAACAAGAATCCTGTTTGGAGAGGGGAGGACATGTCTTGTAGGGTCGGGCTCGTCTCCTCTTCAAACTATTACAACACTCAGTGCTTCTACAGCTGTTTTCATCCAAGGATCCCAAGGGTATGTGGTTAGCATGACGGGCCACAGACCAGCTAAGTGTCTACATCCTTATGGTGTCTGACCTCATGGTCGACCACAGGGGAGATGGAGCAATAACACTGAGCAAGACCTCAGAGCTCTAAATGTGAATGACCATCGAAGGGGAAAATATGACCACAGGCTGCAGTGGGGAATTGTGAGAACAGCCAAGGACATCCATGGTCTATAGAGCCAGGGAATAGAGTAGTACTGTGCAGATGGATAAATTGAGGCTAGCTAAGAGTCTTGGAACTCCCCCCCCCCTCACTTACTATGGTCAGGAGGAGGGAGAAGGCCTGGAAGGTGAGTGTCTCTGAGCCCTGATCTTGGGAAAGAGAGAATTGGTCTTTGTTCTGAGCTGGGCCTCAGGCTTGATGTGGCTGGCAGAGCACTGACTGCTCCTGGACAGTAACAGATTCTGCAGTCACACAGGGTGAAATTTACCCCATGCAGATTCCCTGCATAAGGCCGAGGCACCGCCTGAGTAGGACCTAGGCCTTACCCAGAATCCTGTGCTCATGGTGAAGTTACACCCAGGAGGGAAACGTCCTGGCCCATTGACGTCAATGGCAGAGACTTAATTGACTTCAACAGGGCCAGGATTTCTCCCATCGTGAATAGGTTGGTTTCTTTGGCCTTTGGGTTTGCCGTATTTGTGGGGACGAGTCCTTCGGGGCTGGTGATCCTTCTGCCAGGGGTGTGGTTTCTCTGCCTGCCACGGGTCCAGCCTTTGGGCAGGGTCTTGATCTTCTCTGCCTTCCTTCCTCTTTAGAAAGCCGATTTGGCGGTGGCTGGCCTGACCATCACGGCTGAACGGGAGAAGGTGATTGATTTCTCTAAACCTTTCATGACTCTGGGAATTAGCATTCTCTACCGAGTTCATATGGTAAGAGACTTATTTTATAACCGTGTATGTCATTACAGTTATTTGCATGCAAATGCACATAGTCATAGGGGAATAATGAATGACTCAAGACAAATATTTCATTTCTTATTTAAATGCACCCGCACCCTTCTCTCCCCTCCCCTCCACCCTGTTTCAGCTGCCTGGGTTCAATGTAGAGACGCTGCCATTCAGACTCCCAGTGCCAAATCCCACATGGAACTCTCCCTGGTTCCAGGGGGAGCGCAGCGCATGGAGGACTGCACAGTCTGCCCCCACCTGACTCAAAGGGTATGTCTACACTGCAATAACCACTCCCCCTCCGGCAACGAGACTTGGCACCTGGGTCGCCGACTTGGGCTGAGGCTGTGGGGCTAAAAATAGCAGAGTAGAGATTTGGAGCCTAGGCTCCAAAACCTACCACCCGGTGGGGTTTCGACGCCCGGGTTCCAATCTCAGCTTGAATATCTACCTGCGATTTTTGGCCCCTTGAGCTTGAGTCAGCTGCTCCAGCCCAGCTGCAGCCATGCTGCGGCTCGTTTATTGCCATGTAGATGTACCCGAAGAGGCTGATCCAAAGCCCATGAAGTCAGTGGAAAGGCTCCCATTTGGTTCTGCGGGCTCTGGAGTAGGTCTCCAATGCAGCAGGTGCACTACCATTACAAATGCCGCAGCGCCGTGCTACTTCCAGCATCATTTCTTGGTGTTTCTGAAGACAAGCAGGATTGGGCCGGGTTAGTATTTGGATGGGAGACCTCTAGAGTTTGGCTTATCTAAAGTATAAAGTGGTGCTAAGAACTCCAGGCCTGATGCTGTCACCTTTACTCCCTTATGGAGGAAGATTGCATTGTATTCTACTTCTCACCCACCAGGTGATTTCAGTGAATTACTCATAGCATAAGGCACAGCTCAATATGACTGAATCTGGCCCTCAGTAGAGGAATATCTAGGGTGTCAGAGGAGGCATTCATGATTCAGATGGCTCTATGTCTGTACTGATTCAATGACCCAAGGAAAAGTGCTGCCGGGTAGGGCTGTGTTTTGGATAAGATGCAAAATAACATTCCTTTATGTCATGCTTTTTCATCCTTAGATCTCAAAGCCCTTTAGAAACATGGGCAGATATTATTGCCATATGATAGCCGGGAAACTAAGGCACAGCCAAGTGAAATCACTTGTAGGACAGGCGGCAAGTCAGCAGAGGTACTAGGAACAGAACCCCATGGAACAGGGCTCCAACTTTTGCCAGTTAATACCTATGTGAGACACCTGAAGTCAGTAGAGCTTCCCAGGAGCAACCGAGGACAGACTGTGGCAGTGAGGTTGTTTATAAAAAGACACTGTAATATACCCAGTCGGTGTTTTGATATGTGCTTTGTATCGTTCCGTAGGCGATAAGAAATACAGTCTTGATTACCCATCAGCTGAACAACAACAACATAAAACAATTAAAGCCTCTTCTATCCCTCCCCTTGCCCTGTCTCAATACACAAAGCTGTTAAAGATGCAGCATCTGACACAAACATAAACAAACTTGCACATACATATCTGTGTGCTGGGTTGTCTCCTGCCAAGAACAAACAAGTAATTAAAATCTAGTTAAAATTCCATTTCCTCTGGTACGTGCAGAATGAAGGATCAATGAGTTAACTGATCAAACAGGATCAGACCCTTTCATGCTTTCCAAGATCAAATGTGTGTAAATATTCCTGCCTTGCAATGCATGCTTTCTGCAGCTCTCCCTCCCCCACCCAGCTTCCTCCATGTCCCAGACGTCTTTCTGAGAATTTCAACTTGCTTGGGTTCTGGTGGGAGTTTTTTCTTTTCTTTCTCTTTCTCCCACACCGTTTAAAGGGAGGGGAATTGAGTATTCAGCATGCTCTGCTTCTGACTTACTCTGTGACCTTGGGCAACTTCCCTCACCCCAAACACAAGCCTTACTTACGTGTCATGCAGGGAAGTGATGAGGATAGTAGTACAGGGCTTTGGGGAGGTAACACGCCCGCTAAGGGAGCAGCAATTAACTGTTGCTGCCCCTGAATCTAGACAAACATTTGCAACAGCTGAAGGTCTAAGAAGTGTTTTGCAAATATTGTTATGCCATGGGTCTGTTATTCAGGGCTAAATCCTCAGCTACCTCATCAAGCATCAGTGCATAGCATGGCCAGCACCATTACATAGGAATTGCCATGCTGAATCAGAGCAGTTGTCTGTCTCCAACAGCAAAGGGCAAGGCACCCACCACAAACACCACTCAATGGATCCTGAACCACTGAGGTTGCAGTAATTCCTGTGCCCCAGATGCCCGGGCGCAGTGGTGAGTGATCACTGGTGGATCTGTTTAGCAGCAGATTCCATCCGCATACCTCTTCCCCCACTCGCGATCTTTCCAAACTCTGCAGTGCAGGGAGAACCCCCAACGCCCAACCCCCAGAGATGGATTCCATAATTGCAGTTTCCCACTTTGCAGGAAAGTCGTGCATAAGAGCAGTGTGGCAATTAACAAATTAAACCAGTAAATATTTATTTAGCAGGGGAAGGCATGATAGCTAATCGTTGTGGTTTTCCTTTAAGGATTCAGTTTACAGATGAAGGAAGTTCCAGATCCCCATCTGCTCTTCTCCTTTCCCATTCCCCACACATGGAGAAGTGCAGCTGACGTATGTTAATCCACGGCTCCGATCAGAGGGTTCCTAACAAATTACTACAAATAAATTCCCTGCCGAGGAGTCGTCTCCATGTCTCAGTCCCCCCGCCCAGCTTAATGACATTGTATTTTATTTTCTGTTTAACTTCAGTTCCAAATCCTTCCCCCCCGCACCCATCCAACCACCGTGCTGTGTGTGTCTTTCCTATCACACATAAACAGATTTGGCAGCTTTAAATGGGGCTGTCATTTTTCTCAGTTTCACTTGTTGTGATATAATCAAGTATGGATTTCTCACACGGGGACTCTAATGGACGTTCTGACTCCCGGGCTGCTGAGAGAGTCTCCCCCACCCTCCCCATCTTTGTCCAGCCAAGGGGATACTGTGGAGAGAAGCAGAGAATGAACATGAGCTCTAGGCAGTCTGTTTGGATGAGGAAGGGGGCTGTTTTCTGTCGGGATCTGGGGGCAGTAGAGCAGGATAGTATTATTTGTCTTACAGTAACACGCGCTGAGATCACAGTCCCATTGTGCTGGGTGCTGCACAGACACATGGTGAGTCCTTTCCCCCCAAAGACTTACAATCTAAATAGACAAGACAGACAAAGGGAAACAGAAGGGAAGTGACGTGCCCAAGGTCACACAAGAGGTCAATGGAAAACGTTAGCCATGGTATTTAATGCACTACTGGAAGGCTGGTAGGTTATTGTGGCCCACAATAACCCAAGAGCCAGCATCCCTTTTCCAGATGTCGGCTGTTTATTTCAATCCCGATTTTTGTGCCTCAGGCTAACTTTTGAGTCCCATTTGCAAACTTGCTGCACCTGTGCTTCCTGCAGGGTTTGCCCAAACTGGCTCTTCCAATGAGCAGTAGCAGCATCCAGCAGCCATCCATAGCTTTTGCACAGAAGTTTATGTGTAAGCCACTGGTCAGCCTGTAAGACATCTCCCCGCTGTTCCTGTTTCACAGATGTGAATCTGTTACATCCCTGACGGCTTGGTTCTCGAGTCTCTTAACAGCTTGAGCTAATATATTCAGTTCTAGAGGTCCCCAGTTCATTTCCAAGTGTCGGCTGTCACACATTCATCTCCTTCCTTGTTTCCTAGGAAAGATATAAGACAGACAGAATATTACAATGGGTAACGAAAGAGAGAGGAACAAAAGATGAATGTAGTCTGTTTCATGGTTCATTCGTAGCCCCATTCACTTGTACATTGGATCTGGGGGGTTTGATTTGGTCCATCTTGACTTGAAATTGGGCCTTGGTTTGTTTTATAAGGCTCTTATGATAGACCTTGTTGGAAATGGGATTTTGGAACATCACCCAAAACTAGGGCAAATTAAGCAAAGGGGGCTTTTACGCTGAAAAATTGGTGTTATCTTTTTTAGCAAAATCCTAATTGGTTTTGAATTCCCAAAGTTCAAAAATCTATGAAAATCCATTTTTGCTTCAAATTAGGCTTAGTTCACTGTGAAACTCGCCTCTGCAGGACAATTTCCCTTAACAGTTCACTGACATTTCTCAGCCAGCAAAAAATATATATTGTAGCTATAGTTCTAGGGGAATTTTGGGGGGTGGGGGGAAATTAATTGCTTTGGGTTTAAAGACAACTAAAAAATTGGGAGTCTGATTTCTGAGGGAAGTGGGTTTCATAGGGGTGGTAGTGGTTAGGTGTTGTTTATTGTTATTCCTTTATGTAGTGCCACACCTGGGCAAAGTAAGACAGTGGACTAAGGGGGAAATGAAGTGGCTCTCTGTTGAAGATGAGTACCATGTAAAGCAAACAATCTCACAATTCAACAGCCACCTTACTGGAAGTTCTTTCTCTCTGGGACACACTGGGAAATGATTGCTCAAGTGAGCCAGATTCAGCAAATGCCAGTATATGTTTGTGGGAGGCATCAGAGTGAGGAACTAATAAGGAACAGAGAGCTCAGCTGAGATGTAACAGAAGGATCCATATACCAAGTCTCAATGTCCATCTCTCAGAGCTTGGAAATGATGCAGAGAAGGTGGAGAAAAGGCCTTTTTTTAGCTTGACTTCAGTATAAGAAGATCTAAGTCTCAGCTGGCTTCAAGATTACAAGTGCTTTAGGAAATCATACACTAAGATGTTTGGTGATCGTGTGAGTGACTTAGCCATTTATGCGGAAGTTGTAGATTCCCACACATGACAGGTTCAAATCCTAACTTGGTCAACTCAGCCCCTCATTCTTCCATAGCAGATCACTGAGTTGCATGCTTTTTGCTGTGTGTGTCTTTCTGGTGAGACCTTAAAAGCAAGTAGCTTGATTTGCACAAATGCTGAACACCTACAATGCCCACGCAGGTATTAAGGAGTTATGCCAGGTATCAGGGAGTCATGCCAGCAGTGATTTTGGCCCAGGGGGATATAAACCTTCATTCTTCAAGGTGTATGCCAACCTCTAACTAGTGAAGGTCAGGAAGGAACTGTCCCTAAAGGTAGGTTATCCGATTACTGCAGGGTTAATTGCACCTTCCTCTGAAGCTGCAGGTTCTGGTCATTGTCTGAAACAGGATACTGGCCTACATGGAGCCCTGGTCTGATCTGGTGTGGTGATTCCCATGTTCCTTTATTTCTATTATAATCAAAGAGAAGGGATAAAGAAGAGGGAAATGCATGTTGACTGGTGAGCTGCTACAGAGCTTAATGTCTTGTTCTTTTGCCCTCTGCTCCACCTGCATCTCCTCCAGATCATTTGCTGATCCTCTCTCTTATTTGCCTGCATTAATCCTGCATTGCTCCCGTGATTTCGCTGCTGGGTCTATGTGTTTCATTGTTGTTTTGCAAAATGGACTTTCTGATTTAAAAAACAAAAATCTGCTGGACTCTTTTTGTCTCCATCCTAGGGACGCAAACCTGGCTACTTCTCTTTCCTGGACCCCTTTTCTCCTGGTGTCTGGCTCTTCATGTTACTTGCCTATCTGGCTGTCAGCTGTGTCCTCTTCCTGGTTGCTCGGTACTGTTACTTTTCTTACAGTTCCTTTCTCATCCTTATTGTGCCACCTAGTGTCAGAATGTGAGAACTCCAGGGGGGGGGATGTGTTGCGGGAAGGGGTTAAGTTAGTGGGGGGGTCTCTGCTTTCCAGGGAAAAGTTTGGGAGCAATAGTAACTGGATTGAGAATCATATCATCCACCACCCACATCTGTCTTTGCTGTTCAACACATGCTCAGACACATGCCACTGATGCAAATGGCAACCCTGTGGCTCCCACTGAGAAGTACTGGCACCATCGCAATAAGACTGGGACAGTAACAGATCAGTCACATTCGCATGTGTTTGGCTGCATTGGCATCAGCCAGTGCCGGAGGCAGTCTTAAAGTCTGTAATGGGGAGGTTTGAGATTAGGTCTCATACAGCACAAATGGGCAGAGCCTTGCTCTGTTTGCATGCTAAATTCATCACAGAGAAGCCCAGCTGAGCACTTTCAATGGGAACCGTGAAGACCAGCAGATCCGGACAGATGGCAGGATGTAGAGATCCGTCCTCAGAAAACAAATTCACAAGTGTTGCCAGGATCTCTGCTGGTTTCTCCTGCCCTGTCTGTACAAAGATTGGAAACAGCATTAGCATCTTTCTGGAGACTCACAGTTTAAGCACTGGTCTTGCTGGACAGGTGTCAACTCAGGTTACCGGTGGCCAGGTGTAATCATATTACTGAAGGCTCCTCTGCAGTGCTTCTCCAGTTGTGGAGGGGGGAACCGTGCTACAATGCTGTTTTCTCTTGACCCACTAACAACATGGTTCTTTTTGGAGCCTAGATGGGCTCCTCAAATGTCCTCAGTGTCCTGGCAGTGCACTAAAGATATGCCCAAGGGCACTGTTTCAGGGCATGGCTAATACCCACCTCTCGTTACAAAATGGAACTGTGTAGTCACTGGGTCCCCTGGCCTGGCTGGAGTTGTAATGTTGACAGGGCTTTAATGGTTTTCAAAATCATGTTACAGCGTCAATAACACAGCCCTGTAAACCATTTAACAATGCAGTCAGGCCCTCTGTGCATTGAGATTTGGAGCCGTCTGTACATGTTTTAAACATGATTCTCTAGAATGGTGCTTACATGGTTTCTAATCTCAGTGGCGGAGGTTCTTAGAAAATAGTTTCCCAAGGTGCTCAGGAGTTTGTAGCTCACTGCAGGGCCTTTTTGGCCCTTGTGAGTGGCAGAAAAGCTTCTCTCGGGACAGCATTTCGCTGTCAAACATCCAAAGAGAGGAAATGGCACTTCTCTGGAGTCACAACAAGACACAATGGGATCCAGAAGCAGTAATACATACCGTAGATTGGCTAATGTCAGTGTGAGCCGGTGGAGTTCCACCCAGTTCCCAACACAAGTTACAATCGTAGCATCACAGGCCAGGTGTTCAAATAACTCCTCACCTGTGATGCCAGTGAGCTCTGTTCATCCCTAGCACCGATTCTGCATGGGAAGCAAAGTAAGTGCTACTCTAGAGATATGTGCTATGGTCATTTCAATGACACTCCACAGCCAGGTTGATCTAGCAGTCGCTACCCTTTCTACAGTGTGTTCTGTGTGGATTTCAGCTCCACCCCGGGAGATAATCAGAGCACATGGCACTCTCTAAACACCAGGCTCCAACCTTCTGTTTGAATTCTGCAATGAGCCCCCGATGCCTGTTGCCAGCAAAGAGTTTCCTGCTTAGAAATTCTGCCGCCTGGACAGTTAGAGCCTCGTCACTTTTCTTTTCCCTCTCCTGAATATGGTATTTCCAGTAACGTGAACATATTTGGCCCGGTTGTTTCTCATCACTGTAGACTGACGCCGTACGAGTGGTACAGCCCCCATCCCTGCTCACAAGGAAAGTGCAATCTCCTAGTGAACCAGTACTCTCTCGGCAACAGCCTGTGGTTTCCAGTTGGGGGGTTCATGCAGCAAGGATCTACTATTGCCCCTCGAGCTCTGTCCACACGGTGCGTCAGTGGAGTCTGGTAAGGAACCGTGCCCTTCAGAACTGAAATCTGCCTACAGCCACGGTTCAAGGTGCTGTAGTGTCACTGCTGTAAGCTGTTTTGGAGATTTTGGGTAAAACACTGTGGAATCGTTTTTATAAGGGTTTTCACATGTTGGCTGCAGCAGATGAGTGTCGAATAGTAGGTTATTATTCCAGACTCCTCCCAAAGGATTTCCAGATTGGGACAAACCTGCAGTTCACACAAATTCTGCTTCCTGTTAAACTGATGGCCAACCCCAAGCAGAGGGCCACTAACCTGTTAGGCTCCAAATCCACTTTGGCTTGTAGGCTTCAGATGAAGAAGTTTTGGGTGTTCAAGGGACTCTGCACGTGTTTGGCCTATCGCTGGGCCTTTACTGGAAGCAGAAGGTCCATAGCACCTCTGAGCATTTGGCCTATCACTCCGGCAGGAGTAAGAGGATTGAGATCAGATTGCATCCTAGGGGGAAATCTCCATTCACCTTTTCTTCATCCTCCCTTCCCCAGGTGGGCGTTCACCTTGATCATCATCTCCTCCTACACAGCCAATCTGGCAGCCTTTCTGACCGTGCAGAGGATGGATGTGCCCATAGAATCGGTGGATGACCTGGCTGACCAGACAGCTATTGAGTATGGCACCATTCACGGAGGCTCCAGCATGACTTTCTTCCAGGTGAACCCCATTCTCTTGCTATCAAGGAGTGGGTGAGTCCTCTGTTAGAATGAGATGTTTCCCAGGTAACACACCTTGTCCTGTCTTCGGTGTGTCCCATTCTAGTCTCTGGTTTTGGGGGGGAAATTCTAGGAGAGCCCAGACTTAGTGGCATCCATAGCAGTTTGGGCCCATTTCATAGTCACTGATACCATCATGAGATTATTTATATGGTCCCATTTGTGTGCACGGTGCCTTATAGACGTGTATGAAGTCAAGGTTGCTTGCCCATTAGATGGATAACATAGCAAGAAATATGAGTAGACTGGGATTAGGATGGGAAGAAGGGAATCTGTGCTCGTGAGGGTTATTTACAAAGAAATTTCTGTTTTTTCTTGGTTGTCTTTTCAGTGGGCCAAATTCTCAACTCCTTAATTCAGACTGTATCCTCAGCCTAGCCTCCCGCTGAGTGACAGACTGAATCTAAGGGGAGTTGGCCTCAGGGTTGGGCACAAAGGCCTAGATCCTATTTTTGAGGCTCTGGGCCAAGTTGCTCAGAGATAAGAAGTGAGACCAGATTGTGCCACAGCTGAGATAAGAACATAAGAATGGCCGTACTGGGTCAGAATGGGCTTTGACCATTGAGCCCAGTATCCTGTCTACTGACAGTGGCCAATGCCAGGTGCCACAGAGTTAGTGAGCCTAACAGGTAATGATCAAGTGATCTCTCTCCTGCCATCCATCACCACCCTCTGACAAACAGGCTAGGGACACCATTCCTTACCCATCCTGGCTAAATAGCCATTAATGGTTTTAATCTCCATGAATTTATTCAGTTCTCTTTTAAACCTTGTGATATTCCTAGCCTTCACAACCTCCTGAGGCAAGAAGTTCCACAGGTTGACTGTGCAGGATAAATGAGGAAAGGCTAAGAGATGGACTTTGAAGGAGGCATTTCCTAACACAGCAATGGAAAGGCTCCTTCGAAGCTAGATAGCTAAATTCATGGTATATCTTTGCAGGACAGCCAGGCAAATGCCTTGCTTTTTGTACTCAGAAGATCAGTTTGTGCACAGAACACCAGAGAGTGGGCAGTAAAGTTATTCATAGCCATGTGCTGTATCCACTTGATAATACCATCCCCGACAGCTAAGTATTTTGAGTCAATTCTTCATAAGTGTGTATGCATCGTTAGGTGGCCCTAACTTATGCAAGACTCAGTTTGTATAAGCACATAGGTGTTGGCCACCCCTGATTTGCACCAGCAGACCTGTGTGTGGTTTTCACACCATGTAGCCTATCATAGACTTCCGTATATCTCTACATTTCCCTGTTCTGTCCAGCGTGGGAATGAATGAGTTAATCTTTTTCACAGTGCTTTGAACACACAGAAAGATGTACGGTGATTATTTATTAAATGCTGAATTACCAAGGGGCGAGCGCTTTTCTCACTTTATTTTCGGTTTGAATTGAAGCAGGAAGCCGTCAAAATCTCATGAGTGAGTCTGATCTTTCCAGCCCAATTTTGCAGACCCGAGAGGTTTGGCAAAGGGACGCTTAAGCAGAATGCTGTGTCTAACACTAATTGAACAGCGCATGAGTGAATAAAAGACTGTGCCTAATGCATTTACTTAGTCCTGCTCTCTTCAGGGACACTGCAAGTTACAAATCATGGGCTTGAATCTCCATTGCACCTTGCATAGTCATTTACACTAGTGTAAACTGAGTACAAAATAAACCACAATGTGGCATTTTTACCCCCATTTTGCAATCACTTTGCATTGGCGTAAGCGATTCCACACGATGCAGGGAATTAATAGTAATTTAATTTCAGTATCTATGCTGCTGGTTTAATGTTTGCCCTTTGCTCAACTCAGGAAGTGGAGATTAGCTTAGTCAATTTCCCTTTTGTTTTAGACACAAAAACCCTAGATTCCAACAGCCATAAACGTTGAGGGAAATTCAGATTGGATGTTATTACTGGTCCCAATATGAGGCCTGATCCAAAGCCCATTGAAGTCAATAGGCTGCACCAAAACCTCAGATCCAAACATTCTCAGACTCCAAGAAAGTTTGGGTCCAGACCCAAACTTTGTGGCCTAGAGTTTTTGGTCTTTTCCACTTTTTCATTCTCATGCACTAGCATGGGAGTGTTGGTTGATTTAAAAGCAAATGAGCCAAACAGAAAATATTTCCCACTGGACTTCATTTTTCAAATGTCATTGTGAAAACATATTTTTCATGTTTTATAATTTTAAAAAATGTTTTTAAACTGGGAGCGTCGAAGGACCCTAAGGGAACTGGGCATCTGGCCCCATTAGGCTCCTTGCAAAAATTTCAGCCTCCCATTTCAATATGCTTTTTAATTTGGGACCTAATCTATCAATCTGGGTCACCAGCAACAGCTCTTCTTCCTTCCTCTTTCTTGCAGAATTCCCGTTACCAGACGTACCAGCGGATGTGGAATTACATGTACTCCAAGCAGCCAAGCGTGTTCGTGAAGAGCACGGAAGAAGGGATCGCGAGGGTGCTGAATTCTAACTATGCTTTCCTGCTGGAGTCCACCATGAACGAGTATTACCGTCAGCGCAATTGCAACCTCACGCAGGTCGGGGGCCTTCTGGACACCAAGGGCTACGGGATTGGCATGCCAGTCGGTAGGCAGTGAAGAAAAATTATAGCTATTCTCAGCTCTCTGCAGAGGATTGGAAAGGCTGAAACGGCTCTAGGAGCGATGTCACTTTTCACAGATGTGCCATGTGTCCCTTTTATTTCAGAGCCACCATCCAGAGGAAAAATCAAATGTATTTTAATTGTTCATCTGCATCTCTTTAGATTATATAAAGTGAAAGATTTAGAAATATGCCTTTTTGTGTGTGTGCTGCATTTGTGCTCATCGTTTGCTGTTTTGCCCTTCCCGCAGCACAAAAAGTGAAACTAGATTTGTTAGTTTCACTTCCTGCTTCTAGCTGCAGTGCACAGATGTAAAATAACAGTGCTGAGAACTCCAGGGATTTTATCACAAGTCTGGTGTCTTTCTTAGAGCCTCACCTTCTGGATTCCGGTTATTAGCAGAGAATCTCAGCTTTCATTTTTTGGAAAATGAAAATGTCTTTAGCCCTGAAAGAGAAGAGAAAAGAGAAAAGCCTGAAATGTGAACCTTAAAGGTTCCAACTCCAGTTGACAAATAAAAAGGCCCCCAAATTTGTTATCTATAAATATCTTTTGATTCTTAGGTCAGTCTCATGATTTGGGGGGAGAGGGCACCTGCTTTGTGACTTCAGAATACTTGGGATTAGCAACATTGAAATAGTATCATTAATAGCTTCCTTTCTGGTTCTCATACACATTGCTATTGTCTTTGGATTGGTACTATTGTACAGGAAGGTTTAAATCCTAGAATAACTGTATTTTAACATTTCTATTAAGTTTTGTTAAAAAAAACACCTTTAATTTACTAATTTACTTAAACTAGCTGCCTCCAGCACATGCCGCTACTTTTTACACTGGTGGGATTTCACTGAGTTACTCTGAATTGACCCTGTTGTACAGCATAATGTGTCTGAGGGTCTGTCTTCTGGATCTCTGATAGTGAAGAGTACAGAGAGATCTTGTGGCTGTGGGTGTGAACCTGGCTTCCAGTGAGTGTTTGGGTTTGCCTGGTGGTTAGATTAATTGCTGCTGTAGACAGAGAGCAGTTCCATTCTTGTTCTTACCCCACATGGAATTGATGGCCAGAATAGAGCTACAGTTACAGGCACAATGAGAGGGAATTGAACTGGATGATTCAGGGAAATGAGAGTGAGATGTGCAGTGGCCCATTTGAATCCTGCCCAGCATAGCAGTGACCAAAGGTTTTTCCCTTATGCTGGCTGTGTGGTGGCCTGTGGCAGACACCTTTGATCCCCACATGGTCGACAGGGAACAAATCATCGCCCACAGCTGGCACTGATTTGTTGGCGGTCTCAGCGGTGAGGGTGGAATGGGCCATCAGGACTGAACTCCCCTCTGTCTACTTGGAAGGGGGGTTCTCTCCAGTTCAGGCATGTTGACAGAGCAGCGTGTGTGGTGTGGGGAGGGGAGCTGCCTAAACTATATCTTAACTCCCCTCCCCCTGGGTGTTGCAGGCTCCATATTCCGAGATGAATTCGACCTGGCCATTCTCCAGCTGCAAGAAAACAACCGCCTGGAAATCTTGAAGCGAAAGTGGTGGGAAGGGGGCAAGTGCCCCAAAGAGGAAGACCACAGAGCCAAAGGTAAGCCCTGATTCTCAGAGACGCAGGTGCCTCCTGTACAGTACAGTCTATTAATAAGGATGTACAGCAGTCACATTATTATAGATGCTAGCAGAATGAGCTCACGCACCATCCACGAGCGATACCAGCTGGAGGTTTGGTTTGGTTTGGATTTGCAATTATTCTGACCTGAGATATTTCCCTTAGCAATGCAAGGAGAAAACCAAACAGCTCTGCTGAGTCTCATGCTGTGTGTTTTTGCCTGGGGCAAAGAGAGTAGCAACAACCAAATGACAAATCTTGGAGGCATATGGAGGGTAAATTAGCTTCTAATGAATGTTCTCAGCGTTACATGGGGAAATAGAAGGCTGAAAGGATTGCATCCAAATCCTGGACTCCTTTAAGAGAAAATGGAATTTCATCACAGAAACTTTGGTTAATGGGTTAATCTAAAACTCCTGTAGAACAGGAAAAGGAGAACAGGGACTTTATTAATAAGGCTTTAAAATGGAAGAGCAAGTCCTTCTGGGTAAACCGATGCAAATTGCCAGAAAAGCCACGGCCTTAGGCTGATGTCCCAGCTTTAGGAACAGTTGCCAGCTTAAAGCAATCACTATATTTTTGGCAGTTGCTCTAACTTAAGCAAGCACAGATTTTTTTTCTGCAAGGCTAAAAGGTTCCCTGGCTGCGAGAAGAGCCTTTTGACCCTTACACGCCTGGAGATGAAGAGCCAAGCAGGCTTCTGATTGCCATTTCATTTTCCTGACATATCTGACGTGAGGTTTTTTTCCAGGTTATAAGACAGACTGTATGGACCACACACAGGCTTTGTCTGGCATGGAAACTTACTCCATATGCTGCGTTGCTACCAGGAAACACTGCTGTGTACTTCAGATCATAGGGAAGAATGCTGGTTGCTGGGAGTTACAGATGTGATCTGAGCCCCAACATCTGGAATTGGATTCCATATTCCTTGGGCCAGATTTTTAGGTCAGCCCCTTATCTTTCCCAGGGGAAGGTTGATCCATCGAGCACTAGCCTGGGACATGGGAGACCTGGATTTAAGTGCCGCTCCACCACAGACTTCCTCTGTGATCTTGGAGAAATCACTTACTCTGTCTCTCAGTTCCCCTTCTCTGCAACAAAGATAACAGCACTTCCTACCTCACTGGGGACTATGGGAATGCAATACATTAAAGAGTATTAGATGCTCTGATCCCACAGTAATGGGCATCAGAGAAATGCTACAGATAGAGCCTCTTGAATCATAGAATATTAGTGTTGAAAGAGACCTCAGGAGGTCATCTAGTGCAATCCCCTGCTCAAAGCAGGATCAACACCAAATAAATCATCCCAGCCAGGGTTTTGTCAGGCTGGGCGTTAAAAACATCCAAGGATGGAGAGTCCACCACCTCCCTAGGTAACCCATTCCAGTGCTTCACCACCCTCGTAGGGAAATAATGTTTCCTAATATCTGACCTAGACCTTCCCCACTGCAACTTGAGTCCATTGCTTCTTGCTCTGTCATTTGCCACCACTGAGAACAACCTAGCTCCATCCTCTTTGGAACCCCCCCTTCAGGTACTTGATGGCTGCTATCAAATCCCCCCCTCACTCTTCTCTTCTGCAGACTAAATAACCCCAGTTCCCTCAGCCTCTCCTCGTAAGTCATGTGCTCCAGCTCCCTAATCATTTTCTTGAGGCCATTTGGAAAATGTGCACCCTGCCTTGGATTCCACGCCCACCCAAAGCATAGGGATGTTTGGCAGTAGGATTTCTGTTCACGCTGGTTAAACCCCCAATGTTTTAGGTGAAGGAAGTGTGGGGAGCAGAGGGGATGTCTAGATACACCGCTCCTGGTTTGGCCTGTTCTGTTCCATTGCAAGTGGCCCCCAACTGTGACCAAAAACAGGGCCTCAGCACAAGTAGCTCAAGTTCTCAACAGGTCTCATTTAAAATAATACAATAATCCCTATTTCTAGCCATTCGGCATCAGTTCCAGGCCCCTCTCCCTGGGAGTATTGGATTACAGGAGAGTCTCTGAGTGCCTTGTTGGACAGAAACAGCCGCCCAGTGACTTGTGAGAGCACTAATTGCTTTATCTTGCCATCCCAAATGCATAACCGAGCTTCAAAGAGATGAAAATCAACTGATAAATTATTAAAGGCATTAACTTCCATGGAGGGAAAGGGGAAGGGGGGAGGGGCATTCAGCAAGCTTTGCAGCGAGCAAACTCCAAACAGATCCTGAAGGGCAAAATCAGAAGAAGGGGCCAGTTCTGGTGTAGGTGGAGTACAGGGACTGGGGGCCAGGACTCTTGGGTTCTGTTCCTGGCTCTGCCACTGACTCACTGCATGGCATCAGGCATGTCACTGTCCTATTCTGTGCCTCAGTTTCCCCATTTGTGCAGCTGGAATGGTAATAATCAGCTTGCAAGAGTTGCATGGAGTTAATGAAGAGTGCTTGGGAGGAGTATTGCTTTAAATAAAAACCCAGCTATATTCTAACCCAATCTTTGGAGGAAGACTGAGCTAGGCCTGCGGGTGAGGGTGGGGACATCTCTGAGATGGCTGTGGGGATGAGGAGAAGAGGGGAGTCTGAGCCAATATTGGGCAGTGCTTATGGGAGGCCAACGCAGGGTCTGGGTTGTGAGTTTGGGGGGATGGGAGGTGGGGTTTGAGCTGAGACTATGGGATACATTTTATGCCTGTAATTGCTGTCTTAGCAGAAGCATCTCTCCCTGCAAAGGTCTGATTTACTGGGTGATGAAAGCCCCAGAGAGTTGCCAAAAAAATGATGGAGAACGGGGGAGAAATGTCACCCTGTGAGTTTTAAAACAAAGCAGGTCAGCGATTTACAAGGATTGGGGGGGAGGTTTTTATGTTGAAAAGTCACGCAGAGATTAGATCAGTAAATCACTGATTCCCTCGCTTTGATTTAATGTTACAGAGGGGAGAGGAAGGTTTTGCAGGTGTCCTGGTTGACTAATAGCCACATATGGTCCCCTCAGCGCAAGGTGCCGCATGCTTCATTGTAATCAATTCAATCTACAATCCAGTCCACCGGTGACCCTAGAACAACAAGTAGTGCTGAAAGAAGTCATTTTGGGGGTCCTGCTGCTGAGCTATGGGCACAGCTCCTTGAACTTTATCTGGGGCATAGTCTTAGTGACTAGGCTACTGGAGAGGGCCTGAGGGGTTCTGGTTCTGGTTCCACCAGTGACCTAATATGTGACCTTGACTAAATCGCTTCTCCTTGTGCCTCTGTTTCTCCTTTTGCCTGTCCTAGCTATTTAGGTTCTAAGCTGTTTGGGGTAGGGACGGTCTCTTACGGTCACCTAACACAATGTGTCCCTGATCTCAGTTGCGTTCTCTAGATGTAAATAGTAATCATTTTCCATCAGCATTATTGCATGTGAATGAAGGAATTGCTCTTGGTCCTGCCCTCTCCTAATGCACTGGTTTAGATCTCTTCCTTCTCTTTGCTTTGTCAATGATGCTTTCTCATGTCCATTTACTGACTTCATAGCGACAACCACTGAGTAAATAATTTGTGGGACCTAATTTATCTGATTGATCTTTCCTCCTTTTCCTGCTATGTTTGTCTGCAAACCACTTTACATTTCTCTGAGGTATTTGTTGTTTGAAATTATTTGCTAAATCATACTTCCTAGGAAGAATTCTTTGATCGCAAGTAGATCGTTGCAAGTAATTTGGTATTTACAGTTCAAGCTGTGCTAGTTAATTTTGCTTGGACAGTGATGCTTTTGTTCCCTGAGTGGATGAGTTCAAAGATGATTGGAAGAGTAAAGGTTTCTTTGTGGTTCCAATCACAACATTTGTTGTCTCTTCCTCTCCAGTTTATTTTTTTTCCCTTTGTTTTTATTTCAGGTCTGGGAATGGAGAATATTGGTGGAATCTTCGTGGTTCTCATATGTGGCTTAATCGTAGCAATTTTTATGGCAATGCTGGAATTTTTGTGGAGCCTACGACACTCTGAACAGACAGAGGTAAGCTCAGGACTGTCGCTAATGTTGCAGGAAGTATGTACATTAATGTTTGTGAGGTACTGCAATGAGGAGCATTTAAAAAAAAGTGAGATGAGTCTGGAATAGATGAGGGTCATGGGTCTAGGAATGAATGTTGCAGGCAGTGAGACCTAAAACATATGAGAATTCCAGATACAAAGCATGTAAAACCAGTGCACTCAGGTCTAGAACTGACAAACATCTCATATGTAGGTAGTAAGATGTAGATTATCTGCAAATTCTAGTTGCAGTTTTTGGGGGTCTAGAACATATGGAAATTCCATGTGCAGTTGGGGTTTAGAACACATGAATTTTATCTAGACTAGGTAAGGATCCTTGACATGAACTTGGGGATCTAGAACATGTGAGGGCCTCTGATGTGGATATTGGAGTCCAGAATCAGTGGGAATTCCAGTTAGAGGCATCTAGAACAGGTGGCAGTGCTAAATGCCGATTATGAGAACAGGTGAAGATCCCATCCAGAATAGTTGAGCAGCAGGATCCAGAACGGGCACAGATGTTGGGATCTGAGCAGTGGCTTGGAAATTGACCTCTCGCTTGTGTGTGCCTTCCAGGTGTCGGTCTGCCAGGAGATGGTGACAGAGCTGCGCAGTATCATCCTCTGCAAAGACAGTTTCCACCCTCGGCGAAGGCGTGGAGGGATGATACGGACTCGGCCCATTATTGGTGAGGAACGCCAACCTCGCAGTACCACCACTCTCAGCAACGGGAAACTATGCGGCGGCGGCGAGCCAGACCCTCTGGCGCAAAGACTTGCACAAGAAGCCACTCTGGTGGCCCGAGGCTGCACACACATTCGGGTGTGCCCGGAATGTCGGCGATTCCAGGGCCTGCGGGCGCGGCCAGCTCCGGGTTCACCTGCACAAAGCGAAGAGAGCTTGGAATGGGAGAAAGCCACCAACAGCAGCGAACCCGAGTAGAGTGGGGCAGGTGTGGGCAAAGAAACCCATGTTCCATTTTACAGAACATGGACTTGTACAATGTCAGACTCGTTTTTAAATTAAAAGCAGTTATCCAGCTCCTCGAGAGCAAGACAAACCTTCAGGCTGAGAACCAGGACTGGCCAGAGATTTTTGGTACCTCTCCTATCTAAGAGGACATTCATCCCACTTGGATTCTGAACCACTAGGTGGAAGATTCTCTGATTGGTCTGTCTCCAGCAGCTTTCCCCCACCTCAAAAATCTGGTTTTGGGGTTGGGATGACACACACACAGGGCAATTCATATACCAGAACTGCCCCAACTAGCGGGAAGAGTCATTGTCAGAACTACCCCATCCTAAGCTAGGAGAAAAGCTAGTGTCATCACACAGACTTAGTAGGGATGTTCTCCGGGAGGTATTTTTATTTGATGGGGCGGGGGGAAGGGAAGAGAAGAGTAATCTATTACATTTTATTTTTGGTACATCAGGGCCTGGAGTCTCCAGCACAGTGGACTTCAGGTGCTGAACTCTCCTTCCTTTGCAGTGACATGGCATGTGGGGTGTGGAAGGGAGGGACAGGAGATGACTCCCAAATAGAAGCAGCGGCTTAAATGAAAGTCCATGTGAGGAGTTATTAAAAATTAAAATGCCAAAAACCAACCAACACACACAGTGAATTCAAAGAGGCCTTGAAACACCTGGAATTTCAGGGGTTCTGTGTCTTTTTTTGTTTTGTTTGTTTGTTTTTTCTGTCAGGGAGGGGGAGTGTGTATGGCGAGTATGACACATTAAGGAACGTGTAATTGGCAGGTGTTGTCAGATTCCATATGATCTCTTCATAACGCTGCCTTCTCCCCACAGCAGGGGGCAGTTGCACTTACTACCCATTGTCACGGGCTTCTGAAAGTCCAGTTGTAGGCATCACGATAGAAACAGGTGCTCGGAGGTACAGCACATTCCCATCCTGTGAACTCTTATCACTGTCCCCAGGCTCAGTAGCTGGGCCTGCAGGTGACCCAGGTGGCATCTGGGATCTGCGGGTTTCCTTGCTACCAAATGTCCTTGAATGAAGGACATGGGGCAAGGAGGTCTGGTTCAATAGGAGGATCACTCCAGGACTTCACTGAGAAAATCCTTCCTTCCATAGGAGCAGCAGCAGTGTGCCCTCTGCTTGGTACAAATGTGGGGCTTACATTGAAGAGTTTAATTTTCTAATTGAAAACCAAAATTCTATGCAATTTCTGATTGTAAAATAAAGAGGGGAGAAGTTATAGGGGTGGCGATAAATACGAACCTTGAGCAAAAGTATATCCTGTTGTTGAATTCTTTTATTTCTTTTTTTAAAATGCACTAAAATAAAAGATGTGCTTGTACAATTATGATTCTTCCCCCCTCCACACTTTTAAGCTTTGAGGTAGTTTGAGTCCTGTTACTCCTGGGTGCAGCCCAACAGCGTCCCCGGCTGATCTGAGAGGTACTTCCAGCCAACTTGTTCTTCACTGCAGCAGGTTGCTGCTTTGGCCTCTGCAAACTTTTAGCTGCTTGCATAATACCTACAACTCCTGTTGCTGTCATTGTCTGTAATCATTGCCGAAGAAAACAAAGGAAAAAAGCTGGGCAGGACACCTGATCACTTTAGAAAAAAAACAACACAATACGCCTGGCCCTATGCTGCAATGAGATCAGGACAATGCGAGCCACAGCCTCTTTTCAACCTGATTGCTGGAAAAAGGGGTCTGGCAAGGTTCCCCTGCACACCAGAGTCCCTGTAGCAGATCAGACCAATGGCCCATCTTGCCCAGTAACCTGTAGCCAGATACTTTATAGGAGGTATAAAGAACTCCAGAGAATGCAGATAGCAGCAATAGACTCTGGAGATTATCACATAATAGCTCTTTTTGCCAGCAGCCCCAAATAAATAAGTAAATAAAAAGAAGGGAAGAGTCCCTACTCTCAGTAAGGGTCTTGGGCCAGCATTATGCAGAGGATCAGACTAGATGATCATAATGGTCCCTTCTGACCTCAGAATCAAGTATATGTGTGGAGCTCTCCCACTCTAAACAAACAGAGCTGAGAGGGTAGAGACAAGAAGAAATGTACACGTAGGGTGAGCATGTGAGAATTGGCCACGTTCTCATAATACGATGTTCCAGTAACAGGGCCAGCACCTTAGGTCCTGTAAATCAGAATACAGTAATTCTGTTGACTTCACTAGAGCTGTGCACATTTACACTGACGATCTGGCCCATAATGCTTTTGGGGTTCCTGGCTGGAAGCAGAAGGGGAGAGTCCATTCAAGACTACCCCCAAATACACCCAAACCTTGCCATGGTCAGTTGGAGTTAGTTACTTGTTGACATTGTAAAAGTCTTCAGGAGAAGAGAACGGTGGCTTGGCCAAGGGGCTCAGGCAGGGTGGCCCATACCTGGGGGCAGTGTAGGGCAGGAAGACAAAGAGGACCTGGGTTGGCAAACATCAGTAGTAAAATAGCAGAGAGAGGGATTCAGAGGGGATTGGAAAAGAGACCAGACAGGTGTGGAGTCGGGGCAGCTTACACCAGCTGAGGATTTGGAGCAAAGGCTGGGTGTAACCCCCTATCTGCTGAGTGTGGCACTCTGGCCTCTCTCCAGTGGTGGCTAGGCCAATTAGAGATTAAAAAGCCTATTCCAGCTTTAGCTAAGCAAAATGTCTGCTCATGCAGTAGCACCATCTGCATTTTGCTCAGAGGTCCCAGGTTTGAGCCCTGCTCATGACATCCAAAATGGTTGGTATTACAAATAATGGCTCAGATGGAGAATTCAACTCGGGGAAGTCTCAGAAGTTAAGATGCACGTCCCTGCCGGGGGGGAGTATATAACTCCTGCTTACTTGGTGTGGCAGTCTGTCCCCTTATAGCACTGGCTGGGAAAGGTAGTTGTTAAGGAGCCTACTATAGCCTTGGCTAAAGAGACACATGTTTTGGCTTTAGAGGTCATAAGTTTGATCCCCATCTCAGACATCCAAAGTAGTTGGTATTATATTAGCAGCTAGTTAGATTCCTGGGGTCAAATCTTCCACAGATGTAAATCAATACAGCTAAATTGATGTTAATTGGGCCAGCTCAATTTACACAAAGTGAATAAAAACTAGGAGCCTAATACAGTACTGTGCGGGATCTGAGACTTAACATCTAGCTGGACTCCTTCTAGCAGCGCCTCCACTGGTGAAAGTCAGTGCCACTGTATTAAAGCCATTGTGCTGGGTGGATTTCTACCACTAGGGGAGGTGGGCTGTTGCTTTTAAAGGAAAATTGTGGTAACTCATAACATGCATTCTACAATTTGCCAGTGTATTTTGTCTTCCTGGCACCCACATCAGAGACAGCTGAGAACCTCTCATGTTTGTTTAAAGGCCAACATGTTCTTATGTGCACCAGGCACTATTCATCAAAAGAAACTTGCTTTTGAAAATTTATTTACAGATTAGCAAAAGAAACGAGTCCCGTCCATCATTTATCATATCTGATTGTTTTCCCCCTGTTGCCGCAGTGAATAAAGAGGGAACTTGACCGTGCCAGACATTTTTCCTTTTGCTATGCAAAGGGAATCTCCCAGTCATCACTCAGACTGAGGACATCAGGAAAAAAATAAACCAGCCCAGTTCACTCTTGATTTGTCTTTACTTTTATCTATTTTTGTCAGCTTTCCTTTCCCAGGCTGTATTTTCTTTCAGAGTCTGTATATTGAGGGGTTGGGGTTTTTTGTTTTTGTTTGAGCAGATTGTTTACAAAAAGTATATAAATAAACATTGAAATCGGAGTGAATGGATAAAAGCTGCTTTGATTTGAAGACCTTGGTGGGTGTCTTTCCGAACACACACAGAGGAGGGGCTTATGTGGTGTGCTCACATTCAAATACTAGACAGACCCTTGTGCTCATCTACTCTGATCTGTAGAACACAGGGCATTGCGCTGCTCCCCACCAAATAATTCTAAGACCATGTTTTATAGAAAACCTTTCCATCCTGAATTAAAAATGGGGAAGCCGCCACAAACCTTGGAAAATTGTTCCAACGGGCCAATTACGCACACCATTAAAAACATACGCCTTATTTCCACGCTGAATTTAGCTAGCTTCACCTTTCACCCCACGGTTGCCCCACTGCCAAATTAAAGAGGTTAAAATAAAGGCTCTAAGCCTGCTTGCTATTCCCCCGTTTGTGTATCCCTAGATTACACATGTACATGTCTGGCCACAGTAACACAATGGGAATCATGTTCAGTTGATTATTCACCATGACAGCCCCCTCCTGCCCTCCCCCCCAAAAAAAAATCTTTTTCATACTCACTGCTTTCCAGGATAGCATTCCTCATCTTATAAGTATGGCCTACATATAAGTACACAAACAGAGCAGGAACACACACTCAAAATGGAATGGGACACTCCCCTGGCTCTGCAGACCATTTTGATGGCCTCTTTCATCTGACCAAACCCACTCACATGCTAATGAAGGTCAAGATTTGGAGCGGGTGGCCATCCAAACTCCACTTTCCCAGCATAGCCATCTCTTGATAAAAGGGGGTAATTCTAGTAAAATAGCTCTGCGGGTCCACTGGGAGGTGCCGATTAGATCAATTAAAATATAATCCTTGGCTTTAATCCCATGTAATTGTTTCACCAGAGCCAGGGGGCCCTGCCTCCCTCTTCCATTACAAGAGCTTCACTGCTGACTCCAGGAGGCATGTACACTTAGTGGCTCTATTACCTAAATTCCATTAGTTACCTTCCTCCCCTCTTAATAAGCAAAAACACATCCTGCATCTTGGCCAAATGTGAAAAATTGGGATGGGGGGGGGGGGGGTAATAGAAGCCCATATAAAAAAATCCCAAATACTGGGACTGTCTATAAAATCAGGACATCTGGTCACCCTACTGTGGGCACTGGGAAGATGTTGATGGGGACCCTAAGGCCTTTGCAAGACTTTAGCATAGGGGTTTACTGAACTTGGTGGCATCATTAAAAAACACAAGAGGGACATTCCATGGCTTGTTCTCCTGACTGGATAATAGTGAAGAAGATGGTTTAACCCTTTCAGAACCCAAAATGTTCCTTGATGGTGGTGTCATAGGTGGGATTACCATTTAAGGATTAGACTTCCTGTCTGTGATTAATTAATTGCCTTCCTCCAGGTGAGAGAAAGGCCTGACAGGAAGTTAGCTCAAGGATGAGAGTTACAGTGTATAGGGTGGGGCTGGGATAAGGAAAGAGTTTAGTGTAGCCCAGAAAGCATTATCTATTTTAGCTAGGTGAAAGACCTGGGTAGGAAAAAGTGGAAGCAGCATTTGAAGCTAAAGCCTTGTGAGGTAGATACCTTACAAGGGGCCATGCAATAGGACCTGGTTTTCTTGTTTTGATCGATGTGAGGTTGAGTTTGTTTGAACAGTTAATAGGTTCCTTGGAAAAAGGAAGGAAAGAGTTTCCTTTCATTGACACAGCTGGCTGGTGAGTTGGTCCACTGGGGTATATGAGAAAGGAGAAACAGAGGCAGGGTTCAACAATGAATTTAAGGAAACCTTGTTATATTTTGCCTATAAGAACAGGAAAAAATGCCGGTTCAAAAAAACAAACCACAGCTAACTGGATTTAGATCCCTTTGTTCCTAACTAATTATCTATAATATCCCACTTGTCCTTCCTACCCTTTCTAACAGGACTTTTGGGCCCAATTGTCAACAGGTGTAAAATTGGCATAGTTCTATTGATTTCAGTGGAAATGTGGATGTGGTTGTATATTTAAAGGCCTGATTCTAAATTCACATTGTTGTAAATTGAGAGTAATTCCACAGAAGTAAGTAGAATTATGCTGATAAAATAGTAGCATAAATGAGATCAGAATTTGGCCCTAAATCTGCAAAAATTCTAATGAGATTTTAAATAGAGATATAAAAGAAAAATTGGGGGGAACCATGATATCTAAAAGTTCAGTGTCTTATAAATTCCCTTCCAAAGATGCTGCTGCTATACTGGGAGAAGTCTAAATGCTGGTGGGAATAAATTGTAAATTAAATGAGAGGCTGGAACTTAAATAGAGTTTGTAAAGGAGAAGATAAATGTGCACAAATGCCTGCAGAGTAGAATATAAAGAACCCAAAGTGCCAGAAATCCCATTATGATTTGATGGCCACAAACTGATTTAAAACACAAAGTAGGCTCCTCTGATACTTGATGCCATGGTGAGAAATTCAGTCTCTTATCAGTTGGATCAGTACAATGGATACAACTCTGAGGGATTTTTCAGGCAGGAATGCACTCCATTCCAGCCAAATTAATAGTCCCCTTTACAGCAAACAATATTGCATCTTTGGGATAAAAGTACTTCACAAACTGTAGGCAGGGATCAGCTGAAACCTCATTAATGTGCCATTGCTTCTCCGGTGGAAACTGGCAGCCATTTAACAGCGTAAAGTGCAACTTAAAACCAGCTTCCTAAAAGGTCTGCTAAAGAGAGATGGATAATAAAAGGGAAGGAAGCTAACTTTATTAGCCCAATATTCTAGTTTCCCTCTTCATATTCCAGCACTTGGTTATCAATAGAGCTGTCCTGATTTTATAGGGACAGTCCTGATTTTTAGGTCTTTTTCTTATATAGGCTCCTATTAACCCACACCCTATCCCGATTTTTCACACTTGCTGTCTGGTCACCTTAGTCCTCTAAGACCCAAATGGCACTAGCCAGCTTTAAGACCAGACACAGTCATGTTTGTGATTATATATTTTCTATATATGTGTTCATAACACGCATCAAATACTGAACCATTTTTTTCAAAACAAACAACATCACTGTGACAAGCAGCAGCTTGGAGTCTTAAAACTGAAAAGATTTAATATTTATTTTGCACTATTTATGTTATTTTGCATTGCCTTTTTTCTCACTTTGATCAAGGAGAATAGGCTAGTCAGTTTCACTTTTGTTTCTGGTCAGTTCTGCTTTCCAGTTCTCATGCACTAGGGTTGCAATGGAATGTTTGTTTATAGGTGTCCACCACTGGAATTTAAAGGTACTAACAATGGAATAATTTTTAACAGGCTTAGACTTTTGTTAATGAGCTGCTAGCATTCCTAAATAGGCATATCCTCAGATGCTATAAATCAGTATGGGCTTCAAGGGAGTTATGTTGATTTACACCAGCTAGGGTGCAGCACAGAGAGGGTTTAATACACAATTTGAGCCAGATCCTCCACTCATATAAACAGCACAGCTCCATAGCCGTTGGTTGAGCTACATTGATTTATACCAGTTGATGATCTGGCCCTATATCTCTGCAGTTCTGTTTGGCCCCCCAACTACTCATGTTGCTTTAGACCCCAAAGAGAGAACACTTCCTGTCTCACATCAGCCCTTCTCTAGGGCCCCGGTAATGTTGATGAGTTTAGGCCTTTGATTTCTCCAGGCTTAATTCTCACTGAGCTGAGATTTGATGTAATTTATTTCTAAGCCTAAAGCAAATGCAAATGAGTGTGGAAAAAATACTTCTCTTATTCCCAAGTGAGCATTAAGATGACTGATTTGTCTGCCAAAAACCTATTGTTCTTCCAGAGTCTACAGTAAACAGCCCAAGCACATTTGCGAGTATGATCACAGGAGATGCTCTGATTATTGCTTGCAGGATTAAACCAGGACTAGATGAACACACAGCCTCCAGTTTTATTCCTGTGCCATTTATCAGCCATGACAGGCTTAGTCTATAGGCAGCCTAAATGGAGGTCAGAGTGTAGTAAGGACCCTGAAATCCAGAGTGACACTGCTAACTGCTTCTGTACTAGGGGTCCAGTGTCAATACAACTCACTCTGGCATTAAGAGGGTCTGTTCGTTGGTAATTTCAGATGGCATGGAGCTGGGTAGATGTGTGTGCGAATGTAACGCCGATTTCTATACCAAATTATGACCAAAAGTAATGGCTGAGGTTTCTTAGGAATTGGCTGCAGAGGAAGTTGACCAGCACAGCTGTAGCAGAATAGCTATTGCACTATAGCTATTCCACTAAAGCTCTCATGTGGACGTGCTATTCTGCAATAATTACTCTGCTGGATTCTCTCCTTTCCCAAAACAGTGTGGCAAAAGAACATGAGTTAATACCAGCTAAATCAGATTTACCTTCCTTCTCTATGCTATGTAGGTTATCAGTCACCTTCCCTGCCCACCACCACTTCTCCCTCCCATTGCCTGAAGGGACAGGGAAGCAGTGTCTGCTGAAGCCTCTGACGGTGCAGCTCTACAAGAACCATTGCCAAGGGACTGAATGGAGCTAAGGGCCAGGAGACTTTAAGCCTGAAGTATGAAGGGATTTACCAATTCTGCACAGTACCTCAGTACTGTGTGCTTGGCCACTCAGCCTGTCCTTGCTTTTGCATATGGTTATTTTGTTTACAGAGCACAATGTAACCACATGGTTAAAGCAGGGGACTGGAACTCCTGGTGACTTGCTGTGGGACTTGGAGAAATTCCCTAGACCTCTCTGTGCCTCAGTTTTCCCATGAGTAAAATAGGGAAGACTATAGCTAGTATGAAGAAAGGGGATTATACAATGGTTAGAACACTAGCTGGAACTTGGGAGAGTTTGGGATTCAATTTTTTTTTGATCTGCCACTGGCTGGTTGTGTGACACTGAGCAAATCCTTTAGCCTTTCTGTGCCTGAGTTTCCCATCTGTACAATGGGAATAATAGCACTGCCTTGGGAAGACAAATACAGTAGCGGCTGTGGGACACTCAGATACTAGGGTGATGGAGACCAGATAAGTGCCTTAGTTTGATGCATGGGAGCGAGGGGAGGCATATTGTGAGGCTTAATTCATTTGCATTTGCAAAAGGCTTTGAAAGCTTTGGATGAAAGGGGCTGGAAAATTGCCATGTGTTAGCTAATAACTGCTTCAACATAAGGAAAGCTGGAATCCTATAAATAGGCCGGCAACTTTCCAAGGGCCAGATCCTAAGCAAGTCCCTTTCCAAGATCAGGGAGAGCTACAGAGCTCATGATTTTTTCCTCCCAACCCCAAAAATAGCCACACTCCAGCAGGGCTAGCAAAGGAAGGCCCAGCCAGCTCCGTGCCTGGAGCCCCATTACCTGTTCTAGCTAGGTCTGTAGCTAGGTTTTAGCTAGGTCTGTAGATGCTTTGGGTTATGGTTTAGAAAGCTGACACTTTCCCATGCCACTTGTGCTCTTGGCTGTCAGACCTGTGACATGAGGAGCAGCTGACAACAGATTCTATCTTGGCTGCTCCTCCTTGTATTCCATTTTGGGCAGAGAATGAGCTAGAATCAGGTCTCCGCAAACTGTGCAGAGGACAGTGCTGGCTCCTCTTTGGAGAATGACCAACAAACCCACAGCTTAGCCAAGGAGTTATTCACCCCTTAGGAGGGTCAAGGTGGGCTGCACCTGGGACCCTTCTCAGCTTGGTGAGGACTCATCATAATCTGTGCCCCTGCTTACCTTTCATACCTTCTGTGTTTCAGAGGTGCCTTGTTCTGTGGCAGGAATCCAGAGTTTGCTGAGCTGATTTGCATGCTAATGGCCATGGTGCCCTCTCAGGTATCTCTTAGTGCTGCTGGTGTCTGAGCTCTGGGAGCTGAATGGAAAGTCTGCCGTTGCTTGTGGGAGCAGAGAGCTTTTTTCCTATAAGGGATACAAGGAAGGCATTTCTCAGTCGTGGCCTCTGCACTGTTCTGAGTGGGGATACATTGTAATACCGGGCAGCTGACTTGGTGGGTCACACATACTAAGTGATCATGGCATTCATATTAACACCTTTTGGTCCCCTGCAGTCACTGCTATGTCTAATAACATAACTCCGTACTCCGATTGTACTTTTACACGGGTACTGGAAGCTCAACTGTTTAATCCCTGTCTGGGTGACAAGGTGGATGACATAATATCTTTTATTGGACCAAATTTGTGTGGCTTGAAAGCTTGTCTCTCTCTCCAACAGAAGTTGGTCCAATATAAATATCTCACCCACCTTGTCTCTCTAATATCTTGGGACCAACATGGCTACAGCCACACTGCATATTTGCTGGCTAAAATTCATCTGCTGTGCAAATAGACAGCAGAAGACTTTTGTACAGTTCAGGGAATTACCTGAAAAGTTCTCTCTTTTAGCTGTTAATGGTTATCCAGGAAAGCAGGAAAAGTCTTAAACAAAAGGGTTAAAGTCCATTTTTTCCCGTGGTCATCTCAAGGTGAGTTCAGAAACCAACCAAAAACTAGCAGAAATGTGCTGGTATTTATTGATTTGGGTTTTTTTATTTTGCAATCTGATTTTGTTAAGTCAAAAGTGAATCAAGTGATATCTGTGGGCGGGTGATATTATATTTAAATGATTATAGTCCAGTGAAAAGTAGCATGAGAGTGCATTAGTCCTGGATAACTTACAGAGACCCACAAAATGATTCATGAAGCTCTTATGTGAAATCTGAGGACATAGTGAATTGTTACTTTAAATTAATGGTTTAGTGAGAAGCTACTTTGAGCTGATCGGTTGGGGATAGCTGTAAGTGAAGCTGGATTTTAAAGTTATTAGATAAATATCTGAGAGCTACTACTGCTGTGCATTTATATTATAGCATCACATTTTAAAAGACTCAGTACTTCAACACTAAAAATGAATCATTTCAATATTTAGATGACCATTTGGAGGCAGCATCATACGGTGGATATTAAACTCGTACTGGCTCTGCCACTGACTCAGTGTGACCTGGATCAATTCACCTAACCGCTCTGTGCCTCAGTGTCTCCAGCTGTACATTTGGGATAATAAGACTTAACAACTTTTCTGAAATGCGTTTGCATCCATAGATTTAAAGGTGATAACATATTATTTTTATTGGCTGGGAATGTGAATAAGGCACCCAAATACTACTGAAAAATCAATGGGCTTGGGTGCCTCATTCCCATAGGTCCCAACCATTCTTATTAAGTGAAATTACAATAGAATTGGGCATAAGCCATGGGATATGAATCTTGAGCCAAACTTTCTCTGGGTTTGGGGATAAGAACATAAGAATGGCCATTCTGGGTCAGATCAAAGGTCTATCAAGCCCAGTATCCTGTCCTCTGACAGTGGCCAATGGCAGATGCCCCAAAGGGAATTGACAGGTTATCATCAAGTAATCCATGCCCTGTCACCTAATCCCAGTTTCTGGCAAACAGAGGCTAGGAACACAGTTCCTGCCCATCCTGGTTAATAACCATTGATGGACCTATCTTCCATGATGCTATGTGTCTCCCTTTTGAACTCCATTATAGTAGTGGCCTTCACAACACCCTCTGGCAAGAAGTTCCAGAGGTTGACAGTGCGTTGCATGAAAAATACTTTCTTGTGTTTACTTTAAACTTGCTACCTATTCATTTCATTTGGTGGCCCCTTATTCTTGAATTATGAAGAGTAAATAACACTTCCTTATTTACTCTGTTTATATCACTCATGATTTTATAGACCCTTATATCCCTCCTTAGTTGCCTATACAGAAGCCGTTCTATACCCCTAATCATTTTTGTTGCCCTTTTCTGAATCTTTTCCAATTCCAATATATCTTTTTTGAGATGGGGCAACTATATCTGCCCACAGTATTCAAGATGTGGCTGTACCATGGATTTATACAGAGGCAATATGATATTTTCTGTCTTATCATCTATCCCTTTCTTGAAGATTCCCAACATTCTGTTCGGTTTTTGCCACTGCACATTGAGTGGATGATTTCAGAGAACTATCTACAATGACTCCAAGATCTTTCTTGAGTGGTAACTGCCAGGGCCGGTGACAGGGGGGTACTACGGGTACAGCTGTACTGGGCCCCCCGACTTTAGGGGGGGCCCAGTACACCGCTGTACCCGTTGTGTCCCCCCTTGTCGCCGGACCTGGAGAGCGGGGAAGGGGCGGGGAGGCGGTGCGGCTCTCCCCCGGACACGCGAGCCTGGCTCCAGCAGGAGCTGTGAGCCCGGCCGGCAGCAGCAGCAGCGCGGGGAGAGCAGCTCACGCAGCTCTCACTGCCCTGGGGGGGGGGGGGGGGGAGCGCCGGCTGGGCTGGGGGGGCTGGGCTGGGGGGGGCCCCAGCCGCTGCCGGCTGGGCTGGGGGGAGGGAAGCGCCGGCTGGGCTGGGCTGGGGGGGGGCAGCCGCTGTTGGCTGGGCTGGGGGGGGAGCCGGCTGGGCTGGGGGGGCCCCCATCCGCTGTCGGCTGGGCTGGGGGGAGGGGAGCGCCGGCTGGGCTGGGCTGGGGGGGGGCAGCCGCTGTTGGCTGGGCTGGGGGGGGGGGCCGGCTGGGCTGGGGGGGCCCCCATCCGCTGTCGGCTGGGCTGGGGGGAGGGGAGCGCCGGCTGGGCTGGGGGGGCACCAGCCGCTGTCGGCTGGGCTTGGCGGGGGGGCCCGGCTGGGCTGGGGGGGCCCCCCATCTGCTGTCAGCTGGGCTGGGGGGGCCCAAACTATCAAAGTAGGGGGCCCCCAAATTTCTGTCGCCAGCCCTGGTAACTGCTAATTTAGACCCCATCATTGTATATGTATAGTTAGGATTATGTTTTCCAACGTGCATTACTTTGCATTTATCAACATTAAATTTAATCTGACCTTTTGATACCCAGTCACCCAGTTTTGTGAGATGCTTTTGTAGTTCTTTGCAGTACATCTGGGATTTAACTATCTTGAGTAGTTTTGCATCATCTCAACAAATAAGAGGATTGGGCCAAAATTAATCTGATGATGTTCAACAAGGACAAGTGCAGAGTCCTGCACTTAGGATGGAAGAATCCCATGCGCTGCTACAGACTAGGGACCGAGTGCCTAGGCAGCAGTTCTGCAGAAAAGGACCTAGGGGTTACAGTGGACAAGAAGCTGGATATGAGTCAACAGTGTGCACCTGTTGCCAAGAAGACTAACGGCATTTTGGGTTGTATAAGTAGGGGCATTTCCAGCAGATTGAGGGACGTGATCGTTCCCCTCTATTCGGCATTGGTGAGGCCTCATCTGGAGTACTGTGCCCAGTTTTGGGCCCTACACTACAAGAAGGATGTGGATAAAATGGAAAGAGGCCAGCAGAGAACAACAAAAATGATTAGGGGGCTAGAGCACAAGTTCTGAGGAGAGGCTGAGGGAACTGGGATTGTTTAGGTTTCAGAAGAGAAGAATGAGGGGGGATTTGTAGCTGCTTTCAACTGCCTGAAAGGGGGTTCCAAAGAGGATGGATCTAGACTGTTCTCAGTGGTACCAGATGACAGAACAAGGAGTAATGGCCTCAAGTTGGAGAGGGGGAGGTTTAGGTTGAATTTTAGGAAAAGCTTTTTCACTAGGAGGGTGGTGAAGCACTGGAATGGGTTACCTAGAGAGATGGTGAAATCTCCTTCCTTAGAGGTTTTTAAAATCAGGCTTGACAAAGCCCTGGCTGGGATGATTTAGTTGGAGATTGGTCCTGCTTTAAGCAGGGGGTTGGACTAGATGACCTCCTGAGGTCCCTTCCAACCCTAATTCTATGATCTACAAATTTTGCCACCTCACTATTTACCCCTTTTTCCAGATTGTTTATGAATATGTTAAAAAGGACTGGGCCCAATATAGACATTTGCATCCAGAGTACTGGTTCCTCTTTAAAATGTCAGAATAATGAAATATGGATTAAAGTGGTATTTCACCCAGCATGAATTTATTATTGATGAATGCTGTAGGACTAATGCCCTATTGCAGAGGTGGGCAAACTATAGCCCGCGGGCCACCTGTAGCCCACCGGCCATTTTTATCCAGCCCGCGAGCTTGGACCTGGGCTGGGCCGAGTGCCGTGGACCCTGGCTCCGGGCCAGGGCCGGCCGAGCTCCAGGAGCCGTGGAGCCCCAGCACTCCTGGGCTGGGGGCTGCATGGGGCTCCAAGCTCCTGGGTGGTGATGGGGGTGGGGTGGGAGGGACGTCATGGGGCCGCAGCACTCGGGACCGGGCAGAGCACGGCATGCCGCGGGGCCCTGTGCTCTTGGCCGGGGGCTGGCCCAGGACCGTGACGTAGCAGCTGGGCGCAGGGAGCCAGCTGTGGGGACCCAGCCACGGCCGTCCACGGCGCGGGGAGCTGTGGTGTCACGCGCTTCCCAGCCTGGTCGCAGCCCCCGCAGAGCCCAGCATTGGCGCCGGAGCGACGGAAGGTAAGCAAGGGAGATTTGGGGAGGTTTCGGGGGGTGGTAATGGTTAGGGTGTGGGAGGTCTCTTGGGGGGGCAGTCAGGGAACAAAGAACAGGGGGGCTTAGATATGGGGTGGGATTTGGTGGTGGTGGCTTGGGTGGGGGGGTCTCGGGAGGGGGCAGTCAGGGAACAAAGAGCGGGGGGCTTAGGAGGTAGGATCCGGGGGGGTAGTTAGAGTAGGGGGTCTCCGGAGTAGGCAATCAGGGGACAAGGAATGGGGAAGGGGGTGTTGGATGGGTTGGGAGTTCTGAGGGGGACAGTCGGTGTGAGAAGTGGGTTGGGGTCCGATAGGGCCAGGCTGTTTGAGGGAGGCACGGCCTTCCCTACCCGGCCCTCTGCATAATTTTGAACCCCAATGTGGCCCTCGGGCCAAAAAGTTTGCCCACTCCTGCCCTATTGAGTGACGCCTACTGACCATTCCCAGAATAGCTATATTACGGGTAAGTAGCAGTGCAACCTTCCCCCATATTTTCCCACCGACAGGGTCCTCAACCATTAGAGGAAATGTGAAGAGGTGAATTTCGTTCCCATAACCTATTTGGTCCTTAAAGCTCTTTGCTGAGACTGTCAGCGAAGGGGTGCACTTAGTGCTAGGTGTGGTTTTGTGATGTGGATACCTGTCTACTAGGGATTGGACTGAAACCCACCAAACTCTTTTCACATGGACCATGAGACAACCAACAGATAAGCACTTTCAATCACTACCAGGCTGGGCTGAATTCAAACTGGCAGCTAGAGGTGAAAGACTATATCCCATTAACAATCGTCTGAAGTTATGTAGTCTCCATTAAAGCAGACTTGTATTTAGCCCAGGGAATGCATGGTCAAAATCTCACACTCACAGTATTGACCCAGTAGAGGTCAACAAGGAAATCTATTATGTCCAGTTGAATCTGTAACTGTAGAATGCAGCAATTAAAATGAATTTGGTATCGAAATGCCATCTGATGGCACAAGTTATGAGCTAAGGTAAATTCTTACTCTTTGTGTACTAGTGACTGAATAGCTTAGGTAATTTGTGCAAAAACATGAGGGTTGTTAAAAGAAGACAGCATATTCTGAAAGCATCTGGGTTCTTTATCTTACTAAAACAGATGAGGAGGTGGGAAGCAAAGCAAACAGACAAAGTACTCTCAGGAATATATAAAAGGAAGCAAGTAAGCCATTCAGAGGAATGTAGATAAGTGTTTCTTCTCTGTTAAAGAGAAAACCAGCCCTGTGAAAGCTGTGTGTATATTTTGGAGTGTTGATAGCATGCCTTCTAACACTGCACATTTCCATGGTAACAAATCCATGGCTCTGACTTCTTGGGTATGATCCACACCTAAACTTCATGGTGACGCTGGGGATACAACTCAGACTGTGTGAAAGTACAGGCCCATACTGTGACAGCAACTGTGTAACTGACCAGACATTGACAGGGTAGTAACATTTTGTAACCCTGACTGGGACCAGGAAATCGATATACTTCTTACCAGTCTTTTTTAATTAATTACAGTTGCAAACCCAATATTTTATTTAAAAAGTCATCCTGCATGAATGAAGGCCCAGCAACGAGCAGAGATGGGGAATCAGAGAAAGAGGCTGAACCAAAGAGTGGCAATGAGCAGGACCAGTTCTGAAACTAGCTCAATGCAGTTCTTAACCTTGTAATTGGTACCTAGATGCTGTGTTGACAGCCACTGTTACAGCAGAGTACTCTGAAAATGGTCAGGCTTGGGCTCCTCTGGTGTGGAGTAGCAACTGCTGATATTGCTCTGTCCCAAGAGTTTTGCCCTCAGATCAATCCGTTGTATTATTACTTGTCTTATACCAACAGCATGGTATGTGCTTTAGATAGGACAAAAAGCTACTATCCCAAAGAGATCACAATAGAGCTGATATAATTAACTGGAACCCATCACTGCAATATCTGAATGCCGCACATCTTTAATGTATTTGCCCTCACAATAACCCCGTGAAGAAGGGAAGTGGTATTATCCCTATTTTACTAATAGAGAAACAGGCACAGAGAAACCAAGTAACTTCCTCCAAGTCACACAGGAAGTCTGTGGTAGAGATGGAACTAAATGTGGGTTTCTCACAGCCCAGGTTAGCGCTGTACACGCTGGACTAGCCTTCCTTCCATCCATAATGATACTACTGTGTACAATTGTCTGGTGGACTGTGGATGGGTGCCTATTTGTAACAGTAGTATTCTGCTGGTGATGCTGGAGAGGTACAGAGCTGCTGATGCCTCAGGGAAAGATTTCAACCCATTTAATTTCACCATAGTTGATGTAACTCTACTGACAAATTTCCTCCACTGATAACTTGTAACAGAGGAGAAATCCTTCATTTTAGACAGTTTCTATTTCTTATCATCTAGTATCACTGAGGATGTTTGTGAGAAATCAGGAAGATTTGTTGCCAGGCAAGTTTATCCAGTGCTGCTGCTTTATCCTCTACGTGTCTTATCATACTCTCTTATGACATCATGGCCAGTCACATGCAGAGAGGAGCCATGACCGAGGGATTAAGCACCAGAAACAGATAAACTTGTAAATGATGGCTGGGCTTTCCTGCAAGCCTCTGTAAGTATTAGGTGAAAAATGGGGTGGAAAGGCAGTGTGGTATATAAAATAGGATCTTTATCCAGACTTCCTGTGGATTAGGTTTTAGATGTGTGGAACAAAAATCCACCCCTGTAACTCTTTTTCGCCCCCTTTTATATAGTTCCTCATTAATGTATTCCAAATTTAGAAGAAAAAAAAACCCCAATCAATGAGATGGTAATAACTTCTTCTCCATAGAATACTTTTTCCTGTTTCCCTGGGGCAACATGTAACCCATCTGGTTATAGATGGGTGTGAGTTGCACAGTTTGGGGCTGGAGCTAAGCTTCCCTCCAGCTTAAGGAGGTTCGGATCCCAGAGCCTGTTTTGGCCCCATTTCTAGCTTGTCCACCGAGCTTTTTTCAAATAATTTTCCAAAGAATGAGTGTGATGATGCAAAGCCACAGCCTCATACTACCCCATCATGCCCTCACAAGACAACATGAATGCAGGAGGGGCTGTCCCGGTGTTATGCCATGCTGCCTATTGTCACCATGGTGCAGCCTGGGGATGTGATGTCCAAGTGAGGATGAGGGTTGCCAACACTGCATTTCAAAAATAAAGGAGTCTTTTCTTAGCACCCCTCCTCCAAATATCATCAGCAGCATCAATCACAACTGCAATAATAAACAATAAGCAATACTCACCTCCCTGCGGCGGGGTCTGTCTTGCTGATTTTTGCAGCGCTCCGCTTGCTGTACAGAGGATGCAACCCAGCAGCTTGGGGGTCTCCCTGACATTTTATGACCTCACCCCCTGTGAGTGATGTCAGGGGGTGTGACGTCACTGCAGCACTGTGATGCTGCCCCATTCACTGGGGGGAGGCTGTGGGTCGGGGGGGGGGGGGGGCACGAGGATGCCCCAATAGAACCTTCAGGCCAGGGGAGCGCAATGCATGCCGGACTAGGCAGCCGGGCTCCAGCTAGGCCAAGAAAGCCTCACCGTCTCCATAGCAACCTCCCTTTTCACCTCCCCTCCCCCACGCGCACGTTGCTCACGTGACCCGCGCAGCTGGCGCTCACGTGATGTTTGGTTGCCGAGAAGCTGTTTCCGGGTCAGGACTCAGTGCAGGACGGGGGAAGAGCGGGGCCGGGTGAGAGCCACAAGCCGGGGCTTGCGCGTCCCAAGCCCTCCGGGGGGCAGGGGTGGGGAGCTGGGGGCCCTCAGTGTCCCGCAGGGCGCCTGGGCTCCGAGCGGCCTCGGGCGGGGGGCTGCTCTGCCCTGGCCCCGGGCACTGCGTCCCGGCTGTGCCCAGAGGCGGGGGGCAGGGCACTGGCTGTACAACCCTGGTCGAGAGGGGTCGCTGCGCCCCTCCCTCTCCCGGTCCTCAGGGGGGCTGGGGGCTCGCTGCACCCTGGGTGCTGCGGCCCTGATGGGTGGGGAGGGGGTGCGGAGTGACTCTGGATCCCTCCGTTCTTAGGGCGATTCCTGACTCTGGTGAAGGCCAGGGGCCGAGGGGTCTGGGTGGTTTGTAAGAGAAACAGAGGGACCGTCTATGAAACTGGCCTTTCATGCCCGCTTGCACCTTGCGAGTTCAAATATAAGCCCGTTTCACTTAGATGTATCTTTGATTCCCCCGCCCCCTGAGTCTTGAGCATCACTAGTCAAGTGCATGAATGTCCTAGTTATTGACTTATTTTCACTACGTCCTGGAAAAGAAAAAATAACGCGTGTGATTAAAAAGAAGGGATAAGGTTCCGTTAAACTCCGCTATGTATTCACTTCTTACCGGTTTTGGCTGTACCTCATAGGTGTTATAGTCATTTGCACTTCTCCCACCTTAGAATCCGAAATGTAGGACAGGAAGGAACCTTGAAAGGTCATCTAGTCGATTTCCTGCACCCCCTTTGCTGTGGCAGGATTAAGTATATTTGGACCATCCCTGACAGGTGTTTGTCTAACTAGTTCATAAAACCCCCCCAAAGGATGTGTATTTCACCACCTCCCTCCATAACCTGTTTCAGCAACAAGCTTTTAACTGTCAGAATAATTTATCTTAATAGCCAACCTACATCTCCCTTACTGCAGACTAAAGTGACTACTTGTTTTACCCTTGATGGACACAGAAAAATTGATCACCATTCTCTTTATAGTAACCTTTTATGTATTTGAAAACTCAGCCTTCAGTTAAACTAAACATGGCCATTTCTTTCAACTTTTCCTCGTGTTTTCTAAACCTGTTATCACTTTTGTTGCTCTCTTCTGCACTCTCTCCAATTTGTCCATATCTTCCTTAAAGTGTAGAGCACCAAACTGGATGTGGTATTTCAAGTGGGGCCTCACAAGTGCTGAGTAGAGTGGAACAGTTACCTGCTGTGTCTTATATGTGATACACTTGTTAATACATCTCAGAATGACATTTGTCCTTTTTCCCACAACAGCATCACACTGTAGACTCTCATTCAATTTGTGATCCAATACAACCACCTTATCCTCTTCTCTAGTACTGCTGCCTAGCCAGTTTTATTTCCTACAGTATTTTATCTTTGTGCATGTGAGGTTTCCATCTGAAATGCAGTACTTTGCACTTGTCATTGCTGAATATCATCTTACTGATTTCAGACCAATTCTCCAGTTTATCAAGATAAATTTCAGTTTTAATCTGGTTTTTGAAAGTGCTTGCAAGTCCTCCCACCTTGGTGTTATCTGCAAGCTTTATAAACATACTCTCCACTCCTTCATCCAAATTGCTAATGAAAATATTGAATAGTGCCAGACAGGACAGATCTCTGAAGAGCCCCACTTGATATACTTTGCCAGTTCTATAGTGAGCTATGATAGCTAGTGGGTCTTTCAACCATCTATCACACAGCTTATAGTAATTTCATCTAGACCATATTTCCCTAGGTTACTTCTGAGAATTTCATGTGGGTCTGCACCAAGAGCCTTACTGAAGTCCATATATATCACCTCTACTGCTTTCCCCCAGTCACTAGGCTGGTTATACAAGCAAAGAAGGAAATTGCATTCATTTGACATTTGTTCTAGCAGCATTTTGGCTGCTATAATCATGTTTTTGTTCTCTAGGTTTGAACAATTTGCTTGTTGCGCCCTCCCTCCAAAGATTTCAATATACTTTATAACATTTAACTAAAAGAACCCTTTCAGTACCCTTTTCCCTCACATTGAAATGCAAACACATCTAGGGTGGAACTAGACATCTGTTTCACAGCACAGAGCAACACTGTACAACAGTCTAGTACAGGAAGTGAGGAATATCTTGTCCAGTTGGTACTGCATGGTGGCTTATGGTTTTCCACCAACCACTGAAGCATTATTCTACTTTGGTTCTTGTTCCCAGTCTCTCACCATAATGCCTGAGTCCCTTCCAGAAGCATGTTAAGTCTTATGACTAGCATCTGTGACATGGTTCTTTTCTTTCTCCCAGTAGTATTAACCATTTCAGATAGATGGTTCAGTGATTAGATGTGCTTTAGCAACTCCTAACAAAACCCTCATAACAGTGAGTAGGAATTATTGTTTGTGCAATATTTTAAAGGTCTTGAAAAATATCTTTTCCCTGTATTTCATGGGAGATGAAATCCTAACTTCATTAAGCAAAGAGCATATTCTGTTGCATTTATCCCTTAAAAAGCAGTATTTTTATGTCCCTGTGCAAATTATCAGGTCTTGCCATTGTATGTGTTAGACATACTTTGATATACCATATGCTGTCCTTGCATTTTCTGTTAACCCTTTATTATTAACCCTGAATATTTCGCCATATTGATGCATACTTGCATGGTAGAATAGTGGTGCAGCTTTGGAAAAGCAAAATGCATCTAAAATGATTGAGTAGTGTTAACTGTTCAGAAAGGGAATTGGGAAAGTTACTCAGACCCTAAGTTTTCTGTCCTCTGGAGACAAAATTGGTTTGCTAAGCTAAAAATTCAATATGAAATATTTGTGAAATATTTCTGATGTTTTCTTTTCCAGTGTTGTATTGGGGTAACTTTCTCATGTGGAATTTACCAACCGATGTTAGCTCAGTGCATGAACTTCGGTGGAGTTGACCAAAAAAGCAAAGTAAAGGAGAGCACTTCATGGGTGAGTGAGTTTCTTTTGTTTAAGAACTTGGAATTTTAAAAGTTCCAACACAGAAGGTCTGAATGCATGTTTGGAAACAAATATCTGTCTCTTCTGCGTGACTGAGCTGGCCCTGCCTCTGAGGATAGGACAAGAAGCAGTGGGCTTAAATTGCAGCAAGCGCAGTTTAGGCTGGGCATTTGGAAAAACTTCCTATCAGAGTGGTTAAGCACTGGAAAAATTGCCTAGGAAGGTTATGGAATCTCCATAACTGGAGATTCCACAACCACCTGGCAGATTCCAAACACCTGTCAGGGATGGTCTAGACTCTAGATAATACTTAATCCTGTTTTGAGTGCAAGGTATTGGACTAGATCTTGAGGTCCCTTCCAGTCTTATGATTCTATGTAGCACAAGGCTTCCGAATCCCTACCTACCAAGCATAACTTATCTTTTATAGAATGGTGATAGGTTTGGGTCATCTCACTGCTTATGATATTTAATCCATTTGTGATAGAGGTACCCTAACAGTTTGTGACCAGAGATTAATCCTCCAAGGAAAAGCAAAGTCACGGTCTCCAAGCAGATCATTCACAGCAGAGGGAAATCTATGCATCAGATGTTTTCCTCCTCCTTTCATAATCTACCATCCATTTTTACCTATAGTGAAGCTAAGGAAGAATTAATTGCAGTGGGGAGGGGACATAATCACAGTCTTCTGGATAGGTAGAGGGAGGCAGATTCTTGGAGCCACCAGATTGATGAAGAGAAATTTACAAGCTTGAATTGACCTTTTCTGTTGGTAGTAGAAAATGGTTCATTATTTATACTTGGAAAACTCAGACACCAGTGGCCCCATTTTGACCTCATTCATGCTTGTTCGACTGCATTTCGGAGAATTTAGGAGAATAATTTTAGGTAGCTTTTGTATGATAGGATTTCTTTTTGGGGAGAACTGTATAGCCTGCTCCTGAAAACATAACAACAGCACCTAGGCTTTACTGTTTTTCATTAATAGAGCTCAAAATACTTTATAAAGGAGCTCAGTGTCAGTTCTCCATTTTTTTTACGGTTAGGGAAACTGAGGCACGAGAAGGTGACGTGACTTGCCCAAGTTCATGCAGAGGCAGAAATAGAACCCAGATCTCCCGAGTTCCCGTCCAGTGATCTAAATGCTAAACCACCGTGTCTTGATGTGATTTATCAAGTTGACTTCAGTGTAACTTTTTGTTTAAGTTTTCAATAGTGGGACCTATAGCTTGACTTAGGCAGTGCCATATTCTGCGTTTGTTTGCCTTCGTCGGCAATTAAAACAGCTTGCTGATCGTTTTTTGGTTAAGTTTATCCACCGTGAAAACTTACAGCTGCTAAGTTTTTCCCTCACCCTGCATTCAGTTATGAGAAGCATTTGCAGACTCAGTGAAAGGATGGGATGGTGATGTTTCTTTTAAAAAGTCAGAGTCCTGAAACAAACAGGCTGTCCTCAGGGACTTTAGAGAGGAAAATAATCCTTAGCAGTTCTGTATTGTTCAACATCTTCAAAGCACTAAGTCACTGAAGACTTGTGCGCTGGGCTGTTAAAATCACTAGGCTTTCTGGATTTCTCCTCATCCAAGACACCTACATTTTAGGATGCTGGAGCTGAATTAAGCCCTTGTGCTATGCAGTTCCCTTGACTTTATGAATCATAATTTCTTTTTATCATAAATATTATGAAATGTTCAGAGCCCTGGGTAGGAAATTAGGACAGATGAGCTAACTTCTGTCTGGGGTACGTGTAGAATGCCAGTCACCATAGTATCTAGGCACTGAGTAACTGCCAGCTGACATTTGATACTATTCTGTAAAGGTCAGCAAACCACAATACACAAAGCCCTTTGATTTGGCATATAAAGAGCCTCTGCTTTGTAATTTCCATGTTACCTCACTTCACGTGGGGCATAAATACCCAAGTGACATGCATCTTTGAAATATGTTAGCTGCAAAATTGAACTAGCAAGATATTTTATTTATTTTTATTTTTTTTATGGCTGGCCAAGCAATTTCTTCATGTGTTTGCGCTATTGATTCATGGCACAGTCTTAACATCCTAATCAAAAGCCTGTATCTTTCCACCCTTTCTCCATGCCTGGGTAGCAGTCCCGGTTTAACACCTTTGGAAATGGTCAGATGAAAAAGGCTGATGTTCTTTTTCATGCTAAAACTTGCTGTGAATGAGGCACTGTTGTCTATGGCGATGAGTGCCCTAGACATACCTAAAATAAATAGTTTGAGTTAGAGCCTGTCCCTATGGTTCTAATCTAAGCTATGCCAGAATCCTGTAACTGTAAGCAAGTCCCACACCTTTCTGCCTTAGCTTCCCCATATGTAGAATGGAGATAACACTTACAAGAGCATTATGAGGATCCATTAATGTCTGTGAAGTACTCTGCAATCCTTGTGGGGATAAAAGAGCTATTTAAGTGCAAGATATTGTTGTGATGACAATGACAGGGCAGTTGTAATTTAGGATTTTACAGTTTTGTCGTGGACATGCTTGTATTAATCTCTTTGGAATTCTAACTACTGTGTCTTGTGTGCTTAAATAATAGCTATGTGATGTTTCTTTGTGTGTGTAATAACTATCTTTTGCAGACTAATGATTATAATATTTACATAGTGCCATTAATTCTGACACATCCCAATGCATTTTAAGAACTGTATGCATGTGGCATTACTGAAATGCAGCCATTTCTGGGGTGGACCATGTCAGCTAGGTAGACAGCATGTTGCATAACTTTGGGTATGGGGATTTTAGCAAACAACCCTGAGCCACAGCTTTAAATTAAGTTTCATGGGATCATAAATATCCATGCAAAGCAGGCAGGAGTTTAAATTTTACAGTCTTGTTTAAAACATCCCTATACAGTAAAGTTTGTGGAACTCTGTGTTATCCCCTCTGAAGGGATGAAGGGCTGACTTGACTCTGTAAGGATTCAAACCTGTTGATGCAGGGAGTCTAGGAAGTGTTTATGGTTACTGATAAGATCAGTAAGCAGCCCTTTTCTGCTGTGAGTCACTGTCTTTGGGAAGTGCCTGATAGTATTTTAGGGTGTTTGTGCTTGGAAGAGTAAAATATATGGTGGTATACTCTGTTTACTGGCAAGCTGTCCTTAGCTTTTTTAAAAAATGTTTGGTACTTAGGGAAGTGGAGCATAGGATTCACTGCTGCCTTCTGGAGATGAGCTGATTAGCAGTGGATTGTGAATATTGTCTGATGTTTTCTGCATTAACTGTAGAATTCCAAGAAGGGAACATGGATCAGCCCAGCGGAAGGAGTTTCATGCAAGTTCTTTGTGAGAAATACAGCCCCGAGAACTTCCCATACCGTCGAGGTCCTGGAATGGGGGTGCATGTCCCAGCAACGCCACAGGGATCGCCTATGAAAGGTACGGTTCCTACTGGATCTGTGCATACAGGGGCTGGAGGGCAGGATCATTTCATCCCATAGCTCAGGGATTCTCAACCTTTTTCTTTCTGAGCCTCTCTCCCACACCACATACCATAACAACTCCCCAGCCCAGCTGTAGCATGACAACTGTTTTTCTGTATATAAAAACCAGGGCCAGCATTATGGGGAGGCAAGCAGGGTAATTGTCCAGGGCCCTACACCAAAGGAGCTGCCACAAAGCTAAGTTGCTCAGGCTTTGTCTTCAGCGCCAGGTGATGGGCCTCGGTGCCCCGGGCTGCAGTCCTGAGTGGCAGGGCTTCAGCTTTGCGCCCTGAGCTCTAGTGAGTCTAATGCTGGCTATGCTTGGTGGACCCCCTGAAACCTGCTTGCAGCCCCCCAGGGCTCCCCAGAATCATGCTTTTACTCATCCAGGAGGAAGAATCCTACTGAATTACCAAACCAAATAATCACACTTGTGTTGCTATATGGCTTGTATCACTATTTAATAGGTATACTGCAGTAAGATCCATAGCCTCCAATTAGGATCAGGGCACCATATAGACACACGCTGCTCACCTGGCATTGTTCACAGCAGCAACTTGAAATTGAACAGGCTTATAGGATTGGATCAAAGGTACTGGGGCAGGTTTCTAGGCACGGAACTGGGAGCCAAGAACTCTTGAGTTGTAGTCCCAGCTCTGCCCCTGCCCGGCCTCTCTGACTTTGGGAATATTGCTTCACCTCCATTTCCTCATCTGTGAATGCGAACTCCTGCTCGTTTCAGTTGCTCAGAGGTTAATTAAAGCTCTTAATTACTGGCAAGGGATAGTTGCTGAAAACAGTTTGAAAGAATCCTGGCCCAAGGTTCTCCTGCCAATAAAGTAAAGCCCTGTACAGCACTGAGATCCAGGGAGGTAAACTCTGCCCAGTGTGTCCCCATTTCAGTAATTCTTCAGTGGCTGCAGCAATGTATATTTGGCACAGGTGTCTTAAACACTTAAAATTACTCTGGATGTCACCCAGCACAGCTGTTATGTGTTTTCTGGGCCCAGTCCAGTAATATGCAGTGTCTTCAGCTCTGATTTAAAGTCTATAGCAGTTGAGGGGGTTTAGCACATCACAGGTTTGGGCCCTTGGTCAAGCAGAATCAATGACACGAGTCTTTTATGCCATGTTAGGGCGCTTTCCTGTTTACTTTGGGATGCCTGTTGGATGCAAACTCTACGGCTACTAAAACACATTGCACCACTACCCTACAGAAATGACCCTTTCTCCTTGCTCAGTATCCTGACTGCCTTGGGATCGATCCAGAGATGCATGTCGTCTGGTATAAGCATCCCATTACAAATACGCGCACACAGCTGTACCTCCTAGGAGCCATACAATAAAAATCCCTATTTCCAAAGGCTTTAGCTAGAACTGGGTCAACTTTGCCACCTATCATTTAATCTTTCCCCACACTCTGAGGTACTTGGATTTGGGTCACTTTTTATTCAAACAATTTATGGTTTGGGATTTAGCAAACCAGAGCCACCACTTATTTGTTAACCTCTTGCCCATCCCTGGTTGTGACTGTACTTTAAATTCTGATCAGGTTGGTTTGTATCATAAGCACCCCCAAGGGGGGGAAAAACAAGGAAATTCACTGGGTGGAAATGACAATAACTGGGTTTGACAGAAGGGAACAAAAGTGAGAGAATTCAGTCAAGGACAAAATGTACCATATGTCACTCAAAGTTAATCTCAGTAGAGAATCACCTTAACAAAATTTTCAGTATGCCTTCTTATTTATATCGATTGCTACAGAAGCTACAAGAAGGTCCCTGTCCATATGTTCTAGGCACCCCAACATAACTTAAAAATAGATTACAAATAATACCATAATTACAGCATTATAATTTAATGTAGTTTACCATCTCAAATTGCTCTCCAATAATCCCCTACTCTTACAATTTTTCTCTTGTCCAATAAATGTCAAATACCAGGAGGGAGAAAGGGATAGGGAAAAGAGATTTTTATGAGGATAATCTCTTATTTTGTGTGTATGATCAGTAGATCTCAAAGTGCCTTACCAGAGTAGGTTAGAAAAAATTCTATTGCGTTTCACACTTGTAAGATATGGTACGTTTCATCCACATGCTGAATTTCCCACTTGAAATAGCTTATTAGAAACCAGACATTTTTGGAGAGAATTCTTGGCACTGGAAATTCCACCAAGAGAGGCAGCATAATTTAGTAGTCACAACACAGAACTGGAAGTCAGTTTCTATTCCTGGCTCTGCTTCTGACCTTTGTGTCTCAGGGCAAGTCACGCATGGCCTAATTTTTCTGAAGTGCTAGGAACCTACAATTACTATGGATGTTTAGTATTCACAGCCTGATTTTCTTAGGTGATGAAGTTTTTTTTGTGTCTGTTTGTCTATTGATAAAATAAGCAAAATAGCTGCTTCACAGTGAAGTTCTATTAAGCAAAGGGACTCTCTCAGGTCAAATTTAAGCTCAGGTTTAATTATGTAATGTTATACAACAACCAAGCTTTTACAAAACCTTAGATCAATACATGCGCTACCTTGATTTTTTTGTAAAAAATTCAGTGAAGGCAGTTTTTAAACAAATCTCCTTTTGCCGTATTTGCCACTGAATTTTTGCAGTCTCTTGCTAAAAGTAAAATTGATTAGAAACGGTCTATAAACTAAAACGGAACTGACCAATTTGTTTTCATTGAGGTAGGTGAGAAAAAATTCCAACAGCATAAAACTGAAATTACTTCACATTCTTATAATTTCTCCATTAGCCATTTAAAGTGGAGTTGGTAATACAGTTATCCATTTTAATCTGACTTGCTTGGCAAATGTAAATCATTTTATAACTACTAAATTATTGATTAATCCCTTCCTTTAGCTGGATTTCATACTTGTTTGTGTTCTTTGATGAGACTAAGGGATGATCTCCTACAGCTGTGAAAATATGAGGCTGACTGGAAGGCATCTTGTTTCTCCCCCATTTCAGATCGCCTCAACCTTCCAAGTGTGTTGGTGTTGAACAGCTGTGGAATAACCTGTGCGGGAGAGGAGAATGAAATCGCTGCCTTCTGTGCTCATGTGTCTGAGCTGGATCTCTCTGACAACAAACTTGACAACTGGCATGAGGTAAAGCGATTATGCCTGTGCCTTGCTAAATAGCAGCAATAACTGCTGCTGTCACTGTAGTTATATTGCTAGATATGAGATCTTCTCAGTCATTTCAAAGTAGGTAAATGTGTCCATTTTAGATCACACTAGCAAAAATACCCAGCGTTGCTCGGGTCCGTCGGAGGTGGGGAGGGGGCAGAGAGCTGAGCGAGTGCGGGGTCCGTTGGAGGGTGGAGGGGGCAGAGAGCAAACCTGACACCCCCACCTCACCCCCCCGACCAAACCCGACACCCCCCACCTCACTTACCCCTTGACCAACCCCGACTCACATTTTCACCCCCCCACCCAAACCCAACACCTCCACGTCACCCCCCTACCAACCCAAACACCCCCTGACCAACACCCACACCTCACCCCCCGTAGACCAAACCTGACACACCCACCTCACTTCCCCCCCCAACCAAACCCGACACCCCTACCTACCACCACAAACAAACCTGACACCCCCACCTCACTTACCCCTCGACCAACCCCGACCCCCCTCCTCACCCCCCCAACCAAACCCAAAACCGCCACCTTACCCCCCCACCAAACCCAACACCCCCTGACCAACCCCAACACCCACACCTCACCCCCCACCCACCCCGACACCTTCCCACCACCCAGACCAAACCCATCACCCCCGGCTCACTTACCCCCCGACCAAACCTGACACCCCCACCTCACCCCCCCGACCAAACCCGACACCCCCACCTCACTTACCCTCTGACCAAACCCAACTCGGGTCTGTCGGAGGTGGGCAGGGGGCAGAGAGCTGAGCGAGTGCGGGGTCCGTTGGAGAGGGGAGGGGGCAGAGAGCTCAACGAGTGTGGGGTCCGTTGGAGGGGGAGGGGGCAGAGAGCTGAGCGAGTGCAGGGTCCGTTGGAGGGGGTATTATGACATCATAACTGTCACAGAGAACAGCAGCTGCCCAGCTGATGTGATTGGCCTTTAAAGAATTTCACCCCTGCGGGGCGTCAAAGGTGAGATTTGAAAAATTTTCAACTCTTACGGTCATTAGGACCCTAAAGCCTATAACTCTACCAAATTTCAAGTCTCTAGCTCAAACGGTGTGGAAGGAGTAAGGCAGCATACACACACGCATACACCATTTGACTTATATATATATATATATAGATTTGCAGATCACGTTTATTGCTCTGTAGCTGTCAAAGTAAATAAACTTGATTGATATGGCACATTCAGAGGGCACGTCTACATTAGAAACGCTATAGTGGGACACCTGTAGTGTAGACACTTACTACAGCAATAGGAGGGGTTCTTCTGTCCATATAGCAAGTCCACATTTCTGACGGGCAATAGCTAGGTTAACAGAAAAATTCTTCCATCAGCCTAGCGATGTTTATCCTGGGGTCAGCATAATTACATCCCACAGGGCATGACTTTTTTCATAGCTCTGAGTGATGTAGTTAAGCTGACCTTACTTCATTAGCATAGACCAGCCCGCAGGTATTTAACTCGCTTTCCTTAGTAATTTCTGAACTCGTCCTGCAGGCGAGAAATATACTTTCCTTCACTGCAAAGATTGGAACACTTACTGGTGGAGAACAGTGCAAAAACTGAGCAACTGATCTGTGTAGCAATCATACACTCGAGGGACATGGTCTTGCTTCTCTCTGCCTAGAGAAGAGTCCAGCCGCCTTCTAAGATGCTGGCTTCTGTGACTTGCTAATTCTTAGGCTGGTATTCAGGTGGACTTTCTGATCTCTCCCAAGGGATCTGCTTTCCCTTATCAGGCTGCCTTCAGAGTGTAATTAAATGAACTATTGAGGTGAATGTGCAATTAGCCAATCAATTGAGATCAGTGAATAGTTTGAGTATGAATTACAGATAGCTATCTAAAAGCCTTATTTTTTTTATCCATATAATTTCTTTGGCTCACAGTCCTGCTGGAGACTCCCTTTCTGCAAGATGGAATATTATTGAATGAGGTCTGATTACCTCCTGATACGCTTCTTTCTCTTGTGTTTTTTTTTTCTCCCCCACTAGGTCAGTAAAATTGTGTCAAATGTTCCTCACTTGGAGTTTCTAAACCTGAGTTCCAACCCTCTGAATTTGTCAGTTTTAGAGAGAACATGTGCTGGATCTTTCGCTGGTGTTCGCAAACTGGTGCTAAACAACAGCAAAGCTTCCTGGGAAACAGTCCATACAATACTGCAGGAATTACCAGAGTAAGCATGGGGAGCATGGTATGGAAGGAGAAGGCATGCAGACAAAGCCCATAGCAGGAAGGGCTGCGGGGTGGGAGTGTGGGAACTGAGCAGAGGAAAGGGATTTAGTTTCTTTGGGATTTGGAAGGATTTAACTCCTGCCATTGGGCCAACTGAATGTTTTATTGCATTTCTATATCTGAACTTGCTTAGAGCTTTGCATAGGTGCATACACACTTGGAATCAGTCTAAATATTGGCATGAATTAATGGGTTATGGCCTTGATGATTCAGCATGTGACACTCTTTCCCATTCATTCAGAAGAGGCTCACTGTAAATGCACTGTAGTAATGGCTTTTGGATGGAACGTAAATCTGAGGTCCTGGTCAATTGTCATTAAAGATCTCATCACACTTTTCATGTGTTAATCTCAGGGTCCTGTCCAGTTCCCACCTCGGCAGTGGCATTCTGCCTCCCTGAAATGCCTTTGCAATTTCAATTGGATACCAGATTCCTCCTCTTGCACATTTGTAAAGAAATGCATGATTACAGAATTCTGTTTAACCAGTACACCCTTAATTGAGACAGCCACTTTGTTCCCAAGGAACCAATTTAGCCTACTGATAGCTAATAATAATGATTGGTGCTTAAATGGGACAATGGTAGCATAAATTCTGTTTAATAGAGACATGTTCGGCCATTGCAATGTAATCTGAGAAAGATTTAATCAGGTGTGAAATTCTAAGTTAATCTTAATAGGGAAAGATGATAAATATTAAAATTAAAAAATCCACTGAGCATTATTTTTATTCCCATTTCTTTATTCAGTACAATGTTTCATTTTAAATGTCTTCAGTCTGTTTCTGTTTTGTTGGCCTCTTCTTTGGGATGCTAGGCTGCTTATCAGAGTCTTTTATCAGTTAAAAGGACTCACCATTATTCTTATTTATTTTGTCATGCCTTATTTAAAGCAGTTAGGTATCATCACTGTCATCCGACAAATGCACACTATCTTTCACCTTAAAAGTGGTCACATGAATGGTGGATGACTTTTGCCCAGGAGCTGGGGTTTATAGTGTGGTAACAGTCTATAATATTCCTGGTGTTCATTTTAAATCTCTTGTATAACCTCCAGGACTTTGGTAATGGGAACATCCATAAATTGAATAAGCGTGATTGGGTTTTCAGCCCCCACTTGTGCAGCGTTGAGCCCACCCAAATTGGTGCAAGGTGCAAACATTGCTAAAAATACAGCGTACTTGTTCAAGCCCTTTAGCTAGTGGTGTTTCCACCTGCAACACATATTAGTTGGCCTTGGCCAATGGATTTTGTTGGGTATAAACTCTTAACATTTCTTTATGTGCATGTGTTAACGATTTAAAGGTTACTTGTGAAACTGTTCCCAAGAGCTGTCAGAACTTTTAGCAGATACTAGCACCAGTGAAGTACATGTACAAATCTGTACACTCACAAATGGTGTCTAAATGGAGGCCTGACTAAAAACATAGTCCAGAGTTTGAAGCACTTTGACAGCCATCTAGCTGAAAGATGCTATAGGAAGTCCTCTCTACACTGAGGTTTCAGAGAGTGCTGGGGCCCTTCCTGTTTAAGTCATTCTTGAAAAACTGTGTGTTTAGGAGCCTCTAGGTAAGACCGTTACTCTTTCTTTAACAAGAAGCCTTCAAGTAAGAGCATATTTCTTTCTTTGTGCAGCTTGGAGGAGCTCTTCCTGTGCCTTAATGACTATGAAACAGTGTCTTGTTCTCCAGTTTGCTGTCAGTCTCTCAAATTACTCCACATAACTGACAATAATCTTCAAGACTGGACTGAAATTCGAAAGCTTGGAATTATGTTTCCATCACTGGACACGCTTGTCCTGGCCAATAATCACCTGACAACCATTGAAGAATCAAATGATTCTTTGGCAAGGCTGTTCCCTAACCTGCGATCCATCAGCTTGCACAGATCAGGTGAGGTACTGAAAGCAGCATATTCTTTATATTCCATGTGTAAATGATAATGCCTGATTTAAACCCTTGCTTTGGCAGAGGGGGGGGGGAGTAATATTTTCATTTTGGTGCAAATTGAAACCTGTGCTTTAACAGGGTGGGGAAAAGAATGTTAATTTGTTAGTGGCATCCTACATCTTTGCTAGAAATGAGCAGCCTACAATCAGTACTGCTTCCTGCTGGCTACTTGTGTGGTAAGTAGATCAGAGACAGTGGAGAAAGCACAAACCTGTACAGTACAATATCCTTGTTAGACTTCTGGGTAGCATAAACTTATTGGACATACTAGTGCCAGAGACTACAGTCATTTTCAGCCTTGTCTAGCCCAGCTTTTAAATGAAGTCTGAAAACTATTCATAAGTGCAGCCCAAGCAGGGTTGAAATACAAGCTGTCTGGCTGGTGTGGTAGGTCACTCACTGGGCTAGAGAAAGCTCTAACAAATCATTCTCCCTCTACATCCAAACCACATTAGAACCCTGTTTCTCTACAGCAAGAGAGCTGTCCAGGTTGTGCAAGTTAGAACTGGATCTAAACTTTTCCAAAATGTGGATCCCACTCCCAGTGCACATGTGAGACCTGTGCATGTGGGATGCAGACACCTCAGGAGTGGGATCCACCCAGACAAAGCATCTTGAACTGCTGTGGTGACTGCAAGTAGCTTTTCTTTGCTGGGTTTGAGTTAGGGATGTAAATACCATTTAAAAAGTTAACTGGTTCAACGATTAAAAAATATTTCATGTAAACTCTTGGCCCGAAGGTTAACGGATAAAGTGGTTAACCGGAAAGACTAATTCTGACCAATTAACCGGTTAATCTTTTACCTCCCTAGTTTGAGGCATGGCCCATCTCTACCTATAACTGTTTGAGAATGCGTTTTAAATGCTATCAGGTTTGTGAAGGTGGACCTTGGATGATTTCATGCACATGATTGTCCAGAGAGGAATTGATCTCAAAAGTGAGAATGTGGTGGAGCATACAAAAGAGCTTCCTGCAGTATTTTTTGTCAAGAGGATGCAAGTTTTGCAGTTAAATAGATGAATGTGTTGTGCATCAATTTGACAATGACTGATGGACGGGCATTGTGATGAACTCCTTGCTACATGTGATCCTCATTTAAGGTTTAGGAAACCTCATTTCCTAATGGTGCTGATATGAGAAAACACAAACAGATGCCAGTTGGATAACTTGAGAAACGTGTGAGGAGAAGACGATAACCAAGATATCTACCTACCCATTTTGGTTTCTTTTGGCTTCTCCTTCCACTTCTGGTGCTTTCTCACTCTCTAAACAATGATTCGGACTAAAGTGTCAACCTGCTGCTGTCATTCAAACCCAAGGGCACAAGATTCACTACAGTAGTTGAGCTATCATGCTAATGAGGACAAACCACGGATAGCAGTAATGAAAAATACAATTTTGCCGTGGATTCCAAAGGCTGTGGCAGGCATTCTGTGCTCTCCAGACACTGTGTTTTCTGGAAGAATTAGTAAGAGTAATTTGGAATGTCAGTGACTGAGGAGCCAGTTTGCATTCTGAGGCAAGGTTACAGTTTAATCGACCTCTAGACCTAGCATCCACTTACAGGCACACACATTTGTATGTGCATTACTGGAGCACGCACAGGGGATCAAGTAGAGCAAAACTCATCACTGGTGTTTAGATGTTAGATTCTTTAACTGTGCGTATGGAAGCTTGTGCGCCTGAAGCTTTGGCTGAGGCCTCCTTACAAATATGCCCCAGAGACTTTTCTCATCTGAAAGCCGAGGCTGGAGAAGCAACTGGCATAGCAGTTTGTACCTCCAAGCCCCAGTGATAGGTAGCTATGGGACAGATCACAGGAGCTGAATGACATTTGGCTTCCATCTCCCAGGCGTACATGGTTCATTAGCTGAATTTGGAAAACCTAGGAATAAAGGGCTATGTAAAAAAAAACTGTTCAATTATAGCTGTTTTCCTGGTGTTTGCTTCATCCTCTCATTCTCAATAACTCTGCCATGAATTTCCTGGGGAGCTTTTTGTTCCAGTTTGGATGCCTGATAACCACTGACAGTCATGGTCCCTTTTCCTCTCCCCGATGTATAAATATCAATACACACGTTAAAGACTCTAGTATAGATTCACTTAATGCATTATTGTAGTTGTTGGTTTATTATACAGAGCCATAGAGGGATTGAAGTATTAATAAAATCCCTTTCACAAATATCAACATGCTATACAATGTAAGCACCAAGCAGTGCTATACACCATTTAGTGAAACTACAGCTAACCACAGGAAAATATACCTTTTAAATCAGATTTGAAAAATGCAGAGTCATGGAGGCAGTTTTTCTGGGGTGGAATCAAACCGTCAACCCCGTTGGATACGATGCAGCACATTGATGATCTGAGGAACCCCCCGCTGAATAGAAAGCCCAATGAGGACATAACCATGAATTAAATCACACATCTAGGGGGACAACTTGGGGTATGGAGAGTTCTTGAAAATGGATCATTTTAAATCTTCTCCACAGCTCCTGGAGTTACCAAAGTAACTGTCTAAATAAAAGCATGCCATGGAGAGAAAAGGTGTCGAATAGATTAAATGCACCACTGTATTTTGGATAGCTTTGGTAATTCATTAGTTGAATTGAGACTGCTGTTTGAAAGAATGTCGCCACGGTTCACTGGTGAAATAACAATTATGGCCACTGCTGCAGTATCCCATATCTTTCAATTTTCTGGAGGATGAATAGTTGATAGTGATGTGGTCTTATTCACACCCTAATGTAAGTGAATTAAAGCATTAGACCATGCACTTCTGGGTTTATTACTCATTCCTCTGCCTACTTTAAATCATTTTTAAGCCTTGTTTCTGCATGTCCCAGTCTAATACCTGCCGTTCCTGCCCCTGCAACAGCTATTGTCAGTTGATATTACTGAGGCTTTTCCATATTAAATATTGATGAACTTGGTCCTGCTTAAACCTGCTTCTTGTCTTGCTGACTGCTGTGGTTTAGCAGAGATCGCCAGTGATTTGAATGGATGATAAAATGAACGAATTAGCTACACCTGTCTTGTGTGACCTTTTGCTATATCTGGTATTCTTTGATATATTGTATAGGCTCTATGCGTATGTGTGTTTAAACAATTCATTTCTTAAAGCAGGTCTGCATTGCTGGGAAGACATTGACAAACTAAACTCTTTCCCCAAGCTTGAGGAAGTGAGATTGCTAGGAATCCCTCTTCTGCAGTCCTACACCACTGAAGAGCGCAGGAAGCTTCTAATAGCCAGGTCTGGTGTTTCAATTTGCTCTGCTCAGTAAAACATACTGCACAATCACATGATCTGAGATGAGATGATCCGTTTCTGAGGGGTGGGAAATGAGATGAAGTGTGTGTTAGGGACACTGCTGATTCATGTGGTATGGATGCACTTGATGATTACCTGTTCTGCTTATTCCCTCTGCGGCACCTGGCATCGGCTGCTGTCAGAAGACAGGATACTGGGCTCGATGGACCTTTGCTCTGACCCAGTACAGCCATTCTTATGTAATCTTAGCTGCAGAAGGACTTGGAACTTCTGCAGAATGAGGAGGAGATGTGGAAGTGGAAACAGTCTAAATAGAAGGCTCCTATCATAGACGTTAACCTATCAGGAACGATGGGTACTGGTCCGAAGCCTATTGACTTTAAAATGGGTCTTGAAGCAGACCCTCAAAAAAAGCAAAAATTGTCCAAAAAACAAGAAGAGTTTCTGTAAAAGTGTTGATCGGCTTTAATTAATATTTGCAATACTCTGACCCACATTAACATATTGTACTATTTTATTAAAAGGAAATTTATTTCCTGATTAGACCACAGAATGAACCTTAATTGAAGAAACATAAATCTCATGGAAACAAAATTTTGTTTCCTCTGCTATTCCAGACTAACACGGCTACCTCTCTGATTCCATAAATCTCATGCAGTTTCTCCACGGGATGTGGGAGGCAGGGGCTTAATTTTTGAGAAGTAACTAATGCTTTTGGGGGACCAATTTGAGATACCTTAAAAGGGCCCTATTTCTAATTACTGCCCGAGACACTGCGTGGTACTTTGAGAGTGGGCTTTTGGGATTGGAGCTATGCGGCCCTGAGGATAAAATCACATGCTGTGTTGGCTCTAGAGTCTTGCTGATCATCACAGCTAGGTTTTCGTATCCTCATTAACAGTGTTCCTTGGTGTATTCATGCAGATTGCCAGCTATCATCAAGCTTAATGGGAGTGTCATTACCGATGGGGAGCGAGAGGATTCTGAGCGATTCTTCATTCGGTATTACCTAGACTTCCCGCCAGAGGAAGTCCCATTCAGGTACAAACTTCGGAGCTGGGATTCAGAGACAGCACAATGCATGGGAAAGGAGATTGATGTTCGTTAGACAGTTTGAAAGTGTTCAGCTGAAAGTGTGTCTTAATTCCTTGCCCTCCTACCATCCTTTCCTCCCTCCATCCGTATTATTTGCTCTCCTCACCACACTCCTTCATGAGGTGTGTCTGATATCTTGCTGATTCACTACTGTGTCAGATCAAACCTTACACTGTCCCTTCCAAGAGCTGTTAGACTGTTAGGTCCATGATCCTCATTGCTTCTTCTAGGCAACCCTCACTAATCCCCCTGCCTCCTGGAGTCTCTTGAAGCCCGTACTAATACTTCTCTCTGGTGCCAAAACAAAATGGCTAATCCTCGTGCCATCTGGTGGGTCGAATGTACATAGGGATAAAAGCTTTCCCTCTTCTAAAAACTCAGATCACAGGTTTATATGTTTTTTTTTTGCCAAAAACAATATGCTCAGTTATCTGATGAGTGCAATAAACAAATGAACTGTGATAGCAGCCGTGTGGTACCTTTGGTACCTATATGTGTTTACTGCGGTGGTTCTCAAACTTTTTATTGCGGCGGCCCTTTTCCCCTGCCCCGCGGGCTGCCGTGACCCATGTGTGTTCGCTGAAATGCCGCTGAATAGAACGCTTCCGCTTTCGGCAGCCGTGCTGTGTGCTTCAGGGTGGCCACCAAAATGCCGCCAAAACCAGAAACATTCACTTCGGCGGCTTTTCGGAGGACTCTCTGAAGTGCACGGCATGTCCGCCAAAATGCCGCTGAAAGCAGAAGCGATCTATTCAGCGGCACAGGGAGATTGCGACCCCCCAGGAATCGGCCCGTGACCCCCAATTTGAGAACCGCTGGTTTACTGCTTTTTAATGGAATGAGGAAGGCTCGATCAAGCATCAAGTCATTGCTCTTAGTACTTTGCATTTACTTAGCTGTGATGGGGCAAGGCCAAATGGCTATAGGAAAGTGATAAGGAACAGATATTTTAGTCCCAGGCTAAACAAATCCCTGGTACCATTGGATTCAAATGGCAGTTGGTCCATGTTAATCAAGACACCTGGGACCAATTAAGAACCTTCAAGAAAGCAGCAGAAATAGCTAGCCTGGTTGGGACACCTGAAGCCAATCAGGGGCTGGCTGAAACCATAGCCTCCTAGTTAGTCAGGTGGGCGCACGTCAGGAGCTGTGGGAGGAAGTTGTGCTGTTGGTGAGACTGAGCGGTAGATACCATATCATAGGCAAGGAAGGAGACCCTGAGGTAAGGGTGAAGTGGAGTATTGAGGGAGCGGGGACTGCTGTGGGGAAGTATCCTGGGGAATTGTATGTGTTCTGTTGCCAAAAGATCAGCCATCTTAGCTGATAGTATTGGGGTCCCTGGGCTGGAGCCCAGAGTAGAGAGCAGGCCCGGGCTACCCCCTTTCTGCCTCCCCTAATTAATCACTGAGATTGAGAGACAACAGAGACTGTGGAAGGAAGGATGGCTTCTCCTCACTTCCCTCACTGGCTTATGATGAAAATGGCGCAATAGGCTGTGACCCTTGTCTCTAGAGAGAGAAGGGCTATGTGGAGGGTCACAGAGAGCCTCTGAGGCTAGTGAAATCCACCAGGGAACGCAGGATCCACGGAGACAAGGACAGAGCTTTGTCACGAGCAGTGCATTATACAAACTATGAAGCCTCACAAACCCCTTCCCTGAGGTAAGGAAGTAGATGAGTAAACTGAGGTACAGAGAACCCAAGTGACACAATGGGTCACACAGAGAGTTGGTTGCAGAGCTGAGAACAGAATAAAGGCGTCCGGACAGTCAGTCCCTTACATAACTACTAGGCAAAACTGCCTTAAAACAGCTCTGCAGTTTTAACTTCCCTATGCTACACTATCACTACATCAGAAGGTTCGATTCACAAATGACCCCAAGGGTGATTTGGTAGGAGCAGGAGATGTACTAAAAGAACTAAACAGTTTCTTGCATGCAGCCTCTGAATTATTTCAGTGGAAGGCATCGCTGCTTAAATACTACAGTGATGGGTGCCCTGTATGTAATTAAATGATAAATTATTGAGAGAAGGAGAATTGGGTTTAGACTCAATTCCACATCAAGCTTCTATGAAGATCGTAAGCTCTGTGGTAGGGACTGTGTGTTCTTGTGTGTGTGTTCTTATGTGTGTGTACGCACTTAGCACAGTGGAACTGATTCTAATTGGGTCCTGTGGATGCTGTCGCAGTCTGAAATAGTAATAATCATCTAATTCCTGTAAAGAGGATTTGGATTTAGGGTGAAAGCTTTACTGAGCCACTTGCTATCTCTCTACACTATCTGTGTAAGACTTAACGGGAAGATGAAAGAAATGTGTGTCCCTTCCAGCTCTTGGCCTTTAAAGGCCATTGCATCCATCTTCCTGATCAATGAGCTCTTTGTCTGAATGCCTTCATCCCTACAGCTTCTGTGAGAGACTTGTGCAGCCTTAAAGGCTGTTTTTCCACTCCAGAATGATTTGTGTGCTTTTTCAGACCATGCTACAGATGGCTGAGGTGTCTCCAATGCTGAGTTCAAGTTTCACTTCCTGGACCATTGTGCCCCCCTCTGCCCTCCCCCCCTCACACCTGGTGTCCCTTGTTTCTGAAGTGAATTTTCTTACCTCTCTCACCTCCCCCCACCCCCGCTTCCAAGTCTGTCATCTGCTCTCAAACCTGTCTTTAAAGTTCCTAGTTAGATGAAGAGCAAGTGTAGCTGATTAATTGGCAGGGATGCATTGCTCATACAGGGATCCTGGAAATTCTGCCAAAAACAGCTGAGCTAGACAGGCCTGTACATGAAAAGCTTGCAAACAGAAATGACTCTCTTGGCTAGAGAGGTGTATCCTATTCTCTGCAAAGAAAATAGTATTCTGTCTCTTTAAATCAGCCCAGTTGCATTGTAAGTATTCGCAGCCTACATGTTGCATGAATTGGAAAAGGAATGAAATGTATTGTATAACTTTCCATCCTTTAGTGGCTTGTGTTAAAACTAAGGCCCACTTCTTGAGTGACATCTCTTGTCGGTGGATTTCTAATGAGTTACATGCTTGTGTGAGCCACTGTTCATACATAGAATATCAAACCTTTTTAGCCAGGTTCACGTCTTCAGGATCCTCTTCTCTGGCAGTCAGTGTCATAATCACCTGTGGAAGGTGATTATGTACGTCTCAGAGGTGCCTATTACCTTGGTATCGAAGCACCAAATGAATCCGGTATGTTAGTCTTCATGGATTTGGGGGAATACAGTTTTACTGCAGAATTTGATTATGGTACAAGAAACAGGTGGTGAGATTTTTCTGCCTTTTCCCCAAGAGGGGAAATTGGGCTAATGCTGTGTGTTGTGAATCATGTTCACAGTGTGCATTTTCACTTCCCCTCGTTCTCCTTCTCCACTGTACTGGTCCCCCCTGTTCACCTGCAGCCCTGTTACAGCCAGGAGCTTGGTGCATCTCAGGTACACACGGATCTTCTGACTCTGCTGCACACTCTGCGTAACCAACCATTTACTCTTCTGCAAATATTAGGGTTGCCAATCCTCCAGGATTGTCCGGGAGTCTCCAGGAATTAAAGATTAATCTTTAATTAAAGATTATGTCACAGGACGAAACCTCCAGGAACACGTCCAAGGCAAATTGGCAACCCTAAATCGCAGGAGACGCCCTCCCGAGAGAGCTGTTTCCAGGAGAAGTGCGTTCTCTTTCTTACTCGGTCTCCTGCTGGAGGCATGAGGGAGTGCATTGAGGAAAAATCTTCATTCCTGGTGTCAAGGTGATTAATGCTAAATTAACTGTTTGTTTGTAAAATATGGGGAATATGTTTCCTCCTCTCAGAGCTAATGGTTTTCTAAATAGGCCTGATTGTATCTCCCTGTATCTTGTGAGAACAGGGCAGTGGCTTGTATTTGGGCACTCCGCCCTGCTGAAGGCTCCTTTGCCTGAGATGATAGGGAAATCCTAGTGCATTGTGGCCATTACCTCACGCTCTGTGCAGACAGAGGGCCTGCTGTTGTGAAGGAACATTCCTACATTTAACATGAGTCCCCCGGGGGCTCCCATATTGCCAGGCTCCATCATCCCCTGACTGGGGCAGTGACACAGCACTGATCATATTAAGCTCTGAGTCAGATGGGAAACAAAAAGAGCTTTCTGTGCAGCCCACTGTGGAGAGACTCTGAAATGTTACCTCCTGTCTGCAGCTCTCTAGCTTTGTCATTTCAATTACCTTGTACTTTGTGTTGACTTTTTTGCCACTTTCCCAGCCCGTCAGTAGAGATGCTACCTTTCTTTCCTGATGGGAGAGATACGAGCTGCGGCAAGGAGTAGAGAAGAGACTTTCCTCTTCCAGGGAACGTTCCTGTGTGGCTGGACCTTTTCAAGACAGATTAACTGGCAAATGCCATGTGGTCTAGTTGTTAAAATGAGGTGCAGGGTGACTTGCAGTTAAAATGCCTGGGTTCTGTTTTTGCCTCTTGCTGAATCACTGTGTCTTGGCCAAATCTCTTGACCCCTCTGAGCCTCAGTTTACCAATCTCTAAAATAGTTACAATGCTTAACTCCTCACAGGTATTAATTAAGCCTTGCAACTTATTTGCAGAGACCCCTTGGAGATCTGTAGGTGGAAGGTGTCAGTATTATAGTTACAGAGCGCAAGTAATTTGTGAGCAGTGTGACAATTGTATGAGCAGTTATGACGTAGCTTTCTGGTTTTTATTTTCTAGGTATCATGAGCTCGTAACAAAATACGGGAAGCTGGAACCCTTAGCAGTAGTGGATCTTCGGCCCCGGAGCAGCGCGAAGGTTGAAGTTCACTTCAAAGATAAGGTGGAGGAAATATCCATCCGTCTAGATCAGACGGTGGCAGAATTAAAGAAACAATTAAAAACTGTAGTGCATTTGTCAACAAGCAACATGTTGCTCTACTACTTTGACCATGAGGCTCCCTTTGGTCCCGAAGAGATGAAATACAACTCACGGGCATTACATTCTTATGGCATTCAGGATGGAGACAAATTTTTTGTGGAGCCCAAATCTAAATAACCTCTTCTGGCTTTGTGCATTCACACAAACACACACACGCGTTCAAGACTTTTTGCAGGGTTTTTAGGTTGGTTGATGGGTTGAGGTTTTGTTATGTTTTTATACCAGTTGACTTCTTAGCCCAGGTAGTGTGCCCAGATCAGCGAGAGACATGCCACCATCCGATGCAAATGAACTAAAGAGTTGATAACTGACTTGAGTGTGTGTGTGTTTCAGGATGTCTGATACCTTGATGTTCTTGTTACTCTTCCGGTATACTCGTGAATTTAGCATGAATGGTCAGTTCTTCAAGCTAAGAGGGGTATTATGGTCCATCAATAAGGGAGTCTGAGCTCAGTGCAGAATTTGGTCAGTACTTCTGTTAAGATTAAAGATTTGACTCAGCACTTGTCCACCCAGTTATTTGACTTTGGCTATAAATGGCTGAATTGCTGTTTATCCAGGCAAGTGATGTCTCTAAATTTTTGTTGTTGTCGAGGACAGTGAAAGGATTTTAAGCAGTATTCAGCCTGATTCAGAACTCAGGTATTCAGAGTATCCTAAACTACACTTCATTTGCAAGAGCAGATAAAATGGGGGAGAGAAAATGTACAGATAAAAAATCTTTTACTCCCAAAACTCACTATCTAGAATAGTCACTTCTACTCTGATCTTGTGCAAACTGTTCAACTTCACTATACCTCTGGCATTGTGTGTAGTTGAGTGACACGCCTGATGTTACTAAAGGTTGGAATTAACAGTATTTTGGCCAGATATGTTTATATGCTAATTTGCAGAAAACTATGGCTGTTCTTGGATGGGTTTTGTGTCAACTGGGAATCCAAATTACCAGCACAACAGTATGCCTAACAGCATAGTGGAGTTGCTTTGAATGTCCTTTCCCTATTGCATGCAAGATCCACTAATAAGTACTTATCCTTTGGACAGTTTGTGTTAAGAGCAGAACAACTAAAATCATTCTCCTGACAAAGTCCCATTCCTTAGTATAAAGTCCTATTTCTTACACTTGCTCCAGGAACTTATCCTAATATAGCACTTTTCCTCCTACCATTTCAATGCAGACCCCCTGTTTAAGATAAGTATCAGTTTGTAGAGGTGAGTAGATGAGAAACCACCCACATGTATCATAAAGCACATGTTCATGATCCAGATTTACTCCCCCATGGCCTCCACCCAACTCTCCATGGGCATAGTGTGTGATTTTAAATAGGCCCTTTTTTCCTTTAGAGCTGGGTCTCTTTCTTATGATCCTGCTGTTAAATCCTCAGCCCCTTTTTGTATCTCTTGTAAATCACACAGCTGTTTCCCTTTACAGTGCCCTCCCTTGTTCCTCTGTAACCTTGACTAGTTGAAGACTTTACACTGACTTTTAAGCGACTAGATTTTTGAAAAATGTTTTTTCAAGCAGTGTAGTCAGGGCTCTAGTTACCTATGAACTTCTGACCTTAGTTCTTTAACATCCTCTCCCTCCCCATGCACTTTCTTTCTCGTAACGCTTTTGTCTGAGTTACTGAACTCCTTTATATTCTTGGAGTTGTGTATTCTCTTCATATTTTACCTGGATTGTCCAGGGAGGGATATAATCTCATACTCTTCAGATTCAGTATCTAGGAACTATTCATCTGAGAATGGTTCCACATCTAGAGTAAGCGTAGGATTCAAGATAGGTTAATTATTTGTGCCTGGTCCTTTGCTGTAAGATTTGATTTCCTGGGAACATAAAGATAAGCAATATAAAACAGACCAAGGCTTGCATGTATAACATGGAATCCATATGACATGACTTGATCCAGTATGAATAAAGAACCATGAAATGGTGACAGTGTAATATAAAATTTTACTTTTAAGGACTCTTGTTGCAGAATGTGCTTTATAAGCTGTAGCATAACTGAGGATGTATTTTCTACCCTTTTGGGCAGTAAATGCATTAGTTGCCCAGCAGTGGAACGCCAAGCCAACACATGTATGATATATATATATACATACATACACATAGAGGAAGTTGTGTTTAATAAGATATTTTATTATATAACAAAGTTTTATGAAGATATGGTTGTTTAATATTAGAAGCTTATTTCTCCTGTTGACCTACTGTATGAGTAAGTTGCCCATCAGTCATTAGCTTGTGCAGGTTATGTGACTGATGCAGATATAAAGGAATATCTGATCTAATTCTATAGAACAGTGATCACCTATCTTGGATATATTTATGGCATTGTAACTGGTATTAACGAGACACTGTAATTATTGACCAACTGTTTTAGCACAATTAAATATCTTGGTTTTAGATAAGGAAATAAAGTCAATTAAAGCATTTGATGGGATCTTACAAAAAGCCAAGTATGTGCTTGTAAGTTTGTTTGCCTGTGAAAAGTTGTGATTATATCCAGAAAAAGAATTGGTGCTGTTGCCATGTTGGCTCTGGACAACAGTTATATGTTATTTTTATGGTAGACCTAGTAGGAATGGGAAAACGGAGAGAAAAACAAGAGTTTTTCATGAACAAGGATAACACCCTCTTTATAGATATCTGAGATTTAGCACTATCCTATAAACCAGATCAGTGATTCACCCAGGTTTGCAAAAGCCACAGCACAGACACTGCAGTTTCGACCTCGAGGGAACGGGCTTTCTCTAGCCAGTATTATAGAACCATTCACAATCTGTCCAGCCAGCAGAATATGCATTTTATATTTTATATCAGCTGTGTAAGAAAAAAGGCCACACCAAACAAGGGAATGTTTTACACATCTGGGTGCTCAGCCCTTGAATGTGGGGTGAAGAGGTGAGAGTGGGAATTGCACAAAATTCAAAATGCTCCAGATTGGTTCATCTTCCCATTTTATTGTCTCTTGGAAATGGGTTCTGTTTTTGCTCAGTAGTCCCATTTAAAATGGGATTTCTTTTGAGCGATTTCATAGAATTTTAGAAGCCTAAAATTATAAGGGAATAAAATTGCAGAATTTTTCACCTAATTCTAGTTAATGCCTGATGGTCCAGAATGCTGAAATGCTCTGTATTTGTAGACGTTCCCACTTCAATAAATGCTCCAGAGTTGTGTGTTCATTTAAAAAAAAACCTTAATAGCTACTGCTCCACCTGTGTCCTTTAACCAAGTGCTACTTTTGCCAGCTATTGTTTTGTTATTGATGTTCCTTCATGCACATAAGCCTCCCCTGAGTACTTCACATAGAGTGGATTTTCTAACTATCTAGTTTACAGGGAATGAGGCAGGAATTACAAATTAGAACATTACACAGATTTGTATAGTGAGGTTAGATGCTGTGACTTTTTGCTTTCTGATTTGTGTGTCTCTTGAATATCCATTATGTGACCAGATGGTACAGCTAGATTGCTTAAAACAGCAAATTTATGGGATGTACAGTTCTAACAAAGGATGCATCCCGTGTGTATGTTGGAAACTGCTATTAAACCTCATGGGAGTTAAGTATGTACTCTGGGTAGACAGTTGGGCCTAGTATACAGCATGATCTTGGGAAACCACTAACAAATGTAATCATAGGCCGGGTCTACACTTAAAAATTAGATTGACCTGGCTACATTGCTCAGGGCTGTGAAAAAGTTCCCACCCTGAATGCCTTTCTACATAACCGCCAGTGTAGATGCAGCTAGGTCGACAGACAAGTTCTTCTGTCAGCCTAACACCGCCTCTCAGGTGGCTTAACAACATGGATGGAAAAACCCCTTCCGTCAACATATGTAGTATAAACATATCTATAGTCTTTGCTCTACAGTGTGACTGGTTTCTTTGGCCGCAGTAGATTGGACCCTAAAGATTCCAAGCATGGATCCTAAGTGCAAAATTGTTCCTCCATCTGTTGCCAATTGTACTTGTAAATGACATGCTTTTGGTTTTGTCCATGTACAGATTTGAAAATGCAAAACATCCCAGAAGCTGTAGTGTGTATTCTCAGCACACACGCCATCATAAGTTGACGGGGTGGGGTTGTTTAGATGTTCAAGCAGACTCCCTACCCATTATATGGAGAAGGTAGCCAACCCTTTCTCACCATTCTGCCTCACTGATTTGTCTCCTGAAGTTACTGGAAATTCTTTTGTTTTTCCTTTTTTTGAATATAATTTAAATGTGATGGTCTATTCTTAGCACTGTTTATAAATCTGTGTAATCTTGAGCAAGAAAAAATATGCTCCGTCTCCCTTTTCTCCTGTGTTCTGGTTTCTCTCCTGGGTACTGGAGTCAGGGGGAATGTGCTTCCTGCTCCAAAAATCTGCTTTTGGTTCAATGCCAGAGTTTGCTGAGGAACTCATATCAATTAGATAATTGGTTTGATCATTTCAATAAACTTATTTGAACTTTGGCACCCGCACACAAAGTGTCCAGGGGATTTCTTGACAACTTTCTCATTTATTTTGATACCAAAACTTCTCCTGCACCTCCACCCTGTGCATACTTTCCCCTCTGCCTTTGGGATAGTTAGAACATCAGTTCCTTGGTGCAATAAATATCTATTAAGGCAGCTGGTGTCTCCAAAAGCTAATGCACATTCTCTTGCTCCTGAAAGATGCCTATTGTTGAGACTGGTTGAAAGTGATTTTGAATTGTCAAGTGCTCAATGTTCCCATGCCATTATTTTAAGCACAGGTATAAAGTCAGCAGGAGCCCACAGCTTTAGAGTTGGATTTTGAGAAGCTTTTAGTGTTGACCTAATTCTGCTCCCATTAAAGTTAGTGGTAACACTCCCATAGACTTCAGTGAGAGCAGAGTTGGGCCAATGCAAAGTGCTTTGGAAAATCTACCCTTAAGCTCTTATCTCTTCATCCCTCCCGTTTTCCTCCCTGCATCCACCAAGCTCCAAGCACCTATGCAAAATAATGTACTGCTTTGACCTCTTCAGTATAAAACCTGGTCCCATATACCTAGGTTACCTTAAACTTTAGTGATAATACCTTTTAATACAATCATGGATATCAAAGCTATAGGTACTATAGTGATGGCATAATAGAGAACTTTCTATTTGAGGATTCTTACTGTGCTTTACAAAGTCAAAAACTTCTGTACTTATTTCTGCATTGAACAAAATTGCCTTAGGGTGTTACAGTTGTGGCACAAGTGGGAATAAAGCCCATGCACCATGAGTCAGCCCCTTCCTCAGCCCACTCACCACACTGCCATTCAGGTTCAATGAGTTTTATCCACAAAGATAGAAGCACTAAAATTAAGGGCAGGTTTTTGCATTTCATATATTTTTAGCTATTTGTAAATAGCTTGGAGCTAATAGTTGACATAAAAATGGCAGGTGAAATTGATTTTAAAAGTATGAAATTGTTTCTTTAGCTTGTGACTTGATTTGGAACCTCACACTGTTTGCGTTAGCATTGATGGAAGCTGTGGAGTTGAAGAAAGACTTAACCCCATAAATGCAACACTCAGAGAGTCACTTGGGCTAAACAGAGTTATGGCAGATAAACTGCAAGTCTAATGTTCTGGCTGTTAACAGCCTTTCTCAAGGACATACTGGTTTGCCCGCTGACCTTAAATTGTTCCATTGTTTCAGACACAAAGCAACTTCCTCTCGTGCTGCGTCCGACAGGAACTTCTCATGTAGAATCAGACGGCTCATACCATTATACAGGTTGTTGGGGGTTTTATTCTTCTAAAGTGGATGCCAGTCTTTCAGAGACTGGGCTGAGACCCACCAACTCATTGTAGTCACTGGGAAGCAGTGGGGACCAGCCTATAGAGCACTGGACTGGAGCTTGGGGTTCTATTCCTGGCTCTTCCTCTGGTTTGCTAGATGGCCTTGGGCAAGTCACATAGCCTCCCTGTGCCTTAGTTTCCCCATCTATTAAATTTGAGTAAATCACCTTTTTAAGTGCTTTGAGATCTGCAGATAAAACTGGCATAAAAGAGCTAAATATTATTATTGCACTAACCACCAACAATTAGCTAACAACTTTTGATCAAGGCTGATCTAGCCCTAGGTATCCAGAAGTGACCTAGGTAATGTTACCTCTGCTATTCCAGACTAACACGGCTACCTCTCTGATTCTTGAGAAGTGACCTACAGGTTTAGAGGCCTGTCTTCACTAAAGCGGGGAGGGATCCATCGCCATCGTCTCCCCCATCGACTCCGGAAGTCCAGCTCGCCAAAAGGCACAAGCTGGAGTCGACGGGGGACTGCGCCGCCGACTGCCGCCGCCATGAGGACGGCAGGTAAGTCGGCTGTAGATACTCCGAATTCGGCTGTTATTCACGTAGCTGAATTTGCGTATCTACAGGCAATCTCCCCCCCAGTGAAGATCAGCCCTTAGTTTAATCATCACCAGTTCCCATGCATCACCCATGTCCCCTTTGTGTATTGTGGTCAACATGCAGCACACTGTGTCTCACCTGTACTGATGAATCTGAGCATATTAAATCACATAATCCAGATTATTCTCTGGTTTAACATGCCACCTTTAACAGTGAGGAAAAATTACTCTCATTGTCTTTGTCTCATACAAAGAAGGTGACTAAATTCTTATGTCTGGTACCAAAATTAGTAAATAGTCCTCTCTAGCATTGGCAGCCAGGTTGAGGATATGTCTATACTGCAATCATGGAGTAAATATACCCGAACTAGCATTAAGTGAGCTCATTTGAGTACCAGAGCAATGAAGCCGTAACAGCATGGACTTTGGCACCACTATATAAGCCCACCTGGGTAATCACTCAGGTAGCTATCCCGTGCTGAAGCCAACTTTGCCATAACTTCACTGCTGCATTTCCCGAGCTAGCTAGATTAAAGCTAGTTCTAGTATGTCTATATGAGTTGTGACCACAGTCTGTGGTGGCAGTGTAGACAACATTTTTGGGGGAGGAAGGGAGGGGGGAAGGGGAACATACAGTAACCTGACGTATCTACAACCATTCAAAGGGAGTGATAGAGATAAATGGGATAATGAAATGAAATGAAAAGGAAAATTTAGTCTGAATAGTAGCAAATGTTCCCTGACAGATCTATGCTCCTGGAGAGCAGTCTCCCGGACGGAGCCCCATTGCTTGCCATTTACAATTAGAATGGATGGCATACTTGCACACTGGAGTGGGAGCAATCCTGCACTGGCAAAGCTGTATTAAGCAATAAAGGGAGGTATAATGTGGGAGATGGGTGATACCTTCCCTGGAGGAAGTTACTATCTGGAAAAATCCTCTTCCTACCAGGCTCCAACATCAGCCTCCGAAAACCCTTTTTGGACTTCGTTCAAATCCTTACTGCAGAAATTATTTGACCCAGTTCCTATCTATGTGGTTCTTTTTACCTTAGTTTACTTGAATTAGGACAAGCCTCTGGGAATTCTAGCTCATCTTTTTTGAATGATTTGCTTGTCTTGAGGCTCAGCGTGGAAAGTAAAATATTGTTCCTTATTTGGTTAGCCGTAATGTGCTCCGCACTGTACAATACAGAACAAAACGCTAGGCCCTGACCCAAAAGAAAAAACCTGGAAGATAGAAAGTTCACTCCGAAGTGTCAGGCAAGCTGTAAAATCAAGGCAGAAAATCTAGTCATCATAGAACTTCCTGAGTCAGACAGAAGCTGAATTTTAAACATAAAACAATCAGTGGAGAAAAGGACACGTTCAGCTTTTTGGTATTCATCATAAAGCTGCACACAGGAGTACAAGCCCAGTTTATTTTCCCTTTGCAGGTAATCTGTGAAGAGCCTTCTTAAGAGAGAGAGAGGCTTGTTTTGTTTTGTTTTTGCCTTTGGAATGAATCCAAATGCACTGAATGGCTGGTAGTATTAGAAGAATCTAGCCCTAGATTCTCCCTTGAGGGCTTTCTTCCCTTCAATAGACTGGGAATCAGGTTCACAAGTAGGGGGTTTGTCTCGGTAACATACTGTAAGGCCCAGATCCTGCAAACATTTCCTCTCATGCTTGGCTTTACAAACCAGTAGCCCCACTAAAATCAATGGGGCTATGCACTTGCATGAAATTAAGCACATGGAGACGTATTTGTGGAACAGAAACCTAAATCTTCCTTTAAAAAAAATAAAACAAATTTTTCCCCTTTTACTCCTCCTACTCAGCCAGCTTGTTTGATTTATTGGCCCCAATCCTGCACTACACTTACCCAGGTGCTGAATTTTTTTTACTACCAGTTAGTCCCATTGATTTCAACTGGGCACAAGGATCAGGGTCTTTGATTATAAATAGTTTGTGCCAAAGACCTTCACTTATGTTGCCCATATTGCTCCTAGCACAATGAAGTGCTGAAATACTTGGCTTCTAGATGCTGCTCCAATGTAAATATTAACTAATTTTTGACAAAATCCTTTGATTTTGGAAACCAGGTCAATCCTACTCCCTCTTCGGGGCGGTAGGATCAGGAGTAAAAATAAAATCTCCTGAAGAAGATTCGGAAATAACTTTTCTTTAAATAGTTTTTATTTTCCTCTCTGCCAAAGCTGAACTAAGTTGATTGATGAAAACTCAAACAAGACTTTGATGGAAAATTAACTTCATGGACATTTTAAGGGCTCTGACTTTGTTTAGTGTTTTAATCCCTATGCTGGTTAATGCTAATTCTGTAACATTATATAGAAGCTTTTTTTCCAGTTGCACAAAGGAGGAAGGGGCTTGTTTCTTTTGCGGGTTGGTTTTTTTTTTCTTCCCAAGTGAAAAGTGATTCTGATCAGAACAGCCACAAATCCAGCTCCAATTTACTGACATTTCCATCTAACTCTACTTGAAGGATTAGTTTTTTTTCTGCCAGAAAGAAACCTCTCCACTTTTACAGCCCAGAATCTGATCTGTAGATTAATTTACCATTAATTAATAGAGCAAAAAGTTTTGATTGCAACTCAACACCATTCTGGCCCTAAAACAACACAGAGAAAAACTGAATTTTCAATTGAAAGAGCAAAAGGGATTGAGACATCATTTAAGACATCAGCAATAATTGGTAAAAGAGCATTGAAATGTATGTTCATTGACATAAGTTTTTCCCCTGGTTTACCAAGATTCAGTTTAGAATTTTGGACTTAATTTCTTCCCTTCACTACAAAACAGGTTGGTATTTTTTTCATACTTTAAAAAAAAAGTGCTTTTTTTTTTTTTTTTAGGAGGGTGGACTAAATTAAGCATTGTTTCTTTTATTTTCTGTCATGGTTTCCCAGAGGTACATCTTCTAGGTTGTAATGTAATACATTTATATTCTCCGCTAGTTATTATGTGTGTTCTCAATTAATGAATCCATAGTGACTTAGATTTAAGATCTATATAAAATTCTAGCATGATACTTGCTTCTTTTTTACAGTAAGGAATACAGCAGAACCCTTTCCTAGTAAAATTAATTTTTCTCACCCCAGAACAACTTTGCTGTAAGCAAGATTATTTTTTTCAATCTAATTGCAATTGACACGTTGAGAAGCATTGGAGAAATGTGGACCTGTCATTCGACTTGATTATACATGGTGTTTCGGTATTTCAAACATCATTATAATTGGATTCAAGTGTAAGTAATATGTAGATATATAGACAAAGTATCTAGCTATATGACTAAGTTGTATGTCACATGTATTTATATTTAGAAATAGATATAGCTATATGTGTATATAAATAGATCTATAGATGTATTTAGTTATATAGAGATGTAATGTCTAATGTTGGAGTACAGATGTAGATGTAATATAATGCATGAATAGAAATATATATAATATAGAAGTGTGACATGTCTCTGTATAAATAGATCACTATATAATTTATACTTGAATCTGATCATACATATTTCATATACTCACAGTGTGTATTGAGTATGCACTGTAGCTTTATATAAGTGGTATATAAAAAATCTTTTCCTGTGTTTAATGAATAGAAATGATAAGGTAATGAAATGAAAGCAGCTACTGTAGTTATATTTCCTCTTTGATTAATAACATAAAAAAATTATAAAAGAAATTAAAATACCACACAAAATTTCTCTTTAATTTACCCAGTTGCATTTCCCCCTTCTATATACAGTTGATTGTTGTATAGTAAGGAAGTTGTCACGCTGTGTAAATGTTTGTGCTTCCTTCACACCATCAAAAATGTTAAGTGATCATTGTATTACCACCTACTACAAAGGATTAGTTAAACCAACATTTGAAGTCTTCTAACTATATAAACACTCTACAATTTATAATTCGCTCTCATTTTCTTACAATGAAAAGCTATTCATCTTAAAGCCTGCAGTAATATCCTCACATGAAGCAGATCAGCAAAGAATTGTGTTGGATTAATAGGGGGATTGAATACACACTGGGAGCTGGGTGCTATTTATTAATTCCAACAGACTGGTTCATTTCTAATTTCTGAAATTATGTTGTACATGTACCCGGAGAATACCTGGAGGGCAAGTTGTTTTATCATCAGTGATTTCATTATACTACCTAACTAGCTCATAATTTTTGGTCTAGTTCATGGGTAAGGAGCTACATTTCCCAATTTTCTGCATCTCTGGAACAATCACACAATTGCAAGGCACTGTTAGCCATTAGCCTGAGATTTGCTTAACAGATCTGGTTTTAGATTGATGATTAGTTGCTCTTTTTTTTCCCCTTTAGGATGAATTCTCCGTCACTCATTAGAACCTGGGTGGCCTTTGTGTTCATGATTGTATGGCAGCAAGGTTAGTATTTCTGACTTTTGGTCCTCGGATACTGATACTCTACATTTACAATAGGAACACGCTTGCCTAAGAAATTTGCTACACACAAACTTCATGTGCATAGAAAGCCTTGCAAAATTCTACTCAGACACTTGCCTGAGAGGAAGTACGATAGCAGGGTAATTTATTTTTAAATCATAATCCGAAGGGCAAATAAGTAGATGTTTGTGCCTTACCTGGTAAATACACACGATAATTTTGTAAGTCTGACATTTATTCACAGCGAGGGACAGATCCTCAACTCATATAAATTGTAGTTCCACTGAAACCAATGAAGCTAGGCCAATTTACATCTTGCCTTTGCTGTTTCAAATATAGAGAGTCTCTACACATTTCTGAGCTCTTCATACACAATTCAGGAGTTTGGGAGGATATCACAATTGTCATAAAAGCAGGACTTTAAAACATTCCTAAAGTTTGGATAGTTCACCTGCCAGACAAACATGTTAAATAAAAGACAGGTAGGTAGAAAGAGTCTGCAGAGATGTCAGGCAACCGCACAACTGAGTGCTAATTTACTTCTGTTAGCGCTCCTGCTCAGTTTGCGAAGCCATCCAAATTCCAAGTCTTTGATATTCCCTGTGGTTTATATAACTCTGAGGAAACATTTATTAAGATCATTCACTCTACAAAACTTCCATCCATGGTTTTTGGGTTTTTTTTCTTGTTTGGTTTTGTAAAAGGCACAGGAAAATCTCTAGAAGGTTTCTTGTTGCTTTCTTTTTTTTTATTTTAAACTTGATTTCAAGAGGGTCAGGAACTGTGGAATGGGGGCACTGGTGGGTAGATGGGTTTGTTTTTGTAATGCTAACACAGCATATTTGTATTACATGACTGATTTAATTGCTTGGGGGGAGATATCCTGGTCTTGAGGTTAAGGTGTGAATCTATGTGGCTTGAGATCTTGGTACTGATGCCTGCTGTTTCACTTGTGTGGCTACAAGCTAATAACTGACCCACTGTACTTCAGTTTCCCCACCTGCAAACTGAGGATAATAATCAGCCTGCAGCTCAGGGCATTAAGACTCAATTCCCTTGCTGGCCAAGCCTTTTAGGATAGGAGAAGCTATACATGCAGAGTTAAATTCCCAGGCTAGAGCTTAAAAAGTGATTGCTTAAAGGTTGTGCTGAGTATCACACTTTTTAAAAAAATCTATAATTTATAGCTGTGACCTCAGATGTAATAGCCTGCTGGATACATAACAGCTGTGAAATGACTTATTTTACTACCTGGCAACAGATCTTTGTGATAGCCCTTACAAAATATGTATATAAGTGTAGTCGTGCATTCGGGTCTCTGTCACACACCACTTAAAACTCTCTCCAGCATGGAAATGAATCTATATACACACACTCTCACCCTCTCTTTAAAAAAAACCTGTTATTTGACTTTCAGTTCAGGTATTTTTCTTTTGAGCTAAAAAGCTGTATCTGTTAGAATCTCAATAAAAGGGTCGGCTTCCCATTATCAAATTATAAACCAGATTCTAGGGAAGGGCATCTTAAATGTTACAACAACCGAACGGCTTATACTTGCACGGAATGGGAAGAAAACCCACTGTATCTTTAAAACCCAGGCTCAGAGCAATCACTCGTCAGCTAGCAGCCTCTGAAATTGCAGGTTAGGACCTAGAAGATAAAAGAATGTCCTGAATCAACTTAAACAGAGATGGAATTGTTTTGAGTCTAGCTCCTCGGGTCAGCATTGATTGAATATAATGAGGACAGTGCATTTCTTTTCTATCTAAGGAAAAGTGTGTTCCCTCTGTGGTAGATAACCTCATGGGGCTAAATAAATGGAGAATTATAACAGATGTCTGCGAGTGGCACAGTATTGGCTGCATAGCTCTTTCTATAGAGGCGTAATCCGCTATTGTATACCTAGCGATTAGAGCAGGTGGAAAATGGGGTTTTATTCCCTCTGGAAAAATTCACTGAGCATGCTTAGTTTTTGTCAACCTTTTCAGTGGAAATTTTCAACATTTTTGACAAAAAAAATTGTGGCTGAAAACTGTTTTTTATTTTTTTATGTCAAAAGATGTAAGGGAAAAGAAGCTACTATCTGTGCAATGTTTAATTTAGTGGAAAAAAATTTAATTAAACCGTCCTAGCAGTAGCATCTCAGGCTTTCCCCTAGTGTTCTCTCAGAAGCTAAACAAGGCCAGGCCTGGTTGTTATGTAATGGAAGAGCTCAAAGAAAAAGGCAGAGTGCTACAGGACAGGGTGTTAATTCAGCAGATGTCATTATCCGTCTGTCTATCTTAGGTAGGCATCTGGTTCCCAATACTGTGTTATCAGAACTCCTCACAATCTTCCTGTATTTATCCTTATGCACCCTGTGAGGCAGGGCAGACCTGTTAACCCCATCTTACACATGAGAAACCGAGGCCTAGAGAGGCTAAATAACTTGGCCGAGATCACTAAGGAATTCGGGGGAGAAGCAGAGAATTAACCCTAGGCCTCCTGAGTCGCAGGCTAATATCCTAACCATTGGACCAGTCTCCATCTTCCGTATTGTTCTTCCCTCTGAGATAGTACTGAACTAATGCCACGGCCATTTTGTTAGGAGACGCTGTCCTGCTCAAGATGCTGACGAAGATGTAAAACAGAGGCCTTGATCATTTGGGGTTGTGAAGGATCCTATAGCTTTTTCTACAAGGGAAGTGACATCAAATCTTATGCCTGGCCAAATTCCAGTTGGGGTAGCAGCGTTCCACCAATACAAAATCCCTTCAGCAGCTTCAGTTGAAGAGATTATTTTTTTCACCGGTTGTTCTAAACTCTTGCATAGTACTGGAGCATGTTATTAACCGGCTGCTATTCTCTACCCCAGAGGTGGCTGCATTTCAGTAGTGGGTGAAGTACAAACTATGTAAAGAACATCAGGAGGTGTGATACTATGGGCCTGATCCTGTACCATTGCAGTGTGGGGGACCAGGGATCAGTCCTTATATCATTATAATAACTTTACTGTCCTCTTCCAGCTCAGTCCATGGAGATCCTATATCCGTTCTGGCAGAATGATACGAAAACCCCCAAAGTGGATGATGGAAGCTCCTCTGAGATTAAGCTGTCCATCCCGTTCATCTTCTTTGGAGTCCCATACAGGAGCATTTATGTAAGTGAAGGAGCAGCTCTGTAGCAGACACTGCTTTTTTCCTCATTTCCCCCTCATTAGCAGCTGCACTGAAAGCACTCTCTCCCGGTGTTCAAGACATGGAAGATTTATTAGTACCTACCTGACAAGTTCTTAGATTTCATGAACTGATAGGTTTTATGATTAAAAAAGTCAAAGGTGTATTTAATGGGCTAATGTTCACGGGGAAGGAATATAAAAGGCAATAAATTACCTTTGCGGGTGATTAAATGCCAAAGCTAAGGCCTTGACGCCATGAGCATTATTCCAGTGGCATGACAAGAAACGAGACCATATAGAGCTGCAGGGGAAAAAAGGATTCCTTCCACCCTGTGGTAGGTGCCTGAGAAAGTTCCGGGCTGGTGCTGCATCACAGAAGGCCAGGCATGGGAGAATGATACCTGCCAGGCTGCGCTAAGAAAGGGTTAACCTTGCTGCATCAAAAGAGTGTTCAAGATGGGACAGTTAGCAAACTTTGATTCCGATCTTAGATTCAGGGATTTTCCAGTCAGGCATTGGGCTGACCCAACCCAGGCCAAGTCTGGCTGGCCCAACAACAGGATTTGAATGTGGGACGTTGGTGCCCCCAGCGATTCCAAAGGGGATAAAAATCCATCCTCTCCCAGGGTCAGTTATATATGCATAGCGTGTGCACAACACAGTCATTGCCTTGAGGTTGGGATAATAATCTCTGTTTTTATTTCAAGTGTCCTTTGCCTGTTCCCATTTGTAGTAGAACCACTTGCTGCCATCGTCTGGTGCCCAGCATGTGAGACACCAGTGTCCCCAGTGTCGTGCTAAAGGCTTGGCACTGCCGGGTTTCTGCTTAACATGACAGATATTGAGCTCCCTGGAAGTGTTTGGGTCAAACAAGTCCAGTATCAAGGAGACTGCTGAACTGTTTGCTAAAGACTTGATTAACCTGAACGCACCCAGTTACATCAGGCACAAAATCTCCCTGGTAAACAATTCTCCAATGATGTGGATCCGGAAAGACTCATCTCAAAGAACTATTGCAGCTGAGTAACCTTCACAGTTAGATCTAGGTGGGGTTGTACCCTCTGCAGTTCCTGATCTTTGTCTTCCTAGCCCCATCTTAAGATCTTGCATAGCATAGGCCTTGCTCGCTTGAGCGATGAGAGATATAAGTACCTAGATGGATGGGCCTATTTACATCCCATAATTGCGAAAACTAGCCTTCACCAAAACCGTCATCAGCACAGGTATAATTTAAAGATGACAGTTCTCTATTTGCAACCAAGGCTTTGGTTTGCCTAAATCAAACTGTTCTCTTTTTCTAGGTCAACAACAATGGCGTGATTTCTTTCAATGTGCTGGTCAGCCAGTTCACCCCAGAGCCTTTCCCCCTTGCAGATGGCCGGGCCTTTATTGCTCCATTTTGGGCAGACGTCCACAATGGAATCCGAGGAGAAATCTACTATAGGGAGAGCACGGACCCTACCCTGCTGAAGAAAGTCTCCAAAAACATCAGGAAGTACTTCAAAAACCTACCCTCTTTCTCTGCCATCTGGCTCTTCATCGTCACCTGGGAGGAGGTCACTTTCTATGGAGGCAGCAGCACGACCCCTGTAAGGGCAAACCTTTCAATCTCTTGGCTTGTGTGATGATATTAGAAGGGTGTTGTTTACTGTAGCAGGAATGGAGGAGGTCAGGTCTCCATGCCACAGACTCCAGCGTAGTGATGTCAATCTGGAGTTTGAAGAGGTGTGATCCTGACTGACAGAGCAGTGCCATCAGAAACCCGTAGTGGAGGTGCAGTTATAGTGTATAACATTTACCAGGATAGCTTCTTTCTCTTGGCGGGAGTGCTTTTGCTATACTGATTTAAAAAAACCTTGCTGGTGTGTGTCCACTCCAGGTATACTACGCTAGGTTAGTACAGTAGACTCTCGATTATCCAGGATTGGATTAACCAGGATGTGGATTAACCAGGATGTCCAATAAAAAATATGCGTAACTCGCAGGACCGGCTCTGGCTTTGTTGCTGCCCCGAGAACAAAAAAGACCAAACCCCACCAGTGCACAGGGCAGCCAGTGAACCAACACCCCCTTCCCCCAGTGCAGGGTGGCTGGTGAACAAACCTCCCTGTCCCCATATTTCCTATGGATGGTGATTATCCGGGATTTTATTAACCAGGATTAATTTTTTCCCTACCATCCTGAATAATCGAGAGTCTACTGTATGCCTTAAAAACCTGCTACTAGGAACAGAAAATGGGGGCTTTTTGGTGGGGCACAAACGACCTAACTCATTTTAGAACTGTATGGGGTTTTATTGTGGCTGGATTTATTTCTATGCCACGTTAATCTGAGCGAGCAGTCAGGATCTTTCAGGAGTATGATTTGAACAGCTGCTTTGAAATTCCAAATAGATGTAGGAAATCAAAAATATTATTGACAGCATTATAACAATGATGATCAGTTCAGTAAAAGATTTATCATAATTGGTCATAGAGCCCTGCCAATGATTTGGCTGGATTAGCTTCTCTTTAATTCCATAAACACAAAGGAGTTTGATCTCTTAAGAAGTCAGCTATGACAAAGAGCCCTGTTCCTTTCCATTTGTTAGGGTTGTTTGAAATTTAATGCATTTTCCCAATCTCATTGGCGCACAGTTCCAAAGTGTTTTGAGGCAGAAGCAGTACTGAGATCCCTGTATTGCTGGGAAAACTGCACACAATGCAATTGATTTTGGTATATACCATCCTTCCTGTACAATATCAGAGAATGCTTTTGATATACATGTAAAATATGCAACTTTTGAAGGTGTAATTCACCCCAATGCAGAAAATCTGTGCAAAGCCTCCTTAATGCCTACTTTGAAGAGTGACTCAGTAAAAATGGCATCAGGGATTAGAGACAGACCAAAATTTTCAGCTAATAATTTTTTCAGCCAAAAATGCAGATTTGGAGACACTGAAACACTTGAAGAATTTGTGTTGATTTTGTTGAATTATTTTAGTCAACACCTGTCTTCCGCCCCTCCCTCCAGCCCCCCGCCAATTGAATAGTTTCCTTTCAACATTTTCTAAATGAAACCTTGTAGTTCTGTGGTTCAAAATGATGTTTTGTTTTGAAATTTTGTTCCATTTTTGTTTTTAAAAAGTTAACAAATATTGCAGTCAAAACAAAACGTTTTGTTCCCTTTCAATAGTGTTTTGTTCAAGCCAAAAAATATTTTTTTCCACTTTTTAATTCATGAAAAATATTGAAAAATCATGGTTTCAGATGGAATTGAAATAAAAAATTGACCAGGGCACAGGTTAGGGGGCTGGAGGGGATTTTTCAGGACTGCCAATGAACTGAAAAATCAGTTTTTCACCCAGCTTTATCTGGAATTCCATGGTTATTGTGATTCTGGATCAAATATGCTCAGTTGACAAGAGGTTTCTCCTGCCAATTAGAGCTGCAAACTCTTCAGTTCTGGGATTCAAATGAGGAACATTTCTGATGATAAGGGTTCTGCTGGCCACACTGGACCTCAGTGACATCCGTGCGTCCTCATCATCTTTGCACAGGTTTAACTGACTGGAATTTAGTCTGAGGCCTCAGCCAAAATCAGGCCCTATGTGCTAGGTGCTGTATATACCCATAGTAAGAGCCAGCCTCTGCATCACAGTTTATAATCTACATAGTCAGGACAGACGAGGAGTGGGAGAAAGGAAGGATTGTTAGCCCCCTTGGCAGAAGCGGGAAGTTCTGCAGGGATTTTCTGAAGATCGCTTAGGGAGTCTGCAACAGAGCTGGGAATTGGATCTAGATCTTTTGAGCCACAGGCTGCAGGACCAGCCTTCCTCATCTGTGTCGAATGTCTGAAATGAATGGGGCCCATCTCACGCTCTCTTATCTCTGCTGGCTCCAGTCCTGCAAGCTGCTCTGCCGGGGTGGACTCCTGCAGCCTGCAAAGCCCCCCGGACGTTAGTGGAGCTCCATGCAGGTTCACCTTCCCCCCTCCCTGATGCGCTGTCAAGGTCAGCGCTTCACTTTCGTCTCCTAAGGCCAGTGGATCTGGCTCGGAACTCTCACAGATAAGCCAGTCCTGAATCTCAGAAATGTAGAGCTTGCACAGACCTCGAGGGGTCAGCTAGTTCTGCCTCCCTGCAGGACCAAGTAAACCTAGATCACCCTGACAAGCGTTTGTCTAACCTGTTCTTAAAATGACGGGGATCCCACAACCTTCCTAGGGAACCTGATCCAGTGTTTAACTATCCTTATAGGTAGAATTTTTTTTCCTACTATCTAACCTCAATCTCCCTTGCTGCGGATTATGCCGATTACGTCTTGTCCTACTTCCAGTGGCCATGGATAGCAATTGATCCCCCTTCATAGCAGCCCTTGTGATATTTGAAGACGTATATCACAGTTGCCTTTTCTCAAGACCCAGCAGGCTCATCTTTCATAACCTTTCCTCATAGGTCAGGTTCTCTAAAGCTTTGACCATTTTGGTTGCTCTCCTCTGGATTCCCTCCGGTTTGTCTGCATCCGTCTTCAAGGGTGACACCCACAAGAAGATGCAGTACGCCAGCAGAGGCCTCACCAAGGCCAAGTAGAGCGTGACAATGACCTTCCACGAATCATTGACATCAATTGGGACATTAACATTGACCTCCTTAGAGGCACAATTGGACCCAGTGGGGGTAAACTGGTTGGGTAAAAAGGTGCTGTTTTGCTGTAAACCCTTTTAGCGCAGACCTACACCTTAAGGACCTGATCTAGTGTCCTCTGAGGTCAACGGGACCTTTTCATTGACTTCAGAGGGCTTTGGGTCATGATTCACTGAGGTGAATATCACGTTTGTGGAGCTGGCTGCACTTAGTGGAACATCACATCCTGAGAGGAAGTTTATTTCCCCTATCACGTTCTGCACTCCTACAGGCACGGCAGGCTATAGATTTTATGCCTTTTAAGTTTCATACCTTGCAGTATTGGAAATTGAGTTGGCAAAGACCAGGAAATATACTGGCTGGATTAAAAAAAATTGACTGTCAGTATATAAAAGAAAATCAGTAAAAATGTCCGTTTAAGTTAGAAAAGGATTTCTTTCCCACTCTGGAGTGGGTTTTCAGATTTATTGGGCATGCTTTAGCCCTGTTCTAACGCCATTAAAGACAGGAGCTCAACCTTCACCATCACATCAAACACAGAGTGCTTGTCTTCATCTTCAGTACCATTCCTGGGATATCCCCACCCTACCTGTCATCTCTCATTCACCATCGAAATGTCAACTCCCACTGCCGATTGACCAGTGGTGCCAGCCTCGATCACCCACTTGTTAAATTTTCATGCAGGCTCCCATGCTGCCCGTCCTGGCTGGGAGGAGCGTTCCATTCACATCTGCAAAGCTACCTCGTTATCCTTCTTCAAACTCACCGTCGTTGTGATGCGTGCAAAACTCATGACCATGGTTAGGTGATTGGTGGTCTGATACCACAGCTTATCGTACTGACCAATGCTGTCTCACTGTTTCCTTGTACTCCCCCATTGGCCTTTCTGTAGCTATCTGTTGCCTCTTGTCTTATAATTAGACTGCAAACTCTTTGGAGCAGAGCCCTGGCTGGGATGATTTAGTTGGGGTTGGTCCTGCTTGAGCAGGGAGTTGGACTAGATGACCTCCTGAGGTCCCTTCCAACTCTGATATTCTATGATACCATATCCAATTGGAAATGCAGGCGGAATTTAGATGGGGAAGGTTGAATTACTTCAGGTGGGATTTGCCAGTATGCTCTTAGGTGCAGATCCTGCAACTAGATTTCCAGGGATGCAAGATTGGACCCAGGTAGGATAAGGCTTTATGGACAATGTTCTGGTTTAATATGATCAAGAGTTCATTTTATGTCCTCGTTAGAAGATGATAAAGTACCTCCTCCTTGCATGGGTGCTGGCTTGTTGCTGAATGAATTTATCTGAAATATTTATAGTTAAAAATTGAAGAGTCATTTAAAAACAACATGAATGTTGACAATACATTTTTGCAGATTGGTCTGGAATTCCTGCAGCTTGGGAAAGCAAGATTTCCTTGGGTACAATACACTGTTGACTGTTATAGAAGCCATTGTTCATATTATTATAGCATCTGAATGGGAAAAGTAACCCAGTAAGATAACACTGTGATGAATCAAGCTGAGATAGAATAAACCTAAGATAACAGGTTGTAGCAATCCAAGCCCAGTTGATTGCTTTCTCGGTGCTTGTTCTCATGCTGCCATCTATCGGTGCTAAAATAGATCACAGATTGAATCTGTCTCCCATGGTGTCCCAGATGGAATTATGCTCTGGAAAGCTATGGATGCAGTGAAGGGGGATTGAATCAGCTGTTGGATGTCATCCTATACCAGACTTTGCTTTTGCTGTTTAATTATAAGTCTTCCTTATTGCATTCCATATGGGATTGATGCAGAAGACGGCAGCACAGAAAAATGGTGCAAAAGAGGCGGGAGGGGCTCACTTTGTGAATATGCCTGTCTCTGTTTTAAACAGGTGAACACCTTTCAAGCTCTCCTGATTTCTGATGGGGTGTCCACGTTTGCTATGTTTAATTATGAAGACATCACGTGGACCACTGGAACAGCAAGTGGGGGAGATCCTTTAACCGGACTTGGTGGAGTAATGGCCCAGGTAAGGCTCTTACTGCGCATCTTCACAGTCCTCTTTGTTTATGCTCTAGCCTCCAACTTGTCCTTGTTCTAACAGGGTCAGCAGAGAAATATGATCTAGTGAAGAAATGACCTGCCTTGATACAGCATGGCTTTTGTCCTCCTCTAGTGGCTAGATCAGATCATTTAGCTTAAACAGACGAGGTTCATGCTTTCAGATCCAGAGGTCTCAGGTTCACTGCCGAGAGATGATCCATCCGGAGTCTGTAGAAGACCATTTGGTTCACAGGGCATTTGTTGGCGAACGGAGGAGACCCAACTGGTCACTTGGTGCTGGTTTTCTTTCTCCTTCCCAGAAAAAGGGGAAAGAGGAGGGATATGAAATAAAGAGCAGAAGGAAACTGTGTGTTTTACCCCTTTTGATAAAAGTTAAACACCTAACTTTGTAAAGGTAGCTAAAAATATGTAAAATTGAGAGCGGGCTGCAAAGTACCATTTTTTTTGTACTTTTCCTTTCCTTTTACTCTCCTTCCTTCCTTCCTTCCCAACATTGTTTGGCTTTTTGTCATTGAAAATCAAAAAGAAAAAGCAAGTTTTGTTTTGTTTCTGGAAATTGAAAACAACAGGATTTTTATTGAAAATGTTTGTTTTTGAAAAAGCAAAACGAAAATGAATTGTCAATTTGTTTGTCAAAAACAAGCAGACAAATAAAACAACCACAAATGAAAGATTTCCTTTTGGCCAAATAGCCTTTTTTGTATTTAAAATACGGTAATATGATCACAACTGATCACAATTGAGAGGAGATGAGCAAAAGATAAGCAACTGCAAAATGTACAGACAAATCAGGGTTATTAACATCAGGGATGGCAAGAAACAGACTTAAGACAGAACAGACTTAAGGGAAGAATGGTTTCTGTGTTTTCAGCTGAATTTTGCTCTTTCTGTATTCCAGGCAGGATTCAATGGTGGAAATAGCAGCAATTATTTTAGCATTCCCGGTTCCAGAACCCCAGAGATAATCAATATTGAAGATACAACTAATGTAAATGTCCCTGGACGCTGGGTATTCAAAATAGATGGGAGAGAAATTGACCCAGCCAATGGCTGCAGCCTGAGAGGTAAAAATGGCTTCTTTCATGTCTTTGAAGTTTACCCTATAACACAAAACAATCCAGTTTGAAAGTTAATGACAGAATATGCTGTTGCTTTGCTATTGTATTGTCAGTATTCTTTGCAACATGTGCAAAGGTAGACTGTAAACACTCTGGGATAGCAGCTGCCTCTTCGGAAGGCAGAATGGCCTAGTGGTTAGTGTGGGGGACTGAGACTGGGAAGACTTTGCTTTTCATTCTGAGTCACTGTAGAATCCTGCGCAGGTCACTACATGTCCTAATGATGGTCTCCTGGTGCCAGGGATCCTGTTGTGGTCCATGGAAGTTTTGCCAGTAGGGCCACGACTTCCATCCCTGGGTAGCAAACCCTTAGTGGTGTAGACTGGATAAACCACTATAAGCTGCAATTTGCCCTGGGGTGGCTTAGTCTGGTTTCAAGCAGGGCTAGGGCAAACAGTGGCTTTCCTTGTCTCCGCTAGAGGTTTACACTAAACCAGTTGCTGCATTTGGCACCAGCGATTGTAATTAGGACAGTTTGCTAGCGTGGAGAAGGCCTAACTTCACCATATTTTAAAAGGGGTGAATAGTCCCCATAAAGAGCTGGGAGTCTGTTCTTTTGTCTCGCATATGGCTGTGTAACTCATTAATGTCAATGGGAAGCTATAATATACACTGGCCTTGTTCCCGTCCTTCTGTGATTTTAGTATCTGACTGTAATTAAACGCCCACGTTTCCCCCACCTCAGAGTTACAAACCTGAGAAACTAGGGGTGTAAATTCTCAGTAAGGATTGAGATCCCTGGACTTTCGGCATTGCAGATAAGATAGAGTAACACCAGCAAAAGAGACTCTTCTGGCTGGCCTGATGGAAATCCCATGGGTGTAAAAAGACAATTCTCTGATTTCCTTTCCCTTGCTTCTAAATTATGGATTGCTGCTTTTATGCACAGGATAAATTCAATGGCCCTGTACAACCTGCTGGGTATGTGAGTGTGCCACTAACCATGCGTAGGTATAAAGTGATAGAAGCACTCATTGTGATCCCGGGGGGACTTGGCGGCATGGAGATTATTGCATTATCATTTTACAAATAAAACTATCTCGAGTGTCTCCTTCACTCCTGAAATCTTTCGAACAAGAGAGAATTTTTACTCACTGCTGGACGCCTGAAATGTCAAGGATTGGAAACGTAGACTGGTCTGAGATGTGCAGTTTGTTTATATACAGCCCTCGACTAGTGCTGATATAGCTCTACTAGTCCAAAGGGCCTGTGTCGCCCCTAAAAAAGTTCAAGGTCTGATGTACAGCAGGGATGGTGGCCCTAGCCTCTGTTTGCCAGAAGCTGGGAATGAGTTTTATAATTAGTATATGTATATCTTTAGAATTCAGGTATATTGACGATGTTGTGTTTGTTCCATAATTACTCTGTCACCTTCCAGTTGTGTGAAATTAGTAACCACAGCTACCAAAAGGTTCATTCCAGGGTAATTACAGAATCATTACAGTGGATTCAATCACTAATATAAAGGGTAACCAAAACAGGTTGACTTAATATATTGCAATATATTAAGCACAAATGACTTTAAATGCCAGGGAGAAAAGGTTCATGAACCCAAACTAGTTCTGTGCATTCCCCCTCCCCAAAATGGTTTGAGCAGTTCTCAAAACTTGAAAAGTTACCTGATTATGCCCATCATTAACAGAGGTCATGATTCACCAAAGCACTGAAACACATGCTTCATGTTCAGCATCTGAGTAGTGCCATTGACGTCCAATACTTTGCTGAATTCGGCTGTGAAGTGTTATAATGCTAGAGGGTGGTGTGATATGGCAAGTAACATCACATGGGATGCCCTGTAAAAAGGTGGAGGGCCTGCTTTCAAGGCCAGTAAACTTTCCCAAGTGTTGGACCCAGATCAGAAAGAACAAATGACTTGGAACTCTTGATTGTTCTTCTAAGTCGTGTCATGGGTCCTGCGTTCTGACAAGTAATGCAATGTGGGGTTCTTTTAGGGCAGTTTCTCCATCCAGGCGAGATATTCTGGGACAACGCCAACTGCTCCACCAAGTGTCGTTGCCTGGACTTTAACAATGAGATCTTCTGCCAGGAGATGGCTTGCGGCCCCTACGAAGTGTGTGAGCCGAAGGACAAGTTCTACCAGTGCGTGCCGGTGGAGAGCAGCACCTGCGTGGTGTTCGGAGACCCACACTACCACACCTTCGATGGCTTCCTCTTTCACTTCCAGGGTTCCTGCGCCTACCTCCTCACCCGGCAGTGCTGGCCAGAATCTAACCTGCCCTTCTTCAGCGTGGAGGCCAAGAATGAAAACCGAGGTGGCTCCTCTGTTTCGTGGTTGAAGGATATCTCGGTGGAGGTTTATTCTCACAAGATTGTTATCCCCCAAGGGAGCTTTGGGAAAGTGAAGGTAAGAGCCCCAGCAAAGAAGGAAAACTCCTTGGGTCAGAGCCTCGGCTGGTGCAAAGCGGTGTAGCTCTGTTGAAGTCAGTGGGTCTATAATGATTTGCACCAGCTCAGGGGCTGGGCCAGTGTCTTTGTCTGGAATCAAGGCCTTGTAGGACTCCTCGGGGAGGTGTGTGTCGGGGTGGGGGAAGAGTGTTAGTGTAGGTCATGCTGAAAACTAGAAAGACCCAAACCCAGCCCTTAAAATCCAACCCCCTCTCCAATGTTGTTGGGGCTGGACTGCAATCACTGGTTCCCAATTCACCATCTTCCTCAGATGCCAACATGGCAAGGGGCCTGTTTCCCAGAATCTAGTTCAGCTGCTGCTGTGGAAATCTGGAAGAACCACCCCCTGGGCTCCTAACAGTGTGGAAACCCTGCATTGGGGCTGATTTTACTCTTTTGCTTTGCTCCTGCAGGTCGACGATTTGGTGACATCCTTACCCCTCTCCTTGGAACTGGGGGCCATAAAAATCTACCAGAGCGGCTTGTCAACCGCGGTGGAGACTGATTTTGGTGTCTTGGTGACCTACGATGGGCAACACTATGCCTCCATCTCTGTCCCGGGCACCTACATCAATGCCACCTGTGGGCTGTGCGGGAACTATAACAAGGACCCCCAGGACGATACCCTCCGCTCGGACGGGAGGCCGGCGACGTCGGTGCTTGACCTGGGGGAGAGCTGGCGAGTGTACCACCCGGAGTGGAAATGCTCCCCAGGCTGCTTAGACAACTGCAGCTTCTGTGACGCTGCCATGGAGTCTCTCTACTTCACCCCTGAGTATTGCGGCTTCATCAACAAGACCGGCAGCCCCTTGTGGGAGTGTGGTGCCATTGTGGACCCCACAGCCTTCGTCCACAGCTGCGTGTATGACCTGTGCAGCGTCCGGGACAACGGCACCGGCCTCTGCCAGGCGATCCAGGCTTACGCCTTGGTGTGCCAAGCCCTGGGGATTCCAGTGGGAGACTGGCGAACCCAGACAGGATGTGGTAAGTCTGCATGTGCTCCGGCTGAAAGGCCAGCCTGAGGCGGCGGGAGGTGGTTTCGGGGGCCTGCAGCAGACTCCCGTTGAAGTGAAAACCCTGCATGAGATAAGCCCGGAGGCGAGCCGACGGGGACCGGATTGAGGCAGCCAGAGTTTCGGTGAAAACCGAGCAGTCCCTCCTTTCAATCCTGAAATGTAACACGAGAAGGACAAGGGGACGCCTGGTAACTAAAGGGCAGTTAGAGTGTTGAACAAATAGAAGGAAATTCGAGCGCTCTGTGGAACTCAGTGCTGGTGTGCCGGGTATCGTGGCGGGACTCAAGAGAGGGCTGGCTCACTTCATGGCCACTGCCGTCCGCTGAGATGCTAAATCTCTCCACCTGCTTGCACCATATTCGCGCAGGGGGAACTCAGCTGATGTCAGCAGGGTCACTCCTGATTTATACCGGCGTGAGTGAGAGGAGAATGGGGTCCCGCGTCCGATAGTGCAGGGTGTAAGCTGACCCCCTCTGCGAGGAGTCAGGAAAGGACTTTTCTCTGTGTGTGTGGTGCTGTCTGACTCTCTGTGTGCAGTGGGAAGGGGGGTATCACCTCAGCGCAAGAGGGTGATTTGGAGACAAAGGGGATGTAATGGAGGCCATTCGCCTAATCAGCCACTGCCAGGAGACAGGATGCTAAATCTGACACATCCAGCGTGCAGTGACAACACCTGTGTCCCAGTTGAGAACAGCAGGGGCGGAATGGTTGCCTTTTTCCAGGCTACCACCTGCCACACACGTAACTGGTTAAAGCACGTGACTAAATTACCTCTGCCGACGAGCTTATGTAGAGCTGTCCACCCCAGAGCAGTAAGGGGATAATAATAGTTATTATTAATAGCAATCTGATCACATCTCTTTACCTAGGAATTCATGCCATGCTCATTACTGTGGATGGTTAGTGTGGGTGCTGAGAGGGCCCCATTCCGATCTCTCGGGTGTGTGAATTAAGAGCACTTTCTCTGAAATCAGCGTTGGGTGACAGCAGAAATTTGGGGCCAGATCCTCACTTGGTGTAAAGTGGCCCCTACACTTCAGTGCGGCTCTGCTGATTTACAGCAGCAGAGGATCTGGCCCATAGTTGAAAACAGTTTGGCCCCGAATAACACGCGTAGCCTTGTAACAGCCTCTCCTCTACCGTCCCTCTCCTAGCTGCAGCTGTCCAGTGTCCAGAGTTCAGCCACTACTCGGTTTGCATCAGCAGCTGCCCAGCCACGTGCTCGGATCTAACAGCACCACTGGCCTGCAGCTCCCCTTGCACCGAGGGCTGTGAATGCAACGAAGGCCACGTCCTCAGCACGGACCAGTGCGTCCCCATCCACAAGTGTGGCTGCGATATCGACGGCAGGTACTATGCCGTAGGGGAGTCTTTCTGGGCGGCTGTGGACTGCACGGTGCAGTGCCGGTGCGAGGATGGGGAAGAGATCAGCTGCTTGAATGCCACCTGCCGGGAAGGAGAGGTGTGCACGGTAGAGAACGGCTACCGGGGCTGTTACCCCAAGCGAGAGACCTTGTGCTTGGTGAGCCAGAACCAGGTGCTGCAGTCCTTTGATGGGGTGGCGTTCATGTTCCCCCCGGAGCATTCCTACACCCTGCTCAAAACCTGCTCGGAGAGACCGCACTTCCTGGAGGTTGACATCAGCAAAAAGAAACTCGAATCCAGGCCTAACTGGCTCCGACCCCTGAGGATCCAGGTAGCCGGCCAGGAGGTCAAAGTTGGAGGTTCCAGCACATCTGAAATCAAGGTAAGAATCCTATCAAGGGACAGTTCAATCATGGGCAGGGAGGGGGGAGTCTCTGCTGCTCACAGAGAGCAAGAGAGCTTTGTGCTTCCATTGCATGTGGCATCTGAGAATCGCCACACTCTTTACACATTACTCAACAAATTTGTCACCACCTCCACTGCGGGGGGTAACCATGAGTGCTGTGGTGCCCCCGTCCCCTGGAGGTTTTGTAGCATGCTGGATGTACCAGAGGCAAGCTCTGGAGGCATTCTAAGCACATGGCCTTTTAGGCTGCAGCTGTTGGTTAGGTGCCCACACAAACTCCCAGGGTCTGAGGAATAGCATAGGGCTGCTTTGCTGGGCCCCTAGAAATAAATGTTGTCGTTACCCTAAGCGGGATGGTGAACCCACTGTTCCTCTCCCTAAGAGAAAGATGGTATTTATCCCCATTTTACAGAGGGGTAAACTGAGGCAGAGTGACAAAGCTGGGATTAGAGTCAAACAGCCCTGATGCTTCCCATTAGTCAGCACTGCCAATGCCGAAACATGCTGGCGGGCATTCAGATTGGAATTTTCAGAAGAGCTGCCCCCAGATCCCATCCTTAACCTTTGTCCTCTCCGAAGAGCCCGAGGGTTATGTCTATGCTGCAGTAAAGCTCCAGGGCTGGACTGCGTCAGCGCACTCAGGCTGCGGGGCTATAAAATTGCCGTGTAGATGTTTGGGCTCAAGCTGGAGCCCAGGTTCTGAGACTCCATGAGTGGGGAAGAGTCCTAGAGCCCAGGGCTTGAACATTGAGACTGTAATTCTACAGCCCCTCGGCCTGAGCCCCAGTCAGCTGACATGTCTGCTGCGGGTGTATTATTTGCACCTGATTGTTTTGTCCTTCTAACCGAGAGAGTTGAAGCGGGGGGCGGGGGGCGGGGGGGGGGGGGGACAGAGGCTGAGCAAAGAAAACAGATGTCCAGGAATGAGACCGAGCATGGAAGACGAATGATTTAATTTGTAGCAGATCCAGATGCTGCTTGGGAAAGCTGGGGCTCGGAGTGACTGGCCCATGGAGACTCTGAACGGATGCCAAGACAAGAGGGGTGTAGGTGGAAATCAATGTACAGTGCCTGTACAGCAAGTCTGTGGGTTTTATTAAAATACCATTTCCTGCAGAGCCCGGGGTTACAGTGAAGTTATAGACAACAAAGCAGCTGTGGAAAACAAGGAACCTTCTTACTGACTGGCTTTGCTCCCTGTGAGGCTTTGCGGCTTTGCTTGCTTTATTGTCACCAGTGAGCCTTTGCGCTTAGCCCTGCTGAGTCAGGACAACCACGGGAGATAAGCGAGGATGCTCTTCTGGCTCATGCATTGTTAACTAAAGTCACGGTTGCAATTCTCAGCTAAGCTCTGCTTGCTGAATGTTTGTTAGCAGTGAAGGATGATGCAAGACTCTGCGAAAGGCCGACTTGATTGGTCAAATCCCCATTTGAGTCTGTATTGCTGATGGTTAGATAAATCACTGTTTGATTTCTAGAGTGAGCAACTTTGATCAGGATACGTGGACAGAAAAAAATCCGAAACCCACCATAGTGTTACTTACAAATAGTCCCTGCAACCTTGCTTTAAGCCAGAACTGCTTACAAATGAATGTGTTCTAGGCACATGGGGTCTCAAGCTGACAGCGATCCTTATTTATTCAAACCCAAATTAGTTGGTTTTACCAGCCACCAATGCCTGCATGGAAAGGGTGTCACTGTCATACATGAAGCTGTGTGATACTCTTCTGCCACGCTTGCAGTTACACAGCTTTACCACGGCTTCACAGCATGCTGGGTAGTGTGCACATGCACCACTTCCCTCTTCTGGTGGCAGTCAGAACTGCTGAGCTGTGTGTCATAGGCTCCATACTGCTAATGGGGATTCTCCTGCAACTTAAGTGTAAGAGACCTGTGCTCTTTCTTGAAGGAGAATTTTGGTTCTATCTCAGATTATTTGGGTGTATTGTGGTAGCCTCAGACATGGAGCGGGATCCCATTGTGCGAGGCTCTGGGCAAACACAGAACAAAATGACAGTTGCTACACCCAAAGAGTTTTCAATCCAGATGTTGCTATGAAGTTCCAAGTGAGCGCTGCATGCAGTGTAATGGCAGTTGTACGGTTCCTAGACAACCACGGGCTTGTTATAAAGCAGCCATAATTCACATTCAACCTGTTCAATTTACCTTCCTCTTCCTTCCACTAACACTTCCATTCTGATCCCACAAGGGCGATGGGAGATGTAATGTAGATCAGTGGTTCTCATACTGTGACATTTGTCCTGCTGGTGGCATGTGGACAGTTTTCAGGCAGCATGCAGACTTGATATAAAGTACAGCATCAGAATGAGAATCCATTATAGAATCATAGGTCATCTAGTCCAGTGCCCTGCACTCACGGCAGGACTAAGTATTATCTAGACCACCCCGAGTGGTGTTTGTCTAACCTGCTCTTAAAATAATGTTGCACCAGTTAAAGTGCTCATTGTCCGTGCTATATTTGATGCAGATGACGAAGTGATGCAGAGCAATACCCTTATATACTGCTAGCTGCGGGAGTAGGACACAAGGCTCTCTGCTTTCAGTGGTCACCTCCGTAGCAATGAGCATTTCACATCCACCACGCGCTTTCGTTTGCAGGTGAACGGCTATGAAGTGGAGCTACCGTTTTTCCTCCCCTCTGGCCAGTTGGAAATTTACCGCAGCAAAAACGGCACAGTGATTGAGTCCGAAGGGCTTGTGAGTATCCAGTACTCCAACCTGGGCATACTGCAGATACGCCTCTCGACCGTCTACTTCAACTGCACTGCCGGACTGTGCGGCTTCTTTAACGGGAACAGCAGCGACGAGTTCTGTTTCCCCAACGGCAAGTGCACGGACAACCTGGTGGTTTTCCTACAGAGCTGGACCACCTTTGACGAGATCTGCAACGGGGAGTGTGGAGACCTGCTCAAGGCCTGCAACAACGACTCGGAGCTGCTCAAGTACTACCGGAGCCGCGCCAAGTGCGGGATCATCAACGACCCCACCAACAGCTCCTTCCTGGACTGCCACGGTGTGGTCAACGCGTCGGCCTACTACAGAACGTGCCTCTTCCGCCTGTGCCAGAGCGGGGGCAACCAGTCGGAGCTCTGCGACTCGGTGGCTCGTTACGCTAGCGCCTGTAAGAACGCGGAGGTGGAGGTCAGCCCGTGGAGGAGCTTCAACTTTTGTCGTAAGTTGGGGAAAAGTCTTTGATTGACTTTGGATGGGGTGAACAACAACTTCCTTCAGGGGACATGTTCATTTTTTCCCCTCCTCTCTTTCCGTCTTTCCTTCCTCTCCACCCCCAGATCCTTCCCCTCAAAGCTGCACCTCAAGCCTGTGCATCTAAGGACTATCCACTAAAATGTTTTAGTGGTTCCATGATGCAGTGTATCCAAACTTTTTTGGGGGGTCTGTGCTAGCCATAGGCAGGAGGTCAGACTAAATGATCTTCTGTCCTTAAAAACAAGGAATCTATTCAACATTTTTGGAGGGTGGGAAAAATAGCTTTTTCACCAAACCAAACACTTTCATGGAAAATTGTGAGCTTTTATGGTCAGGGACCATCTTTTGTTCTGTGTTTATACAGTGCTTAGCACAGTGGGGTCCTGGTGTATTACTATAATAAATAATTATTAATAAATAATAAATAATAAATAAATAAATAATAATAATTCATAATTAAAAGCATCTCTTATTTTCCTCTATTTAGGTTTTTATAAGGTTGCCGATCACTATGGTGTCTGGGTGCAACATAGATTCATAGGGTAAAAACCTGGCCCTGTTGAATTCGACGGGAGTTCAGGGAAGAATTTCACCTATAAATTTTAAGTTCGGAAGGGACCATTGTCATCATCTTATTTGATATCCTGCCTAGCACTGGCCAAAGAATTTCACTCAGTAATTCCTGCATCTAGCCCAGTATGACCTCACTGAACAGAACTTGTGCTTTGCTTCACAAATAGCTCTGTAAATGAAGGACCGGGGGTTGCTTTTTGCTGTTTCACCAGCTTCAATCGATACAGGTTTTTTGTAACAGTAGCCAATGATGCAAAAAGAAGTAGTCTCTTACCTAGCTATTTTAAGCCATGCATTGGGGTCAACAAAAGGAAACAGTGTTGGAGTTTCTTAACTTGTTTACCAGGTTCTTATTCAGATGAGCGACAGCTTCAGCCCCAGTAGCATTGTAGCAAAGTACAGTCTTATGTTGCAGAAAGAAAACATTTGTACTTGTCCTGAAGAATGGGCAAGTAAATGGGCAACTTGTACAAATTAAGAACATAAATTTGTTTGGGCACACAAGCACAAAGCGGTTGCTTTTTGTGCTCAGGCTATTTTATAAGCATTTCCTTTCCCTTGCAGAAAGAGGTCTCCCAATTAAGTAATTTCATGGTGGCATTTCAGGAGACATCAGGAGTTGTATTACACTGTGTCTGAGTGTTCCAGAATTACGGATGGATTCTAACAATAGTGTAAGAAGCCATCAGCAGAGAGTAATTTCAATAAGTCATATTGCTGTCAGCTTGCCATTGATGTTATAACATTCATAATTCAAAAGCACGTGTAAAAATCCCACACCGCAGAAGTACATAAGAGGCAATGAACCAGCCTTCATCTCTCAAACTAAGGGCTTATTTATGGGATTCTGTGGAAGGGGGAGGGAAGGAGAGGCAGCATGATAGGCCCTCAGGAGTCAGGAGTCACTTTCTCGCTCTGTGCCTCAGTTTCCCCTCCTACCATTGTCCAGCTTACTTGTTTAGACTGTAAATTATTCAAGCCAGGGACCATACTGTAATGCAAATATTAGTGATGATGATAGGAAAGAAGCAGGCTGTTGACAATGAGCCCAGAGAAGTCAGCCACCTGCAGTTTAGAACGGACTGTTGGTGAACTAATGTTTATGCACAATTAATACAGTAATTAACATAAGAATCCCTAGCTCGTATATAGGATGTTTCATCCGTGGATCTCATAGTGCTATAGACTGCACAGGAGGGCCAAATCAAAAGACAGAGGGGCAAACTAAGGCACAGAGAGGGAAAGTGACTTAGCCAAGGTCACCGGGCAGGTCAGTGGCAGAGTTGGGAATAGAACCCAGGACTCCTGATCCCAGTCTAGTGTTCTATCCACTGCCTCCCAATAGAACCTAATGGTCTCTTCATGCTGTGGAGGACATGTCACAGATAGTCCGTGGTTGTTATTGTTACGGGTCACTGATATGACACTGCAAATGTGCACAGTTGCTGCACAAACCTGTAGCAAGTAGCATCTGTTCCCTGACTCAAAGGCTTGCAGTGTAAGGGAATGTGATCCACCAAGGTGCTGAGCCCTGTGAGCTACTGCTGAGACCAGTGGGGCTTGAGAATGCTCAGCATCTCCTAGGACGTGGTCCTGAGATCCAGGAGATGAGACATGGAAGAATAAATAAATGGGAAGGTGCATAGAAGGAGGTGGGAAGGATTCCTAAAGGAGAGATGGAGCAGAGAGGCAGAGGGGAGGTTGATCCAGGTGTAGGGGGATGAATTGGTCGAGGGTATGAAGCCGAGAGTGGGTGAAAGAGATGAAAGGAGCAGTAAGGCAAGAGAACCAGGAGACACAGAGGAAGAGAGAGCCTAGAGGTGGAGGCTGGGGCTAGGCGTTCTTGAAGGCAAGGGCGAAGAGCCTGAATGTCATTTGCTGGTGTGTATGCGGCAACAGGGAGGGGACAGGAAGGGACTCATGGAGGAGGGCAGTGCTGGAGGAGGAAGGTGAGTCTCAGGCCAGATTGTAGCTGTGAGCTGAAGGCAAAAGAAAGGAGTTAAGGTGGGATTCACACGGTGAACTAGGTCAGCATCTCTGATGGAGCCAGAAGTTTCAGACAGACGGGGCAGTCAAAGGGGAAAGGAGAAGGACAAGACCAGAAAGATTGCAGGGGGTTGGGAGGAGAGAAGCTCTGAGGGAGGCCAGGGGGAGAAAATCCACAGAGATTATCAAAAGAGCAAGAGGGCCGAACTGAACTGGATCCTGAGATGAGACGGACAGGAAGCCTCTGCAGGAGGCAGAGGGGGATGAACAGGAAACCAGATATGGTGTCAGGACGGGGAGGGAGAAGTCAGAGGAGATGGGAGGCGAAAATGGGACGGGAGGATACCTGGCCTGAGGGGTACGGTTCTGTTTTCTTTTACAGTAGCTTGTGTAGCACTGTCCCCAGAACCACAACTTGCTCTTTGTCTCGCTGATCCCACACCCTCCTCTCTGACCTGAATCTCCATCGCCGGTGACCATGGAGCCTTTCTCCCCCATCAGCCATTGACGTTGTGTGTGTTTCATTGCCTCCAGCTCTCCAGTGCCCTGAAAATAGCCACTTCGAGGAGTGCATGACTTGCACCGAGACCTGCGAAACCCTGGTCATCGGCCCTGTCTGCGTGGATGCCTGCATGGAGGGCTGTCAGTGTGATGAGGGCTTTGCCTTCCAAGGGTCCCAGTGTGTCCCCAGGAGCGAATGCGGCTGCAACTTTGAGGGGCATCAGCTCTCCACCAACCAGACCTTCTGGATGGACATTGACTGCCAGTTCTTATGCTACTGCAACGGGTCTGACAACAGCGTGCACTGCGAGAACATCTCCTGCAAGGACGACGAGTACTGCCTGGAGGAGAACAGTCTCTACTACTGCCAGCCCCGCACGGATGCCTCCTGCATCGTCTCCGGCTATGGCCATTACTTGACCTTTGATGGGTTCTCATTTGACTTCCAGAGCAGCTGCCCGCTGGTCCTTTGCACAACGATTTCCAGGCAGCGGGTGGAGAGGTCGGATACTTTCCCGGGATTCACTGTCACAGCCAAGAACGAGGACCGGGACCCATCTCTGGCCTTGTGGGTGAAGCAAGTTGAGGTGGACGTCTTCAATTACAACATAGTCATTCACCGGGCCTACAAATACACGGTGCTGGTGAGTCGGCTGGTCACAGCATGACCCAGAGGGTAGAGGGGTGGAGGGAGAGGCAGCAGGCTCAGGGGTTGTACAACTCAGTTGAGCACAGTACACACTGCCAGCTAGTTGGGGATAGGACAGGAGTTGATGCTATTGGAAAGTGATGAAGTTTTGGTAGTTCTTGATCGATGGTATTATCATAGAATCATAGACTATCAGGCTTGAAAGGGACCTCAGGAGGTCATCTAGTCCAACCCTGATCTTAAAAACCTCTAAGGAAGGAGATTCCACCACCTCCCTGGGTAAAAGTGAAACAGTTTTTCAAGATATCCAACCTAAACCTCCCCCACTGCAACTTGAGACCATTGCTCCTTGTTCTGTTATCTTGTACCATTGAGAACAGTCTAGATCCATCCTCTCTGGAACCCCTTTTCAGGTAGTTGAAAGCAGCTATCAAATCTCCCCTCATTCTTCTCTTCTGCAGGCTAAATAATCCCAGCTCCCTCAGCCTCCTCATAAATCACGTGTTCCAGCTCCCTAATAATTTTGGTTGCTCTCTGCTGGACTCTTTCCAATTTTTCCACATCCTTCTTGTAGCATGGGACCCAAAACTGGACACAGGACTCCAGATGAGCCCTCACCCACGTTGAATAGAGGGGAATGATCACATCCCTCGATGCACCCAGGTCTGCTGTAACGCTTGAGTCCTGAACACATTCTGTCTCCAGAATTCCTCATGGTTCCTCTTTGAGCATTTTCTGCTGCTCCGCTTCTCTCATTTCATGAGGCTACCATTAACTTGTCTTTATGAAAGGGCCCTTCTGTTTTCCCCTGTGCTGCCTCCATCATGACCTTTGTTTGTACCAATGCTTTCTGGAAGGACAAAGCCCCAGCAAGCTGTATTTGAGGGTCCAAGCCTGCAAGCCTGCCTAGGGTCCCAGACAGGCTTGTCTTCACTGCTCAGGCACTCGAGGTAGCTAAAATAAAGCTACTTAGGTACGTCGACTGGAGCTGCAGTCATACCCTGTGATTGCGGTACAGGCATACCCATTGGGTAGCTTGTTTCTTTGCACCGGCGACACTAGTCCTGGAACAGAGGTGCTCACAAACAGCACACAGTATGGAAAAGGGAACCCCAGTCTGGAAAAAACTGGGGACAAATCTAGCATGGGGCACTTGCTGGAGGATTCTCTGCACCTTGAAGTCTTTAACCCATGATTGGAGGACTTCAATAGCTCAGATATAGTTAGAGGTTTATTACAGCAGTGGGTGGGTGAGATTCTGTGGCCTGCATTGTCAGGAGATCAGACTAGATGATCATAATGGGACCTTCTGACCTTAAAGACTATGAGTCTAGCCCAACCCCTGCCCGTTGCAGCATTCTCCAGTTCTTCATCCAGGCTGTTGTTGTTATAATTATTAAGGTAACCGTCACTTTCTTCTTCTAAGAGCTGCCTCAGGTCTAGCCTGCACAATAGAGCGTCTCCCATGAGGTGTACATCCTAAAACAAATGGCATCCCTTGATCCTACTGTCAAGTCCTTGCAGGTTAATAATTACCCACCCACTTCTGTGTCCTTGCAGATTAACAATGAGCGTCTCTACCTGCCCTTGAAGCTGGGCCAAGGGAAGGTGAACATCTTTGCATTTGGCTTCCACATCGTGGTGGAGACCGACTTTGGGCTGAAGGTGGTGTATGACTGGAAGACCTTTCTCTCCGTCACCGTCCCGCGAAGCCTCCAGAACAGCACCTACGGCCTCTGTGGCCGCTACAACGGCAATCCCGGTGATGAACTGGAGACCTCCAGCGGGCTGGTGGCCTCCAACATCAACGACTTTGGCCAGAGCTGGGTGAAGCGGGACACCTTTTGCCAGGTGGGCTGTGGCGACAGGTGCCCCACCTGCAGTAAGGTGGAAGGATTCTGGAAACCCCAGCAGCTGTGCAGCCTAATCCCCAGCAAGAGCAGCGTCTTCGCCAAGTGCCATAGCAAAGTCAACCCCAGCTTCTTCTACAAGAACTGCCTGTTTGACACCTGCATCGACGGGGGAGCGGTCCAAACCGCCTGCAGTTGGCTTCAGAATTACGCCAGCACCTGCCAAACCCAGGGAATAGCCATCACCGGCTGGAGGAACTTCACCTCGTGCTGTGAGCAGAACCTTTTCCTTCTACCTTTGCCCCTGTAAATTACTTGGATGATTGTCTGCTTTTGAACCAGGTCCTCAGTTGATGTCAAGCCACCGACTTCAATAGAGCAATGCCACTTTGCACCAAAGGGTCTGTCCCTTTGTGTGCAAAAACAAAAGCTTCCGTCTCCAAAGAAAAGGGGACAATATGGTGAGAAAATGGCAAAACAGGGTAGAGGGAGCTAGATTCAAATCCAGTCCAGTGGCTGTAATTGGTGCCATATGATGGCTGTGCTGGGTGACAGGCGTGAGATGAATTTAGTGGCCTTGGCCCAGTTCCTAGTGGGCAAGTGTCTGCATCACAAAACCACCACTGCTACTGGTGCTAATTGGCCTCCTGGCTGCCCACCTTGGAGGCTGGCACTGGGTAGGGCATAGAGACTGAGCTAGTTCTCAGTGGTCCCTGCAGAGCAGAGTCCTTACCCATGCATAATTATAGGAACTCTGTCCTCCCGACTGTCAGCCTGGCATTTTCCACTGGCACCCCAAGTTCGGTGACCAGGCAAAGTGAGGGAATCAGAGTTCAGGTTCCAGCCAAGCAGCGTAGCTAATCTCCGTAGCAGCTACATGGAGCTGCACTGCAAAATTCTAAGAGGAGGCAGCATTGTAAACACCTCTATGGAGGGATGAGCCTCGTGAGACAGGGTCGCCCAGTGGATAGGGCACAGAACTGGGAGCCAGGACACCTGCGTTCTGTTTCCAGCTCTGTCACTGATCTGCTGTGGGACCTTGAGCAGGTCATTGAACCTCCTTGTGTAGAACCTCTCCTCTGTAGAACAGGAACCATGGTGGCCTGGTGTTTTGGAATGTTCTGAGATGCCTGGCAGCAGGAAAGCGCTATGCAAACATTGTTATTGATGATGAATATGATTGCTGTGATATCTGGCGTTTGTGTGGGGAAGTAGTGAATATGGGGGCCAGGAATCCTTGACACTCCAGAAAGTCCTAAGGAGAAGAACCAAGGTTAAGCCCCATAACAATGACAAAACCAAAAATAATGGATTAAAAGTGATACCGATGAAAAGAGACAGGGAAGAAAAATAGATCAACAAATACCTTAGCGTGAAAGAGATGTGTACCAGAGTCACGGGAGATTATCTCTTGTGTCAACGGATTCATAAAGGAAATGGAGCTGGAGGAGGATGAATTATGGGGCAGTCACTAAATCTGAAGATTTCCTAAGCACTTGGCAGGAAACAAGTTTGTCTCTGGGTGTTTCTCCAGGCTTTTTAGAAAATCCTAAACCTGGGTGGTGTAATGGTCAGGAGAGCTATTGTTTGTATTGTATGCAAGTCTACTCAGCAGCTAGGCTAGGTGGCATGCTGTGGTTGATGCTAGGAGATTTCTAGCTTGGTCTCCCCAGTCTGGATGAGAACAGGGTTTTTATTTCCCTGAGAACTGAGTTAGCCGTGTGGAGCTACAAACCACCCCTCATTGGATTAAGCCCTGTCTGCACTGCAAATACAACCATGAGAAGGGGGACCCAATCCAGTTTGAAACAGAGGCCCCACTTCTGCAATTCAGTGCTTGCAGAGCCCCAGTGAAGCCCTAACAGCATCTGTCTGCAGGGATCCAATTGCAGCACTGTGTCCAGGATTCCAGCATGCACTGCAGATTAGCCCCTCACTTTAAACCAGACACCTCCGGGGTAAGGTCCAGTCGGCACCACAGATGGGAGCCACGTTTGTCAATGGATTAGCAGGCAAGTGAGTTATAACGGGATTCTCCTGTGTTTGTAGACAGGCTGTTGGTTTACGTTTCTCTCCATTCAGCAGAGGAGCCATGCGATAGCCTAGGCACAGGCCTGCCCCGAGACAGCCGGAAGCACAAGACGCTGGCGTGCTTTCGGACCATCTTTCGACCATGTTCTGTGTGGGCGTGCGCTGTGCCAGCATTCTGTTGTGGGCCTTGTAGCATGGTTTAACAACAGGGATCTCGCGCACAGAGCGTGTGCCCTTCAAGGGGAGCTGCAGGGGCTCGGCTCCGTTTGGAAACCAGTCCCCGCAGGCTAGAACTGCCTAAGCAGCTAAGTACGGTGACTGAAATGTATTGTGGACAGGGCCTGAGATCCTGTCCACGTTATAAATACAGCTGTCAGGGAACCCGTTTACATCACGGTTGCACCCCAACCAAGTCAGAGCCTGGCTCTAGTGGCAAAGGAACCCGGCTGAGTTTTAATGTCATCTCTGGACCCTGCACAGCCTGGGGGTGTGGTTAGGTTTTCCTCTGCCCTGCCCAATGGATCTATGGAGAAAGTCTGGCTTGGGACTCGGAAGATGAGGGTTCAATTCATGACTCTGCCTCAGACTTTCTGTGTGTCCCTGGGCAAGTCTCTCTCTCTCTCTCTCTGTGCCTCAGTTTCACCACTGTAAAAAGGGGATGATACTGTCTTCAGGAGTGCTGTGAGGATAAATACATTAATGATTGTGAGACACTCAGATACCACCCCAAGGGAGAGGGTGGTAAGCGCCTGTATAGAGGTGGTGCTTTTATTGCACTAGGGGCATGAGTGTGTTGTAGCTGGCTCCATTTATACAGCTGTATTTGTAATGTAGAAGTAGCACACTGGCACACTGTGCTATGTTCCCCTCTCTAGTGGTTGGGCCAATTGATAACAGCCTACTACTGCTGATTGCTAATGGAGCTACTCCTTCAGCTCAAGTGGTAGAAGATTTATGCTGAAAGTCATAGAATCATAGAATATTAGGGTTGGAAGGGACATCTGGGGGTCATCTAGTCCAACCCCCTGCTTAAAGCAGGACCAATCCCCAACCAATCCCCAAACCCCAAGTCCTCGGTTCAAACCCTGTAGACAACCCACAAAGAGTACAATTGAATAGTCAGGAGCCACATAGTTTAGACTAAGCATCTTGCACCTCGTGGCAAATCCAGGGAGGGGAAGAGTTAACTCCAAAGTTCAAAAGAGAGCCGCTATTCTTCATTTGTTAAATAAGAATTTGATTAGTTATATAGGAAGGGAAGATGATGTGTTTGTTCTAATGATGCTGCTGCTATTGTCAATAAGATTATAATGCATTGTTCAATTAAACTCCCTCAAAATGGAGCTGCAAACCTCTGCAGCAGACAGACCATCCGGCAAATCAGACAAAATGTCATTTTCATCACTAACAAGATTTAAAATTTAAATTGGTTTATTCTTTCTAGTCGCAAAGTCATAACTTAAAATGTAGTGCTCCCGAGTCGGAGGGACTTGCTCCTGGGCTAGAGCTAGGTACAGCATGAGCCTGGGTTGGCTCCATTCTGTATCGGGGAACTGAATAGAGCAGAAGGCAGGAGAGGCGGTGCATAGGTGGGAACACTAGAGGAAGCTAAGGGGAGAGGTGAAGGGAGAGATAAGGTGCTGGAGTGGTCCTGGATTCTAGTCCAGGTTCTGGCACTAGGCTCCTGTGTGAGTTTGGGCTAGTCACCTTACCTCTCTGGCCATCTGTTTCCCCTACTCTTCTTCTGTCTTATGTTTCAAGATTGTAAGACCTTCAGGGTTCATAACCCAATGGAGCCCTGATCTTGGTTGTGTCTTCTGGGCACCACTAGAGTCCAGAGAAGCATAGAGGAGGAAGAGGAGGAGAAGAAGGTGGTACATTAAGTGGGGGTGCTTCGCTGGCTGCTCGCTTGTGTGGCTGAGAATACAATGGTGTAGTAGTTCTGCTAATGGTCTTCAGTCATAGCCAGCAACAACCCTATGGGTCTTTCTTGGACAAAGACCACTGGCCATTCAAGATGGATTCTGTGCTGTGCACAGATGGGGGCTAAGGATGGGAGGCCAACCCTACCTGTTCTGAGATTTGAACTTGGCCCTCTGGAGGTGAAGGGCTAAGGCACAGGCAGACCTATCTCCCCAACCCCAAACCCACCACTGAAGTCTTAGGGGATTTTGTGTTAACATGGAAACGTTTTAAGTGTGGCTCACAATAACCCAGGACCATGCCAATTATCTTCCATTAATGCAACAGCTTTCATCCCAAGTGAACTAGCTAATCTAATATCGGGATGATTTCATCCATCAGTAAAATGCAGCCTTTTCTGGGGTGGAATATAAGTTGCAGCTTACCAGAGCAGAGCAGCACAGTTCCTTGGTTTTAGCAAGTGGGGATGAAACACTATATCTAAATTCAGTGCCTGAGGAATTTAGACAAACAAGTACCAGTCACTGATATTCTAAAAAGTACCAAGATCTTAAATGACTACCCATCTGGGTTCTCTTCCTTGCCTAGATCAACTTCTTCCTCTGTGCCTCAATCTACCCAGCAGTAACATTGGGATAAATGTGACTTACCTGGTGGGATGAATCTTAATCAGTGCCTGCAAAGTGCTCTTTGGATGCGCCCATTGGCCAACCTCTGAATCTTGCTCCTCTTTAGCTCTGGGAGTTGGGGTGGCTGGATAGCTGAAGGAGTCTGTATATCAGCCTTTCACCTCTGCAAACCCAGACTGTCGCTTTTCCTCCCTGTCAAGGGGCACGGGAATACCTGCCATTTCACCCTGTAGCTTAGTATTAACACTAGAGTTAAGCTTACTGGATTGTGCCATTGTGGGGTAGGGCTGGGGGTGGCTGTTAATTCAGTCAAAGTGGTTGACTCCCCGTTTTCTCCTGCACACTAAGCCCTGTCCCTTGCATTCCAGCTGTCAGCTGTCCCCCCAACAGTCACTACGAGAGCTGTGTGACGGTGTGCCAGCCCCGCTGTGCTGCCATCCGGCTGAAAAGCGACTGTAACCATTACTGCGTGGAAGGGTGCCAGTGTGACCCTGGTTACGTCCTGAACGGCAAGAGCTGCATCCTTCCCCACAACTGTGGCTGCTACTTAGATGGCAAATATTATGAGGTAGGATCGTCCCCTTCTTCTCTTGTCTTCCACCTTCCCTCTTTTCTTCCTTCCTTTTTCTCTCTGGCCGGGTGTGTGCTGAATTGTTCACCCCACTCCCCCACACACACATACTGATGTAAAATTTGAGTGTGCACAGTGCAAATTATGCAGTTTTTCTTCCCTAAGCTGCCTGTGGAATTGGATACTAAATGGTCCCTAAATACGAACAAAATAGAGAAGGAGAATGGAAACACTCTCCATTTGCTATGGTTTCTTCTGCCCCTTGCTGCCTTCTAATTGGACAGGCCTCCAATAAACTTTGAATGTAAAGATGGGAATTCTATTCTGCTCTCTGTTACTGGCTCTGTGGGACAGTGAAATTTTCTTGGAGGATAATTTGTGGGTCCATTTAACAGAGTTTCTCTCCTCTGTTAGCTGCACCGCTGTGAAGCAGGAATGCAGAGTATGTTTCCCTGCCGTTATCTAGAGACCAATACCAGCATAATTAATAACCTTAATGTATTTAGCCATATAGTTCTTCAGGTTATGTAATATTCATCAGCTTAATCCTTGCAATGGAACGACAAATTCTTAATAATGAGACTGAAACATAGTCTAGCTCACAGTAAAAATACAGCACAATGAAACTTTAATTCACATAGCAGCCTTTGCATGAATCAGTAGGGCTGATTTCTTCCTTCTTTAAACCTGTACAACACTACTAACGTCAGGGGATTTACTCCGAATTAACTCTGGTGTAAATGAGAGGAGGGAACCAGGCTCCCCGAATCGCATCATGGATTTTACAGGCTTAAAACAATAAACAGCAGAGGAAAGAGAAGACTCAAGAGGGAGAAGAGAGATGTGGAATGAGAAAGATGAAGTGGAGAGATGGGAGAAGGCTGTTCTAGTTTGCTGGAACTGCATAGAAGGATCTCATGTCAATAGTCAAGGGTTTGCTGTTGTTAGATAGCAGGACGGAACAGTTCATTGACAAAAACCCTTTGGTGTTCTCATCGTAGATGCAAAAACATGGGGTGGGGGGATTGTTCTGTGTTTGTGCAGCACCTAGTACAAAGAGGTTGTGATTCTTGACTGGGGCTCCTAGGCACTACAGTAATACCAGTAACAATAATAAAGTGGCAGTATTAGTGCTCTTGAAAATTAATGCTGCCGTGTGTAGCAGAACCTTTGTAGCATAAGTAGGGTTCAGGTGCTGTCCTGTTACTAATCCACGTTGCTTTTCAGTAGCTTATAACGCGTTGTTGTTGTTGTCATTATTATTTTAGGCTTTAATTGAGCACAGAAGTTGGTTAGCATCTCTCAAAATGCTCGGACCCAAGTGCTGGGCACAGAAAGCCCTCAAATGAGGGATACGCAGGACCCGGAGGAGAGCTAAAATGTTGTGGGATTCCTTCCATTAATGTCAATAACTGTCTATCATTGCATTTCTACGATTCTTCATTTCTGCTGGAAATAATTGTCACCAGTAAGAGTGTGCGGGCATCCTATTTACATGGAACATGCATAACTTTGGGACTAAAATGAGACACGTTTGAGATGGGTGGACATTAACCCCAGAGTAATTTTTTCCCCATTGAAAATGTCAGATCAGTTAAGCTATGTGTATATTATTTGTATGCAGTGTTGTTGTAGCCGTGTATCCAGTCCCAGGATATGAGAGAGACAGGGTGGGTAAGTTAATATCTTTTATTGCACCAACTTCTGTTGATGAGGGAGACAAGCTTTCAAGCTAACACTGAGCTCTGTGTAAGCTTGAAAGCTTGTCTCTCTCTCACCAACAGAAGCTGGTCCAATACAAGATATTACCTCACCCACCTAGTCCCTATGTTGCTATTTAGCAGTATAGGGAAGAAATGTTCAGTATGCTGAGGGAAGGGGGACCAGAAGTCAGGACTCCTCAGTTCTATTCCTCACTGCGACTAACTTACTGAATTTTATGATCAGGAGTCACTCAACTGGCTCAGAGGTATCAGATGAGTGTGTATATGCTGATCTGCGGGTCTAGAGCCAGGGCGGACTCAATTGCTCAAGACCAGATCTAGAAACTTCTAACAGCATAGTAGTGTTGGTTAGGGGGAAGATTCCCCCTGCCCCTTGACATTTTTATACCAGCAAAGCCACAGTGTAGACACAGTTAAACTGATAAAGCACATTGGTGCATTCAGAAACTCCACTACTTCCAGTAAGGAGATTCACACTATAACTGTACCAGTCAACATTATCTGCTGTAGACTAGAGTGTAGTTACAGAACCCACATTTGAAATCCGGACTCTTCAGTCCTGGCTTTTCAGAAGTATCATGATCCTGTCTCAATTCTTACCTTTCTAAATGCTTTCCATCACCCAGTTTTGCATGTGCTTTTTGCAAGCTAATCTGCAAGCCAGGGCGATAGATTCCATCCTTTGCATGCATGGGTGATGGAATTTAGCCCGAGGCAACAGTCCACCTACACAGATGATCATGCCCAAAGGTACGTGCATGTGGGTGAAAGTTGTGGGCTGATGGGAGGAATCCACCCCTTGAAAATCTGTCTCTAGAGTAGATTTACCACGTCTCTCATTAAAGCAAAAAAACACGGCACGTCTGTTGTGCTAATTAACATCATCCCAGTGCAGGATGCATCTCAAAAAGGCTGGCTTGTTTACTAGTTGTCTTCATCCATACTCCCGTGGGGGGCTGGTTTTCTCTTTGAAAAACTGCAGTGCCTACATTCTTATCAGAAGCAAAGCAAGCCTGTATGTCCAATTGTTCTATGAATCTGATACAGGGGCTGAAGTCAATTTGTGTTCTGCTGGAACAGTACAAAAAGTTGGTCAACAGGATATTTATAGCACTGTGAGCTTCAGTGAAAGAGGAGAAGGTTGCTGTGGAAACGGCAACTTCAAATTTCCTCACTTTTGCAGCTTCCAAAGGTTTCAGTGCAGTTGGATTTTTTTTTAATCTGTTGGTCACCCTTTTGTCTATTGAATGTCGCTGCGTAGCGTCCAATCCTGCAGCTGGGCTTTTTCAAAGGACTGGCTGTTTTGTGCTTCTGTAAAAGTCTAATTAAATTTCAGGCTTTAAGGCGTAAGCTGAACCTCCCAGGACTCTTTGCCCTGTGTATACTGTGCTATTGGCATTATTGGGTTGTTGTTTTTCACCTTGTTCTGAAGGATCAGGTATTGGCCACTTCTTGAGGTGGGATATTGGACTGGCTAGATCAGTGATCTGATCTGAGATTGCCACTTTACTGCTGGGATGTATGTACTACCACTGCCCTCTACTGGCTGAAGCATTGTCAGTTCTATCCCACAATTCAGATTAGCTGAGCCCGAGCTGTCCAAATTGACATGCTGCAATTTAAAAATCTCCAGAGGAGATTGCAGCAGAGAGCTCCTCCAACCAGAATTCAACCTCTCTCTGTCTGTCAGAGCCCAGGCCTGTTGACCTACAGTGCAATCCGTGACCCGTCTCAGCTCTGCTACAGACTCCCCGGGTGACCATGGGCAAGTCACTTATCTCTCTGGGCCTCAGCTCGCCGAGTGCAAAGTGGGAATAATAATCCTTTCTTCCTCCCACCTTTTGTCAGTCCTACCACTTTAGATTGCCAGCTCTTCAGGCTGTTGTCCCTTACTGTGTGTATGTACAGCGCCTAGTGCAATCCTGCATCTTGGCAGGAGGTTAGACTAGATGCCCCTGGCATCCCTTCTAACACTATGGGTCCATGATTCTATAACGGGGCCCTGATCGCAGCTGGAACCTCTTGGCATTACCATAATACTACTGTGAATAAGGCCCATCTCCTTCCAAAAGGTTTGGAATTTTACTACAGTTTGACATGAGCCCAGAGGCTCTGGTGATGGGCTCCCAAGCTGAGCCTTACGGTTGAGCACAGTAGGTTTATTCCCCCCTCTCCACTCCCATATAAAATGGCTTTTCCTCTTGCTTCCTCCTTCAGCCCAAGCAGCTGTTCTGGAACAGCGACTGTACCCGGCGCTGCCGCTGCTTCCGCCGCAACCTCATCCAGTGCGACCCGCGGCAGTGCAAGTCGGACGAGGAGTGCGCCCTCCGCAACGGCGTCCGCGGCTGCTTCAGCACCAAGAGCTCTTACTGCCTGGCCGCGGGCGGCGGGGTTTTCCGCACCTTTGATGGCGCCTTCCTCCACTTCCCGGCCAACTGCGCCTTTGTTCTTTCCACCATCTGCCAGAAGCTCCCGGACTTCTCCTTCCAGCTGATCATCAACTTTGACAAGTGGTCGTCGCCCAACCTCACAGTCATCTCCCCGGTGTATTTCTACATCAATGAGGAGCAGATTCTCATCAGCGACCGGAACACCATCAAGGTAAAGCACCGGTCGTGGGTTTCCTCTGCTCTGCATTGAAACTTAGGGGACTAGCCACTCGCCTAGAGCCCACTGCGACAGGGAGGAGGGAAAGTATCTGGCCACCAAGAGACAGGGCTGGGTTGGGATTCTCCAAAGTGGAAAAGCCAATGGCTGCCCCCTCCCTGCATCCCCGTTATCCCCGGGCTACACTGTCTCTCTTAGGGTGTTGTACTCAGCCCATCACCGTAGTATCTGAGCTCTTCCACACCGGATAACTGGCTGGCAATGGCAAAGCTCTAGGGAAGTTCATGGAGCCTCAGGCTCATCTCCCTTTTTAGGTTCTAGGAAGCTCAGATTCAGTCTGTCCCTTGGTGCAGAGTGTTGAGAGGTGAGCAGCGTCAGCATTCTCTCCTCCCCTTGCATAGGTGAACGGCACCCAAGTGACCATCCCCTTCGTCACTGGGCTGGCGACCAAAATCTACAGCACGGAGGGCTTCCTGGTGATCGACACCAGCCCCGATATCCAGATCCTCTACAACGGCTTCAACATCATCAAAATCAGCATCAGCGAGCGGCTGCAGAACAAAGTATGTGGCCTGTGCGGGAACTTCAACGGGGACCGGACCGACGACTACGTCACCCTGAGGGGGAAGCCGGTCGTCAGCAGCGTGGTGCTGGCCCAGAGCTGGAAAACCAATGGCATGCAGAAGAGGTGAGCCTGGGGTCTCGTGGGTAGACGTGCTTGAGGTTCTTCTTGGAGTCCGTGAGTGTTCGGCCATTCACACCAGTGGACGCCCATGTTGTGTGTATCAGGAACCCATCCACAGCTTGGTGCAAGGGAACAAGCCCTGGAGGAAAAGCCCTGTAGTATTTAATAGGGAACAATAATCTGGAGTGGTGTGAACCCTGCCGTGGAATTTAATAGCGAATTCTGTCCCGCTATAGACTCTCAATGGAGGGCTCAAATCACCTATAGAAATGAGACAATTTGCTCTTCATTTCTCTTGGTTTGTAGAGTAATTTCTATAGAACCCTGCTGGTTTCACCCTCATTAGTGTTGTTTATCTGCCTTGCCATCACACCTGAGAGCCAGACCCCATTGTGCAAGGTGCTGTACAAATACATGACAAAAAGACAATTCCTAAACCCTAGAGGATCATTTACACTAAGGCCATATCACACCACTCGGGTTGTGCAAAGGGGCCTTAACGTGGGGGTAAATTACAAATACACCCACTTTAGGGCTCCTTGACACTGCCAAAATGGGGTAAAGGAGCCTTGGTGTAAATAGAGATAAGGCTTATTGGACTTACCCTCTTGGAAGACACCTTTGAGCGTGTGACCTGGGCCCTATCCTGCCCTCCTAGTGATGCCCTGCAGTCAGCATGTCAACCATGGTACATGGCGCAGAACACTACACTGAGCAGGTGTTTCCCCCTGGCTGGGGAAGCCTGTCCGAAGCTGCAGAGATCTCCCTAGCTCAAATCCCTGTACGGGCCACCACTTACTTTGCTGCTCCCCTGGAGTGGGTCATTAGCCGTGGGAATTGAAGCTGAGATCTTTGCATCTTAAAGCTTGTGCCGCAATTGCCTGAGCTAAAAGACCCGGCTCTGTTAGCCCTGGCTGGACAGGTTCATCGGCCTCTCGGTGTCCCTGATAACGTTAGAGGGGGGCAGAGGGCGTGGGTTACACACTCAAAGCTTCTACAGAAGTTAGCGGGAGTTTTAGGTGTGGCAGGAGCAGGCCAGAGTTTCAAAGGCTCCCTGTGCCCGACTAATCTGCACCTGCAAAAGTTCTACCTGTAATACTTGCACATATGGTTAATGGCGGACATAGAGTCTGCCGTTATAGCTACGTATCTGATTTTAGGTACAAGTCAGAGAGTTAGCTATGGAAGCAGGAGGGGTTAAGACTGGGATTTTGTAACTAGCCTAAGGGAGTTAGGAACTCAAATGCTGCTAAAGTTCCATAGGATTTGGGTATCCTTAGATTCCTTGGAAACTCCGAGCCGAAGAGGGCAAGATGGGAAAAGTACCTAAATCAGTCAATGGTGCTTGGGTTCCCAGATCACTTAAGCATATTTGCAAATCCCACCCACCAGGAATTATGGGTGCAAGCAGTGAAGGTGCAGATTGTGGACATGGAAAGAGAGGCCGGCCCTTTAAAAACCTGGCCTCGGATGTGAAGCGGTGCTTACCAAAGATCAGGGAGGAATCTAATCAAAGGGGCCAGCCCAAGGACTATGGCCCGCTTGGATCTCTGGCTGACATGGGATTTAAGTGACCCATAGCTCTTGCCCTGGCCTTCTGCACAGGGGTGAATTTCAGTCTGGATTCATGAGTGTCTCATAATGAGAGCTGAAAAGAACTAGGAAATACATGGGCGGGGGCAGTGGGGTAATAATGGAAAGAACAAGGTGACCTGAGCGGTCTGTTTGTCTGTGGCTTCACCTCAGGAGAGGGTTTAGGGACTGGTTGTTTCACGCGATTCCAGGCTGATGTCCTTCGTTTAATCCCTTGCTCCCAGCTGTAACGAGCTCCAGTACTCCCAGTACGCCGCCGCGTGCGACAACGTGCAGATCCAGAAGCTGCAGAGTGATGGCTACTGCCTCAAGCTGACAGACATGAAAGGCTTCTTCCAGCCCTGCTACGGGCTGCTGGATCCCCTGCCCTTCTACGAGTCGTGCTTCCTTGACGGCTGCTACAACCAGAAGAAGTTCCAGCTCTGTGGCTCTCTCGCCGCCTACGGGGAGGCCTGCCGCTCCTTCGGGATCCTCAGCACCGAGTGGATAGAGAAGGAGAATTGCTGTAAGAGAGCTATTCTAACCCTGGCCTGTGCTGCCTATTGCTGAGGAGCAGCATCCTCTGTATGCAGCCGGACTGCAGGCTCAGTCAGCACACCGTAGCCTTCTAGTTCCTGAGCCTTTAGGTCAGACTCATTTCATGCTTTCAAGCTTTTCTCTGCAACGAGGAAGGCAAGAAACTTACTTTTTTTTTTAATGGAAAGCTGATAGTCTCATGTATTCACAAGACTCCAGGAGCTGGGGCTTTAAAAACCCAATCAAGTAGCATGAGATAAAATTGCTGGAGTTAGCAACACTGCAGGGGTTTAGTGGGGTAATAAAGTTTAGTCTGGGTACTGGTCTAAAAATAAAGTTGTTGTCTTCGTCTGTCTTTTCCTTTTTAGCAGGAGTGGTTGAAGATCCCTGTGTGGGGGCCGACTGTCCCAATAGGAGCTGTGAGCTTGACAACGGAGGGGAGTTGTGTGGTTGTATCGAACCTCCACCCTATGGAAACAGTGAGTGACCCCACCTGCACCCACTCTGTGTCTCAAGAGGCTAATTGCAGCATTGGCTCTGGTGTTTTTAAGTTAAAAATGGGCCTTGCGTATTTATATGGGGCACAGATAAGCCAACTCCTTCAGCAACCACTTCTCACTCAGACCCACACAAAGTTCCAACCTCAAATCCAGTGGCGCTACAGTACACTAGGAAGGAGAGGTGTTTATGTGGTTAAAGCACCAAGACTTGGTTGTCAAGGCTCCTTGGTTCTACTCATGTCTCTGCCTCTGATTTGCATTATGACCCTGGGCAAGTCACTTCCCCATGCTTCAGTTTCCTGATCTGTAAAATAGGGCTAATGATACCTGCTTCAGGTAGGTGTTGGAGGCTAAAGTCACTAATGTTTGGCAAGCATTATGAGATCTTGAAATGGAATGTGCTGTGGAGAGCTAGATGGTGTTGGGTTGATTTGATGTTTTCGATGTCAGATCGCATCTAAAATCTGGTCCCACCGGTAAAAATGGAGATTTTTTTGGTGATTTTTATTGATTTTCATAGAGAAACAGACAATGAAAAGTACAAAAAGGGTAAATGACTTTACCGTTCATATATGTTTCTAAATATTGTATGCTTCGTGTGATTTCCAATGAAATTATGGAATGATGCAATTTTACAACTTGTCAGAGTTGTAATACAAAACCAGACAATACCACATCGACACAACATGTTCGTGTGTGGATAACATACCATGAACCAAAACCAGAAATTCACTAGTAGCCACAAACACATCACACAGCCTGTCTATGCTGAAAGATGACTCCTGCCTGGAGCAGACTTTCATGCAGTCAAGGAAATACAGGAGCAAATTCTCGGCAGATGTAAACTGACATAATTCTTCTGATTTTGGTGACGGTATGCAGATCTACACCACATGAGGACTCAGTCCTAGATATTGAAAACTCCTATTAATTCAGCTAGTCTTTCCATCAAGGGCCAATGAAGGAGCTTTTCCAATGGCATGTTTTCTGCTACTTCAGTCAGCCTTCTTTTCAACTTGCTGGGAGCCCCAGGGCCTCACCTAATTTCCATACAAACGTGCAGACATTTTTAAAAATCAAAGATCAATTTTGCCCAGTCCTCGCCTTCTCAATCAATGATTATAAATTGCTTGTCATCTAAGTTCACTGGCAACGAAAACCTGCTCAGTTTTGTTCTTCACCTTGCAGTTATGGGGAATGGGCAGCAGCCGTCCTATTAACAGGGTTCAGAGGCATTGGATTTTGCAAGCTGCTTTTCACCCTTCTTCTGTACTGTGCGTGCATTCCCCTCCCCAGCTCGAGTGATGTAATGGCACAGACTGTGCAGAACATGCTCAGTCTTAGGTAGGCGAGAACACAACAAATGCAAACTTAAAATTGGCTAACATAGGGAAAGGAGAAAAAAAACCAACCAGCCTACCCTGAGCAGGGAGAGACGTGGAAACAGATGTGGCAAGGGACGGCTAATGATGCCTCCCTGAATCTGCTCATAGATATAATCCCTAGAGAATATCACCAGCCCCCAATAACCGCCTAGGCTAGCACAGGGCCTGAGCCATGTCCTATCAATCCCGCATGCAAATAACCTTTACCAAAGCATTGTCCAAAGCTCTTCCAAATGAAGACACTTTGCCCATCCCATAGTCCTTCCATCTCAGGATCTCAAAGCACTCTCCAGACATTGAATTAATTCCCCACCCTGGGAGGCAGGAAAATGCTACTCCCATTTTAGAGATGGGGAAACTGAGGCATGGGGCAGCAAAGTGACATTTTCAAGGTCATCCAGTAAATCTTCGGCAGAGTTGAGAAAAGAGCTCCGGTGTCCTGAAGTCACAATTCCAAGAGCAAAGAAGAGTCAGACAGCTTAAGCTGCAGGACAGGATCGAGACGCCAAGAACTTTTAGGAAACTTTAGGAACTTTTCTCACAGTGTCATTACCAGACCGGCTAGCGCGGCGATGCAGAAAAGTAGCCACCTCATAGGCACATTGGCAGGGACTCATACCCACATAGCATACAGAAGAGGCAGGATACGGGGTACAATCACTGCAGCTTCGTGCCACCAGAGCTGGTAATATATGCAAAGGCACACTCCTAAGCACCAAGCATATCCATCTTAATGAAGTTACAGTTAATCTGCCATGCTCTATTTTGCACAAATAATGGAACTCCAAAGGCAGCACAAATAACATTCAGTTAACAAAATAAGAAGACTCCAGAAACGACCAAGAGATTAGGAGAGTATGGTCCGGTGGTTACAGCCGGTGCCCAGGGAGTATAATCTCTCATGCTGATGTGCCCAGAACTTCCCCTCCTGATTGGCCAGCTCAATGCTGACTCTCAGTTATTATTGTCCTTTAAAACCACCTGTGTTGCTCCTAGACACGCATGATATCATCGACGCAGAGGTGACCTGCAAAGCGGCACAGATGGAAGTGTCCATCTCCAAGTGCAAGCTCTTCCAACTGGGCTTTGAGAGAGAAGGCGTGCGTGTGAATGACCGCCACTGCCCTGGCATCGAAGGAGAAGACTTCATCTCCTTCCAGATCAACAACACCAAGGAGAACTGCGGAAACATTGTGCAGGTGAGAGGAGTGGGGGAGGCAGCTCATGTTTAATGGTGCATGGTTACAAAGTAAATGCTGCCGGGGTGGTGTGTGGAAACACATGCCATGGAACAGAACAAAACAGCAAAGAAAGGAGAGAGAGAAATACACATTCATTTTAGTGTCAGGTTTATTATTTGAACTCAAATGTCATGATGGCTGAATAATGCTTCAGTGCTTTGTTAAATTACATTAGGGGATGATCACATACACACTCTTCACAGTGTGGGTTCGTTCGTTCGTTCTTTCTGTCTGTCTTTCTTTCCATGGCAAAAGATATAAGGTGTTGGCACTTGTGCACTGTCCAAATTCCAGCCTGGGTGCTTAAATTTTGCCTAAAGTTCCCCCCGATATATTTCACTGGGACATGGTATTTGTGAGGACTGTTAAACAGATGATGTGTTCTGCCCCAGAAGTGGTTGCATTGCAGTGGTGTGTGTAGTGTGTACATATTGCGTTGGGATCTTTTATGCTGAATGGTGCTGTGATAAATTTAACATATGTACCTCTGTATACCTTTAGAGTCTTTTTTCAGTCTAGTAGTAAATGCAACCTGATTGATTATTAATTATTATTATTATTATTTATAATCTATTAATGCAATGTCCAGAAGCTCCAATCAGGGACTGAGGCCCCATTGTGCCAGGTGCTGCACAGATATAAAACAAAAACCCATCCTTGTCCCCATACAGTTCAAAATCTGTCTGCAAATTACTTTTTACCTAATGACTTTAATGTGCTGCTTTCAGAGCTGTGAACTGGAATCGTGATGGATGTGTTCCCCCCCTAAAAAGAATAAAATGTGTTTCTTTTTCTCTTCCACAGTCCAATGGCACTCATATCGTGTACAAAAACACGGTGTGGATTGAAAGTGCAAACAACACTGGAAACATCATCACCCGGGACCGAACCATCAATGTGGAATTCTCGTGCGCATATGAGCTTGATATCAAAATTTCTCTGGATTCGGTAGTGAGGCCAATGCTTAGGTACGGTCAGCCAGTGTGTGCTTTAGATTTTCCTGTTGTGTATGTGAATTTAATGCTGGTCTGAGAGCCTGGAAGCTAAAGTTTCCTCTTTTTAACCTGAAAAAAAGGGAGCTAGCTTAATTCAGGCTAGAAATTTTAACAGTGAGGGTAATTAACTACAACTACTACCCCCACAAGGGACGTGGTGGATTCTTCATCACATAATGTCTTTACATCAAGAATGGAAGGGGTGGGGGGTTGTTTTTTTAAAAAAGTGCTCTAGCTCAACCATAAGGTATGGGCATGATGCAGGTATTACTGGATGAAATTCCTTCGCCTCTGTTATGAAGGAGGTCAAACTAGATTATCATAATGGTCTTTAAATTATGAATCTAGAGTACAAGAACAGTATGGGCCATGGAGGACTAGCTTCTCTCATGCTGCTTCAGCAGTGTGTCTTAGCCTTGATCTATAGGGGGCACTTTTAGGGAATTTGCATGGCCCCTTCAGCCTTTGGCCTCTGTTAAGCTGCCAGTCGATGATAATTATGGTGGCAGTTGTGGGACTGAGAACGTCAAACTGGGGTCACATCAATGGACATTGGGTGGTAACAATTTTCAGTTGTGCATTATTCAAACTAGCAACCTAGATATGAAAAGCTCCATCTCCTGGTCCATGTCCCTTAGACCCTGTCATTCACCTCCCCTGTTGTAGAGGACCATCTTTCTGTTGCGTTCTCATGAGTTTCATTTCTCTCCTTTAGTGTGATTAACCTGACAGTCCCAACACAAGAAGGGAGTTTCACGACCAAGATGGCATTGTACAAAAACTCATCCTACAAGCACCCCTACCGGCAGGGTGAAGTGGTTCTAACCACCCGGGACGTGCTTTATGTCGGGGTTTTCGTTGTCGGAGCAGATTCCACCCACCTGATTCTAACCCTAAACAAATGTTATGCGACCCCTTCTCGGGACAGCAATGACAAACTCCGATACTTCATCATCGAAGGAGGGTAAGTGGCATCTAGCAAGATTTTTCTCTCTGTTTTGCTTTCCTTGGGGGGGGGGGGGGATCTAAAAATCATTGGCTGGTGTAAAGGACCAGATGATCTGAACCTATGAACATTACAGGAAGGTTATTTCTTCCTCTGATGCATGCACCAAAGTTTGCTGTCAGATACCAAAACAGAACGACCATTGATTTGTACCTCTGTGGCTATTCCTAGCATTCTGAGGGAAAGGCGAGACGTACTCAAGTGTCATGCTGAAGAACACAGTTTAAGAATCTAGCAGAAGGCTGCAGTTGGATGTCTAGCACTGCTTCTGGTGATGGAGAACTTGGACTCCATGTTATCCCCTAGAAAGGCAGATGTTTGCAGATATCAGTATGCCTGGTTAAATGTTGGCCTGTTTGTGGATTATTATTGGGAGAAATTCTAACAGTTTTAACGTTACCACCTGCATTTGGAGTTGATAACAAGAAAGCTTTGCACTTACATAGCACTTTTCATCCAGGAGTGATTAGGTGCATTGCAAGGTGGCATTACCCTCGTACGGCAGGTGTAGAAATTGGTGCACAAAAGGGAAGGGCTTCAGTGTTCAAGAGCGCCCACTAATTTGGATGCGCAGCACAAGACACCCAGGAGGACCTGGTTTTCACAGTTTTGAGCTCCCACAGCTGCTGTTGAACTTACAGGAGTCTGTGAGTTCTACACCTCTGAAAAACAAGCCCCTACTGTTGCAGATTGGGCACTTCTATGCCATCAGGACAGTGGCAAGGTTGGGAACAGAACATGTGCATCTGCTTCCGCCACTGAATCCTTGTATGATGTGGGCGAGTCAGGTAACCCCACCGTGCTTCCGGAATGTCGCAAGGCATAATTAATTACTGCTGTAAAGGCTGGGATGGCAGGGGCTGTAGAAATGCAAAGTTTATCAGTAATCAGAATAGCTTGGGGTTACCTCAGTTTACTTGCATCACCGCAGCAAATGGTAAAGGGGAAATGTGTTTTTTTAATAAGGCACTGCCTTGAGCTGCCAAATTGGGGCTCGGATTCTGAACATTCGAGTTGAGAGGACTCATAAGGGGAAGTTTGAGCTCCCCTCCCACAAAGTTCAAGTAACCTCTAGAGAAAAGGATCATTTAGTTTCCCTGTAGCCATAATCCACCAGCATGGGAGATCTGTGTAAATGTTTAGAAGCTCGCAACTGTTCCTGGACCCAGCTGGGCCTCTGTATTTTCCTCCTAGTTGCCAAAATATTAAGGATAACACCATTGGGATTGAGGAGAACGGGGTATCCCTGACCTGTCGCTTCCACGTCACCGTCTTCAAGTTCATCGGGGATTACGACGAGGTTCATCTCCACTGCGCTGTCTCCCTCTGCGACTCAGAAAAATACTCCTGCAAAATAGTACGTGCGCGTGGCCTTAGCGTGCTCCGTGGGCTACGGTGGTGGTCCATGCTGGAATCATTTCCCCAAGGCCACTGTGTGGCAGGTGAACAGTTCTCTGGGGGCCACAATAGATTGACATCACATTTTTCTCCTCACTCCCCCGTCCTCCCAGAGCTTGGCACGTGGTTCGCCCCTGTGCAATTAAGCTACATGGAATCCCACCCAGCAGAACAAGTTCAGGTCCATTGTATCAGAGAAGAAGGGCCAGAATTGTCCCTTAATGATGCTCATCCAACAGTGCTGCCGCTTCGGTGCAATAGCGCTCAATGGGAACGGGGCCAAATCCAGGGTTTGAGGTCAGAGACGGGCGCACCGTACTCACAAAGCCTTGCGGTAATCGCCCCTTGTGTTTCCATTTGTTCAGAACTGCCCCCAGAATTCCAGGATGGCCACTGAGTATACCAAAGAGCCCAAGGAGCAGATCATCTCGGTAGGGCCCATCCGGAGAAAGCGTAAGTGAGCCATTATCTCCTCCAAACCCCATGCTGTCTGTCTGCCCATCCATCCCTACATGCACCCTTCTCTTTATCTTACGTATGTCTAAGGCATCTCTTACCCTGAACCCAACTTCTCAAAAGCATCCACTAGCTCTAGGCCTTTCAGTCCCTGGGTGCCCAACTAGAGAGAGTCTCATTATTAGAAATGCTGAGTACTCACTGCCAGTCCAGAGTGAGGTGATTTCTAGGGCAGTGGTTCTTAACCTGTGTGGTCCACAGCCTCCTATGTCTATGAGTTCCAAAGGGGTCCACTCCTCCATTCAAAATATTTTAGGGGTTGGCAAATGGAAAGAGGTTGAGAAGCACTCTTATAGGGAATGGCTTCCTCCTCAGTTTTCCTTGTCATCCTAACTCCCCTCTCCGCCACACCTTCCTTCTCCTCCTACTCTTCTTCCTCAACTTCTTCTCTCCATGTCCCCACCATCCTGACCAGCAGGAGGTTCATCTTTCCTCCTCCTCCCCAACCCACACACCCCTGTGTGCTGATCTGGAGGAAGAACTGACAGACGGGTCTTTACCCAGCCCAGGGCCAACCGAGAGTGCACTGGTCTGGGCTTTGCGGGCTCTTCCCGACGAGCACTGATCAGTGCATTTGGGGTCGATGATTCTGCCATTCTCTTAAGTGGGAGCAGGCTCTCCGGTCCTAAATTAAGTGCAGGGCTGTCCAAAGAATTGACCTGGTGGGTGTGAATCAAAGCCCCCCTACCCTTCAGCAGCAGGTTGAATGGCACCCTAGAGCTGGGTGTAAATGCAATGGGGGAGGGGGGATGCTTTAATAAAGGAAATGCTTTCAGGGTCGTTTCTAGCTATTAAGCTTTGTAATGTCCTTTTCCGTACACCGGCCTGCTGCTTTCTCCTGAGCCCCCAATCTCTCCTGTTCCAGGGTTAGACTGGTGCGAGGATAACGGAGGCTGCGAGCAGATCTGCACAAGCAGGGTCGACGGGCCCCTGTGCAGCTGCGTTACTGGGACGTTGCAGGAAGATGGCAAGAGCTGCAGAGGTGACTATCTGAAGGGCTGCCTTCGGGAGGCTGGGAATGGGCCTGGATAGGTGGGACAGACGAGCAGCGTGGTGCAGATGGGAAAAGGGATTCTTCCTTGCAAACCCCCCTTTAAATCTGAAAATCAGCTTCTTGGAATCTCAGATTCACTTGAGCAGGCACTTCGGAAAACACGGGGCTTTTATCTTTCTGTGCCTTGCTTTCCCCACCTACAACACCACCCCCTTTGTCACTGGGGGGCTTGTGCAGCACCAGGAGCTCCTTGGATGAAGGATGCTAGTAAATTGCAAGGCGATGTTCCTGTGACTCACACCCCGATCGGCAGACTATTGCTGTCACAGGGTCGAAGTTTGTCCTTTGGAGACTCTCACGTTTTGATCTCTCAATGATTCAGCCTTTAATTATTTGGAACTGTGCCGTTTTGATTTTCAAAACTGTTCTCTGTCTTTCTCTCTAGCCTCCAGCTCCTCCATCGAACCTCAAGCCTGGCTCGTTCTTCTCATCGTAACTCAGCTGTCACTGGGGTGTTTTATCTATAAATCAGACCTGACCTCGTAATCAATTCAAGGCGTCTATTTAAAGTACTGTAATTTACTTACTCTGAATCCCTGTACGATAAAAGCATGTGCCCCTAACTCACAACCTGTATCCCAAACAACAAGAAATGCTTTTAACTATCACAACGCTGAAGTCGGTTTCCTGGTACAACAATTTAAATAACATTATGAGCTACTTTAATGCAATGGGAGGTAACAGCAGCCAAAATTTCAGGTATGGAGCCACAGGTGAAAACACTTGACCAAGATCTTCTCCCTTTCTCAAGTCTCTACACTGCCTCCTTCTCACATTCACTTCTGGCACCTCTTCGACACCCTTACAAAGCTTCCCGGCCTCTCTGCTCACAGTATTCCCTCTTGCTTCCCCTTTCCCGGTCCTGCTGCCTAACAGCCCCACATTCACTGTAGTCAGTAGCAGTGTTTCCCTTGACTTCAGGGGGCTTGGGATCAGGCCCTAAGCTCCAGCTAAGTTTCTCTCCTTCTGACTGCTCCTTCTAGCTTTGCCTGTGCTAGAGAAATTTACTGGTGTAAGAACCCGTTTAGCCCTGAGGGTACTTTGCACCACACAGATCTGTTTCAACGGGGATGTAAGAACTGGCTGGTGCAAGCTAGGCTTTCCGCAGGCTAAAAAGCAGATCAGTCTAAACCAGTTTGGTGCCACTGTGGAAACAGACAAGCTAAGAGGGTTCAACTAGTTCATGAGGCGTTTTGATCTCTCCCAGAATCCACTGCCTCTGGGAGGGGTGCTGAGAATTGTGGGAGGCGAGGAAATGGTTTATTACACCCAAAAACGTTTTTAAACCAATTCAACATCACTAGTGTGGACGCAATGAACAGTTTGAACTAAAACTGGTTCAGTCCGCTAGCACCATCACCACTTTAATTTCTTTCGTTAGCTCCCCCATGTCCTCTGGACATCAAACAGTCTTCTTACCCTTCAAACCCCTCTTGCAAATCCATTTCAGACCCACAAGTTACACCTGTGACTCTAAGCGTGTAAATGATCCTGCATAACCCCAGTGCTGCCTGTTCATTCTCTTCTCAGTCCTGTCTTTAGATCATAAGCTGGTCACAGCAGGAAGATTTTCTGCTCCTAACCATGTAGGGTTTTTTATTTTTACTTACTAGAAATCACCCTGTCTGTCAATGACACATGATCAATAATAAATGTAATTGATCAGAGTCAAGCACCCGTAACAACACCACTCAGCTTGTACCCCTGTGGTTCTCTCAATTGCAAAACAGCCATTAAATTCCATTGTAGCAATGTGGCTATTGAGAGAAGTGAATTGCTTCTGATGCAATTTGGTGCTGAGATGATTGAAAGGTTTGATACGCTCGGAAATCTTAAATTTTTTAGCCCAAGCTGCTGCTTCTTTCCTCTAACGGTATCCGCCTGCTGTCTGCAAATGACAATCGCTTTGTACCCAAAAAACAGCTTTTAACCACTGGATTTTTTTCTTGTTCACATCTCAGCAAACCTTCCCCCTCCCCCACCTATTTTTTTTTTATTATGTGAATCAGCCAAGTAATTTAAACATGTTTTATTCTTAAATAAACATTGTGTTCCAATATTCTCATTTCTTGGGTGCACTCAACGCTCATTCTTATTTGAAGCTGGGGGCCAGATGGTTACATCAACTTCATAGGCGAAGATAGGGCTGATTCTTTATTCCAAGTCAAAGAACATCAAGCTGGAAATAAGATGCATGATCTTAACAGAGAGGGTAATTAAGTATTAGAACAGATTGCCAAGGAATGCACTAGATTTTCCACCACTTGTAGTTTTTAAATTAGTGCCTTTCTGAAAGATGTGCACTAATTCCAACCCCAGGCTAATTGGGCTCAATGCAGGGTGAAGGTCTCTGGCCTAGGTGATGCACAAGGTCAGACCAGATGATCGCAATGGTCTGTTCTGGCCTTGGAATCTAGTCACCTAATGTGTGCTTTTGTAAATGTTCTGTCCTCTGTGAAGCTCAGAAGTCACTGAGGGGGCCCTTCTGCATCTCTTAACATACGTGAATAAGATTTCCTTCTTTGCTTGCTTTAGTCTTGTTTTAAATGAGGTCTCCACCAGATGTGAAGAAGGCTGAAATTAACTCCATTCTTGGTACCTCTCCTAAGGGTCTGGCACCGCCTACCTTATGCTTTGAAGGAGGAAGCCTGCTCTAGAGGTGAAAGCAGGAGGTTGGTGATCTATTTTTGACTTTCTGCTGAATTGCAGTGTACCCTGAGTCTACTCACTTAATCTGTCTGTGCCTCAGTTGTCTCCATCTGCAAAATGAGGATTGTCAAGACTTTGAGATTGCAGAGAATGCAGCAGCTAAATTGTATTCAGTGGAGGTGAGAGGGAAAAGGTGGCATTACACTTCCTTCAAGTCCTCCCCCAGTTCAGGACTTTTGATCCTGGCATAACAGAGAAACCTCAGGGCTGCTCTAAATTGCTCTGGCTATTATCAGCCCTCTATGGGGCCATTCTGTTACCTGAGGGTTGTTGGAGTGCAGCAGTGTTCTTTCTGTCTGTTCTCCTAAACCAGGGAGTCACTTAAGCCAACATTTCGTCTGCTTAGCGCTGCCAGAGTTGTGCAAAGCAAGCAGAACAGGAGCTCCGGATCTGGCTCAATGTGTTTTTACTGCAGCAGCCTCATAGAAGGAATGATGACAAGTGCCTGGGAGGAAGAAAATTTCCAGTGTAGCGCTCCCAAGCCAAATTGCTTTTAGGAAACGCAAACACTTAAATCATTCAAGGGAGATCACTGGAATAGCATCTCTGTATCTTCCTCTTTGCAATACCATGTCATCTAGGGAAACGCAGGCGACTTGTATTATACGCCAGAACCTATTTCCCCAACATGTTGACAAATCTGAGAGGATAAGCTATCTCAGTGAAGTGTGGAAAGGCACGTAACAGGACGGTGAAATTGTCATGTAATATTTAGCAATCCTTCTTTCACTGCATGTGAATTTGTCCTATACAATCTCATAAGGGAGCCAGCCATAGCTGGGATCTGACTAATATGGCTCTTTTCTAGCAATGATGGTTTAATATTGCATGCTGAAGTCTGGCTGATGCATAAAACATCATAATAAAGGGACCAAACCTGCTATGTACTGACACAAGTGAGGGGAAAAAACAACCCTATTTCTTGGAGCATTTGGTTGATGCAGCTACTTGCACTGTACATTTTATAGGGTATTCTTCTTAGATGGTGAAACAAGACATAGCTAGCTGACATAGTAATAAAAATGTCTGTGTAATCTGTACGGACTCAGCATGGACAAAGCCTTAGGGCCTGTCTACATTTGAAAGTTGATTTGGATTAAGGTTGAGTGTGAATTCTAAGTGCAGTAGTGTTCCTGAATAACTCCATGTGTAGACAAACTCTAAGAGAGGCTGAATACCCCCCACCTCCCCTCTTTCATTCCCAAGTGGCTGAAGGGCTAGACTTCAAGTCCTTTTAAACTTTAGCTACACTGCTGTTGGTAAAGAGCAGAAGCATTTAGCTCCCTCCCAGATGGGAACTTGGCAATCTAACTGCAATGCTTTGTTTCTTTCTTTGCTAACGCCACTGACAGATTGTCCAAAATGCTCCTCTGGGCATCTTAGAGGTCATTGGACCTTCCCCCTGGAAATGCAAACTGATTTTGTCTTAGCTGGTGCAGTCCAGTGATCTGGTGTCAACCGAGTGGAATCTTTAATGGCTAGAACCCAGGGGGCCCTCCGTGTCTTGCTCTGGGCTGTTCCACTAAGCTCAACGGAAGGTGGAGGGATGGGTGTGGCTGTTGGTGTCTTGGAAAAGGCGTGTGCTGCATCCTAGTTGTGGAGAAATCCATCCTCCGCACCCCCAACGGGACAGGGGACTGCACTGCATGATTTCTTAGTCATGGCCTGCTGCTGCTGCCTGCCAGCCATCCGCTGGGGGAGGGGAACGCACTCCATAGTGGAGTGGGGAAGGAGTCCAGCCCGGAGCCCACCTGGTTGCTTCTTGACCAACCAGATGGCTAAAATGGCATTAAAAAGGGCCAGGCTGAGCATGCGTGGCTTCAGCCGCAGCCTGACTGGTTGTGAGGGCCTGTACAGAGGGAGCAGAGCCTGACTCACAGGTCTAGTAGGGCAGAGGAGAGCAGCAGCCACTAGAGAAGCAAAAATCAAGGCTGAGTGAGGGCACAAGCCTGAGCCAGCAGCCAGCCCTGTCTTAGGGGGAATATCCCAAGGGACAACCTAGCACATGAGCCATAGCTGGGTCCAGGGGGAAGGGAAATAAGCCAGAGTTGCGAGGGTTATTGAGGTAGGAATTGGGGAGGAGGGAGAATAGGAAGGGAAAAGGGTCTGAATTTGGCCTGGTAGTGGTTGAGGTGACCTAGCTGGGCAGGGGACGGGGCCTGGGCGACAGCAGGTAGAGAGGGTGTCTGCTTAATCCCAGGCCTAAGACCAGCAGTGTAGCAGCTGTTCCAGCACACCTGGCCAGCACAGGACCGACAAGAGCCCAGAGGAGCAGCAAATCGACGAACACTAGCACCATCCTGCCATGAGACAGCACCACAGCCAAGCATCTGCCACACACAGGTACTGTGACCCTGGGACTAAGGGGCCTGTCGGGGCGGGTGCTGTACTGGACAAACAGATCACAGACATTATGCTCCTTTTGGGGGGGGTTGGAGTGTGTTATGCCATACCAGGGAACGGCAACTTTTGCACGCGGGACCGCAGGGTAAGCACCCTTAGCGGGCCCCGCCAGTTTGTTTACTTGCTGGTTCACCATCCCAGTCCAATGTGGGCCGCGGGAAGCCATCACCCTAAGCAGTTCCTTCCTCCACTTGCATTCATAAATATATCCATCTGTCTCTTAGAGAATTAACTTGCTTGCCCACATAACTCCTTTTGGGATGCTGTTCCAGAACCTCTCACACACACCCCTCCCTAGTCAGAAATAGTCTAACTTCCAGCCTGAATTTGTCCGCTGCCCGTTGATATCCATTTGTTAAGGCAGGTTCATTTACTGTTTAGTTCTGTGAAAAGCAGCCTGCAATAAATTCACCCAGCTACCTGTACTCTTTCATATTCCAGTAGATCTTCCATGTCTTCCTCTTCCAGTTTATTTAGCTGTGTCAAGATAACATCTAAAGCCTGAAACACACAAAAGAAATCCCAGATTTAATATGAAAGAAACACGGAGGTTGGGAGCTGATCTGGAAGAGAGAGGGAGTTTAATGCTTTCTTTAAACTAAGATATTTTAGCAAGTGATGCTAAACAAAGACTTGACATGCTGAAAAGAAAGCTGGATCTAATTTTCAGAGATATGACTCAAGCTACAGCTTTTGTTTCAGATTTTAACAGAATTGTGTCTCTCTGGAATAATCCAAGACCTAAGTAATATCCCTTCAGATTTGAAATGATGAAGGTATAGTCTTGAGAAATAAAAACCTGAAGTCACAAAATAGTTTTACAAATTAACTATTTTAGGGTATATTGTTCCTTTAATGTAGCAATACATTTTAAATTGCTTACTATATCACCATCTAGTGGCTGTTTGATAGATAAATGTAATATTGACAATTTTTCATCCTGAGAGAAACCTGAATTCATCCTGAAATTATGTGCAGCCCTTGGGCCTTAAAATCCACCTGATCTACAGAGTGAACTCAGTGAAATAATGCCGTGTTCCTGTCAAGCAAAGGTATCACCTGGTGTGCTGGGTGGAATATTAAGGACTGTACCCTGAAAACGCCATCACTTAGCACGTAGGGTGGAATGGTGAGATCTTATGCAGGGACATCTGGGCAAATGCCTATTGTGATGATATGTGCTGTGGGATCTTTAATGCCTGTGCAGATAAAATGGGATGTGAGGTGTTTGGCATCATCTACAAAAAGTCTCCTGCACAGCTAGCTGAGTGGTACTCAGTATAGCTGCCTCTGAAGGCTACAGGGCTGAATTGCAGAGTGATGTAACCTTCTGGAGAAGGAAAAGAGTATACTATAGAAGAGGCCGGGGGAGGAGAGGACACCAAGCACCCTAAGGGTTAAAAATAATTCAGAATATTAGTGGTGGGTCTATCTTAATTTGGGGGAGAGCAGGGTGGGATTAGCAGAAAACAAAATCACCAAGTACTGCTCTGTATAATCCCTTGCTATTACGTTTGACTCTTCATCTTGAATTAGTCTTGCTTCTACCCTGGTGATGCAGTTCCCCCTCCCCTCCTTGCCTTGCTGTACAGGGAGAGCTAGGAGACAGCAAAAATCGACGTCTAAGACTACGAGATTACTTACCACCTCGGTAAAAGCTTTTCAATGAAAATCTCCCGGCGGAACATTTTCAGAGGTAGCTTGCTGCTTGTCCTGAATGAGAAAGAACTGCCTGATGAGAATATCAAACATCCAGCCTGGAAGGAGAAAAAAGGATTGCGGTAAGGTGTTTAAGCAGCTGTGTGGAGGACCCACATCTTGGAAAAATCAGCAGCTGTTACTTTCTAGTTGTGTACATAAACATTTCCAATCCTTCACTCCAGGGCCCGGTTCTGCATGCCTTTCTCACATGAGGTATAGGAAAGCAACCAGCACAAACCTGCTGTTTGACCGTGGCCAAGTCACTTAACCCGGCTGTAAGTTGTTTAATATAGCTGGATGGCAGGGTGCCCAATTAACAAAGGGTCAGGCTCAGACGTGCTGTCTTTGATACTATTCGCTCATAGCACTTGTCTGGATATCTCACGGCACTTCAGGTGTTGCAAGGCTAGCGGTCTTCAAACTGCATGTTGGATGCGGACATTGATGGTGTTAAATAAGCACCATGTAAGATGGTTTTTAAAAAGGTGCAGAAATTGCTCCTTCTCAGCTGTTCAATACTCACTTGCTAAAACCGCATTAGTGCGCTCCTTCCCCCCGAATCCAGGGTCAGACATACTAGTCATTCCGATCAAGTGCTCCAGAAGGAAGAGGTCAATAAGTTGTTTCCTAGCAAATGCTGTAATCTGGGAAAGAGAAGAAGCCTTAATTACTTTTCAAAAGGAACAATTCATAACCTTTCTTGTCCTCCTTGGAGACCACTGCCCGTTCTGCCTGCTGTGCTCACGTGCACGTAAAAAGAAAAGGACACAGAACACTGGCATGGCCTGAAAGGGCTGCCGGGAGCTCGTTCAAGGTTGCTTGCAAAAGCATCAGGCTCCCTGGATTATTTAGAACACCCTGGGAGTTCAGCCACTGAGCGTGGCATGGTGGCAAGCAGGCCACAACCTTCTAATGCCATTCATGCAGTGGTGCCAATTCTGGGGCTGATCCCTCGGGGGAAGCTTGTGCCAACAAGACTTTTTTCCAATCAAAATGTTTCAGGGAGACAGATTTGAGACGGTTGCATCAGAAGCCTGCCTGGTTTCCTGCCAGCGCCCTTGTTGAGCTCCTTGGGAGCCTGGTGGGGAGCCGAGAGACTGGAAACCTGAGAGTCCAGGCTTGAGGCTCCTCACCAAACCCACCCGGTGAACTGATGGGGAGTCCTGGGAGTCAGCTTGCCCTCTGGACTGCTTTGGAGTCAGGACCTCCAGCCCCGAGGCAGCCTGCCCAGTAGATCCAATTGCCCTGCAGCCAGGGCACCATTCCCTTTCATGGAGGAGGTTGAAATTTGGGGGGGGGGGGGTTGTTCTGAAATCTGAATGAACCTCCCCATGATCAAAATAGTGAAATCCTCCACAGAGCAAAATGGCCTCTCCCCTCCCAGCTGCATGTAGCCCCGAGAAGCGAACCAGAGTGCAGACATGCCCCACTTAGCCCCCTTGCCCCTGGACACACCGGCTAAGCTGGGCCCTGGAGAAGCCTTGGAAAAGGATCCACTAAGCTGCTCTGTGCCACCGAGGGAAGGGGGGGCTGCTCCACTGTAGGTGGAATTTTCCACCAGCAGGTTAAACCACATCATTGGCTGCCCCAAAGCGGTGATGAAGAGCTATCCCATGCTCTCCTGTTTGCTAGAAGTGTGACTAGCCCTGGTGTCATTCTGAGTCCCTAGCTCAGACATGGGCAATACAGCTAACCAGCTGGGGGCCAATAATAACTAAGGCTGGGTCAGCTGTGGAAGGGGCAGGGCAGAGAGTTTATCAGCTGAGGACCAGGGGCCCAGGGTCATTTTACTTACTGAATGCAGAGGCGGGGAGAGAGCAAGGGAGCTCAGTGCAGATGAGCTCTCCAGTGCAGCTAAAATGGAAGTTACGGGCTTCCTACAGAAGGGAGCAGGGGACGTCCTCAGGCCCGGATGCCGGAACAGATCATGGCAGCCCCCTTCTGGTCTTTAACCTCTACAACTCGACCACCAGAGCAAATGTTTGAACTGTTCCTGAAGTGAACCTGCCAAGTCCACTTCTGTCTTCTGATATTCACGAAAGGCAACTGGAGCAGAACGATTTGTTCGGCTATCGGAAATCTCTTTCCTCTCTGCACAGAAGCTGAGCAGGGAGCACCAAAGGTAAGCAGCTCGTTGATGGTAGATTGAGGATCACTTTAATCCTTAAAAAAAAAAATCAAACCTATTCCTAGGTGGCTCACCCTCTGGAACCTTAGTGTATTTGCGGGCTTAGAAGTTGTGCTGTAGAAGAAGGCTCTAGTCTGGGAGCAGAGGTGGTTCTGGCCTAGAGGAGAGAGGGCAGTTCAGGAGAATTAACTGAAGTCTCATGTTCTTCCTTTCCTGCTGCAGAAAACCCTCCTGGCTTTTGTGCTTGGCATGTGACCCGCAGAACAGATCTCTGGGCAAGGCAGGGGGATGGAACCTCTGGGAACACATGGAAGGGCAGGCTTGTGGTTCAGGCAGCAGAGGGGCACTCAGGCAATGTGAGTTCAATTCCTAGCTCTGCTACAGACTCAGCCACTTCATCTCTCCAGGCCTTGTAGTTTCCCCCATCTATGAAATGGGGACAACAGCCTGTCCTGTCTCTACCCTTTGGTTTATTTAAACTCCCAAGACCTTCAGGGCAGAGATTGTTTGTAAATTGCTGAGTACAACCGGCTCAGACTCTTAGCTGGGGCCTCTAAGCACTGAGCATCTCAGTAAATAGGACGTCAGAGAGGCAGGTGCGGGCCAACAGAGGAGAGATGTCAGATGTGGGAAGAGGATGGGAACTGGCAATGAGAAGGGATACTAGGCTGATAAGCAGGTCAAGCACTCAGCTGTTGTCAGGCTAGAGCAGTGGCCAGCAACCTTTCAGAAGTGATGTGCCGAATCTTCATTTATTCGCTCTAATTTAAGGTTTCACATGCCAGTAATACATGTTAATGTTTTTAGAAGGTCTCTTTCTATAAGTCTGTAATAGAGAACCAAACTAGTGTTGTATGTAAAGTAAATAAGGTTTTTAAAATGTTTAAGAAACTTCATTTAAAATTTAAATTAAAATGCAGAGCCTCCTAGACTGGAGGCCAGGACTGGGTAGTATGAGCGCCACTCAAAATCAGCTCGCGTGCCGCCTTCGACACACATGCCATAGGTTGTGTACCCGCGGGCTAGAGTGAGAATGCCTTCACTTGTTTTAAGGGCTAGTTCAGTAAATAGACTCCACCTCTCTGCAGAAGAACTCCCCCCCCACACACACGTTGTCTTAAAGCTGCAATGCCATTAATTGTCATTCAAACTAATATAATTCCCTGTAATCTCTTTGGGAGCAAAAAGGGGTCTTTGTTCCACTCTGCTGGCTGCACTGAGCAAGCGAAGCCCGTCTCCTTGCTTCTTAGGAATGTGGCTCACTTGCACAGTCCATCATTCAGCCTGGGCTCTGTTCTTCAAGTGCTAATTACCCAGAAAGAGCCATTCCTAGTATTTTACAGAGTGTAATGCAGCCAGCCATCTACATGCATTTGCGTATCAGACAGGCCTTTGTGATCTCCCCAAACAAGCTTCCTGTACACTGTAAGGGGTCTTTATTCAGACGTGTTGTTCCATGTCAATATACGCCAGGGTTCTCACCGTAGGACAGGGCGTCCTCTATACCTCTCCTGACAGAGACTTAACACGTCAAGTCCTGTTTCTGCCTTAGTGCCCAGCCAAAGCTTTTCACCTTGTGCCTTTCCCCCTCCTCGCTAGCAAGGTGGTTTTCCCCTTCTGAAGGGTGGTCCGTCTGGGTTCTGTGTAACTGGGAGGAAAGTCATTTCTGCTGGTCTCTGCCCCCCACAGGAAATGAAGGGATCAATAGGAAACACCACTTGCTGCCCACTATTGCTTTGCGGAGGAAAGTTGTGTGTTCTATTAATTATGTTTATTTAGAGTAATGCCTCAGGACCAACTAAGATCTAAGCTCCTTTGTACTAGGCAGCATAGTAGATGGTCCTGTACCAGACAGCTTTCAATCTAAACAGACGAGAGATGCAGGGTAGGGGAAAAGGGGGCTAATGCACCAGTGACCCGTGTAACACAGTGCCAGTGTCATACTAGTGCCACAATTTGGGAAGGGGTGAGGATGGGGTTTTAGCTCAGAGGTGAGGAGTGAAGAAAAAAGTGTGAAGGCAGAGATGTGGTGAGGAATGGGACGGGGCAGAGGAGAACTGGAGGGTTGAGTTGCCCATGATAACCACACACAAGTGATAAGAGGATTGTGTCAGCTAGTCATTAAGCTGCAATATCTTTGCCATTCTAGATATCTACAGACCCTGGCTCACTCAATCCCATGGCAGTCAGTGTCATTTTACCAGGGGTGTATTTGGTCCAGGGGACTTTTGATTGGCATCGAGCAAGCACAACCCAGGTTTGTGGGAAAAGACTTGCACTGGGTAGCCAGATGGATAAATGACTCATAAGGGTGTTAAACTGATTTTTTTACTTCCCGTCCTCCCCTTCTCTCTGGGAGAAACCCTGTTGCCTAACCGTGGACAAAAGTAATGAGGCATTGAGGCTGTAATGGTCAATCTAAAACGCAACATGGCAGGACAATGCATGATCTCAGTTTCGTGAGATAAAACAGGATCTTGTGATTTAACACAAAGAACAGGGCCATGAGGCAGGAGATCTCAGTCCTATTCCTAGCCCTGCCACTGCCTCCTTGTGTGGCCTTGGGGCAAATCAGTCTGTGCTTCAGTTTTCCCTATTGTTGGTCTTACCCACTGAAGCTGCACGGTTTTCAGGGCACTCCCTCACTATGTGTCTGTGGGGTGAGAGTGGAAATGGGATCCATATCTCTGTTAGGCATTTGGGGGACTTGTGGGGAAAAACATCAGGCCACTTATTTGGGAGCTTAACTTCAGGCCCCAGGTTTGAAAGTGTTGGGGTGTGAGCATGTTTTATCTATTACATCTAACAAAACAGATGTTACTTATTTCAGTACCTTAATGAAGCCAGACTGGGATGAGGCCTCTTAACCATCATGGTCCAGTACTCTTAATTTTAGATCTATACATTCTCTTCCTTAGAAAGTCAGTCTGACTGTCCATTTAGGTTTTTCACCAGAACACTGGAAGTCAGTTCTTACATGGAATAACCCATGCTGCCACATGGTTCAACTGTACCTGGCTTTGTTGCAGATTTATCGTCTTAGCATTGTAGTCACTGAGGACTGAGTGAGCTCAATGACATGTGACATGTGAAATGACCTCTTGGAGAATATCCTCGTATTCCATCTCTTGCTGAGCCTCTTGGAGCTGAGGTGACCCAGAAGAAAACATTCTGTTTACATCTGAAGTGATTAGACAGCACTTTTTCTTGGTAGGCTCTTGATAACTAGGGGACAAGATACCCAGCTCAGCTGGTTACTGACCAGAAGTCATTGATGACTGGTCAGTGGCTTTGGTGACCCACGCTGTGGGTTCCAAGTCCAGTTAGGAATGGCTAGAAGCCTATGTGGCACAAATTGGCAGGCTCAGCCAAAAGGTTAAGGACCAAATTGGCCCCTCAGCATTAGAGGTGGTCCCCGCAAGGGAGGCCTGAAAACAGTGTGGAAATTTGCCTTGCCACTGACAGTTATAGCAGTTCTTTACTTGGAAGGCTTCATGCTCCAGCATCCTCCACCAGCTCCAGATTCAAACCTGGAGTTTGTGCACAGGTGTATATAGATAGAGACATGCATTTTACCCACAATGATAGGCAAGACCATCTGAACTTCTGTTACTATTCTGTCCATGCTGTCAAAAGTGGCGGCCCTGGTTAAGTAGTCATCCACAAAATCCTTCATGGCACTTCTGAAGACATCCGCCGCCAGATCTTGGAGAACTTCCACAAAGAGCTCATCCAGTAACAAGTCGGGAAGATGCTTCAGAGCAGACATGGGCTCCCTTAAATGATGCCTGGTACGAGAGTGAAAAAACAAGGATCTCCCTTTCTGAATATGGTGAGTCAACCGGTCACTCTTCAAAGGGGTGTTTGTGTTCTCTTCAGTGTCTAGGGGACTGAGAGCCTAGGAATGTCTAGGGGACTGAGAGACAAGGTCTTTGGCATCTTTTCCTGGCTTATGTGCTTGAAGATCCCCCTCCCCTTGGGTAGTTTTGTCTCCTTATCCTCAGTCTTTGTCCTCTCTGCTGAGACTTGGTAAAGAGGGGGACAATCAGTTCACACTGCTAAGGCCTCTTGTGAAATGGCCACTAGCCCACTAGATACTGAACTGAAATCCACCAAACTCATCTTATGCCAAAGCCACTGAATAGTCAGGTAGTAATGGTCAGTCACTACTGATCTGGGGTGGGTTGGAGCCAGCGACATTCGTGAAAATGTCAGTATACCCCGAGCTGCCTTCCTTATTGCTGTGTTTCTACAGGCCCTGGTCCAAAAGATGAGGGCTGCAGTGTACATATACTTCATGGAGGGATGCTGGGTTTGTCCACCTTGCAGCTGTACCCATTTGCACATCCTCTGAGCGCCAGCCTTTTGAAACCACAGTGGGTAAGGAAATTTTATGCTCCAGTCTACCATGCACTGTCTGTTCCACATGATAAGAGGAAGTCTGCAAGGAGAGGGGAAATGACAGTGTAGGTCATTCAGCAGAGTAGCTGAATGAAAATACCCAGCTCTTTATCCATAGAGCTCAATGCTTTACAAAGGAGATCAGGATCGTTATCCCTATTTTTACAGATGGGGAAACTGGCAGAGAAGTAGTCACTTGCCCATGGTTCCCAAGCTGACCCATGGCAGAACCAGGCATAGAAACCAGGGCACCCTAACACCTTACCCTCTAGGTGAGATCTATAGTTTTCACCCCAATAAAAAAAATCTCTAGAAACATGTCAGTTAGTTTATTGGCCAAAGGAAACAGTCTTTCCTGCAACCCAGACTGTTCAGATTGTAAACTGTTCTTGCAAATTACAGGATCAATTATCTGTTGGCAGGAATAGCCACTCATTAATTCCTCAAAGCAAACAGGGAATGATTTTAATTATTCACTTGGATTTTTCTCCTTTGATTTCCCATCACTGGACTTCAGTGGCTGTTGTCTCTGATCCTATCAAGTAGAAGAGCCAGATACAAAACAGGCAACATTTAAAGATCCCTCTTCTTTTTGATCTAATAAACATAGTTAGTCAGTGCAGAGCCCCTTGTTCATTATAATCCCAGTCACTGAAATAGCTGCAGAATCCACAATGGACCAGAGAAATCAAAGCCACCTCTTACAGCCTCTGTAGGGTTCCCTCAGGGAATGATTTTTGAATGGAATTATTTTTTAAATGTCTTTTGTAATAAGGTCATGGAAAAACAAAATATTCAGGTAATTAAAATCTCTTAAACCCCTCGAGAGCAGTGTTTTGTGGGTGTGTACAGGCACCGTGCATGGATGTGTTTGCATATTCGGGGGGTGCCTGCTCAGTCTACAGGGCCACTGGCTGGTGCAGGGGGTTGGGAATGGGAGCCTTTTACCACTGGGATATTGTTTCAGATCTGAGCCCAGGTCCTTGGAAGTATTAGGCACCCAACACACACTGAACTTAACAGGAGTTAGGTGTGTGTGTACCTTGGAGGATCTGGCCCTTGATCCCTCAGTCCTGTGCTTAGGGGTGAGCAGGGTGGGGCAAGGACAAGGCATGTCTGCAGGGCTTTGTTCGGGGGGCAGAAGAGAAGCACTTCTGTAGCTGCTGTGCATGGTGCAGCATTCTAGGAATAACCAGAACGTGTTAGGCTCCAGCACTACAACCTGACACCTTTCACTAGCGCTGCAGATTTTATTATGATCAACTCTGTGTGTAACCCCAATTCCCAAACTCAAGATCCAGGGGCAGCATCTTCTAGCATTTCCCTCCAGCTATTCATAGCAATGGGATTTCCCCCTCCAGTGAACTAAAAAGGAGCAAATTCATCTTTATTGCTCCTTCCATCCACCACCAGCCTCTGCAGGTCCGTGATCTTAGAGTAGCAGTGAGAAGGAGGTTCTGTTTTTCATCTTCTTTAGCAACAATCTGGCTGTTCAGGCCACATGTATAAACCGAAGTGAAGGCCAGCAGCTGCCCAACTTTGTCTGCAAGAAAGTATTTCTAGGCAGCTAGGCTTGTAGATGTTCCTCTGCTAAGGACAATCATGATGCTAAAATATAGGGATGGGAGATTACCAGTTATTTACTGAAAGTGCAGGACAGAAAATATAGACAGACACCTGCTGATAAACTCTTACATGGCCAAAGCAAGGGGGAAACATGGCTGACTGGGGATTCCCCTCCAAACTGTGTGGGAAGGCAGAGCAGCTGGGTTTGCTACTGCTTGCAGTGTCTGAGATACTTGGCAGCTCTGCACACTCAGTCTGGTAAAGGCAGCAGGATCCCAGGCAGGTGTCCCCATTAACTCTGTACCTCTCCTGCATCCACTGCACAACCAGAAATGCAGGGGGGGAGGGGGGGAAGTGACAGCTGTTCTGAGAGTTCCCTGCAGTTCCATAACAGAGAGTGGACAGTGGATTTATCTTTGCTGCTATTTCATAAAAGGAGAGTGCAAAGGTTATTATCTATCTCAGTTATATGTCCCTTCTTGTGATTATCTCAAATATGATGCAATCAGCCAAAAAAACCACATTTACCACTCACTGATCCCAGGTTTACTTTGAGCTGTGTTTAGTATTTAATTGTACTGAAGACTGCAGGAAAGGAATTGCCAGTGTGTGATACAGCTACCATCTGGGCAATCTATTCAGGGATCAGCTGGTTCTCTTTAACTAATCCTCCAGTCCTCTCCCAGTGCACCTGAAAAACATACTCCCACCATCTGCATAGTGTTGATTTAGACTCTGACTTAAAACCTAAGAGGTTTATATTAATTTACACAGCCCCCAAAAACCAACCTATGGGGTGTGTTTGTGGGTGAGAGAACAGCTTGTGGTTACACTCGATCATTGTGGTAGAGGGCACTGTAGATGTTCACAAAATTTGTAATGATCTGTTTTAAGGCTTCCTTGTACTTATGTAGGCACAGTCCAGTCTGACTCGCTTGGGGGAGGTTCATTTACTGGAGCCAGCAGCCACCTGTCTTGCAGAATAGGAGGGGCCCTTGGTGGGTGCTCACAGGTCTGCTACCACTGGGTAAGTCTCCCCACCCTGTTCTCTGGGGTCCCCTCAGGCCCTGGCTCACCTCTCTGCTCTCCTTGGTTAAATACTGTTTGCTTCCAGCCTCTCCCATTACCTGCAGAGAATCCTTCCTTTTAAGGGTAGAGAGGTAGCCTCACAGCTTTAGCTCTAGAGCAGCAGAAACCAAATTTACATTCACTTGTGAAGAAAGCCCCAATGGTATACAGTTGTTCATTTACTAGAGATACATGTTAAAACAGAATGACATGGAAAATGTTTTGTGTGTGTATGTGCAGAGCAATATGAAGGGCTTCATGCCAATAAGCAAGGGTGGGTAAACATTTTCAGCTGAGGGCCAGGTAAGGAAGGCTGTACCTCCCTAAATAGCCTGGCCCCCTTCCCTGGCCAGGCCCCACCTACACCCCTCAGAACCCCACCCAACCCCAGTCCTTGTCCCAAGGGCCCTTCTAGACACCCCACATCCTATCTAAGCCCATCCACTCTGTTCCCTAGAAAAGCTGCCTGCCACGTGTAGTTTATTCCCCTCTCCTGCTTTGATTTAATTAACCCCTCACAAGGGTTTTCCTCTATGTTTTAACATGTGCTGCAGGAGACAAATTAAAGAGCTACTTGCAGCTCCTGAGCTGTACTAAGGCTTACTGCTCTTTTGTTAGAACATGGCTTCCTGACACTTGCAGGAGAACCAGTGAGATTAGCCAAGGCAGCTGGAAGGGATTTTAAATCAAGCTCTAAAGCTTCCAACTCCAAACCTCATAAGCAATGGGAGAACCACCCCCCTAGAACAGGTTGGAAGTTTGGTTACAAACTTCTCTCCCCCCACCCCACCTACCCAAAAGAAAAATCCAACACAATTGTAATTGAAAGTAGAAGCTTTAATTGAAAAAACAAAAGACCATTGGAAACACTTTATTGTTTTTGCTTTTTCCAACACAGTGAGAAATTGACAAGTAAAGTTTGTCTGGAAAGTCCGATACATTTCCCACCCCGATCTCCCAGCAGAGCCCATCTTCTCCCCACCTCCCAATCCCGAGGGGAAGCGAACATTCAGGTAAGTGCCCCCTGCTGCGAAGAGGCCAGGGGAGTGCGGGGGTCTGATGCAAAGCAGGAGGACACCTGGCTGGGGCAAGAGGAAGCCCGGACCCCTCTCTCCCCTCAACACCAACCCAGCTCCCCTGCCCAACCCGCCAGGATGTCCCCTGCCCCAGCCCCCCCGCCCCAAAACCTCCGAGGACCCAGCCCCCCGCCCCCACCTCCGAGGACCCAGCCCCCCGCCCCAAAACCTTCCCCCACCCAGTCCTTCTTTGGAGCTACCTCCCCTCCCCCGGCTGCCTCCCCTGTTCTAGCCCCAGCTGCCCGCTGCCCCCCCACTTACCGCCTTCGCTCTGCAGGAGCCTCCATCCGCGGGTGCGGCTCCTCCCGGCCGAAAGGCACCAGGGCTGGGACTCCCGGTTTATATTCCCCGCCCCGCGGCAGCGGACCAATCGGACGGTGTGTCGTCACCCGCTCGGCCGGCTGCGGACCAATCGAGTGAGAGGAAAGAGCAAAACGTTCTAAATAGGTTTGTCCCACGCCGGCGCTCGTAGCCCGACCCTGTGTGATGCACGCCGGGAGTTGTAGTCCCGCCCGGGCCGCGTTCATGCGGGATTGGAGTCCCGCCGTAGCAGGCGGCCGGACTCACTTTCCCGTGGGGCCGCGCGGTGGCGGCTGCTGATGGGGAGGTGCCCGGGGGGGGGGATTCTGTGCCCAGGCGCGGGGTCCCTATGGGCGACCCGTCCCGCTCGCCGGGTGGGTGATGGGGGGGGGGTGGTCTGAGTGCGGGGAGGGTCCCGGGGCCCTAGGACCGGTGGGGGGCGCAGGGTCCAGGGCCCCGCGTTGGTTTCACGGCAGGGTCCGCAGGGCGGGTGTAGAAATAGATGTTGGGTGTGAACCTGGCGTTGTTCAGCTCAGTCCAATGATCGCTCCGAGCTGGGCTGGGTATTGAATTGTACTGACGTCTGCAGGAAAACAGTCGCCCGTGTGTGATACAACAACAACCCCTGCAGAGCCGAACCCCGGGGGCAGCTGCTTCTCTTCAACTCACCCCACCCATCTGAAAACTTTCGAATTGCAGTTTATCAACCATTTTTTTTCATCCAGGTGTAGACGCTGACTTAGAGGGCTCATTATTACTGCAACCAACCCCTCCTCTGCAGTTATGGAGACGAAAGGAACAAATTAACTGGTAAGGGTCATTACATGATTTAATTTCACACTGGTTGCTGGTTATCTCCCATTTTGGGTGGGAACAGCAGGGGACAGGAGCAGGTTCTAATGCAGTCTTCTTTAGCAGACCTGCTAGCAGCATTGCTTCACTTCTCAGCGAAGTTAGGCTGAAAAAGGGTGACTGTTAGGGGAAAGCTAGCAATATAGATAAGAGTGCAGGGACTATTCTCCCTACCACTATGTTCTCCAGCAGTACCTAGGCCATTACTAGCAGTTTGCTTGGGCCATAGCTCCAAGTAGTCATAGTTTTGGATTACTTAAGTGTAGGCCTGTTGCACCTTACCTCACTGCATCCTAGTTCAACAGGGTGACCAGACAACACCTGAAAAAAATCAGGACAGGGGTAATAGGCAGCTGTGTAGAACAAAGCTCAACTAGCCAAAGTGTTCCCATAAAATTAGGACATGCAGTCATTCTATAATTTAGCCAATTTGGGGAGATGTGTTGAGCAGCAAAGGACAGGCAGAAATTTGAGCTGTTAACAATATAGTTTCCTTACCTGCTGCTGGCGTTGTGCAAGCATAAAAGAAAGTGCAGTAAGTTGCTAAGCTGACACTAGAAAAATTCTCAGCTTTCTAGCAGAAACCCAACTAGTGAGTACACCTTCCTTTATACAGCACCCACCCACCAACTTTCCAGGTGTGTGTGTTGTAGTAAGGGTGGGGGGGACAAACCACACAAGGTTTCTGCCCTGAAGTTTTAGGTCAGTCAAGCACACCAGAGCTGCTGAGAGAGGGAGAACACTAGTGTTACACTAGAAGATTGTTTTGGGGGAGGGCTCTGCAGTTTCAATGTTTGCAGTAGATTTTATGAAGCATTCAACTCCTCTTGTATTTGACTAGGTGCAGTCCAGTCTGACCCTTCTGGGAAGGCTCATTTACTGAAGCCAGCAGCCACCTATCTGCCTGGTGGCCTTGCACAGAACAGGGGCCTCCTATTCTGCAGTCGCATCTGCTACTACTGGGTAAGTCCCCACCACCACCACTTCTCTGGGGTCCCCTCAGTCCCTGACTCACCTCTGCTCTCATTGAGCAAGAGGCTGAAGTCAAACAGCTTTTAACCATTACCTGCAGAGACTCCTTCAGTTTTAGGGTACACAATAGCCTCAATGGCTTAGCTCTTGAGGAGCAATAGTCAGACTCAGGGGTTCAAAGTAGAACCAAAGTGGCAGTCACTACCAAATAGAAGCCCCATTGGTACAGTGATTTACTCTAGATTCACATTTAAACAGCACAGAATGGGAAATGTTCAGTTGCTATATGTCCACAGCAACATAATGGCTTTGTGCAAATTAGAGAAAAGAACCTGAGCAGTTAATTAAATCAGTGTTTTAACATGTGCTGCAGGAGACGCATTAAAGAGCTACTTGCAGCTTCTGAGCTGTACTGAGTCTTATCACTCTTGAGTTGGTTAGAACATGGCTTCCCTGACACTTGCTGGAGAACCAGTGGGATCATGTTCTCTGAGAAGTTAACCAAGCCAGCTGGGAGGGATTTTAAATCAAGCTCCAAACCTCATAAGCAAAGAGAACCACCAGACTAGAGCAGGTTGGAAGTTTGGTTACAAGCTTCTCCCCCATCCCCATCTACCCCAAAGAAAAATCCAGCACACTTGCAATTGAAAGTGAGAGCTTTTATTGGAAAAGAGTGCCTTGAAAACTTTATTCTTGTTTTTGCTTTTTCTAACAGTGAGAAATCAGTTTGTCTGGAAGGTCAGAAAGTGAGATACATTTCACACCCAGATCTCCCAGGAGAGCCCATCCCCTCCCACCCAGAGGAAAGGAAGCAAATATTCTCTGTTCCCTTCTGCCAAGAGGACAGGCGAGTGTGGGTGTCTTGGCTGTAATGCAGGAGACTCTGGAGCAGGTAAGCACAGGTGTAAAATGCTTCTTCAGACTGGCTTTTTAGAAGCCTTTAAAGGGCCCTTTCCCGTTTGTAGCTTCACCTCCGCAGCAGGGTCTGGTGCAGGATAACCCCTGACTCCAGCTCCCCCCTCACCACCACCACCCATATTGCCTCAGACCAGCTCCCCTGCACAAGCTGCCCCCCCCACACACACATCCACACCCACCCCAATGGCCCCAGCCAGGCTCCCTTGCACAAACTATTTCCTCCCCCTTAACAGGTGGCTTTGTTAACCTCCCCTTCTCTAGTGCCCCCCCACAGCCCAAGTGAACTTCCCAAACTCCCCTTTCTGTCCCACCCCATGCTTCTGAAATGCACACTTCCCCCCCCCCCCCACGCACACACACCCAGCCAAGCCCCCTCAACCTCTTGCAGGGGAACAGCCTCAGCCTGAAATTCCCAAGCACCCCCCCCATGGCCCCAACTGGAGCCCCCCCACCATCTCCCCCCATGCACAGGGCCAGGTTCTTCCCCAGAGCTCTTCCCCATTGCAGGCCCAGCTGCCCCCCCAGCCCACTTACCGCCTTCGTTCCGCAGGAGCCTCCGTCCGCGGGTGCGGCTCTTCCTGGTTGAAAGACGCTAGGGCTGGGACTCCCGGTTTATATTCCCCTCCCCGCGGCAGAGGACCAATCAGACGGGGCATCGTCACTCGCTTGTCCGTTGGAGGACCAATAGGATGGGAGGGAAAGAGCAAAACGTTCTAACTAGGTTTGTCCCACGTCGGCGCTCGTAGCCCGACTCTGCGTGGTGCATTCCGGGAGTGGTAGTCCCGTCCGGGCCGCGTTCCTGGGGATTGGAGTACCGGAATAGGGGGCGGGCGGACTCACTGTCCCGTGGTGCCGCGCGGTGGCGAGCCGCCGATAGGGAGGTGGCCGGGGGCTCTGTTCCTGGACGCGGTTCCCCATATTCCCCCCGTCCCGCTCGCCGGGTGGAAGAGCCGGGTGGGTGATGGGGGTGTCTGAGTGCGGGGAGGGTCCCGGGGCCCTAGGACCGGTGGGGGGCGCAGGGTCCAGGGCCCCGCGTTGGTTTCACGGCAGGGTCCGCCGGGCGGGTGTAGAAATAGATGTTGGGTGTGAACCTGGCGTTGTTCAGCTCAGTCCAATGATCGCTCCGAGCCGGGCTGGGTATTGAATTGTACTGACGTCTGCAGGAAAACAGGTGCCCGTGTGCGATACAACAACAATCCCTGCAGAGCCGAACCCCGGGGGGGCAGCTGCTTCTCTTTAACTGACCCCCCGAAAAACTTTTGAATTGCAGGTTATCAACCATTTTTTGCATCCAGGTGTAGACTCACGGGCTTAGAAGGCTCATTATTACTGCAAACAACCCCTCGACTGTAGTTATGGAAGGAGAAGAAAGGAACAAATTCACAGGTAAGGGTCATTACATGATTTCCCACCGGTTGCTGGGTTATCTCCTGTTTTGGATGGGAGCAGAGAGAGACAGCAGCAGGTTCTAATAGTCTTTTCTTCAGCAGACCTGCTAGCAGCACCGCTTCACCTCCCCCAGAGAAGCTAGTCTGAAGAAGGGTGATTGTTAGTGGAAAGGTAGAAATAGAGCTAAGTGTGCACAGACTGTTCACCCCTACCCTATGTTCAGAGGCACTTAGGCCACTACTCGCAGTTTGCATGGGTCATAGGTCTAACTAGTCAGTTTTGGATTACTTAGATACAGGCCTCTTGCAGCTTACTTCCCTAAATCCTAACTGAACAGAGTGCCCGTACCGCAAGTGAGAAAAATCAGGACAATGGTGGGTAATAGCTGTGTAGGACAAAGCTCACCTATCCAGCATGTCCTTGTGAAGTTAGGACATCTAATCTTCCTCTGGTAGAGCCAACACGAGCAGATATATTATCAGCAGAGGACAGGTAGACATTGGAGTTTAGTCTAGTTCCCTTTTATGCTAGTGTCTTTGTGCAAGCAGAAAGAAGAGTGTAGTAAGTGGCTAAGCCTGTACAAGAAAAATACTCAGCTGTTGCCCCAGAAGCCCAAGAGGTGGGTACACATTTATTGAGACAGCATCCAACAGCAGCCTGCTGGTTGTGTTGCAGCAACAGTGGGGACAAACCCCACAATGTTTCTGTGCTGAATTCTTAGATTGTCACTTAAGTTTAGGTCTGTCAGGAACACCACAGCTGATGGGAGAGGGAGAACAGCTGGTGTTACACTAGAAGATCACTCTGGTGGGGGACTTTACAGTTTCAATATTCACAGTAGATTTAACTCCTGCAGCCTTGTATTTAACTAGGTTCAGTCCAGTCTGACTGGTGTGGGAGGGTCCCTTTACTGGAGTCAGCAGGCACCTGTCTTCATGGTGGCCTTGCAGAACAGCAGGCCCCTCCTCTGTGCTCAAGGATCTGCTACTAATGGGCAAGTCTCCCCAACCCCTTAGCTGGGGTCCCCACAGCCCTTGGCTTACCTCTTCGGTCTCCCTGGGAGAGGCTGAGATCAAACAGCATTTAACCATTACCTGCAGAGAATCCTTCAGTTTTAGGGTACACAAATAGCCTCAATGGCTTAGCTCTAGAGCAATACTCAGGCCTTCACGAACCAAAGTAGCAATCACTACCCAATAGACACCCCATTGGTGCACTTTAATTTACTCTAGATTCACATTTAAACAGCACAACATGGGAAATGTTTAGTTTCTCTATGTTCACAGCAACATTTATGGCTTTGTGCAAGTTAGAGGGAAAATAGCCTAAGTGGTTAATTAAAATCAGTGTTTTAACATGTGTTGTAAGAGACATGAAAGAGCTACCTGCAGCTCCTGAGCTGTACTGAGTCTTACTGCTCTTGAGTTAGAACATGGCTTCCTGACACTTGTTGGAGAACCAGTGGGATCATGTTCTCAGAGGTTAACCAAGCCAGCTGGGAGGGATTTTAAATCAAGCTCCAAATCTCATAAGCAAAGGGAGAACCACCAGACTAGAGCAGGTTGGAAGTTTGGCCACAAGCTTCTCCCCCATCCCCATCTAGCCCAAAGAAAAATCCAACACTTGCAATTGAAAGTAGTTTTTATTGGAAGACAAAAGACAAACAATTTATTGTTTTTGCTTTTTCTAACAGTGAGAAACTGAGTTTGTCTGGAAAGTGAGATAGATACATTTCACACCCAGATCTCCCAGGAGAGCCAATCCCCTCCCACCCAGAGGAAAGGAAGCAAACTCTGCCCCCTCCTGTGAAGAGCCCAGGTGAGTGAGGGTCTCTGATACACAGCAGGAGTACACCTGGCTGGGGCCAGCCTCAGGAGCAGGTACAAAGCACTTCCCCTTCACAGACTGGCTTTTAAAAGCCTCCAGAGGGCCTTTTGCAGTGCCACCTCTCTAGTGTGGCTGGTGCAAGAGGAAGCCCCAACCCCAGCTCCCCCCTCCCACATATGGTAGAAGTTGTTGCCCTCCTCCCCCGTGCTATGGCTCCAGCCCAGCTCCCATGCCAAAGCTCTGTCCCCACCCACCATTAACAGTTGGCTTGGTTAACCTTCCTGAACTGTCCCTGAGAACATGGACCCAGCTCCCCTTGCCACCCCCACCAAGCTTCCCAAGTGCAGCCCACTCCCCCCCCCCCCCCAGATGGCCCCAGCTAGAGCTTCCCAAGAACTGGGCCTAGCCCCCAAACTCCCAATGGGCCCAGCCAACACTCACCAAGCACACACCCCAAACTGCCCCCACCAACTCCCCAGGGATGGCCCCAGCCAGAGCTTCCAAGTGCACCTCCTCAATGCCCACAACCAACCCCGCATAGTTCCAGCCCAGTTCCCCCAATTCCTCCAGCCACAGGAGCTGCTTCTCTTCTCCCTCCCCCAGGGAAAGCCCCCTCCACCCCCCAACGTCCCCTCCACAAACAGGGCCTGGTCCTTCTCCCCAGCTGCCCCCCCCCCCCCTTTCTAGTCCCAGCTGCCCACCCAAGCTCACTCACCAGCCACTCCTACTTACCACCTTTGCTCTGCAGCAGCCTCTGGCTACAGGTCTGACTCCTTCTGGCTAAAAGACACCACTCCTGGGACCCCGGTTTATATTCCCCGCCCCGCTGCAGCGGACCAATCAGATGGTGTGTCGTCACTCACTCGGCCTGCTGCGGACCAGTAGAATGGGAGGGAAAGAGCTAAAGGTTCTAAATTGGTTTGTCCCACAACCGAGCTTGTAGCCCTACACTGCTTGGTGCACCCTGGGAGTTGTAGTCCCGTCTGGGCCTTTTCAGACATGTTCACGGGGATTGGAGTCCCGGAGTAGGGGTCGGGTGGACTCACTATCCCGTGGTGCCCCTCGGTGGCGGGCCGCTGATGGGAGAAGTGAATCTGGACAGCTGGATCGGCCTCCTGCCGGGTGGAGAACCTTAGCTAGATGCAAAGCAGAGAGCCCTGTCTGTAATGAAAATCCCCAAGACCGGGACCTGATATTTTATCGGTTGCTTAACAAATATAACCGTGGACATGTGGTTAGCAGGTCGGTAATCAGATACATTTGAAACTGTCGTACAGCTCAGTAAAATGATTTTGCCTTTTCCTCTCTTCCAGATGGGCCGATGACAAAGGACCCCTTGCAGCCGAATTCTCCCCCACTGAGGCAAAGAGTTTAATTTGAGCCTTGTTCCAGAACACTGAGAGGAGAGCAGCGGCCCTCGCAAAAAAACCAACCACCTTGTGTTTACTCCTGCACAATACACCTGTACCATAAAGTACCCTATAATACCTCATAATATTTGTCACTATTTGTAGAATAGTCTGGCTTTGAGAAGATGTTTATACGTTTATAATTTATAGTTCCACTTTAACTAGATATTAACCAGGGCAAAAAGTACTCTCAGGTTCCTCTGTGGTGTTGGGGTCAGTGTGTATGTGCTGGGATAATACAGGTCCCTGGTTCAAATCCCTTCTGTGGTAGATCAGAGGTTGTCTCTCAATTTATTGCCACTCAAGCCTTCCACTTTAACTACATATTAACTGGAGCAAGATAAGCTCTCATGGCCCTCTATGGTGCAGGGGTTAGGGTGCTCACTTGGATTGTGGGTGACCCTGGTTCAAATCCCTGGGCTGTATGGGAGGAGGGCCTGCGATATGGGACACAGGAGACCTTATAAGTGAGCAAGAGGCCTGACCCAGGGCCTTTTGCTCCTTTTTAATTAAGGGCAAAGTGCTGGGGAGCAATAAAACCCCCTCTCTCTCCAGTCCACCATGATCAGGATACTCACCCAGGTTGTAGCAGACCCCAGGGCACTCCCCTCCGCTTTTGAGGGGTGTGAACTGGGGGCCGCCACCTCCTGGGGAGAGTCACTGGTGAGCGATCCTTGTCCAAACCCCCTCTCCGTCCCAAGAAGACAATGGCCTCTTGAGACAGAGAGGGGGTTCGGACAAGGATGGCCCACCGCAAAGGACGGTCGCCTAGGAGGCAGGAGATCCCAGTGCAAATCCCTGCTGAACAGACAGCTGGGGGATTTGAACCAGGATCTCCCACAACCCGGGCGAGTATCCCAACCACTGGACTAGAGAGTGAGAGTTGCTGACTGCCTGGCCCAGAGCCCATTTAACTAAAGTGGAACGGCTTCAACCGGCAAGAAGGGACCCTAAAGACTAGCCCAGAAAGACAAACACACAGGTACGAGGAGAGATTCAAACTCACAGCACCCTCATCCCCTGGTACACACTCCAGCCATCAGCCTACAGAGGGATGTGGTGGCCAGGTTGGCCCAAATACCATTGAATTAAAGTGCCTCAGCTTCCACCGGCAAGAAGAGACCAGCCCCAACTACGACAGCACCCAAAGATCTACCAGGAGCGCATGAAAAGCTCACCTTAAGCCCATCTCAGGTTCAGCACCACTCGGGACTTGAACCCACAGCACCCGCATGCTGCATCAGAGGCCCAACCGCTGGACCACAGAAGTAGTGATAGTGGGTTCTTGCACAAACAACAGTTGATTAAAGTGGGACACCCTCCTGTGGGCAAAAATGCAAGGGACCCGCTCACCACAGGCTCAGAAATAAGCCAGAGCCACTGGTGAGATCAAATCACAGGGCTTCCCAACAGGAAAGAGGGGGATTCAAGCCCACTCCAACCCCCAGCTAGTCTGGTTGTTTAACCACTAGACTACACAGGATGATGCTGGGCTGTGTGGCCCAAATAAAAGTTCATTCAAGTCAAACTGCTTCCTGGGCAAGAGGAAGGGCTCACGAGACCCCCCAGTGCTAGAGACACAGAACCACTGCACAGAAACGGGCTGTAGGAGAGCCCTCTTCAAACCCACCCCCCTCCTCTCCCCAAACCTTCCCCACAGGGAGAAGAGGGACTTGAACAACCCAGCCTCACTTTCCATCTGAGATGCCGAACCACGGGATCACAGAGGGAGCCACAACCTTTAACTGGCTCTTGCTGCCTTTCATTAAAGGACAACAGCTTCAACGGCGGCTGCTCCCATCACTCTAGCCCAGAACCCAGTGATGGGCGCCCGTTCACCACGCACTTTCTCAGTCTTTTTTTGAAGCCACTTTCAGTTTTGGCCCCACCCCGCATCACCTGGTGACACGTTCCACAGGCTGACTGCGCGTGGCGGGGCGAAGTGCCGCCTTTGGCTCGCTCTACACCCGCTGCCCACTCAGTTCAGCGGGTGACCCCCCTCCCGGTTCTTGCCTTGCGTGAAGGGGTAAATAACACCTCGTTAGTTACGTTCTCCACCCCAGTCATGATTGTCTAGCCCTCTGTCAGAGCAACCTGAATTGTCTCTTGTCCCGGATGAACCTGAAGCAGCCCCCCCCATCCCTATCACGGGTGCGGTTCCTAATCACTAGGTTAAAAGTTACACGGGAGGCTTCTCCCTTGTTCCCCCTGGGCTGTGTTCCGGGGCATTCGGCAGGTCCCTCGCTAGCTCTCGCTAAACTGGTTAGGCACCTGAGGGGGTCCTGGCCGTGGCTGGCAAGCAGAGGTTGGGAGGAGATGACGCTGGCTCAATTTCCTTCTCCCCACCTGAGGAGCAGGGAGGTGCCTCCTCTCCAGCGTGAGCCCCGATACTGAAGAAAAGGACAGCCCAGGCGGCTCGCCCCTCGTAGCGTGTTGAGGCTGGGCCCCGTTCACTAAGTAACTGGTCAGACCTGGGTCATGAATTCCTCTGTAGTCCAGTGGTTTGGGTCCTTGCCCAATGTGCCGGTGATGCTAGTTCAACTCCTCCCCCAGCTTGCTGAGGAAGGACTTCAACAGCCATCTCCCTGTTCAAAAGTGAGTATCCAGCTGCTGGACTGAGAGGTTGGTGGTCTTCTGAAGTGCTTGGACCCCTGTGGCTTTTATTTCTGTTGCGGAGGGACTTGAAGAGCCAGCTCTGAAGTGAATAGCCAGGTGCTGGACTCTGAGGTGTTCTCCTGGTGGCCGGGAGGTTGCCTCACCTTTTAGCTACTGAAGTTGTTCCATTTTCATTACATAGTGTTGGGATCACCCACCAACCCATGCTCCCTGCATAGTCTAGGGGTTGGGAGGTGTGTGTAGCATGTGGGAGAAAGCGGTTCAAAACCCCTTTCTTCTTGCTGCGACGGGATTTGAACCCTGATCTCCTGCCTCTCAGGTGAATGACCGAAGTGCTGGTCTAAGAGGTTATCCCAATGGGGGTGCTCCACCAGGCTTTTCCAGTGAAAGAGGCCCACTTTAGTTACATCTTCCTTTTGGCAAAGGGTAAGATAGCACCCCTGGGTGGCCTCCTGGTTTGATGAACTACCCAGCATGTAGCAGTTTGGGGTTCAAATCCCTTTCTCTGTCCTTGAACGGAAGGGATTTGAGCCCTGATGACTTATTCTTTAACTCCCCAGCCTGAGTCCCTGGCTAGATAGGACGTGGGGGCTTCCTCAGTCTTTTTGGCTTGAAGGTGGGGCACTTTCAGTAAATGGTAAATGAGGATCGGACAACACCTCACCTGTGACTCCTGGTGTAGTCCTGTGGTGGGGGTCATTGCCCTGGGACCAACAAGCCACTGGTTCAAATCCTCTTCCTGTTGGTTGAGAGGGGTGAGCACCTTCATCTCTTTCTTACCGCTCAACTGTTCCACTTGAACTCTACCTTACTGGGGGCAAAGCCCACCTGTAAGTCTCTCTGTGGTGTGGGGGTCAATGTGTATGGCCTGAGATGATACAGATCGCTAGTTCAAGTCCCCTGTGTGGTGACTAAGAGGGGGTGTTTCAATTTCTTGCCACTCAAGCGTTCCACTTTAACTACATATTAACCGGAGCAAGACATGCTCTCATGGCCCTCTATGGTGCAGGGGTTAGGGTGCTCCCTTGGATTGTGGGAAGCCCTGGTTCAAATCCCTGGGCTGTGTGGGAGGAGGGCCTGTGATATGGGACACAGGAGACCTTCTAAGTGAGCAAGAGGCCTGACCCAGGGCCTCTTGCTCCTTTTTAATTAAGGGCAAAGGGCTGGGGAGCAATAAAACCCCCTCTCTCTCCAGTCCACCATGATCAGGATACTCACCCAGGTTGTAGCAGACCCCAGGGCACTCCCCTCCGCTTTTGAGGGGTGTGAACTGGGGGCCGCCACCTCCTGGGGAGAGTCACTGGTGAGCGATCCTTGTCCAAACCCCCTCTCCGTCCCAAGAAGACAATGGCCTCTTGAGACAGAGAGGGGGTTCGGACAAGGATGGCCCGCCGCAAAGGACGGTCGCCTAGGAGGCAGGAGATCCCAGTGCAAATCCCTGCTGAACAGACAGCTGGGGGATTTGAACCAGGATCTCCCACAACCCGGGCGAGTATCCCAACCACTGGACTAGAGAGTGAGAGTTACTGACTGCTTGGCCCAGAGCCCATTTAACTAAAGTGGAACGGCTTCAACCGGCAAGAAGGGACCCTAAAGACTAGCCCAGAAAGACAAACACACAGATACGAGGAGAGATTCAAACTCACAGCACCCTCACCCCCAGACACACACTCTAGCCATCAGCCTACAGAGGGATGTGGTGGCCAGGTTGGCCCAAATACCATTGAATTAAAGTGCCTCAGCTTCCACTGGCAAGAAGAGACCAGCCCCAACTACGACAGCACCCAAAGATCTACCAGGAGCGCATGAAAAGCTCATCTTCAGCCCATCTCAGGTTCAGCACCACTCGGGACTTGAACCCACAGCACCCGCATGCTGCATTAGAGGCCCAACCGCTGGACCACAGAAGTAATGACAGTGGGTTCTTGCACAAACAACAGTTGATTAAAGTGGGACACCTCCTGTGGGCAAAAATGCAAGGGACCCGCTCACCACAGGCTCAGAAATAAGCCAGAGCCACTGGTGAGATGAAATCACAGGGCTTCCCAACAGGAAAGAGGGGGATTCAAACCCACTCCAATCCCCAGCTAGTCTGGTTGTTTAACCACTAGACTACACAGGATGATGCTGGGCTGTGTGGCCCAAATAAAAGTTCATTCAAGTCAAACTGCTTCATGGGCAAGAGGAAGGGCTCACGAGCCCCCCAAGTCCTAGAGACACAGAACCACTGCACAGAAACGGGCTGTAGGAGAGCCCTCTTCAAACCCACCCCCCTCCTCTCCCCAAACCTTCCCCACAGGGAGAAGAGGGACTTGAACAACCCAGCCTCACTTTCCATCTGAGATGCCGAACCACGGGATCACAGAGGGAGCCACAACCTTTAACTGGCTCTTGCTGCCTTTCATTAAAGGACAACAGCTTCAACGGAAGCTGCTCCCATCACTCTAGCCCAGAACCCAGTGATGGGCGCCCGTTCACCACGCACTTTCTCAGTGATTTTTTGAAGCCACTTTCAGTTTTGGCCCCACCCCGCATCACCTGGTGACACGTTCCACAGGCTGACTGCGCGTGGCGGGGCGAAGTGCCGCCTTTGGCTCGCTCTACACCCGCTGCCCACTCAGTTCAGCGGGTGACCCCCCTCCCGGTTCTTGCCTTGCGTGAAGGGGTAAATAACACCTCGTTAGTTACGTTCTCCACCCCAGTCATGATTGTCTAGCCCTCTGTCAGAGCAACCTGAACTGTCTCTTGTCCCGGATGAACCTGAAGCAGCCCCCCCAATCCCTATCACGGGTGCGGTTCCTAATCACTAGGTTAAAAGTTACACGGGAGGCTTCTCCCTTGTTCTCCCTGGGCTGTGTTTCGGGGCATTCGGCAGGTCCCTCGCTAGCTCTCACTAAACGGGTTAGGCACCTGAGGGGGTCCTGGCCGTGGCTGGCAAGCAGAGGTTGGGAGGAGAAGACGCTGGCTCAATTTCCTTCTCCCCGCCTGAGGAGCAGGGAGGTGCCTTGTCCAGCGTGAGCCCCGATACTGAAGAAAAGGACAGCCCAGGCGGCTCGCCCCTCGTAGCGTGTTGAGGCTGTGCCCCGTTCACTAAGTAGTAACTGGTCAGCCCTATTGTGTGAATTCCTCTGTAGTCCAGTGGTTTGGGTCCTTGCCCAATGTGTGGGTGATGCTAGTTCAACTCCTCCCCCAGCTTGCTGAGGAAGGACTTCAACAGCCATCTCCCTGCTCTCGAGTGAGTATCCAGCTGCTGGACTGAGAGGTGGTAGGTCTCCTGAAGTGCTTGGACCCCTGTGGCTTTTTTTTTTCTGGCTTAGGTTGTTCCATTTCCTGAAGAGGGACTTGACCAGGCAGCTCTCGAGTTAATAGGCAGCTGCCGGTCCACAAGATGTTCTCTGTCACTTTGTGCTGCTGAGCTGTTCCACTTCCATTACATACTCACGAGGCCACAAGACCAAGCAGTCATCCTGTGTGGTCTAGTGGTCAGGCTGTGTACCTGGTATGTGAATGGTTGGGGTTCAAAGCTCCTCTCTTCTTGCTGAGATGCGATTTGAACCTTGATCTCCTGCCTCTTAGTTGATTGGCCGAAGTTTTCCCAAGTGGGACCTCTCTCAGTCTTTTCTGTAGCAGGAGGTCCACTTTGTTCTGTCTGTGGCGCAATAACAATGCAAGCAAAGAGGCCTGCGTAGTCTGGTGGTTGGAGTGTGTACCAGAGCGTGGGAAGTGGGTGGTTCTCCTCTTGAAGGGGAATGGAGTCGAGCGTTTTTCTCTCAACTGAATGGCCTAAGTGCCTGGCTAGGAGGTAGTGGGATTTGGGGTCCTCCTCCATCGTTTCTGTGACAGGTGGGCCACTTTCACTAGATATGACATGAGAATTAGGCTTCTCTCTCCATGGTCGTCAGCTGCGGTGATTTGTTCATGAAGCCCTGAGCTGCTGGTTCAAGCCTCCTTTCTCTTTACTGAGAAGGGTTAGTTCCTTGAGTGCTTGCCGGCCAACTGTTCTCCTTCGCTATCTATTAATCAGGACAAAGAAGGCTCTCAAGTTCCTCTGTGGTACAGGGGGGTGAGCCCACTTGCTTAGCCTGTGAGTGTGCCTGGTTCAAAGCCTCTCTGTGGTCCCTAGGCAGGGATGGCTGTTGTAATCTCTTGCTGCTCAAGCCTTCCACTTTAACTACATATTAACCAGAGCGAAGGAAGCTCTCATGGCCCTCTGTGGTGCAGGGGTTAGGGTGCTCACTTGGATTGTGAGTGACCCTGGTTCAAGCCCCTGCACTGTGTGGTGGCAAGGGGGGCCTGCGATGAGGGAGAGGGGAGCCAGCATGGCTTAGAGGGGAGCCCCTCTAACTGAGCAAGAGGCCTGCCCCTGGGCCTCTTTACTACTTTTAACCAAAAATTGGCTAAGTCGAATTAAAACCACCTCAGCCTCCTGTCCACCAGCAACAGGACCCCCCAGCCACATTCACATCAAACCCCAGGGGACTCACCCACTCTTCTGAGGGGCTGCAGCCACCACCACCTGGGGAGAGCCACTGGTGAGCAATCCGCATCTGACACCCAGGGGAGATTCAAACCCACATCGCTGGCACCCTAAGCCTCCAGCACAACCATCAGCCTACAGAGGGAACCATACTGAGAGGAGGACGTACAACCAATTACCCAAAGTGGAACAGCTTTGACAGGCAAGAAAGGAAGCAACCCCAATATTACTGCAGAAAGATAAAAGCACATGTACTAGGGGAGATTTGAACCCCCATCACCAGCATGCCAGGCCCACCATCTAACCATTGGCCTACAGGGGAAACTGAGGCAACCAGTCTCCGAACCACCACTTGATTCAAGTGGAACAGCTTCCACAGGCAAGAGGGATGCATCCGATCCCCCTCTACCCCCTGGGTCCTTTCCCCACACCCAGCTCCCCCTCTGCCCCCTGGGTCCATTCCCCACACCCAGCTCCCCCTCTGCCCCCTGGGTCCATTCAGCACACCCAGCTCCCCCTCTGCCCCCTGGGTCCATTCCCCACACCCAGCTCCCCCTCTGCCCCCTGGGTCCTTTCCCCACACCCAGCTCCCCCCGATCCCCCTCTGCCCCCTGGGTCCATTCCCCACATCCAGCTCCCCCCGATCCCCCTCTGCCCCCTGGGTCCATTCCCCACACCCAGCTCCCCCCGATCCCCCTCTGCCCCCTGGGTCCATTCCCCACACCCAGCTCCCCCCGATCCCCCTCTGCCCCCTGGGTCCATTCCCCACACCCAGCTCCCCCTCTGCCCCCTGGGTCCTTTCCCCACACCCAGCTCCCCCCGATCCCCCTCTGCCCCCTGGGTCCATTCCCCACATCCAGCTCCCCCCGATCCCCCTCTGCCCCCTGGGTCCATTCCCCACACCCAGCTCCCCCCGATCCCCCTCTGCCCCCTGGGTCCATTCCCCACATCCAGCTCCCCCCGATCCCCCTCTGCCCCCTGGGTCCATTCCCCACACCCAGCTCCCCCCGATCCCCAACTGCCCCCTGGGTCCTTTCCCCACACCCAGCTCCCCCTCTGCCCCCTGGGTCCATTCAGCACACACAGCTCCCCCTCTGCCCCCCGGGTCCATTCCCCACACCCAGCTCCCCCCGATCCCCCTCTGCCCCCTGGGTCCATTCCCCACACCCAGCTCCCCCCGATCCCCCTCTGCCCCCTGGGTCCATTCCCCACATCCAGCTCCCCCCGATCCCCCTCTGCCCCCCGGGTCCATTCCCCACATCCAGCTCCCCCCGATCCCCCTCTGCCCCCCGGGTCCATTCTCCACACCCAGCTCCCCCCGATCCCCCTCTGCCCCCCGGGTCCATTCCCCACACCCAGCTCCCCCCGATCCCCAACTGCCCCCCGGGTCCATTCCCCACACCCAGCTCCCCCCGATCCCCAACTGCCCCCTGGGTCCTTTCCCCACACCCAGCTCCCCCCGATCCCCAACTGCCCCCCGGGTCCATTCCCCACACCCAGCTCCCCCCGATCCCCAACTGCCCCCTGGGTCCTTTCCCCACACCCAGCTCCCCCCGATCCCCAACTGCCCCCTGGGTCCATTCCCCACACCCAGCTCCCCCGGTTCCCCTCCCGGCCCCACCTTCAGCTCCTCCACCCGGCGGGGAGCCGCGCGACCCGGGTGCCCGGATCCTTCTTCTCCAGCGGGCCCGAGTCCGCCAGCACCGCAGCCACCAGCGAGGGGGGCGGGGCAGGCAGGGGGACCCAGCGTCCGGGCACAGACCCCCGGGCTCTCCCCCATCTGCGGCTCGCCACCGCGGGGCACCACGGGAAAGTGAGTCCGCTCGCCCCCTACTCCGGGACTCCAATCCCCAGGAAAGTCTCTGAGGCGGCCCGGGTGGGACTACAACTCCCAGCGTGCACCACGCAGAACCCACCTACGAGGGGCGGCATGGGACAACCCTATTTAGAACGTTTTGCTCTTTCCTCTCATTCTATTGGTCCACACCGCGGGGCGGGGAATCAGACCCCCGGTCTGATTGGTCCGCTGCCGCGGGGCGGGGAATATAAACCGGAAGAAGCGGCAGTGGGGCTTTTCAGCCCGGAGGAGCCGCAGGCAGAGGCTGCCCCGCAGACGGGGTAAGTGGGGGGAGGGGACGCAGCTCGGGGGAAGGACCGGCCCTGTGCATGGGCTGGAGATATGGGGGGGGGGAGACACGGGGTAGCTAGGTTGGTATTAGTGGGGGGGGGGAGAGACACGGGGTAGCTAGGTTGGTATTAGTGGGGGGGGGGAGAGACACGGGGTAGCTAGGTTGGTATTAGTGGGGGGGGGGGGAGAGACACGGGGTAGCTAGGTTGGTATTAGTGGGGGGGGAGAGACACGGGGTAGCTAGGTTGGTATTAGTGGGGGGGGGAGAGACACGGGGTAGCTAGGTTGGTATTAGTGGGGGGGGAGAGACACGGGGTAGCTAGGTTGGTATTAGTGGGGGGGGAGAGACACGGGGTAGCTAGGTTGGTATTAGTGGGGGGGGGGAGAGACACGGGGTAGCTAGGTTGGTATTAGTGGGGGGGGGAGAGACACGGGGTAGCTAGGTTGGTATTAGTGGGGGGGGGGAGAGACACGGGGTAGCTAGGTTGGTATTAGTGGGGGGGGGAGAGACACGGGGTAGCTAGGTTGGTATTAGTGGGGGGGGGAGAGACACGGGGTAGCTAGGTTGGTATTAGTGGGGGGGGGAGAGACACGGGGTAGCTAGGTTGGTATTAGTGGGGGGGGGGGAGAGACACGGGGTAGCTAGGTTGGTATTAGTGGGGGGGGGGAGAGACACGGGGTAGCTAGGTTGGTATTAGTGGGGGGGGGGAGAGACACGGGGTAGCTAGGTTGGTATTAGTGGGGGGGGGGAGAGACACGGGGTAGCTAGGTTGGTATTAGTGGGGGGGGGGAGAGACACGGGGTAGCTAGGTTGGTATTAGTGGGGGGGGGGGAGAGACACGGGGTAGCTAGGTTGGTATTAGTGGGGGGGGGGGAGAGACACGGGGTAGCTAGGTTGGTATTAGTGGGGGGGGGGGAGAGACACGGGGTAGCTAGGTTGGTATTAGTGGGGGGGGGAGAGACACGGGGTAGCTAGGTTGGTATTAGTGGGGGGGGGAGAGACACGGGGTAGCTAGGTTGGTATTAGTGGGGGGGGGGAGAGACACGGGGTAGCTAGGTTGGTATTAGTGGGGGGGGGAGAGACACGGGGTAGCTAGGTTGGTATTAGTGGGGGGGGGGAGAGACACGGGGTAGCTAGGTTGGTATTAGTGGGGGGGGGGAGAGACACGGGGGAGCTAGGTTGGTATTAGTGGGGGGGGGAGAGACACGGGGGAGCTAGGTTGGTATTAGTGGGGGGGGGGGAGAGACACGGGGGAGCTAGGTTGGTATTAGTGGGGGGGGGGAGAGACACGGGGGAGCTAGGTTGGTATTAGTGGGGGGGGGAGAGACACGGGGGAGCTAGGTTGGTATTAGTGGGGGGGGGGAGAGACACGGGGGAGCTAGGTTGGTATTAGTGGGGGGGGGAGAGACACGGGGGAGCTAGGTTGGTATTAGTGGGGGGGGGGAGAGACACGGGGGAGCTAGGTTGGTATTAGTGGGGGGGGGGAGAGACACGGGGGAGCTAGGTTGGTATTAGTGGGGGGGGGGAGAGACACGGGGGAGCTAGGTTGGTATTAGTGGGGGGGGGGGAGAGACACGGGGTAGCTAGGTTGGTATTAGTGGGGGGGGGGAGAGACACGGGGTAGCTAGGTTGGTATTAGTGGGGGGGGGGGAGAGACACGGGGTAGCTAGGTTGGTATTAGTGGGGGGGGGGCTTGTGCAAGGGGAAAAGGGCCCTTTGGTGGTTTCTGAAAATCCTCCCTATGAAGCGAAGCCTGCTCCAGAGGCTGACCCCAGAGACCCCCACACTCACCTGTCCTTCTCAGGAGGGGGCAGAGTGTGTTGGCTTCCTTTCCTCTGGACTGGAGGGGACTAGCTCTCCTGGGAGACCTGGATGGGAAATGTTAGGGTTACCATGTGTTGTTTTTCCTGGATGTCTGGCATTTTGGGGTTTAAATTGCTGTCTGGGAGGGACTTTTTAAATATCTGCAAATGCCTGGTGTTCCCCCCCCCCCCCCCCCTGCTCACAATCAACGCAGCCCGGCTGACTCAGCAGCCAGAGCCAGGGCACCACTGGGTCTTTGTTTCCTCTTCTGACTTTCCTATCCCTGTTCTGCCCTTTCCTGCCACTTGCCCAGGTGGAGTCTGGGGAATCTAGTAGTTAAATGAGACTCCAGCTTGCCAGATCTATTAACCCAATATTGAAACTGGTCAAGTGGTAATGAAGCCATTTAACAGGCATTTGCTAATCTCCAGGTACATAATGTCAGTTTCTGAATTTACTTACCAAAACAGTTTGGCATTACTGTAATGACTTTACTGTGAGCATAAATAAGATGAAGACTTTGTAGCACCTTTGAGACTAACCAGTTTATTTCAGCTGCTTTTATTTATTTTATGCTGAAATAAACTGGTTAGTCTCTAAGATGCTACAAAGTCTGTCTTGTTTTTATTTACAGGTACAGACTAACATGGCTGCTAATCTTAAACCTACTCAGAACAGGTCAGTCTATAGGACCTTAGTTTAAAATTTGCTTTTAAAATATTTAGTGGGTTGGTGAAGATTATAGTGGGTTGGTGAAGGGGGTGGGGGGATAGCTCAGTGGTTTGAGCATTGGCCTGCTAAACCCAGGGTTGTGAGTTCAATCCTTGAGGGGGCCATTTAGGGATCTGGGGCAAAAAATCTGTCAGGGGACAGTACTCAATCCTGCTAGTGTAGGCAGGCGGATCCTGCTAGTGTAGGCAGGGGACTGGACTCGATGACCTTCAAGGTCTTTCCAGTTCTAGGAGATTGGTATATCTCCATTTAAAAAAAAAAATTATTGGGGTGGGGGGATAGCTCAGTGGTTTGAGCGTTGGCCTGCTAAACCCAGGGTTGTGAGTTCAATCCTTGAGGGGGCCATTTAGGGATCTGGGGCAAAAATCCTGCTAGTGTAGGCAGGGGGATCCTGCTAGTGTAGGCAGGGGACTGGACTCGATGACCTTCAAGGTCTTTCCAGTTCTAGGAGATTGGTATATCTCCATTTATTTTTATTTTTTTTTTATTTATATCTCTTTTTTAAAAAAAAAAAAAGAGAGAAACCTTCCATAGATTTTTTTGATGCATAATTAGCCTTAAATGCTTGAAGCTTCAAACATATTTTTTAAAATAAATCTTTCAAAAGATCACCTTTATCTAAAATACACATTTTAATTTACTATAGTTAAAAACTTGCTTCCAAAGTCTTCCTGTCCTTTCTGTCCATCCCTTTCTTCTTCCAGCTAGCTGGATGAAGTTTCCTTTCCTGTACTTCTGACTATCTGATGAACTAATTTTAAGAGAACCTCCAGCAAAATCAGTTCCTTAGTAAGATATAAAATTCTTTGTAATGCCTAAAAATCTTTGGAAACATTTTTTAAAGTTGGTAACATTTCATAAACATGTCGTTAAGGAGATCACACAAAGTAAATTAGTGTTTTCTAAAAGCAATGAACATGGTTATGAACATGAAATGTGTGATTGATTAATTTAAAATGTCTGTTTCAGGGAGTGGGGGGGTCTGACTCCTAGGGGAGCAGGTAGGGTGGAGGGTGTCAGGAGGGGACAGTCAGGGGACAAGGAGCAGGGGGCTTAGATATGGGGTGGGGTCCCAGGAGGGAGTGCTCAGGGGACAAGGAGCAGGGGGGGGTTGGATGGGGTTGGAGTTCTGAGGGGGACAGTTGGGGAGCAGGAAGTGGGAGGGAGCAGAAGGGGGCAGGACCAGGCTGTTTGGGGAAGCAAGCCCCCCCTCCTGTGGAGTAGCCTTTTTTTAATGTTTGAAATGGTAACCCTGACTGTTATCTCACTTTTAGACCTTCCAGACAAAGGGCCCTTTGGAGGCTTCTGAAAAGCCAGTCTGAAGGGAAGAGCTTTGCACCTGCCCTAGCCTGCTCCACAGGCTGATCCCAGCCAGCTGTACTCCTGCTTTGCATCACCCAGGAGGTAGCAGAGAATGCTTGCTTCCTGTCCTCTGGATTGGATGGGAAATGTATCTCACAGACATGCTTTGTCAATTTCTCACTGTTAGCAAAAGCAAGAATAAAGGATTTTCAAGGGTCTTGTTTTTTTCACTTAAAGCTTCTACTTTCAATCACAAGTGTTGGATTTTTCTTTTAGGTAAATGTGATGGTGGGGGGTGTGGCATGTGGTGGTGGGAGAGAAGCTTGTAGCTGAACTTCCAATGCTCCAGTGGGGTGGGTCTCCCCTGGCTTATGAGGTTTGGAGTTGGATGTTTTGAAACTTGCTTTAAAAACCCTGTCTTGGCTAATCTCCGGGAGAACAGGGTGGTTCTGTTCTCCAGCAAGTGTCAGGGAAGCCATGTTCTGAGACCTCTAACTCAAGAGCATTGATACTCAGTACAGCTCAGAAGCTGCAAGTAGCTCTTTACTTTGTCTCCTCCAACACATCTTAAAACCCTGATTTAATTAATGGCTCAGGCTGTTTTCCTCTAATTTGCACAAAGCCATGGCTGTTAGGAAATATTGAGTTAAGTTCACATGTCATCTTGTTTAAATATGAATCTATTGTAAATGAAATGGGTGCTTTCTTGGGTAGGGATTGCTAATTTGGTTCTTGAACGCCTGAAGTCTGGGTATTACTGCTCTAGAGCTAAATCTTTGAGGTACCTTAAAACTAAGATTCTCCACAGGTGGTAATTAAATGTAGTTTGACTTCAGCCTCTCCCAGGGAGAACAGACCTGACCCCTGGGCTGAGGGGACTCCAGAGAAGGACTGGAGGTGACTTACCCTGTAGTAGCAGATGGGTGATCAGAGCAGGGGTCTGCAATGCTGTCAGGAACATGGGTGGCTACTGGCTCCAGTAAAGGGACCTTCCCGAAAGTTCAGCCTGGACTGCACCTAGTTCAGTACAAAGCTGCAGGAGTGGGAAACCTCTGATCACCTTTACTGCAAAAAAAAAAAAAAAAAAAAAAAAAAAATTGCAGAGCCCTCTATGTAGCCCCTAGCTGTTCTCCCTCTTCCACCAGCTGTGGCATTCTGTGTATATCTCAACTTTGGTGACATATCTGACAATTCAAAGCTTGAGGTTCTGGAGGAGTGAAATCACATCATGTAATGACCCTCAGCAGTTCATTTGTTCCTTCTTTCATAATTACAGGGGAGGTGTTGCTTGCAGTAATAATGAGTAGGGTGTGAGGCTACAGCTGCATGCAAAAAATGGCTCATAACCTGCAATTCAAAAGTAGAGAGAACTCTCAATTCCTTCACCTGCCTGTTATCTCCTCCCCACCCAGTTCTATGACTAAATCAACACCATGCAGGGGGAGGTGGGGGAGTATGTTTTTCAGGTGCAGTGGGAGAGCACTGGAGGAGTAGTTAGAGAACCAGCTGATTCCCTGACTAGACTCGGCCCAGATAGTAGCTGTATCACACACTGGCAATTTCTTTCCTGGGGACTTCAGTACAAATAAATACAAACACAGCTCAAAGTAAACTTGGGATCAGAGAGTGGTAAATGGGGTTCTTTCTGACTGATTGTATAGTATGAGATAATCACAACATAATACACTTAGCACACTCCCCTTTTATGAAATAGCAGCAAAGGAAACAGATTAACCCACTGTCTACTCTGTTATGGAACTGCAGGGAACTCGCAGGAGAACAGCTGTCACTTCCCCCTCTGCATTTCTGCTTGTGCAGTGGATGCAGGAGAGGTATAGAGTTAATCTGGACATCTGCCTGGGCCCCTGCTGCATGTACCAGACTGAGTGTGCAGAGCTGCCAAGTATCTCAGACACTGCAAGCAGTAGCAGGTAAACCCAGCTGCTCTGCCTTCCCACACAGTTTGGAGGGGAATCCCCAGTCTTAATGCTGCAGTCAACCATTGTTCCCCCTTTGGCCATGTAAGAGTTTATCAGCAGGTGTTTATCTATATTCTCTGCCCTGAACTTTCAGATTTCAGTAAATAAATGGTAATCTCCTGTCCCTATATTTTAGCAGCAGGATTGTCCCCAGCTGAAGAACACTATCTACAAGCCCAGCTGCAAGAAATGCAGACAAAATTGGGCATCTACTGGCCGCCTCTGTTGGGTTTATACATTTAGACCAAACAGACGATGAGGTTCATTCAGATCCCCCTTCTCTCTGCTGGGAAAGTTGCAGCTCCTTTGAGGTCGGATCTCCTACAGCCCGTCTGTGTTCTCTGCTTCTGCATCCCTCTGTAGGCTGATGGCTAGAGTGTGTACCTGGGGATGAGGGTGCTGTGAGTTTGAATCTCTCCTGGTACCTCTGTGTTTGTCTTTCTGGGGTAGTCTTTAGGGTCCCTTCTTGCCGGTTGAAGCCGTTCCACTTTAGTTAAATGGGCTCTGGGCCAAGCAGTCAGTAACTCTCACTCTCTAGTCCAGTGGTTGGGATACTCGCCCGGGTTGTGGGAGATCCTGGTTCAAATCCCCCAGCTGTCTGTTCAGCAGGGATTTGCACTGGGATCTCCTGCCTCCTAGGCGACCGTCCTTTGCGGTGGGCCATCCTTGTCCGAACCCCCTCTCTGTCTCAAGAGGCCATTGTCTTCTTGGGACGGAGAGGGGGTTTGGACAAGGATCGCTCACCAGTGACTCTCCCCAGGAGGTGGCAGCCCCCAGTTCACACCCCTCAAAAGCGGAGGGGAGTGCCCTGGGGTCTGCTACAACCTGGGTGAGTATCCTGATCATGGTGGACTGGAGAGAGAGGGGGTTTTATTGCTCCCCAGCACTTTGCCCTTAATTAAAAAGGAGCAAGAGGCCCTGGGTCAGGCCTCTTGCTCACTTAGAAGGTCTCCTGTGTCCCATATCGCAGGCCCTCCTCCCACACAGCACAGGGATTTGAACCAGGGTCACCCACAATCCAAGTGAGCACCCTAACCCCTGCACCATAGAGGGCCATGAGAGCATGTCTTGCTCCGGTTAATATGTAGTTAAAGTGGAACGCTTGAGTGGCAAGAAATTGAGACACGCCCTCTTAGTCACCACACAGAGGACTTGAACCAGCGATCTGTATCATCTCAGGCCATACACATTGACCCCCACACCACAGAGAGACTTACAGGGGTGCTTTGCCCCCATTAAGGTAGAGTTCAAGTGGAACAGTTGAGTGGTAAGAAAGAGATGAAGGTGCTCACCCCTCTCAACCAACAGGAAGAGGATTTGAACCAGTGGCTTGTTGGTCCCAGGGCAATGACCCCCACCACAGGACTACACCAGGAGTCACAGGTGAGGTGTTGCCCGATCCTCATTTACCATTTACTGAAAGTGCCACATCTTCAAGCCAAAAAGGCTGAGGAAGCCCCCACGTCCTATCTAGCCAGGGACTCAGGCTGGGGAGTTAAAGAATAAGTCATCAAGGCTCAAATCCCTTTTGTTCAAGGACAGAGAAAGGGATTTGAACCCCAAACTGCTACATGCTGGGTAGTTCATCAAACCAGGAGGCCACCCAGGGCTGCTGTCTTACCCTTTGCCAAAAGGAAGATGTAACTACAGTGGGCCTCTTTCACTGGAAAAGCCTGGTGGAGCACCCCATTGGGATAACCTCTTAGACCAGCACTTCGGTCATTCACCTGAGAGGCAGGAGATCACGGTTCAAATCCCGTCGCAGCAAGAAGAAAGGGGCTTTGAACCGCTTTCTCCCACATGCTACACACACCTCCCAACCCCTAGACTATGCTGGGAGCATGGGTTGGTGGGTGATCCCAACACTATGTAATGAAAATGGAACAACTTCAGTAGCTAAAAGGTGAGGCAACCTCCCGGCCACCAGGAGAACATCTCAGAGTCCAGCACCTGGCTATTCACTTCAGAGCTGGCTCTTCAAGTCCCTCCGCAACAGAAATAAAAGCCACAGGGGTCCAAGCACTTCAGAAGACCACCAACCTCTCAGTCCAGCAGCTGGATACTCACTTTTGAACAGGGAGATGGCTGTTGAAGTCCTTCCTCAGCAAGCTGGGGGAGGAGTTGAACTAGCATCACCCGCACATTGGGTAAGGACCCAAACCACTGGACTACAGAGGAATTCGCACAACAGGTCTGACCAGTTACTACTTAGTGAACGGGGCCCAGCCTCAACACGCTACGAGGGGCGAGCCGCCTGGACTGCCCTTTTCTTCAGTATCGGGGCTCACGCTGGAGAGGAGGCACCTCCCTGCTCCTCAGGCGGGGAGAAGGAAATTGAGCCAGCGTCTTCTCCTCCCAACCTCTGCTTGCCAGCCATGGCCAGGACCCCCCTCAGGTGCCTAACCCGTTTAGCGAGAGCTAGCGAGGGACCTGCCCAATGCCCCGAAACACAGCCCAGGGGGAACAAGGGAGAAGCCTCCCGTGTAACTTTTAACCTAGTGATTAGGAACCGCACCCGTGATAGGGATTGGGGGCTGCTTCAGGTTCATCCGGGACAAGAGACAGTTCAGGTTGCTCTGACAGAGGGCTAGACAATCATGACTCGGGTGGAGAACGTAACTAAGGAGGTGTTATTTACCCCTTCACGCAAGGCAAGAACCGGGAGGGGGGTCACCCGCTGAACTGAGTGGGCAGCGGGTGTAGAGCGAGCCAAAGGCGGCACTTCGCCCCGCCACGCACAGTCAGCCGGTGGAACGTGTCACCAGGTGATGCGGGGTGGGGCCAAAAGTGAAAGTGGCTTCAAAAAAAGACTGAGAAAGTGCGTGGTGAACGGGCGCCCATCACTGGGTTCTGGGCTAGAGTGATGGGAGCAGCTGCCGTTGAAGCTGTTGTCCTTTAATGAAAAGCAGCCAGAGCCAGTTAAAGGTTGTGGCTCCCTCTGTGATCCCGTGGTTCGGCATCTCAGATGGAAAGTGAGGCTGGGTTGTTCAAGTCCCTCTTCTCCCTGTGGCGAAGGTTTGGGGAGAGGAGGGGGGTGGGTTTGAAGAGGGCTCTCCTACAGCCTGTTTCTGTGCAGTGGTTCTGTGTCTCTAGCACTGGGGGGTCTCGTGAGCCCTTCCTCTTGCCCAGGAAGCAGTTTGACTTGAATGAACTTTTATTTGGGCCACACAGCCCAGCATCATCCTGTGTAGTCTAGTGGTTAAACAACCAGACTAGCTGGGGATTGGAGTGGGTTTGAATCCCCCTATTTCCTGTTGGGAAGCCCTGTGATTTCATCTCACCAGTGGCTCTGGCTTATTTCTGAGCCTGTGGTGAGCGGGTCTCTTGCATTTTTGCCCACAGGAGGTGTCCCACTTTAATCAACTGTTGTTTGTGCAAGAACCCACTATCACTACTTCTGTGGTCCAGTGGTTGGGCCTCTGATGCAGCATGCGGGTGCTGTGGGTTCAAGTCCCGAGTGGTGCTGAACCTGAGATGGGCTGAAGGTGAGCTTTTCATGCAGACCTGGTAGCTCTTTGGGTGCTGTCCTAGTTGGGGCTGCTCTCTTCTTGCCGGTGGAAGCTGAGGCACTTTAATTCAATGGTATTTGGGCCAGCCCAACCACCACATCCCTCTGTAGGCTGATGGCTAGAGTGTGTACCAGGGGATGAGGGTGCTGTGAGTTTGAATCTCTCCTGGTACCTCTGTGTTTGTCTTTCTGGGGTAGTCTTTAGGGTCCCTTCTTGCCGGTTGAAGCCGTTCCACTTTAGTTAAATGGGCTCTGGGCCAAGCAGTCAGTAACTCTCACTCTCTAGTCCAGTGGTTGGGATACTCGCCCGGGTTGTGGGAGATCCTGGTTCAAATCCCCCAGCTGTCTGTTCAGCAGGGATTTGCACTGGGATCTCCTGCCTCCTAGGCGACCGTCCTTTGCGGTGGGCCATCCTTGTCCGAACCCCCTCTCTGTCTCAAGAGGCCATTGTCTTCTTGGGACGGAGAGGGGGTTTGGACAAGGATCGCTCACCAGTGACTCTCCCCAGGAGGTGGCAGCCCCCAGTTCACACCCCTCAAAAGCGGAGGGGAGTGCCCTGGGGTCTGCTACAACCTGGGTGAGTATCCTGATCATGGTGGACTGGAGAGAGAGGGGGTTTTATTGCTCCCCAGCACTTTGCCCTTAATTAAAAAGGAGCAAGAGGCCCTGGGTCAGGCCTCTTGCTCACTTAGAAGGTCTCCTGTGTCCCATATCGCAGGCCCTCCTCCCACACAGCCCAGGGATTTGAACCAGGGTTTCCCACAATCCAAGTGAGCACCCTAACCCCTGCACCATAGAGGGCCATGAAAGCATGTCTTGCTCCGGTTAATATGTAGTTAAAGTGGAACACTTGAGCTGCAAGAAAAGGCAATGCCCATTCCTTCTCCCGAGCCCTGTGGGGGATTTGAACCAGGCACACACATTCTCTCATACCCACACACTCACCCCCATACCACAGAGAGACTTGACTAATATATAGTAAAAGCTTGAACCAGCACCTCACCACTTCGAGAAGAAGTAGCCGAAACACAGAACCACAGAGGTAGGCATGGAGAGTGTATCGCCCAATTCTTGTGTAATATCTAGCTAAAGTGGCCCACCTTCACCAGAAAAGGTGGAGGAAGAGCCCACATCCCTAGATACGTAGGCCATTTAGTTGAGAGATAAGAACTCAGCTCCATACCCTTGGTGAGTATCCTAACTCTGGATCTGAATGTGTGGAGTTATGCAAACAGTGTAGTTATATCAGTTCCAGTGTATTAGAGTGACAAGGTGGGTGAGGTACCATCTTTTACTGAACCAAGTTCTGTTGGTGAGAGAGAGAAGCTTTTGAGCTACACACAATTCTTCTGGATTGGGAAAGGTACCTTAGAATATGTGCTAACAATTAAATGATTTGTTCCATTTTGCATTTGGGGTGCCTTTCCCACTGAAAATGTTTAAGGACACATTGATACTTTAGTATTTATTATTAATTGTTAACACCTAGAAGCCCCAGTCACAGCCTGGACCCCATTGTGTTAGGTGCTGTACATACACAGAACAAAATGACAGCTTTCCCCCCCACTCCAAGAGCTTGTAGCCTAAGTTTAATTCAAGAAATAATTAATGGGTATAGACATAGCTGGGAGCACAAGAGGAAAAAAAAAGAGACAACGTTAGTCAGGATGATGGGCAGCGGACTGCATCCACCAGCAGCCTAACCACAGTGAGTTTTATGTAGGCATCATGGCAGAGATCTTTGACAGGTCTGTTTTATTTTTTGTACCGTATATACTCATTCATTAGCCCATTCATTTATAAGCCGACCCTCCCACCCACCCACCCACACACCAAAGGTGGATAGGTAAAAATGGCAAAAACTGTATGACCCTTTCGTAAGCTGAACCTATATTTCAATATGCAATATAACATACACAATGTACTGCTTACCTTGCTCTAAAGGCCTGAGGCATATCTATGGCATAAGCTTTAGGGATTTAAAAGTTAATCACTTGAAACGGCAAACTATATTAAATAGATTTAAAGTGAGAAAAGAAGGATAGAAAAAGCTGAGGTACAGAGAAGTTAGGTGACTTGGCCAAGGTCACACAGTAAATCAGTAGCAGTAGTAGTCAAAGAATTCATGTCTCCTGCTTCGCTACCAGACAACACTGTCTCCAGCTTGCTGTAGTTTGTGCTGCAGAAAAAACAGTACTCCAAACAGCACAAAAGGAAGACAATATGTAAGGAAAAAGCAAAAGAATGAGACTGAGGCTGTATGTCAAGACAATACTCACCGTTTGTTGATTTGTGCTCCTCATTTCACGTATATCTGATAACCATTTTCTTTTGAGCGTACGGACCTGAGGCTCGAATGTTTGTGCCTCTTCCAGTGGCTACACTGATTGTTTGCTGTAACTGCAAGTGACAGCTTGGGCTTGTTATTAAGAATGGAATTTCAAATGTTTTACCAGGAGTTGACCTGAATTTGAAACATACAATATATTTTCAGTAATCTACATTTTGTGTCATGCCACGCACTGTCCTCATAAACAAACATCAAGATTAAAATCTACATGCATTTTGGGTCTGATTCATCATCATCACTCCACTTTTAGGCCAGTGCCAGTCCCCTGAAATCAGCTTGGATACTTAAGCTTAGGTCCCTTAAATGCATATTTTGGCGCCTAGCTAAAAAGTGGCCTGATTTTCCAGATGTGCTAAGCCTCCACAAGATCCAGGGACTTCAGTTACCTCTGAAGAGAAGACCACATGTACTTAGCTGCCTAACTGTAAGAGGAAGCATGGTCTAATACAGTGGTTCTCAAGCAGGAGTCTGAGGCCCCCTGGGGGGTCATGAGCAGATTTTAGGGAGTCCACCAAGCAGGGTCAGTATTAGATTTTCTGGGGTCCAGGGCAGAAAGCCAAAGCCCTATGGCATGGGCTGAAGCCTGGGGTTCTGAGCCCTGCCACCCAGGGCTGAAGCCAAAGCCTATATGTGATAGGGCACTTGCCCTGCATTGGGCTCTAAGGGGTTAATAAAGAGGCGGCACAGGAGGCAGCCAATCAGAGAAGGGCTGAGGCTGGCCCATCAGGGCTAAGCAGCCAATCAGGGCTAAGCAGGCCCATATAAAAAGGGAGCTCCAAACTAGCCCCAGCTCCAGGCAGTTCTCTAGGGGGAGCTTATGGAGGAAGGACTGCCTCTACCAACAGCTGGAACAGATGTATTTTACTAGCAAGGAGTGAGACATGGCTGCTGGGATTTGCAGACTGAAGCCCTCAGGTAAGGTAAGTGGCTGACTAGTGGGCTGCAGGCCCCCCTAGAAGGGGGAGCACAGCTGGAAAGCTGTGTCATAAGAGACATAGGTCCTAGAGCAGGAGTGATAGCTGTGAGGCACCGGCAGAGGCACTGATGAACAGAGCTAATCCCGAGGACAACCAGGGGGAGATGCCACAGTGTTAAGTGACCCCTGTTACACTAAGTAACTTGGATTTGTGGGGATTATGGTGTGGAGCCCCAGGCAACTGCCCTGCTTGCTATTCATTAATGCTCTGACTTTTATATACACACAAGAAACAGTTGTGGTGGCACAGGTGGGCTGTGGGGTTTTTATATCCTGTTGGAGGAAGGGGAGGGAAAGAGGTTCAGAACCCCTGGTCTAGTAGCCAAAGGGCTGGAGAAGTCCAGGAGACCAAGTCTACTGCCAGCTCTGCCACTCCCCTGCTGTGCAAGGGTGGGCAAAGTCACTCCACCTGTTTGTACATCTGTTCCTTCTCCACTCTGTGTATTTAAAGTGTAAGCTAGTTATGGGAGAGACCATCTCTTCCAATATGTACTGCTTAGCACCGTGGTGCCCCATTTTAATAGGCCCACTAGATGCAATGGGTGGGATGGAGAGGTGGGGAGGGGAACTAAGAATGGAGTCAGTGTTAATTTTGGCTTAAATTTGAAACTTTTGGCTATATGGTGCTGTTTACCATTTGCCCATCAGTGCCCTTGATTCTACTTGGACTGGTCAGTTTCAGGTATGTAGGTAGAGTACAGGCAAAGCACCTGTAGCTACACACCATGGTGAAATCAGGCTGTGTCCACACTTCTCACTAGTGTGTGTAGCCACATCAGGCAATGAAAGGCTCTTTCACTGTTGCCAGACCCTGTCATTGTGGTGAGGAAAGATTGGGAACTGGGAGGCAGCAGGACATATACTGCTAAATGGAACAGTGAATAGGGTGACCAGATGTCCTGATTTTATAGGGACAGTCCCATTTATTGAGTCTTTTTCTTATATAGACTCCTATTATCCCCCCCACACACACACACACTCCCTCCCTATCCCTATTTTTCACACTTGCTGTTTGGTCACCCTAAGTGTGACACTGGGAGGTACAGTGCAGATGCATAGAGATCCATGTAGGGTATATATTCTGGGGGCTCAGGAATGTGGGGCCTCTACTCTAAGCTGTACCTCCCCCTCTTCCCTGTTTATACTCATGCAGGTTAGATATGCAAAGTCTCCTCTATACACCACCATAAGTGTAGATGTTTTTTTTACATATTCATGCCGCTTTTACAGAGGGATTAAAATTCTCTGTAAACTTCCCATGAAAAAGAAATTGAAGTCCTTTAAGTAAAAGGGGCAAGCTAGAACTGACTTTATAATTATGTATTGCTTTATGCCTATTAATGAATATTGTGGAGGTTACCAAAAAACAAATAACTAATGTTAGTAAATCCACAAACATCCTGGAGTCTATGAAAACTTCTCTAGCAAAGAGAATTAAGCTCCAAATCTAGAAATCAAGACTCAAGCCTTATATAGGTCCTTGATCTTCACCATTAGCCATTTCCTAGTCCTATGACTGTAGCAATATTGTTTATGGTGTCACAGCAAGGGATGACCTTGTTGCTGTTTTAATAGTATCCGCACCAATCACTATCCCTCAAACTACACCATTTCATATTTTCTCTCAATAAAACAAATAGTACAGCATAGTTTAACTTCAAAAGTAATGTAATTTTGCTTTATGGGGAGAAACTATTTCCTATTCCTTATGGTAAATAAATGTTTGATTTTTTTCTAGCATTGACAAATTTGAACACCATAGGACTATTTCTTGATACCGGTCAATTGATTTAAATTCAAATTTGCAAAGTATTGACTTTCCAGGCACTCAAACCACATTTGTTTTAATCCTTCCAAAGTGGCACTGAGAATCAGCTATTTTGCATACCAACTAACATTTCCAAGTCATTAATACATTTGGGGAGAGATGCCTCCCAGTTGCCAGTCCTGTTTTATTGAGATCATTTTAAATGGGCTTTTTATTGTGGTATGTTTGACTGGCAAGTGCTGGGTCATCTTGAGTTTAGGGAGTATTTTCTTTGGGAGTAGTCCATACCCATTGAAGTCAATGGTAAAACTCCAACTGACTTCAATAGCCTTGATCTCCTCTGGAGACCCCTTTTCCAGCCCGTCATTTCTAGGATTCTAATACCTCCTCCTAGTAAACGTACCTCCCTTTGCAGTCCTGTTGGCGAGACCACGGTTCGCACCGTGCATTGCTGCAAGCCTGGATGCAGTCAGTGATTAAGGGGACCCTTAACGAATGTAGTCCCGCCTTCTGGGGGCTGCCTGCTCTGCTCCCACCTTTTAAGCTGCATAAAGGTGCCAGCCTCCCCACGCCCCCTCCTCCCACGTAACGCCTCTGAAAATTGCACGCAAGACACCTGCGCCGCGACCGCGCGTTGGATGAGCAGGGGCACCTGCAGAGCCGCCCCGCCCACGTGCTCACCCCCATCCTGGCCCCGCCCCTCCGGATCGCCGCAGCCGCCCAGTCACGGGCTGCCCGCGTCATGCAACTCGCCAGCCTGGCGCGAGCCGGGTCAGTCTGACGCCTCATCACGCTACCTCTAAGCCCCGCCTCCCTGGGAGAGAGCCGAGGTGGCCACGCCCCCATCTGCCTACAGCTTCTAGTAGCGGACTCCGCTGTCAGTGGGGAGGGGTTCGACCTGGGGCAGGTAGGAGACTGGGGAGGGGGTGCGGAGTGGGGAGGGGCATGGGGGTGCAGAAAGGGGAGGGGGTGCAGAAAGGGGGCGACTGGGGAGGGGGATGCAGGGAAGTGGCGTTTTTAGCAAGGGAGAGTGGGGTGAAGATGGGGGGACAACAAGGGGGTGCAGGGTGGTGTAGGTCCTCACCCCCGTTAACACAGCAGGGTGGGAGGTTAGTTCTGGCTGTGGGGTATCACCCCAGTGCATGCACATCCGTGACAAATAGGGGCAGAAACTGGCCTCTCCCTCTACCTGCCAGCCCCTCTTCCTGTGTCCCTTTTCAGAGATGCATGCATGATCTCGGTTTGCATGATCTCTGACGGGGACTGTTCTACCTTCCCTGTTTTTCCCCCTTTTTGAATTGCTCGGAGAGATTCTTGTAAATGTCTTCCATTTTAAAGAATCCAGTAGGAGCCTTGTGACAAGGGAAAGCATTTTTGTCTAAATCACTGGTTCCTCTAATGTGACTTGGATCACTCTTGACAGAAATCAACTGCCATCCATGAGACTGTGAACCCCTTAATCACATTGGTGAAAATTGTTCACACCTGTAGTGCCTTCATATTAAAGTAAAGGGACCATAATCTTCCCCTTCTTCCCCCCCCCCTGCTTAGTTTTGATCTGCTGTAAAATGACTGGGTGGGCTCAGTCCACTCTTGTTTAGATTGTAAGCTCTTTGCAGCATGGACTGTCTTTTCTGTTTGTACAGCATCTAGCACAATGGGGTCCTGGGCCACAAGTGGGGTTCCAAGGCAGTACAACACCACTAATAAAAAAATGCCAGTTTCTTATATTAAAGATGGGAGAGGTAATGCCTCACCCACTTTGTAGCCATGTAGAACCCAGAATATTAGAGGGGACAACTACACTGCATATTTCTTATAGGACAATTTTAATCAGACTTAAAAATGCAGCTGTCAGGTGTCTTTATAACAAGCTGGTCAAAAAATTGGAATTCTTTCAGTTTAAAAACAAATTTTGACAATTGAGACATTTAGGGTCTGCTTATAACAAATGGTCACCTCCGCAGAGAAGCCAGGGACTTTGCTTCTCACTTTAGAGGTGGCCCCTTCAGGTCATGGTTAAAGCTCATGGTGACAGTCCTAATTCTTGGTAAGAGGAAAGTTAGTGGCATATTTGGGGCTGGAACAAGAAGTTTATGGGTGATAACTCCCTTTGAAATCACCTTATTGGGGAAGCTTATAGGACACATTGACCAGGGGTTGGGGGAATAGTAAAAGTTGCAATCTTGTATGAAAAATTGTTTAAACTCATTTATGATGCACCTTATAGTTTAAAGCCAATTTAATGGCTCATACTGCAGTACATTACCACTTTAAGTGTGGTCTTGTATCACAGTGGTTCTCAGCTGGGTGGGTATGCAGAGGTCTTCTGGGGTAAATCAACTCATCTAGATTTTGACCACCATTTTACAACCAGCTACATAAAAAGCACTAGCAAAGACCATACAAACTAAAATTTCATACAATGAAAAAATAAGCAACTTTTCAGTAACAGTGTGACACTTGTGTTTGTCTAAATTTGTAACTAAGCAATTTAAATGAGGTGAAACTTGGGGTATGTGAGACAAATCAGACTCCTGAAGCAGGTACAGCAGTCTGGAAAGGTTGAACTGTTGTATAGTAACATCCTCTGGAGAAGAGGACTGGTTAAATTGCCCAAAATTGCCTATGGCAGAGATCCTCAAATATCGTTAGTCTTAATTTCCACTGAGATTAGTTAGGTGCCCAAATACCTTTGAGGATCTGGGTGTAGGTTTGTGCCACTGAAAGTCAGTGAGACTCAGGCTCCTAAGCCAGTTAATGTGCTTCAAAATTTTACAACTTGTGAAAAAAGTCCTAGCTAGGGTGAACCTAGGGCTTCAGCCTTCAGTGACCCACATAGGTGGGGAAAGCTTCATAGCTATTACCCAACTATAGCTGTCTTGTGAAGATGCATAGAGCTTTTGACTGCAGTTTCACACTGGTTTTTCACAAATATGGAATATGCTTTGTTCTTGTATATGGTATATACTTACAGTTTATAGTCCGACATAGTACCATTTATAACTCAAGTTAGATTGTTTTTCATTATTCAAGTACATGCAGATTAAATACACATTTTATCAGGGATTTGGAACACATAGAATTGTGGTGGTTTATGCCACTGACAGTTAGCTGTTTACACTGGCTGCAGAGCATTAATGCATGCTTTGTTCCATAGGTATAACAATGGATCTAGTTCTGAACTATGTAGATTACAACTTTTTTACACCATATGTGTATCCAACCACCTGGCCAGAGGATGAGCCCTTTCGACAGATCACCAGTCTCCTTATTGTAACAAATCTTGGTGCACTTGTGCTTTATTTGCTGTTTGGAACTTTGAGCTACTACTTGGTTTTTGATCACTCTCTAAAGCAACACCCCCAGTTTCTAGAGGTGAGTAGAATTTCAGCTTTTTCCTAGTATAACAACTTGCCAGTTTTGTGGCAGATTGAAGTTTCTCTCAATTCATATTCCTTGCTGAGTTGAAGTTGGATATGATTTCATAACACTTAAAATATTTGGATAGGACTCTAAATATTTGATAATTAAGAGAATCCACATGGACTGTCTTTTTTGTTGTTGTTGTTGTTGTTGTGGGAAGGGGAGGTTTGAGAAGGAAACTGCTTCCTTGTTTCATTTTAAATTAAGATGGCTAAGTAGCATTTTTCTTTTTCATAGTGAAGTTCCATAATAAGTCAATGAGTTTTCAGCTTTTGAAAACTGTGTTCAGAGTTAAACACCTCAGGGAAATGGAGGTGATTTGTAACTAAGATTCTCCTGTAATTAACCCTCCCAATACCCCTGTGATGGCTTTTGCCACTTGAAAGCTGAGGAACTAAGGCAGAGTTCAAGTGGCCCAAGACTAAAGTCAGTGAATAAACCAGGATTGGAACTCAGGACTGGGAGCTAACCTTTGCCTGCTGCCTATTAGATAAATCTAATACAAATAAAGCACCCTCCAATTTCAAGGCTACATTACATCTTGCAAATGTGACCCTTGACCTTAAGAACAGAAGCAATGGTGGGCAGGAACAGGACTCCTAATTATAAACTTGATTCTGCCTCCATACAGGGGGATGGACTACTTGACCTCAAAGCCCCTTCCAGCATTGCATTTGAGGTCAACAGTAGTTCTGCCAAAAATACAATCAGGGAAGTTCTGCATATTTAAAGGTAGAGGGGAACCAAGCTATAAAGGAACAAAGTGCCACTTCCTTGATGAGCAACCTTCTCTAACTGCAAAGATCACTATTGGCAGGACTGTACTAGCAGTGGGTAATGAATTGCTCTCCTGATGGACCATGGCAGGGGAAACTTCCTTCATGATGCTCATTAGGAGGGTGGTACTCCTTTTGGAGACAAGACTAGTGTGTTAGGAGTGGTTTAACTGGTGCACTGATCTGGGGCAGGAGCAGGCATGAGGTTGACAGTGCCTCTGCTTTTTCTGTTCTGCAGAAAAGTCACTCTGGTACTTTCATGAAGGCACATCAATAAATTCTCAATTAAAATCTGTCTGCTTTTTCTCTTTAGAATCAGGTGCAGCTTGAGATACAATATGCTCTCCAGTCACTGCCCTGGATCAGCATCCCCACAGTCGCACTCTTCTTTGCTGAGGTCAGAGGTTACAGCAGGCTTTATGACAACATTGAAGACTCTCCATATGGTATGGAAATTAATTAAACTGAACCCCTTGGGTCAGGGATTCTCTCTTCCTATGCCAGAGCCTAGTGCAATGGGGTCCTAAATCCATGACTAAGGCTCCTAGGCCCTATAATCCTAATACTTGGCATCCTAAACACCTTTTCAATTCACACATCCCTCTTACCTTCAATCTGTATTCCAAGCTAAGGGACTACTAGGGATTAATCACCCACTAACTGTTCTTTCTTGCCTTTTCTTCCATACAACCTACTTCCTCCACCTCTTCTCTTGCCTTGTGTCCTGCCCTATTGTCTGCTCTTTAAGTGAGAGCATGCCTTAATGCTGAAAATGCTCTAAATTGACAGGCTGCCTAAATTGCTTATTAATAAAATGTATCCATTAAGCTATGTTAAACCCTGGTGTCTTCCAAAGCTGAGCTGAAGTGTACATTGCTTGAACAAAAGAACACAATGGCTTACAGCATCCAAGCTCTGGAGCATAATTCTCCCAAAAAATAGCCATTCCCTCATGGCAAGAGACTTAGACATGCCCCTAGATACCTGGTTTGGTTTGTTTTGGGTTGCAGGGCTCACATGAGCACTCTAAAAATAGCAAGCTAGATGTTGCAGCTTGGGCTGGTGCTCAAGGGCTCTCAAGCCCTTCCCCTTCACCCCACTTTCCTGCAAGGCTGCAGAGCCAGTTTCATCCAGAACTGCAACATCACCTGGGCTGGGAGGCTTGCTCCCAGATGCAGTGTGCATATGCTCTAGGAGGCTTATGCTGGTCTTCTGAGACGTGAGCTAAATTCATCTACCTCACACTCTGTGGCACATGCTTAAAAAGGCAGTATTAAGAAATTATGCAACAGATCACTTGAAAGATTAATCTTTGAGTCCCATAGCCAGTAACAAACTACACAGGGATGTCAAATGTTGAGTTATAGAAGCATATTTCTCTTGGTACTGTCAGGGCAAAAAGTTTTCCTTGCTCATTCTCACCATTTACTCTTCCTCACCAGCAATCACATAGTTAAACTCCCAGGGTTGTAAAATCATTAGCTTGAGGTTTTAGAAGCTCAGTGAAATACTGCTTTGACACCAAGTTGTTGTTGTTGCATTCTGTATCTGGAATGTACCCTTGCCTAGACAATTGCAGTCTGTACACCCTCGCTAGATGAGCTAATAGGTTATATTGCTAGATTGCACTATATGTATGTTCTTACTTTTTATAAAGAAGAATAGACTATGTATTCATAAGCTGTTGGCATCATGTAAGTGTTATCAAGGTCGGCACACCAGCTGCATCAGGAGGGCACTGACCTATGATTGATGTAATGGTTTGCTGATGCACATGCTTCAAGGAGGTCTTTCCCTCACTCCACCCATTCCCCCTTCCATTCAAGTATCCTCTATAAATGTTTGCTTGGTACCCACATTAAACGGAGCTGCTAACCCCCTTTCTTGACCGAGAGGAGGGTGACTCAGTTTCCCCTTTGATCAAAGTTGAGTTGTGTGTTTCTTCAATGGTCTCTGACTGCTTGTGAGCTACTTGCCTCAACTCCGCCACTGCTACTCTGAGTGTACAGGTAAGGGGGAGAGATGTGCCATTAATTTTCCCCTGACAGTACCAGTCTCATATGGCTATTGCTTTCCCCTGCATTTGCAACTGGCAAAAGATTTTCAGTCATTTGAGAGCAAGGGATTGGCTCGACAGCCACATGGGCTAGTCTTCTGGCCACCACAGGTATACCAGCAATGGAAATTCTTGCAATACACTTCAATCCCTTAGCTGTCCCTAGGAGTCACAGAGTTTTGACCTCCACACCTGTTGGATTCTTGGTCTCACTGCTGAAACAGCCAACAAAGGGGGGGCTAATTGGTAGTGAAGCAGGAACTAAAACACAACCACCTTCATTTTTCAAGCTGTCATTAAATAGGATTATTAGCACAGTAGCAGAAACACAGGAAATGAGACTTCACGATCTTTGGCCAGGTGACTCATACAAAAGGTAAACCAGCAACAAAGTCAATAGTTGTAGTTTTTCAGTTTTGTTGTAACAAGGGCATTTATCATTAAATCAGATTTCTCTAAACTACCGGTAGGAGACAACCTAATTTCAGTATCTCTGGCTGCCTTTATTTAGTCTGTGTACTGTTTCCAAAGTGAAAACAAAACACAGGTGAAGACAGGAAGCAACAAAAGACTGTTTTGGAAAAACTGCTTGTTCGTTTATGCTGGTGTGTGAAAGTAACTATCTACTTGATGGTGTCATTTAAAGTCCTAATGTGTTTTTAGGAGGATAGTGCTAAGATCAGATCACTACTGAAAAGACTGCTGAAATCTTCTCCATTAGGTTCAGTTCAGCAGTTTAGAGCCTAAAAGCAATCAACTTTTCACCAGCAAGAATCACTAATACAGTGCAAATCCTGTTTGGCTGAGCTAGCTTTTTATAACCTAAATGATTTACCTCCAGATATAGAAAGTTACTGCAAAAGATTTTTCCATGTGCTCCTTTTATCGTCTGACTCGTTTCTCAATATTGACACCTAATTATCTAATCTTAATCCTAAATGAAGTCTTTTTTTTTTTTCTAGGATGGTTTGGCGTAATCCTTAGTATGCTCTCTTTCCTTTTCTTCACCGACATGTGCATTTACTGGATTCACAGGTTCCTCCATCATAAACTGGTGTACAAGGTATGAGTAGTGATGTCTAGATATAAAGCATACGAGACTTCAAAACAACTTTGTATAACCACTTCACCAGGATGTGACCCTCCCTTTTTAAGAGGGGCAGTTGCCAGGAAGGTCTGAATGCAATATTTTTCATTATCATTCCTTAGGACAGACAAGTTGTCTGCCATTAAAATATACCAAACTAGACAGTTTAGCAAGACTGCTTTAAAATGCAAGTTTTAGGCATCAATGCAAAGAATTTTTGCACAAGTCATCCCATGGGATTAATTGGGATTACTGACCATTTTAAGTCCTTCTAGCCCAATGGTGGTATAATGAAAGTGATCATGTTAGGTTTGATCTCGTGGTCAGAGCACAAGTGTGGGAGCCAGGAGCTCCTGTTTTCAAATCCAGTCCAGAGAATTCACCCTATGGCCTAGGATAAGTCATATCCCCTTTTCTGCCTAAGTTTCTCTGTTGGCAAAATGATTTCCTAACCCACAGTGAACTAGTTAGGATTGCTTGTAAAAGAAATTGTGGCTACACCCCATTGAAGTAAAGTGGAATCTTTCCACTGATCATGGCTTTCAGCTCAGACCCTAAGCATAACATGGGAATAGATATTTTTTTTCTTATGCTAGATTGAGTTAACCTGACCCACTAACATGGTGGAAATCTCAAATTCTGTGGGTGTCAACTCTATGCAGAATGAACTTTTTAATCTGTCATTGTTCTTTGCAATACAGAAGTGATTTAAATACAGCAAATTGTAGGGTGGTAATTAAGCCATTTGGACCTGCTTCCAGATACTGCTTCTTTGGGCAGGGGTGTATGTCTACACAGCAGCTGGACTTGGCTCCAGCTAGCACACTGAAAATAGTGTGGCTGCAGCAGCTCATGAGATGCCCAATCCCCTGGGTACAGACTAAGGCAGCTAGCACCAACTGTCGCCATGGCCACAGTGTTTTTAGCTCACAAGGTTGAGCATATGCTGCATGTGTCCAGCCACTGCAATACCCTCTCAGTTTACAAATAGAGCTACAGTAAGAAAGAGCTACAGTAAGAAAGAGCTACAGTAAGAAAGAGCTACAGTAAGAAAGAGCTACAGTAAGAAAGAGCTACAGTAAGAAAGAGCGCTACAGTAAGAAAGAGAGCTACAGTAATATGCAGTTATGAAGACTCATTCCTAATCGTATGGTAGGCAGTGTAGAGCTGGTAGGTAGGAGACTGAAGCTTTTTTGTCTTGTCAAAATGTAGGCACTAACTCCATTTTGTTCTTCTGTAGCATCTACACAAGCCCCATCACCGCTGGAAGGTTACGACGCCCTTTGCAAGTCACGCCTTCCATCCTGTGGATGGTTTCCTGCAGAGTATTCCATATCACATCTACCCTTTCCTCTTTCCTTTGCACAAGGTGACCTACTTGGGTCTCTACATCGCTGTCAATGTCTGGACCATCTCTATTCATGATGGTGATTACCGTGTGCCAGATTTCTTAAAACACATTATCAATGGCTCTGCACATCATACCGATCATCACTTGTATTTTGATTACAACTATGGTCAGTATTTCACACTGTGGGATAAAATTGGGGGATCCTACAAAAACCCCTCTTCCTTTGAAGGGAAAGGGCCACATGATGATTTGAAAAAGCTAAAGAGTGGAGAGTTGGCCAGTAGTAAAAATGGCCACATGGATGAAGAATTGGTGAATAGAGATGGTCTAAAGGATGAATAGATCTCCTCAAGCTGACTGTAAAGGCCCTGACTTTTTTCTTACCCCTTTTTAAAAAAGGAAAAACCTTTATAAAAGCCCTTCCCCTATTACATCATTCTTGGAATGCAAGCATTTTAGGTGCTTAGTAGGGTTATGGTGGAGTTCTGTAGTTAAGTACCACAACACAGTTCCATAATGGGGGGCCATTTATGGTGAGGGTAAAAAGCATAAGACCTATGTAACATCTAATGTTGATGCAATAATGAAATTTTCTGCAGCACTTCATACAACTTCAGTGCATTGAAATTGAGTCTCTCCTAGAAAAGGCTCTAATGTATTAAGTCAGCATTTCAATTCTGCCATAATAGCAGTAACAGAAGACCATATTTGATATACACAAGCTTTCTCCTGAAAATGTTGCAGATCATAAGTTCTCTCTGCACAGTGATAGCTTACTGGGAATTTTGCTAATTGAGGCAGGATGCTATAGGTTGTGCTATACTGAAACTTCAGTATTGCTGCAATATTGACTCAGTGTACTTAAAAGAAAAGTGAATGAATAAAGGAAGACACTTGAGTTGATATAAATTAATGCTTTGCATGTAGAATGTGTGGTGACATACTTCTGCATATATATGTACCTCTAGCTTAATAAAAGATGGCGAACATTTTCCAAAAAATAATGAGCAACTTTTAAAGATTTAATTAACATTAAAATAGAAACTATCTGAATCAAAACAGAGCTAATGTTGTTCTGGTCAAAATTTTATGTATTTTAAAATAGGAACAGACCATTTTAAATCTTATGATGTTCATGTAGAAATAAACTAAATGTTTAATTGTTTGAATGGATCTGTGCTATTTTATTGTCTAGTTACCTCAAATGTTTCAGCTACCCAAATTTATATTGCCTTATATTTGGGCTTAATAAATTTGAAAGCATGAGCTTTGAACAACAGCATAACTTTCTGCATGTTATGTATTTTTAGCATTGCTAAATAACATTTGCTACAAAAAGTAATTGTATTCTATATTAATTAAATTTTCCCCAATCAAACCATGACTGTGCATAGTGTAGGAACATAGACTGCTATACTGGCAGGAAGCCTTCAATATTTTACAAACTGGGTAATTTCTCTAGCTTTAGATCTGTTAGCATAAAGAACTGTCCTTGTGAAATTCTTCACAATCTGAGGTTTCCTGACAAATGTATTTATAATTCCTGTGGAAATCCACTGGTGGGTAGAAATCCTACAATGATACTGTACCCATTTTAAAGGAAGGAAAACTAATTGTGGCCACTGATCTCAGAGATGGGGAAATATTTGCAGGTAGCTGTTAACATTCACTTCACATTAGTTAAGGAAAGCTACCAGTTCTCTTACTGGCTTGCTGGTTGCTGCTGTCTAGGGGTTTTTCTCCCCTCTTAGCATCTGACAAGTGTCTGAGCAAAAATTATCATGCAGACATGCACTGCACTACACTACATCTATTTGATTTAAAACAGGTATGCATTTAAGGAAATTTTGAAGACTATAAGGAACAGTTCTATTTTAAAGTTCTCAAAGTTTAAATGTTAGCCTAGTTAAGAACAAACAATTAACTATGGAAACTAGTTCTTTTAAAAACTGCTTAAGAAATTAAAGCTTGATGGCTTCTAAAAGTTTACCTAGCATTACAAAATTACCTAACACAAAGGGAGAACTAAAGAGGAATAGTTTTTTCCTGGGCCCCTTCAGGCAGCAAGGATCCCCTGGTATATAGCCATGTAGAATGGGAGAATAGGGAAGCATGTGAGGTTGGGTTTGAAATGCATTAAATACTGCTCCTGTGCCCAACTTACTGTCCTCCACCTAGGTCAGGAGCTGACAGTGGGAGCTGTTTAAACAGATCAGGAGGAGGCTTAGATTTTTGAAAAGTAAAATGGGTGATCATGAATCTTCTCCTTGCCTTTCCCTCTTGCAGAGTAAATTCTGTTCCTGCAATGGCATGTTCTATTATGGGTATTCAAAAAGCACTTTTAGACTACAGATCAGAAGTATTAATACACACAATAGCAGTGTCTCCCAATGGAAACCAAATGCCTTAAATGGAGAATAAAATAGTGCAACTAGGGCTTGGTTTTTCAGGGATGCTATCTGCAGTTTCCACTAACTTCAGCAGAAAGGCCAACCCCTGTGCTTTCTAAATTCAGTAGAGAAATGCTAAAGCACACAGTGCCATTAGATATTGGCATTTAGAACAGTTAATACATAGAATAAATGGATAATCAAAGTAGGAAAAAGGTGGCCTGCCTTATAAGAAGGCTGTCCTGACAAGGTGACCTTGTTCACCAAATACTATGTGCTGTTGTGCCATGACTAGTGTATTTTCTATAAAGGTGCCAAATAACTAAATACCTGAAGAGCACTGCATGAGGAGGGGAGCAGGCATGTAAGTTAAGATTGTAAGAGCAGCTTAGAGTGGATAGATGTTCCCCTCCATGCAATTCATCTTAACCACAAGGAAAAGAGAAATCTTTAGTGCACCAGTTCCCAGCCTCTTGGGGCAACACTAGACAATTTGTTGGCCTAAGACTTCATATCCTTCCAAGATGAGCTGCAGGTGCCCAAGCTACACTGAGTTGAAGCAGGTGTAATTTGATTAAGACATCTGGAACTCACAAGCCCCATATTCCAGCAGAAATGGGTGAGTCTTGGATACCCACTTCTGCCTGCCAGGGGGTAAGGCAAGTGAGATGCATGCACAGCAGTTTTCTAATGGAACCTCTCTGGTTCATATTGTAAACAAAGCAGTTTGCACAGACCTTGACCCTCCTGAAAACTGGAGCCATGGAGCAGAGAGGCAGAAGAGAATTCATAGTATGTGTAAATAACCTTCATACAGTAACTTAGTTATGTTGAAAGGAGTTGTTGCAGACCAGTGTGTTTTTTAATGTTTTCTGAACAAGTAAAGTCTGCATTTTAAATGAACTAAATGTGCAGTGGTTTTGTTACTGGCATCACAAGGTCTCTACAGTCAAATGACTAGGAGGAGAAACAGCCTCTGCAACAATGTTTGAACAGAGTAAAGGCAAATGGCCATTTCCATCAGTGCATTTTGTGCTTAGTCAGACACAGTGGTGAACAAATATAGCTGTTCTGCTTGTCAGAACAAATAAAGGATATGGCCTTTAAGGTTCCTTCCAGATGCTGAACCCCTCTATTTAGTACCTAGTAGGCTCAGCTGTGGGTGTGCTTTGATGAAGGATATTGTGAGTCTGTAAAGCACCATTGCACACCTGTAGTGATCTAGTATCAGATCTGAAAGAATAAAGAGGGGTTTAACTGCTGTGTGGGTGGATACTAATAAAATATGTAAAAGCAAGACCACACCCCAAGTGATCTGTTGTGTGGCCACACTAAACACAGAAGGCTTTACTGAGTCTTCAGTCCACTCAGTCTTCCCACAGCTTACACTACAAGGTATTCAAGATCAGGAATGACAGCCAGGCATTCTAGTACCCTTTCACAAAGAGGTAAAGATGTTTAGTGCTTGTAAAAAGCCAGCCTGACACTGCTAGACAGGAACTCTCTCTATCCAAACAAGGAACTGGGTGGTTAATAACCAGCCATACCTCAAGACTGAGCAGGAGATAACATATCAAGAGGTGAGAGGATGGTCTTGTTTCTATTACCTTTCAATAGTCCTCAATCTCAGATTGCCTGTTGATACTTGGTCCTGCAGAGACCAAACAGAATTAAAACTCATTCCTCTATCCCACTACTAGTCACCTGAGTCAACCACTTAAGGTTTAAACACTTAGAGCCAGATTCTGTAATGAAGGGAAGCACCTAAAGATGTACATGAATGCCTACTGGGATTTTTAAAAGTGCTTAGGTCCTCTTACCCTTGAAATCAATGGGAGTTTAGTTAGTCTTTAAGGTGCCACAGGACTCTTTACCAAGGGGAGTTAGGCATCCAGTGTGCTTTTGAACACACCCACACCCTGGCAGCCTCCTAAACTTTCCAAACAGCCATCTCCCTCTTGGCAGTGCAGTTTGCATGTACAAGTTAGGCAGTTACCAGTATTCTAGTTTGCACTTGCAACTCAGCTCTGGCCTTTAGAAAACAACCCTTCATTATCAAGGTGGCAATAAATTAGTAATGCTTGCAGTGACAATCCAGTCTCATCAAGGCACAAATAAATCATGCAGGGGCATTGAAGACCATTTCACATAAATTATTTACCAAGGCCAAAAAAAAATTTCTCCTGCTTATGACACACACAAGGGATAAAAATATAGTGTCTGCAGGTTTTTCAGCTACTACCCATCAGCCTCTGTTACTGGCACCTCCATAACCTTGTGGGGACATTGTTGCTCTGCTTCTCAGTGTGTTATCTGAACACACAGCAAGAGTCACAACCAACCAGGAAGTGGTGTATGCTTCCACTGCAGCAGTCCTCTCACAAAACTGGGTGACTGGGCAACAAAATAGCAGATGGAATTCAATGTTGATAAATACAAAGTAATGCACATTGGAAAACATAATCCCACCTATACATAGAAAATGTTGGGGTCTAAATTAGCTGTTACCACCAAGAAAGATCAGATAGTCATTGTGGAAAGTTCTATGACAACATCTACCCAATATGCAGCAGCAGACAAAAAAGAACAGAATGTTGGGAATCATTAAGAAAGGGATAAGACAGAAAATATCACCTTACATCTATATAAATCCATGGTATGCCCACATCTTGAAAACTGCACACACATGTGGCCACCCCATCTCACAAAAGATATATTGGAAAAGGGAAACAAATATGATTAGTGGTATGGAACAGGAAAGAGATTAATAAAATTAGGACTTTTCAGCTTGGAAAAAAGGGGGATAGGATAAGGGTCTATAAAACCACAATGGATGTGGAGAAAGTAAATAAGGAAGTGTTATTTACCCATAACACAAGAATGAGGAGGTCACCAAATGTGCTGTGCTGAATCCATCTCTAGGGCTATTAACTTCTACTGACTTGCTCCAGCCAAATTCACAGCCCTCTCTTCCCCATTACCTTAACTCATCTACAGCACTTTGACACAGTGGTGCTATATAAAACCCATAGAGAATGCCGATCTCTTTTCTCTCTCATCTCACAAGGTCACTGCTGTATGTAACAAGAGCCTTCTCCTTTGACACACCTACTGCCTGAAACAATCTCCCTGCATTTCTGTGGCTCACTGATTTCAGACCTCATCAGAACACACCTTTTGCCTCTGCATCGTTACTCCTCTCTGCTATAGCTAATATTTAATACTATCATTTTGCTGTTTAATGCCAGAGTGGGAGAGGAGCCTCATGAACATTTGCCATACAAAATCCTTTTCTATATTTTCTTGCATTGACTTGGCTTTTGCAATTTCTCTGGTTGGGTTTATTTAAATTAAGAAGCTACCAAGCAAGGCCAGTAGATGGTGCCAGCCAGTTTCCTTGTGCTCTGTTAGTAACCAAAGTCATCAGATGAACATGGCATATAGATTTAAGATTAGCAGACATGTTAGTCTGTATCTGTAAATAAGACGAGGAAGACTTTGTAGCACCTTAGAGACTAACCAGTTTATTTCAGCACAATTAATTTTCAAATTGGACACAATAAACCAAGGGCTAAATAGAACTTGTGAATGGTTCTCTCATTACACGAATTGATTGCATTTCCCTAGTTAATTTACCTTCAACAGTTATCTCCTGACAGACACAGAGATCCATTTCAAAAGGTATTTTTTTCTCCTGCTGATAATGGCCCATCCAAATTAAACAGCCTCTTAGAATTGGTATGCTAATGTACAACTTTTTTTCCTTTCTGTGTGTATAAATGTATCTTACTTCTGTTCCATTCTATGCATCCGATGAAGTGAGCTTATAGTCCATGAAATCTTATGCTGAAATAAACTGGTTAGTCTCTAAGGTGCTACAAAGTCTTCCTCGTCTTATTTATGGCACATAGAGACATGCTGCTCACAAATCTATGTTATGTTACACTGGATTTAAGCAGAAGCTCCCAAGTACAGACAGCAACATGAAAGGCTATTAAACCACAAATGAATAGCCTCTACACTTGGCTTCTAAACCTAACTTTTCACATCCCAGCTCTGCTGCGCCGCTGGAAAGATACACGTGCCCAAGAAAACTGCTCCTCTGCCTGCTTTTTCTTTCTTTGCCAAACTGAGACTAAGGGAGAATTGTTGCTCTGAGAAAGAATTGACAGCAAAAGAATAAATGGAAAAAGTCAGGCAGAAAAGGTGCTGGAGAGATAAGTATGTCTCCACTGAAAGATTCAGGGGAGCATGCAAACAGGACTATTTGTCCAGTGCACACACTGGTGTTGTTTGCTTATTCTACCATTGTGATCATGGATTGAAAGGGAGATGGCACTATTAATTTTAATATGGAGGGTGCACTGAAGTATTTGAGTAACCCAGGTCAATACTTAAATTACATGGTGCTCACTGTTATTATTTGTATTACCGTGCTTAGAAAACCCAACCAAGACTGTACAATAACTAGGAGAATACCAAACACATAGTAGGAGATGGTCCCTGTCCTTAAGAGCTTACAGTCTAAGTAAATAAGATAGGCAAAAGGAGGGGATGCAGAAGCACAGAGAGCAAGAAAATGACTTGACCAAGGTTACATAGCAGCTCAGTGACAAAGCTGGGAACAAAAGCCAGACCACAACTCCCAGTTTGGTTCTCTAAAAACTGGCCCACACTGCTTGTTAGAGAAATTTTGTGTCTTTCATTCTGGGTTGAACTACATCATATTCCAAAGTAACTACATGAAATTCTCTGGACAGCGTTAGACAGAGGGACATACTAGATGATGTAAAGGTCCCTTCTGGAATTAAAAAAAAAATCTACAAAGAAATTAACATCCCTTGGTGGCAAAGTTGAGTACAGACCAAAACATCTGCCTGGTTTCTTGTTAGCTCATCCACCTGTCTCCTCAGCAGCCCATTGAGCTGGTCATCAGCACTCCCTAGCTCCCCTTCAGCCACCTGGCTGGATCTTGTGGAACTAGGACTGGGCTAGCTGCCAGGGAGGCAGGAATTCTGGAAAACCTGGCAGCTGTGGAATGAAATTGACATAGTTCTCACTGACTAGCAACTATGAAACTGTTTGCATTTGACTGTTGTTAACTTAACTGCTAGGTGGAGCATATTTTGTTTTGGAAACACTATATTTTGATGTTTCCAAAACACAATGTTATGGGATTATAGTTCTGTGAACATTTTTGAGTTTTTGGCTTTTCAACCTGGTTTGGGATGAAAAATATTCCACAAACTCAAAAATATTCTTGGAACTTAAATTCGGTTCTTCAGCCAGCTGTAACTAGACACGCTCAGAATACACGGATTCTCAGCTACCCCCTGCGCATCTCTTCTTTATGGTCAAGCAGATGAAACCTGGCTAACTCCAAATCCACAGGTGTTCTGAGGCAACTACGTCAGTCTATAATCCTGGCCCCCAACAGCAGGCTCGGACTACAAAAACAGTGGCCTACAACTGCATGTGGGATTAAATTAATGGTTGTGCAGTGCTTTGAAGATTCATAACACTATATACATGCAAAGTATTGTGTTTCCCCTTATTCCACAGGATCAAGATTCATTATCTCCCTACATCCCTGCCCCAAATACAAACATTAAAATTATACAGTGGAAGGGATACACTGAAACTAGGCCAGACACCTTTAACTAACAAAACGTGAAGAAGGCCAATGCATCAATCACATTAAATTTTAAGATTCTGCTGCATATCCAGAGCTCCACAGGCTACAATTCCCTTCCTGGTTTATAATTAAACATACTTCTTTAAAGCACTGGATTTTGCTGATGCTGAGGCTTATATGTCATGGCTTTAGGGAATTACAAGTCATGGTTTTTTCTTCATTTTGTTATACCCCAGATCCCAGGCATTTGCTCTCTCCTCAAGAACACTGTTTTATTTTGCTGTGCTAATTCTTACATGCCCTCAGACCACATCCTTTTCATAAGTCGCATATTAACTGGTGCTTAGAATAGACTGGAGGTTGGTTTAAAAAATAATGGCTTTGGGTTCAGCCTCAAATTCCCTCTACATCTTACCTCTCTCCCGCCTTGAGCAGCAGTATTTAAAAGATTGCTATACTGTAAAATACAACATGATAATGAAGGATGCCCTCTTTCCAATTCGAAGTATTTGAGGAGTTCCATCACTGCCAGAAATGGGAGGGGGACCCCAGAAAATAGCTCTAGGGGTCAGACGGAGATTTAGGGTGATTTTTGAAAGAGTGGAGGCATTTGATGGTAAAGGGAAGCTGGAATTTTTCTGCACTCTAGGGCATGAATGTGTATAATTAGGGTGTACATGTGCTAATTGTTAAATAACTGCATTTTAAAGTTATTGTCATTGTTAGGGCCCTACCAAATTCACAGCCATGAAAAATGTGTCATGGACCCTGAAATCTGGTCTTTTGTGTGCTTTTACCCTGTGTTATACAGATTTAACGTAGGAGATCAGAGTTCCTCAAATTGGGGATCCTGACCCAAAAGAGAGTTGCAGGGGGGGGGGGTTACAAGGTTATTGCAGGGGGTCACGGCATTGCCACTCTTACTTTTGTGCTGTCTTCAGAGCTGGGCAGCCAGAGAGCGGAGGCTGTTGGCTGGGTGCCCAGCTCTGAAGGCAGCGCCCTGCCAGCAGCAGAGTAGAAGTAAGTGTAGCAGTACTGCAATTCCTCCTATAGTAACCTTGTTGTCCCCTCAACACACACAACTCCTTTTTGGGTCAGACCCCTACAGTTACAACACCTTGAAATTTCAGATTTAAATAGCTACATCTTGACAGTTATGATTTTTAAAATCCTATGACCATGACATTGATCAAAATGGACCATGAATTTGGTAGGGCTCTAGTCATTGAACTAGATTCAGCATACATGGACTAACAAACAACGCCCGCTTCTATGTAATCTGCCACTTTATCAGCAGCCCACTTGATCCAAAGCTCATTGAAAGAAATGGAAATCTTTCCATGTATCTCAGTGGATGTTGGATGAGCCCTTACGGCATGTCAGTCAAAATATAGACACACGGTTGTTCAAGTCCATGAGGATACACGGCTTATAGTGGATTATAAACTGAATGAGACAACAATGTGACGTGAAAAAGGAAAATGAAATTCTGGGTCATATGAACATGAGTGTCACGTATTGATCCTGTTCTGCCCAGCACTGCTCAGCTGGAGTACTGTGTCCAGTCTGGGGCACCACACTTAAAAGAGGTTGTGAACAAACTGGAGGAACATCAGAGAAGAGCAACACAAATGAGGGGAGGGTTTAGAAAATCTGACTCGTGAGGATAGGTTGAAAGAATTGGGCATGTTTAGTCTAGAGAGGAGAAGGCTGAATGGGGACCTGATACCTGTCTTCAAATTCGTGAAAGGTTGTCATAAAGAGGATAGTGATCTATTATTCTCCATATTCACTGCGCACAAAACAAAAAGTTAATCAACTTAGTCCGCAGCCAGGATGGTTTAGGTTAGATGCTAGGAAAAACTTTCTATCTATAAAGATAGTTAAACACTGGAAACAGGTAACCTAGGGAAGTTGTGGAATCCCCATCAGTGGAGGTTTTAAAGAACAGGGTAGATAAACTTCTGTCAGGGATAGTCTGGGTACACTTAATCCTGCCTCAGCACAGGGGGATGGGAGAAGTGACTTTTTGAAGTTCATTCCAGCCCTGCATTTCAATGGTTCTATTATTCCCATGCCCTTCAGGGATCCTTACTGAAAGGGGAATTACAGTATCTGAACCTCATGGACATGATTATTATCTGTATTACAGTAACTCAAGGACCAGAACCCCACCATACTAGGTGCTGTACAAACTCAGATGATAGTGCGTGTGGCTACTGTGAGGATCATGAATAAGGGCAGAGCCAGTGCAACTGCAGTAACACCTTCATGCCACGTCTACCACCACCAGACTTCACCTGGAAAAGATTTCTACCTGGACTCATTCCAAGTGAACCATCTCAGGAAGCAAAATCTCCTCCTATCAATGGCTCCTACCTTTAAGAAAGACTTAGAACACCTTGGTAACAAAGTCCTGTGGCACCTTAAAGACTAACTATAAAGTTTTGAAGCATAAGCTTTCATGGGCTAATACCCACTTCGTCGGATGCAAGCAGTTAGAACACCTTGAAAGCAGTGCAGACACCTACAAGAGATACACAGCAGTGTAAAAACAATCATGCCACCAACACAGGAGAGGTATGTCCTGGAAGGACCCCACCCATGAGAGCTTCACTTATGACACACAACAGCCCTCTACCACAAACTGATTCCCATCTTCTAATTACACTGACCCTAATAGAAGGACTTTCCAGACAAAGTAGCAACATTGAATCGTCACCAAAGAGACAGCCAATAGCTAGTGACATTGACATTTTTTCTGAAAGCCCCAGCGTGGCCAAGATGAGCTGGATTTTAAAAATTTCTCTATAAAATTGCCTTCCCTTTCCATCTAATCCAGGGGTTCTCAAACTTTTGGACTGGTGACCCCTTTCACATAGCAAGCCTCTGAGTGTGACCCCCCTTATCAATTAAAAACACTATTTAATGTATTTAACCCCATTAGGCATGCTGGAGGCAAAGCAGGATTTGGGGTGGAGGCTGACAGCTCGCAACCCCCTATGTAATAACCTCATGACCCCTGAGGGGTCCCAACCCCCAGTTTGAGAACCATTCTAATCCTTCACAGCTGAGAGTTGAAGGAACTTAACCAAGACTGCCTGTAGTGAATTGAAATCACATCTCCAGAGTCTCAGCCCAGCACCTCAGCCACTGGACCATCCTCCCTACTGGAGGAATCATGGAGACTTTTTCCCACAGATAGAACCTCCAGCTCTGCCGGGAGGAATACTAGCAGGGCAGAGCCGGGGAAGCTTGCCCGCCACTGTCCATAGTGCATCTGTACTGTGCCTTAACAGAGGACTTAGGTCTTCAAGTGTAATCAATCCAGCACCTTCCACCAGCACGACATTATCTTTTAAAATTATTATTATGGTATATGGTGGCAATTTGTGTAACTATATATTAACTTACACATTTAAATATGTAAATGGTCAGTTTAATTGCCATGCGGTTGAGTTCAAATGACATGAGCAATAACAGTGCTGAATTTATTAAATTTGGCTAAAATTGCATGTTAGCAGCAAGATAATTAGCTATCAGTTGTTTACTGTTCTGACATTAAGTGGTGTTTAAGCTTATCTTTCATTAGCTTCTTCAAGATGCTGGCTAAAATGAATGCGTATTAAGTATTTAATATGTTCTCTTAATGTCCAAGTAAAAATCTCATTATGGATAATGTTATGGAGATTCAAGTCACTCGCGTGGCACTGAGATTAATCATGCTCATGTGTTTGCACACTCTCTTTCATCAGTCCTGATATGTCAATTCAGTATCGCAATGCATGTCCCTCTAGGATGGTAGCACATAAATAAAAGCATTTAGCACACAGACTTTTCACCCACCTATTTCAAAGAGATTTACAAGAGGTGGCTAAGGAAAGATTATTCTCCCCAGTTTACAGATGGTGAAATGGAGGCACAAAGACACCAAGGCTCACATTTTCGAAAGTGGCTTGGACTGCTGAGTGTGCAACTTTAGAATCCTTGGGCCTGATTTTCAGAGGTGCTGAATAGCGACATCAGCCATGGACGTCAGCTGGAGTCATAGCTGCTCAGCATCTCTGAAAAATCAGGTTCTTTGGATGAAATGTTGGTGCCACTGAAACCAATGGCAAAATTACCATCAACTTCAATAAACCCTAGGTATCTACACAGCCAAGGAGTGGGACTTCCAATGCTAGAAACGATGTTGAAAAAGTTGTGCCTAACTGCCATGGCTAAGGACACATAAGTGAATCAACAGCAGAGCAAGAAGTAGAATCCAGATGTTATATCTGACCAGAGACATCTCAGTCAGATTTTTTTAAAGAACCCCTGTTTTTCTCTAGCAACACCCTCGTACCGCTAAGTGTTTTAACCTGAAGCCTTGACGAATTCAAAGCACATCTGCTGATTTATTTTATAGTACTGCTGCATGTGGCTAAAGAGCTCTTGCATCAAACAGGTTCGAAGACCTTTAGAAAAATCTTTCCAGCTCCCGGAGAAGCTATTACAAAACAGCAATTGATATTTATTATGTCCTGGCCTACCATTTTCTCCATTTCAGAAAAATAACATACAGACGGGTTGCATTGCAGCAAGATAGTAATTTGCTGCCTAGGAGACTGTCTAATAACCAGCAACCCCTTATTTACCATGCCCTCGTGTTGACCTTGTGTCTTTATGGCAGCCTGTCTTTGTTTGGCTCCAGCGTTGTTCATCGTTCTCTGCAGCGTGCGCCTGAACTTGGACGGTGGTTTGAAGATTAACTTGGAATCAATAGGAACGTCAAAGGCCAGGCAAAATGAAAGATCAATGAGGATTATAGAAATTAAAAGCCCTTGGAAAAGCCAACAAACAGCTGGGCTGTTCATGGGCAGCATTAGCCACTCAGTGACAAGCAATGTGTCTTTGGATTGATTCATCTCTTTGGCTTAATTTTGACTCTGGAGTCTATCTAGCCCATCACCAGTCCTGATCCCCACAGGGTCTGAGCGTGTCACAGTTTTAAATGTATTTATCCTCACAGCTCTCCTAGGCAAGTGCTGTTATCCCCGTGTTACAGATGGAAAGCTGAGGCCCAAAGCAGTTCAGGGCTTGTCTCGAGGAACAGGGGATTGTGGCGAGCTGGGGTGTGAAGGTACTGCGCACTCGTGGTCTCTGCTGCTGTGCACCGATGTTCCTGATTCAAAGCGGAAGAGATTCAAGTGCTTTACAGAACTCCTAGCACCCTGCAGCAGAGTCCACAGCTAGCACCCAGCAGGCCAGTACAAGGTCCATTTACAGCCCAGCTTGCTGTGAATTAAACGTTCATGTAAACAAGCCCCCACGTGACTTACCCAAATTCCCACAGGAAGTCTGTGACAGAGCAGGTACTTAAACCCTGCTTTCCCAGGTTCAGAGGCAGCCAATGCAGCCTTTCTCCCCGGGGAATTGCAGCCAAGTGTTGATTTTCAAGAGCTTGAATTATACAACAAACAGACCAGCACAAAGCCATGGTACAGGATTTCCCTGCATTGCCTACACCCTCCTCACCTCATTCTTTCCATTGCCTGCCTACGGAGACCATTTTTACTGACTTGCCTGCTGTCGGACCTTCCCTCCTGATGGTCAGAAGTATGGCCTAGAACATTTTTGGGGTGCCGGAGACATGGGTTCAATTCTCACCTCTGCTACTGGCTTGCTAGATTAGCATAAACGTTCTTCTTTGGCCTTAACATTGGAATCTATTTTGCATTAGAAGCAACTTTTCTTTGTTTACATAAGAAGTGAATCCCTCCTAGTTCCCTTCTTGTGTGTTTAAGAAAAACATCTTGCACAGAACTCAAAAATATTCACTATGTCACCTCAGAGGAAAACCTCCATTTATCTTTGCTGTTTAACATTACTTCTATGCAAAATAAATGAATATGCTTTGGGCACACTGATTATTTTTTAAAATTCATATTCTATTAACATCTTACCAAACTACTTTGCATTTTATGTCCCATCCAACGGTCTAATACACAGCCTGCCATATATCTTAGTTTAGAAGCCATGGCTTCTATTAAAAGTAATTACTTCTCCCTGTGCCTTTAAAATCCTAGACAGCTCCTATTAAATTTACATTTAACGACATTTCCTCTTGGCTGGCTTGATGAACGGGTGGTACTAGCGCGTCAGAACTTGGGAGAGGATTTTAAATAAATCAAAATAAAATATAATAACCTTGATGGAAGAATCCTGTAGAACTCAACAGAGAGGAAACAGGGTTTGATAGAGTTCTATTGACATTATTCTAAAAAATTTAAACAGTCATGTGCTGGAGTGGGGGAATCCTGGAGTCTGTGGCAAACTGAGGCACAGAGAGGGAGAAGTCTCTCTCATGGGTTATAGAGGAGGAATAGGAAATGAGAGTCCTCTGAAAAAATAGTAAATTCAAAACTGATACAAGGGAATACAGGCAAACAGATGTCACGGCAAAAACTCTATTTCCAAGCCCCTCTGGCATCTGGGCATAGGCAGAGTGTGTGCAGAGATAACGACTCTTTCCTCTGCCCCAGGCTTTTTAGCATGCTGTTTCCACACAAAAAGGCAGTGGTGCAGGGAGCTGTCTCCATATTTAATCAAAAGATTTGGGTCCCTTGGCCCTGCACATCACTGCTGTCAAATGAATGCTGACAGCTCCGTGTCATCTGCACAACTAAGGCTATGATTGAGTGTCACACGCAAGCCGATGTGCCCGTGCAATTGTCATGGCATTGGTTCTCTGCATTAAAAGGTTGGTCCTGCCCACCACCTGTTCACTGTCTTTTTAATCTAGCAACAACAACAGGTGAATCAAAATAAATAACTCACTTGCTCACCTGGAATCAACCTGTTCAGGGCAAAAGGGCTTTTCCATGTGGAACCACCTGAAATAGATTGCCTTGAATAGGGTAAAAGGGATCTGGGGGAGCCCTCTCTAGCTCTAGTTCCTGGGTGTCTGCACTAAGCACAATTCTCATCACTTTAGAAACACCCCACACACACCCCCGCCAATTGCAATGGAGCAGACTCCGTCCTCTGATCTGCCGAAGGCACCAAGGTTAAACAGGTGTGACAGACAGCACAGCATGGCTTAGTAAGTACTAGGAAGGGAAAGGATCCTCACTTCCTAGGGTTTGAAGACCATCAAGGTGTAATACATCCGGTCATATCTATCTTGGGGATGTGCCCCAGTTACAGCCAGCAATCAGTGTATCTACTCCAGTACAAACCGCTAGTGCAGACACATGTGTAACTTGCTACTGCCCATGATTTGCACCTGTGCAGCTCACCCTGGTTTCACTCCACTGGAGCAAACAGTGGCTTTGCCTATCTACATAAGGGGGGTTGGGGGAGTGTAGCAGTAGCACAGCTACACCAGGACCCATTGCTGCAATCAAGGAAAATCCCTAGTGTAAACAAGACCTTTGAGACAACGTCATGCATCACAGCAGAACCTAGATATGGACTGCCAACTGGATGTAGGGGCTGGAGGTGTGTTCCAGTCCCTTGAGGTTAAGTGGGAAGATCCAGGACTTACTGTAGAGAACAAGGACGAAAGAGAATCAAGCATTTGAAGGACAGAAGGGATGATCTAGACTAGAGAATGAAGGAAGGTTGGAGAATCTTGAGGGATTCTCAAGACGAGGGGAGAAGATTTATTATTCTTTTGTCTGGAGGCCAATGGAAAATTACTGGGGCTGAAACATAATAAACTAATCCTCGTCTGATTTACTCCATTCAAGAGCACCGCACAGGGTTGGGAATAAGGGCCAAACTTCAGCCAACTGCATTTGTATCTGGTTGAGATACATGCTTCGTTTTTTATGAATAAGGAGGGAAATGCTATTAATTTTGCTTTGCCTCCCATCCAGAGGGGGACATTTGCTGATTCACTGCCCACGAATTCAAGTTGTTGAGATGTTTTAAAATGCCCTCGATAAATAGAATGAGCATCACTATGGATGTAACACATAATAGCGAAAAACTGGATAGCATTCTAAAAAAGCGGCAACATTGTTTTCCTCACTCCATGATTAAACAAACCAATATCGTCACCTATAAATCCTGACAATCCAAAAGCATCTCTGGAACTGAGGAGTGATGCAGGAGACAACTCTGCAAAGCTGTTTTGCAGGTGCCTCCAGAAAGTCTATCAGTCAACACCCGTGCATAACGAAGAGCCATCTTGCACGGGCAAGTGGATAAAGAAACAAATCGTAGATCAAGTTAATGTAACTGGAATGTTCAGGATAATTGCTGATGAAGCTCAGCTATGCAATCAATAAGGATCGGCTCATGTCAGCTTGAAGCTCTGTTGGAAAAAGAATTCCTTGAGGTTTTATTTATTACTATGGTATGTCAGGAGTTGACAAAGTCACAGCCATCAAACTTTGTCATAATAACACAGGAAATATGTCTTGAAAGTGAATCTGATGCAAATTGCAGTCAAAGGACAAATAATTCCTAACCTCTGATTTCATTTATCCGTGGCTATTAACCAAAAGATTGAACCTTTGCATCACACCAGCTATATCCAGGCCTCAAAGGATGGGCACACAAATGGAAGCTGCAGACCTGTTTAATTGGTCTTGAATAAGACCGATGTGTCTAGGAGCTCATGTTCTGCAGCAAGTGCTACCAAACACTGAAAATGATCAGCACCTGCAGAATGTGAAAGGGGAGAAGAATTGTACCTGTTTATAGATCTTGTTAGACCATGTGTGGAAGCTCAAGTTTGAACCAGTGCAAGGGCTACACATCAACAAATCTAGCAATAAATAAAGCCACAGTGCACTGTATTGTGTAGCAAAGTTTGATGGATGATCAAATTCATAAACATTGCCTAGTAACAACACTACAAGGTAAATTATGATCCCCATTGTACATATGAGGAACTTGAGGCAGGGAAAGGTGAAATGGCTTGATTAGAGCGAATGTCAGAGCCCAGAAGAGAAACCAGTTAGACCTGCACCCCTCTAACCATCATCTATTGTCTAAGTAAGATCTCGTTCACACCTGTACATAGGGTAAGGCAATCGGAAATCCAAACCATGTAGCTGTCACAGTGATAGACATGAATTTATTAGATGAGTCAATAGACCTGATGGGTAAAGTTACTTGTGTATCCAGTGGTACAGGTAAAAACCAGACATAGAAAGTGTTTGACGTGTTCCATCTGCACTCCCAACCTCACAGTAGCATATCGCGTAAGGGAAGTTAATGGTGTATCTGAATGTTGAGGTAATTTCACCACTAGATGACGATATTGCTTCCTACACACTGCCATAATATCACGTATCACATTTTAACATCTTCCAAGCATTCTCATTGATCTTGGGGTTCTGTGTGTGTATTTATTACAATAAGATCACGCAGCTGAAAACACAACACTTCTCCAGGCTGCCTGAGGTTGTGTAAATCCCAACAGAACAAAGAGTGTGTGTCCCTGGAATTGCTCACAATCTAAGTAAATGTATTTGCATCCTGTGGGCATTTGTTCCTAAATTACACTCATCCAGCCAGGGAACAGAAGCTCAGCAGCACAGTTTGAATTACGGATTTTGAACCATTGGATCAATGGTTCAGTGAGCCATTGGAATAATATAGTTTGTGAAATTTCATTGAACAATTGCAAATACCAAAAAATGTGCACCAATCACTAGCCCATTACAGACATTCCTCTGACAGAAAAAAAGCTGAAATCTTTTTCATGATTAATGAATTATTCCCTCTGATCTGTAATGCAACAAATAATTGGTGACTTTTATCCTTGCAGACAATCTGAAAACCCCTAAAGGCTCAGACACCAACAGGCAAATAAAAAGAACCCTATCCTTAAAAAACAAAATCTCATGCTTTTTGAATGGTTGATGGTCCTAGTACAATGGGGATCCTGGTCAATGATTGGGATTTCTAGTGCTACCCAATCTAAATGCTACATACTGTACATACATATGACAGACAGATGGTCTTTGCCTCAAAGATATTATCAATAGATACAGATAGATATATACATGCACAGGATACACAGTACGTATTTTTAATTACCATTTCCTATTAAATACCTTTCAGGTACATTAAAAATAACTAATTAATGCCCCAAGAAACATAGTCCTGGCTGGCTCTGAACAAGCTACCCTAATAGATAAAATGAAGAGATGTTTTTCTGGCCAGAGAGAAAGCTCCAGGACACAGGAGTAAATGATGTAAGATCTGAACTGTAATTGTCTGGCTGACCTTTCCATCCAGCTGGAAAATAGCACAATGTGCAGACAGTGTCCAGGGGGCAGGGCTTTGATGTAGCAGCTAATACTTCCCCTGTGCTATCTCCCTTCATGGACTAGAAGATTAGAATAACTAAAAAGCCTCTCCCTTTTCTGTGAGGACTGATAGCGGACAGGCTGGGGCGGACCCTTGAGATCTAAACCACAGAAACTCACTGATTAGAGAGCTCCGTGGAGGTGTGGGGGAGTATTGGAACAGCATCCGAAGGCTCCCCCCTTCCCCCCGGCTCTGCAGCTTACAGAACTTTGAACAAGCACAAAAACCTTGGGTGTGGAGTTGTGGCCACCAAGTGGCACCATTGCCATAAGTTAGTCTTTAAGGTGCCACAGGACTCTTTGTTACCATTGCCATAAGATCCCCTTTCCTCTACTTATTTCTCCTTATGTTACACTGTGGAGAAGGGAAACACACGCTTTCAAAGCTGAGACCTACCACATTAATCAACTCATAGGTTTTAAGGCCAGAAGCACACTGATCCTCTAATCGGACCTCCTGCCCTATCATCCCCGGACTGGGGGGAAACTTTTTCCAAATGGCAGGGAGGTCGGGAGGGGGGAAATAGCTGCCTGGCCAGGGATCTACAGCGAAAGAGACAGCGGAGACTCAGGAGGAATCTCCAGCTGAGCTCCCCTCCCAGAACCTGTCCCACCCGATGCAGTGTGGCCGGTGCCAATGGGGAGGTTCCCCCATCAGGGAAAACACTTGAGAACAGGGCCTGCAAGATGGGTTTAAGCTGCTCTTTGTATCACAATGGAGAGGGGATGCGCTGTGTGTGTAGCAGTTGTTTCCTAGACTTCATCTCCCTGCAGGGAGCCTACCTGGGCCATTCTTTTTTCCTAGTAAGTCTCACAGCAGGATAGCTGGTCGCTAGAGCATAGAACCCTACCATGTAGCAACTTTTCCTGCTCCCAGGTCCTATTTGTTCCTAGCAGGGGAGGTGAACATGTGGTTGATGAGATTAAACCAGGCTCCCACAATGGAGACTGGACTAATTTATAGTGATGCCATGAGGATTTATTTCAGTTCATTACAATGCACCTAACTCCTTGCTCTAGACATGCATACAAATAAATCAGCTATGCAAAAATCCAGCGAACAAGGAAATAACAACAGAAGTGAAAGACGAATGAAGAATCCTAACTAATCTGGGTGAAGAAGGGATTGGTTTGGTCACCGACAATCCCAAAACACTCAAAGAAAAAAAATCAAGTTAGGCAGGAACAAAACCAATTTTTTTAGAAAGTTTTTTAAAAAAGGTTCAAATCCAACTAAACATTCTGTGTTTGATCTTTTTAAAACATTTTTGATTAGCAAATAAAATTAAAGGAAATTTTGAAACAAAACCTTTTTCTTTTGTTAGAAAACATGTTTAATTCTGAAAAAGTTGAAGAGAAACATTCGGATTTTCCTGAGAGACTAACAAATGTATTCAGGCATAAGCTTTCATAAATTTGTTAGTCTCGAAGGTGCCACAAGGACTCCTCGTTGTTTTTGCTGATACAGATTAACATGGCTACCACTTTGAAACCTGTCAGATTTTCCTGACTTTTTTTTAGTGGTTCTTTCTTTCTTCTTTTTTGTATTTGTTTTTGTTTTCGTTCCCCAAACAATTCATGAAATGTTTGCCTCATTAAAAAAAAACATTTGGCTTTAAAGAAAAAACATTTCCTGCACAAATTTCCACCCAGTTCTAATCCAACATCGACCACTGTTAATTCTGGCTTTAAAATCTACCCATCTATAAATGGACATTTCAGGGCTAGGTTTGGTTTGCATAAAGCTGTATGAGGGGAATGCTTAGCAGCTGACTTGTGATGCCAACCTGAGATACGACCAGGGCATGGGATACACTGATTGCATAAGTGCATTGGTTTAATTCTGAACATAATAGTTCAAAGGTCAATATCAGGAATCCACATACCTGTGGGGCAGGTGTTACTGATACTCTGTTGGCTACAGATCAGTGATTTACTATGATAGGGCCTGTCTACAGGAATCATTTACAAAAATGCAAGGAAGGAAATAAAAGAGTCCAGAATAGTAGTGTCAACAAATAGGTCATGACAAGGCTCTGGCAAGAACAGGGTCACGTGCAAGGTTCCTAATAGCTGCTGGCACCAGTCAGGTTGGAAAAAGACTAGCAGGAGATGTTCTTTTGCTGGGATTTCTGCATTTGCTCCTGGCCAACCTGCAGCCAGGGAGGCCAAAGGAGTGTTGGCAAATATTGCAGCTGGGTTCATGAGCTGAATATTTAATTCCCTTAGGGCTCTCTGAACCAATAAACCACCCTAAACCAATAAAAAGACCTGTCCAATAATAGGAATGCAAAGGCCAAAAAAAATCAACAGTGGGACGCAAAGGGGAATCCTTTGACTGAAGGCCAGTAAGTCACTTACAAGTAGATTGAGAGGTGAATAAAGGAGGGAACAAATCACCATTAAGCAGTAATCCTTCCTCTCTGGCTCCATCTCCTGCATTGTGCTGTAGCAGTGGTACTGTATGCTGATTCTATATTAGGTACAAGTTTCAGGCAGATTGTCCCACCCTTGCAGATCTGAGTAATCTAGACTCATGCAATCAAAGGTGTTACTCGCAGGAATGAGGATGACTCACAAGAGCAAGGTTGAAGGATGGGGCTCTTAGATAGCTTGTCAGGTTAAATAGTTTCAGCATCAAACACCTAACATCACATTTTTTGTCTCCCTCCTCCCCAGTGAGAGTCAGGTAAACCCAAATCCAGCTCTGTGATAGGGCAGAGAGGAATATTTTAAAACCCTTTCCTCCTACACTGACAGATGGCCGCCTTTCATGCTTCTAGCTGCCATGAGATCAAATATAAGCTTGCGTGGGGCGGGTGTTCTCACAAAAGATTCAATGCTAGAGCACCTTCATTAGGTTAAAGCATTCTTACGCCCACCAAATGGCTAAGTACACAGCATGACTTGGCCAATTCCTCGAGAGCTCCTAACAAATAATAATCAGCAACAAGTTCCTGTGACATAATTCCTTAGAAAGTTAGGACAGCATTCAAAGAGTTTAGCAGGTCTGGCTATTTGACTCATTCCATTTAGAAATGGCAAGTTAAATTCTCTCACCTCACACAATTGCCTGGTTGTTACCATGCCAGCTTCCCGCGACAGAAGTGAAACGATATTATAAAATGAACTGAGAAAAGATGAGAGGAGAGTACTGTGACATTTGATTCAGCACTGACATTATTCAAAACCATTCTGATCCTTCTATAAAGGTGCTCTTAATTAAAAACCAAGCCTACTTCAGGTAGCACATGACAGGGTATGCCTTCACCTCGGACTACCAGAAGGCAAGGTGTGAAAAGCCAACACCTCACAAGAATATTGTGTAACAAATCTATGGTGACTCTGGACTTAGACAGTCATTATTCCTGCCCTTTGGAATTTTATGCTAGTAACGAGGATGGAACTCATATCCCCTGATCCAGACTCACAAAATTCTACAACTTGAGCTAAAAATGAAATTTCCACTAAACAACAGAGCTGGTCAAAATTATCATTTTTTTAAAAATTTGAAATGTCAATGAGGGAATCAAATTTCATGAATGTTTTTCCCATTCTAGGTCTAGGGAGCAGTACAGGGCCAATGACACTCACATCAGTAAAGGTCGTGTCCACACTGAAAAGCCCTGCAGCTGTGCCGCTGTAGCATTTTAAGTGTCACAAATTTGATCAAGCCATTTTTACAAATATAGATGTATTTATTAAATTTAGTGCCAAACTGACAGCCTTGGGCAATGGAATCCTCTACTGATCCACAGAACAGATATAAAATGGCCAGGAGCCGGGGCAGACAAGTGTTCTTCAACTTTGAGTTAATTAGAACCACGTCTAAGAGTTTAGTCTTCACGTCTGAGGCCCAGTGCCAGCAAACCAAAGGCTAGTCCCTGAGTGCTGGAA